>CM059186.1:6650399-7250399 GCA_030323885.1 Branchipolynoe longqiensis | reverse complement strand
AGTAGTTTGAATCCTATTTTTATATGACCTTAGATGTCACTAGAACATAAAGCCCAAACAAGAACGAGTTAGACATGGGTGATAATACAGTCACAAAATGGCTAGTTGAAACCTGACTTCCGGCATTTTTCCCGCAATTCCCTGACAGTGCTAAGTCTAAAGGCCCTGTCACACTACGACGTAACGACGTCAGCGTAGGGAGAACGTGAAGAACGTTGAACTTCTCGGCGTAGTATGCAAATTTGGGCACAAGTTGAACGTGGATGCAGCGTAGTTGACGAGAGCGTAACGTTGGTAAAGCATAGTGATACCGTCATTCAATGAGAGAGGACAACGTCATTACGCTCATGGAACGTTATGAACGTTATGAACGTTATGAACGTTATTCCATTGCCAGAACTACGTTACATGATGTTACATACGTCATGACACGGTGGCGAAACGTTGAACGTACGTTGAACGTACGTTCTCCTGACGTTCCCATTACGCCGCGTGGACGTTTCCACTGGGTTTAATGTGGAACGTAGTTGAACGTAGTGAGCAGCGTTTGACTAACATCCGTTTAAAGTCATTGACGTTCGCCGAACGTGTACAGAACGTACGGCGAACGTAAACCCTTATGTTCGAGTTAAGTCGAAAGTTTTGAACAGGTTCAAAACTTTGACGCGTGCCAACGTAACACGACGTAACGTGATGTAGCTCGACGTCAGTCTAACGTCATTCTGACGTCATCATAACGTTGCCCAACGTACGCCAACATAATGACGAAATGTGATCAGGTCAGGCTTACTTTTGCTTGTTACGTCGTAGTGTGACAGGGGTATAAGGGAGAAGATCCACGTTGTCGCACACATGGTGTAATAATCTCAGTTTGATTTCCGTATTTTTTACTGGGCACCACTCTCATCCCTGATTATCTCTGGCAGTCGCTCTAACTGTTTCAGAATAATTCCCCTGTCAGTGACACTGACGATACAGCTGGATCTCTACAGCTACATAAATGGAGGTTTGTACATGTATATTACATGGCAGGTCATTCTCTTGTTATGTAGGCGTGTTCACGAATAATAGAGGTTAAGTGTTGCAGACTTTATATGCATAAGTCATGGCAGTGTGTGCGGTTGGGTGGTTGGTTATGTGAACTCTGAACCTTGGTAACCAGGAAGTTCGGTTGGTTGCTTGGTCGTTGGAGTTTTGCGTCCTGGCAACATTTAAGGTCATATCAGTACAGGTACTGACTTGTGACAGTGCGCAGTTATGGCAACTTCATAGTGATGCCCCACTGGGAGACCAAGCCACCAGCACCATCACCTGATATCACACTCAGTCACATTATCCTGACACTGAGCCAACCAGTCCTTGCGCTATCCTAATAATGCTAAGCGCCTGGCTAGGAAGCAACAAGTATCGATTTTTAAGTCATTGGTTTGACTCGACCAGGGAAGTTCAGTTGGTGATGTAGATGGATTCTTTTGAGGAGCTGCATATATGCCCAGTGTGATATGACCTTAGATGTTGCCAGGACGTAAAACCCAAACAAGCAAACGTAATATGGTCGCACGTTCTCATTACATTTTGAACCACGTAGAGTAAAGGTATCTCTACTGAAAGATCCTTCTTATTGAGAAACACTCGGTTTCAATGTTCCACAATTTCTATTTAACTTTAACTAGTGTGTCAGCACTATTTAAAAAAATTAAAGTTCCATTGTCCGGGTTATGAGTTTCTGTCATTTTGTTAGATAAATATATTAGATTGATCATTATGATCTACCTTAATTTCGTTTCAAGTAGCTTTTATTTTAAATGGTTAAATGTGAAAATATTCTAAATAAAGAGATGCAAAATTAATTTAGGCATGCACATAACAAATTGGACGCCATTGGTTTCAGCAATGACAGATTCTAATTTCTATTACATTGACTTAGTATTCCCTTCTATGCAGCAAAACAAAAGTCCACCAGTATCTAAGTTGGATATGTAGGATTAAATCTAAATAAGTTTGTTTGTTGGGGTTTTACATTCTGGCAACGTCTAATGGCCCTGTCACATTACGACGCATCTCGCCAGCACGCCACCAACGTGTAAAATCACTTTTTTACGTCGAGAAGCGTCAAACTTTTCGGCATGGGGGGGCTAAGTTTGACATATTCATATCGCATACACAGCGTATGACCAACATATGATCAACGTATGGTTAACGTACCTCCCGGCGAAAAATGCTCGAATTACGCTCACGGTATGTTAGATACGGTATTCGATCGCCAGAACTATGCATCATATGTTACATACGTCAAGACACGCTGGAGAAACGCTAAATGTACGTTAGACGTATGTTAGGCATATGTTATCCATACGTTGTCAGTATGTGGACTGTACGTTCCCACTGCCTTTAAAGTAGGTCAACGTAGTGCAACGTAGTGAACAACATTTGACTAATGTACATCTAATGTACATCGATGTACGCCTAATGCATACATAATGTACGGCGGACGTAAAATCCACATGTTGTCGAACGTTGTCATGCGTCGAAAGTTTTGTGCATGCACAAAACTTTGCCGACCCACTGACATGCGACGCCGTATCTCAATGAACGTTGACATACATTGACGTATACCAACGTGCGCCTAACGCACGCATAACGCATAATGATGTATCCCCACATAGCGGTAAAAAAATCACATACGTCGACGTACGTTTGCGCGATGCGTCGTAATGTGCCAGCACCATAAGGACAGATACCTACTTGTGACAGTGCACACTCATGGTGAATTTATAGTGCTTCCCCACTGGGTGACCTGACTGCTGGCACCATTACCCAATTTCCCTCTCAGTGGCATTATCTTGATACTGAGATAACCATTCATATCCCTACCTTAGTAGTAATGCCAAGCATTCCTGGCTAGATAGTGATAAGTATAAATTTTGGAAGTAATTGGTTTGACTCGGTTAGGATGCGAAATCCAGATTTTACACATGGGAATTCTGCGCTCTGTTCGATTCAGCCACTGCATCTGGTTAATCTAGGTAAGTGTTTCGGGTTTCGACAATTTGATGGTTTCATCAGACCTTGCAGCTTTAAGCCAGCGCTGTTTAATATTGTGGCGTGTGTTATTTATTAAAGCTGCATAGTCCGATGAAAACATCAAATTTTCAAAACCGAAGCACTGATCTAGATTTGATTCTAAATATTTAACTTAGAAGTTAGATACTGGTGCATTTACTAAACATTTTGTCGCCACACGGAAGGGAATACTGAGGCAATTTAATAGAACGTGTTACTGTTGAACCCTTTGGTGTCAGAGTTTTGGCGTGCTTGCCAAAATTAATTTGACATGTTTGCACTTCAAATATCTCAAAAGTTAGCCATTTAAAATAAAAGTTACTTCAAACTAAAGTAAAGGGCGGTAGATTATAAGAGTCAATTTAATATATTTATCTTGGAAAATGACAGAAACTCAAAGCCAGCGGACTATGCAACTTTAATGCACGGCGGCACAGTCTACAATGGACACAGAATCAGAAGGACCAGAGGAAGTTCAGTATCATCAACTTGGAAAACAGGTCACCGTGACCTTTTGGCACACTGCCAAACCAACTCGTGGCGCCGGGCCCGGTTCATTTTAATAGTTAACACGACGTGCTTCCGGGGAGTGAGGCGCATGCAGTGTGCCTGCAATAAGGAAGTCAATGGGGATGGCCGAATGAGTTAGAGCGACCGTCTCCCGTGTTGGTAGATCGTGGGATCGTGGGATCGAATCCTGGTCAAGTCAAACCAATGACTTAAAAATTGATACTTGTTGCTTCCTAGCCAGACGCTCAGCATTACTAGGATAGGGCAAGGAGCAGTGGAATGAGGAAGACCAATCATCTGCGACTGAAACTTTCGCTGCTTAATGATGAATGTACCAACAACAAAAAATTGCGCTACGCTTGAATGGGATAGCCTCCACCAGCCTACCGCCCGCCCGCCCGCTCACCCACACACCACACCCACACTGCCCTACTCACCACACCCCTCCCGCTCACCACACCCCTCCCACTCACCCACCCACCGCACCCACACTGCCCTACTCACCACACCCCTCCCACTCACCCATCCACCGCACGCACACTGCCCTACTCATCACACCCCACCCACTCACCCACACACTCATACACCTACACTTATATACTTTCCTTTTCACCCACACCCCGCCCATTCACCCCAACCCACACATTTACACATCACATCTACACACTTACACACATCACTTACATCCACAATCACACCAACATATTTACACACCACATCCACACCCACATCCACACCCACACCCACACCCACACCCACATCCACACCCACACCCCGCCCATTCACCCCAACCCACACATTTACACATCACATCTACACACTTACACACATCACTTACACCCACAATCACACCCACACATGTACACACCACACACACACCCACACCTCCCTTTTCGCCCCACCCACCTATTCACTCACACATTTACGCACCACACTTACACTTTCCAACTCACCGCACGCCGTCCATTCACGCACACGCACGCATTTACACAGTACACCTCCACACTTACACACCTACACATACACATTTATATACCACATCTGTACCTACACCCAACCCACACACTTATGCACCACAAATCCACATATGCACTACACTTACGCCTGCACACCCACCCACATCAACACCAACACCTGTCCTGAATCCCACATCTAAACACCCACACCTACACCCACATACTCAACACCCACAAACTCAACACCCACAAACTCAACACTCACACACACGCACACACAACCCATACACTAGTTTGTTTGTTGTTGTTCTTTTACGTCCTAGCAACATCTAAGGTCATATCAGGACGGGTACCGACTTGTGACAGTGCGCACTCATGGTGACTTTCTAGTGCTGCCCCAGTGGAAGACCAGACCGCCAGCACCATGACCTGATATCCCACTCAGTCACATTATCCTGACACTGAGCCAACCAGTCCTTGCCCTATCCTAATAATGGCGAGCGCCAGGCTAGGAAGCAACCAGTATCAATTTTTATGTCATTGGTTCGACTCGACCAGGGTTCGAACCCACGATCTACCAACACGGGAGACGGACATGCACTAGTTACTCCCGCAGCACTGTCTCTGAGATAGGGCTGCTGAACAACCCAGTAGAAAAAGTGGCGAAATAAGGTAAATGAAATCAGCAGATAAATTCTTAATTTAAGAATCAAAATACATGTACATTCTTCATAGACTTCTTCATATTTACCCGCTACTTCTAAGTTCGAAAATATAATAAAACGTGTAGTTTATTGCACTTTAAAAGTGAAATCGACATCAACCTGTGGTTGCCATCGTGTCTTTTTGCATTCTTTCCCATTTCACCAACTCTGTGCCAATATAAGTAGCCATTACATGTTGGAATCAGGAATTCCACTTCCTGTTCCATACTCACGCAATTTTCTCCCGTATTTAGACTATGTTGTCATTCACCCCTACTCTGCGTAGGGGTGAATCTTTTACCTACCCACACACAACACACGCATGTTGACTTATAAAATTGATACTTGTCGCTTCCTAGCCTGGCGCTGTGCATTAATAGAATAGGGCAAGGACTGGTTAGCTGAATGTGAGGATAATGTAACTGAGAGAGATATCAGGTCATGGTACCAGTCACCTGATGTCCTACTGGGGCAGCACTATAAAGGCACCATGAGTGTGCACTGGCACAAGTCGGTACTCGTCCTGATACGACCTTAGATGTTGTCAGGATGTAAAGCTCCAACAACCAACCCATCACAACACACACAGCACACACATACAGCCCACACACACAACGCACACCCATGTAACCCACACACAACCCACACACATACAGCCCACACACACAACGCACACCCATGTAACCCACACACAACCCACACACACACAGCCCACACACACAACGCACACCCATGTAACCCACACACAACCCACACACATACAGCCCACACACACAACGCACACCCATGTAACCCACACACAACCCACACACATAGAGCCCTCACACAAAGCCCACACGCACGTAACCCACACACAACCCACACACATACAATCCACACACATACAGCCCACACACACAACGCACACCCATCGACCCACACCCTAACTACACACACACACAGCCCACACACAACCCACACACCCACACAACCCACACAGACGAACCAACACACACATACCCACACTCTCAGCAACCACACACAACCCACACACAACGCCTCCACACAACCCACACACACGAACGCACACCTAACTCACACACACACAACCCACACACACACAACCCACACACACAACCCACCCACCCACAACCCACACACACAACCCACCCCCACACAACCCACACACACAACGCACACCTTAACTACACACACACAACCCACACACACACAACCCCCACACACAACCCACCCACCCACACAACCCCCACACACAACCCACACACACAACCCCCACACACACAACCCACACACACAACCCACCCCCACACAACCCACACACACAACGCACACCTTAACTACACCCACACAACCCACACACACACAACCCACACACACAACCCACCCACCCACAACCCACACACACAACCCACACACACAACCCACACACACACAACCCACACACACAACCCACACCCTAACTACACACACACAACCCACACCCATACAAGCCACACACACAACCCACACACACACACTACTCACACACAAAGCCCACACCCTAACTACACACACAGCCTACACCCATACAAGCCACACACACAAGCCACACACAAACAACCCACGCACACGACCTAACCCTTAACTACACCCACACAACCCACACCCATACAACCCACACCCATACAACCCACACACACAACCCATACACACACAACACACACAACCCCCACACAACATACACAACACACACAACACACAACCCCCCCCCCCACACAACACACACAACCCCCACACAACCCCCACAATCCACACACACAACCCCCACATACAACCCCCACACACAACACCCACGCACAACCCCCACACACAACACCCACGCACAATCCACCCCCCCCCCCACACACACAACACCCCCCACCTCCAATGACAGTAAACAGCACAGCGGTTTGCTCCAATTAACCGCCCGTGACCAGGGCTCTCCCCCCCCCCCCCCCCCCCACCCCCCACGGCCCTCCCCCCGCCGTCCCCCGCCCCCGCCCGCCCCTTTTGACCCGCCCCGACACCAGGTGAGGCGGATAGTCCGACCCCATATGCTGACCACAATGGGCGTCATCCTGACACCCGCCTCCAGTCGCCCGTCTAGGCCGTGTTCGATTAAACAACTCGGATCATCCGAACCACTTTTTGGCGCATGCGCAGATCCTACTCACTCGGGTTGAATAAACGAACACGCTCGGGGTGGACAAAATGGTGGCTTAATCCAAAACCTTTTCTTTTAATAACCAATATATAACTACAGCAAAAGAGGATTTAAAGTATTTTATGATTACATAGTTTATTTCATTAATCTGGGTTATTACAAACACAAATAAAACATTTTTTTAAACACGTAGGACTTGTACTAGTAGCTGTTATCCTACAGGTACCAGCACAAATGTGACGTCATTGCGCCTGATGCCCCCCAGCCAAGACGTGAGGCACTGGGGTCGGGTCGTTTTGCACACGGCCTGTGTATTTGCACTGAGTTTGCCGAAACGCGCAGTGCAAAACATCAGTTTTATTCAAAATTAATAGAAATGCAGAACCCGAAACCTTATAAATTTAATAGAATCTGGTTGTTAAGCATGTTATCTCTTTGTGTGCAAAGCGGTTTGTTTCTAGGTGGTGTCGTTTTAGAGATATTGCACTTTTACGGTAAGAAGATTGATCGTGGCCATTGACAATGCATTGAGTTTGCCGATACATGCAGTGCAAAATGTCAATTTTATTAAAAATTAATAGAAATTCAGAACCCTAACCTTATAAATTTTTATATAATCTGGTTGTTAAACATGTTATCTATTTGTGTGCCAAGCAGTTTGTGTCTAGGTGGTGTGGTTTAAGAGATATTTCACTTTTTCTGTATGAAGATTGCTCATAGTCATTGAGTTTGCAGTGTGACAGTGTGCCGTCCTGCAGCCAAACAGCGCTGACGTCATGTGAAATAGGCCTATACTATCATGCTGACTTTATACTCCTGGCCGACTGGAAGACGGGGCCACCAGCGCCTTGACCCAATATCCCACTCAGTCATATTATCGTGATACTGAACAAAACAGTCCTTGCTATATCCTATTATTAGCTTAATGGCGAATGTCAGGATAGGCAGGTCAGCAGAGGTACACATTTTTGTAAGTCAGTTGTTTGACTCGGCTGGGGTACGAACCCATGATCTCCCGCATCGACAGTGCTCTTATCGATTCGGGCAATGTCCTAAATCGGTACCCGTCCTGATATGTCCTCATATGTTGCTAGGACGTGAATCCCCAATAAAAAAGAATGCGTTTTTGATATAGTCTTATAAGTTAGATAAATGTATTATACTTACATTCTTATGCCTACTATACATTACTTTTATTTGAAATAATTTTTAACTGTAGAGTGAAGTGAAAAGATTATGAGGCTACATTAATGTTCATGTTGGCATGCATGTTGAAATGATGGATCGCATATACTGCATGAACAGTGACTGGTTCGAATTCTGTTAGATTGATTTAACAGTCCTTCTATGCAGCAATGCTTGTTTAATAAGTGAACCAGTGTCTAACTCTTAAGTTTTTTGTTTGTTTTTTGTTTGGGGTTTTTGTTTTACATCCTAGTAACATCTAAGGTCATATCAGGACGGGTACCGACTTGTGACAGTACACGCTCATGGTGACTTTATAGTGCTGCCCCACTGGGAAATCAGGCCACCAGCACCATGACCCGATATCCCACTCAGTCCCTCTGACACCGAGTTAACCAGTCCTTGCCCTATCCTATTAATGGCGAGCACCAGGCTAGGAAGCGACAAGTATAAATTTGTAAGTCATTGGTTTGACTCGACCGAGAACCAAACTCGCGAACTCCAAATATTCCGCATGCGAGCCCTGTGCTCTACCAATTCAGCCACCGTTCCCGGTGTAAAGATTTCAAATTCCCCCCATATTCACTTGAAAACGTTTTCAAATTCCTCCCTGGGGAATTTGAAAACGTTTTCAAGTTCCCTCCCTCGTTTTAACTTTCCCTCCCCCCGGGGATTATAATCCACACCATCTTAAATACAATTAAAATGAACTGCGGACTGACATACACACACAGACATACAAAATTCTCTTATTTTGTGAAATTTCGTGAAATATTAGATTTTTCGTGAACTTTAATTTTGTTCGTTAAATTCGTTATTTTTCTGGAAATTGTCTGGAAATGTTTAATTTTCCGTGAAATTTTCGATTTGTTTAACTTTTCAATTTGTTGTCCTTTTTTGAATAATTAAAAAAATATAGAATTTTTGTGTGAAATTCTTTATTTTCGTGAAATATACATATTTTTGGTGATTTTTTTTGCGTGAAATTGTTCGATTAACAAAAAATCTTTTTGGGGAAATTTTGGTGACTACTATTACTATTTTTCATAAATTTCCGATCTTTTTAAAACTTTTACATTTTTGAGGAATTTTCTTTATTTTTAAACAATTTTAAATTCCCGGAGGGGGGAATTTGAAAATAGGGGGGGGGGAATCTGAAAACTGTTTTTAAGTTCCCCCCCAGGAATCTGAAAACGTTTTTAAGTTCCCCGGAGGGAAGTTGAAAACGTTTTCAGATTCCCGGGGGGGAACTTGAGAAGGGGGGAAGTTGAAATCGTTACACCGGTCTAACTCTAAGTAAGTAGAATAGGTCAGATCAAACCTACATTCATACTTTGTGTGTGTTTTTTTAATCTGATGTTTTTATGGCATTATGTAGAGCTTTAATTAACTTCAAAATGACGGGTGGTCATTCTTGTTAGTAACGGTTTCTTGTTGAAGGGATATCGGTGGGGGAGGGGGTGTATGGGGGTGGGGTGTGGGTGAGTGAGGGGACAGGGAAGAGCCAGGGCGGGGTCGGTTTGGGGTGTGTGTGTGGGGGGAGGGGTCAGGACGGGGCGGGGTTGCTAACTAAAGGCTACAAATTAACGCCAAGGCCGGCCGGTCGCCGACAACAAGCATCACCAGCGGCGGATTAACGAAGGTGGCAATTTTCCCCGCCCGAACTATGTGCGACCCCGGCTTGGCAGCGGCCATCCCCGGTCCAGATGTTGTCTCTGGTCATTGTGTGCCCCGCCCCTCAGCACCCGCCTCGCTGATTGGCCCTCCCCTCCCCCCCCGCCCCCCCCCTCCAACCCCCCATCCCCATCCCCTCCCTCCCACCTCGTTGGTACCTCCTCCGCGCTTCACCGCACTGCTATACTGCAGCCCCGCCGCCCCGCCGCCCCGTCGAGCGGCCGTCCCACCGAAACGATGCCCGCTGCCCCACTGATACGAAGCCCCGCCGCCCCGCCGCCCCACCGCCCCGCCGCCCCACCGACACGACGCCCCACTGACACGACGCCTCGCTCCCCACCTACCGCGCCTCGTGCCCCACACCCCCATCCGCGCCCCTCGCGCCCCGCGCCCCATACCACCTTGCTTCGCTCCCCGCTCCCCGCTCCCCGCTCCCCGCGCCCCGCGCCCCGCGCCCCGCGCCCCGCGCCCCGCGCCCCGCGCCCCGCGCCCCGCGCCCCGCGCGCCGGGCGCCCCGCAGCATTGTGGCCAGTCGGACGGGGAGGAGCCGACCAGGCACCGGCCGCCTGACCTCGTTGACCCGGCCTCGTCCCCGATTGTCTTCCCAGGGACGAACTCCTCCCCTGGCGGCCGTCCCGATTACTAGGGTCTGTAATTTTCGCGGCAAGTGGTGCTCGGGCTTGACTGGTGTTTGTGTGTGCGCGTAGGTGGGTGGGGGTCCGGGGGGGAGCGGCGAGGGGGTGAGGTGGGGAAGGGGGTTGCGGAGGAAGGGGGTGCGGAGGAAGGCGATGGGGAGGAGGTGGATGAAGAGAGAGAGAAGAGGGGTAAGATGTGATTGGCGGAAGGAGGGAAATGGAGGAAGAAGAGGGGGAAGATGTGATTAGAGGAAGGAGGGAAATGGAGGAAGAAGAGGATTTGTTTGTTGTTGTTTTACGTCCTAGCAACATCTAAGGTCATATTAGGACGGGTACCGACTTGTGACAGTGTGCACTCATGACGACTTTATAGTGCTGCCCCACTGGACGACCAGGCCGCCAGCACCATGACCTGATATCCCCCTCAGATCCAACCAGTCCTTGCCCTATCCTAATAATGCCGAGCGCCAGGCTAGGAAGCGACAAGTATCAATTTTTAAGTCATTGGTTTGACTCGACCCGGTTTCGAACCCACGACCCCACGATCTACCAACATGGGAGACGGGCGCTCTAACTCATTTGGCCATCCCATCTGGTTGAGGAGGAAGAGGAAGATGGCTGGTTGTTGGAGTTTGACGTCCTGGCAACAGCTAAGGTCATCAGGACGAGGAAGAGGAAGAAGGTGGAGGAAAGAAGGGAATAGGGAGATTGTAGGAAGAGAATTGGGTGGACGGTGGAAGAAGAGGGGTAGCAGGATTTGGGGGTGGGGTGAAGTGGCAGCAGGGAGAGGGGGGATTGGGGGGAGGGGGCGCCGCAGGGGGGATGGGCATTTTTCTTAAGCCCTCGTGACCGGAACCGGAACAGGTCACGTGGTGCTGTCACGCTGGCCGAGTCAGCGAAGTCAGTGTGGGTGTGGGTGTGGGTGTGTGTGTGGGGGGGGGGGGGTAACGTGACACCACAAGAAGGCATTGTTGTCATGACACAGGCAGACGACAAATGGGAATGTGGTCAGGTGCGCGCCCCCTATCGTCATACTGGCGCGCGTGTGGACGTGCGGAGTTAATTTCTACCATGGTTAGTTTCGGAGAAATTGATATATAGGAAAATATATATAGAAATGTAACATATATTTATATGTATATTTTATATATGTGTGTGATAAGAATAGTTGCAGTGTCCACATGTGTCAGGGTATTTCTATGTTACACAATTCCAGTCGTTTATATAACTGGACTATAGGGAATTATGTGTTGTTTAAACAAGAGAGTTTGTAGTTTGTTGAATTGCATTTGAAGAGTTCGGTCGCAAAACACCTTAAATACAAATCCAAAAATTGAGATAAAGATTGGAGTCAAACCTTTAACAAGTTTATTTTTTCATATTCTTATTTTCTTTGTTCATTGCCCCATGATCATTACATCACTAACAAAAAGTGGAATTAGTGAGAATTAAAATTTCCTTCAGGTAAATTTGTTAAATTTTAATTTAAATTTTGGATTGGCGTTTACAGAGTTTTGCGCCTGAACTCTTCATTTGAAGAAACACCCACTTGGCTGAACCAGAATATCCAACATTTCCACTCTCCCAGCTGAGTATGTTGTATGGTGACACTATTGCAGGTAAACCAGCAGACTTTCTTTTGTGTGGCTTAAAAAAAAGATAGAATACCCATATATAATATAGATTATATATATTTATATGCATATTATATATATGGGCCTGTCTCAAAAGGTGATAACACTTTTTTCCCATTGTAATGATTGACACAAAACAGCACAGAAACGGTTACACTGAAAACACAAGGACATTTGCTTCAAATCAATATGTATTCTATTGGGATTATGAAACACCATGTAAATAAACAAATCAGTTTATCCTGAGCAAATGAATAAGTAGATAGTATGTTGATCATTACAATGGACACATTTTTGTCCCATATTGCTTAGCACCTTTTGAGACAGTCTCATATACCAAGAAACATGTCACGCTATATATATATGTCAATATCTATAGTATGTCAACGCTTAGCTAAGGATGATCTCATTTCCAAATGTATATATAATATGTGCTATATAATCCATTATGTGAATATAAATAACAAAGCTGATCGTTGCTTCTATTTCGCTGACCCCCCTCCCCCCTTCCCGACGAACCTTACTCCTGCCACCACCTGGAGCTGATTTCCTGCACTAGCACCAATTCGGAAGCGTCTCAATCCTGCACAAATTATTCATGCACATATTTATGCTAAAAAATGAACGATTTAGTTTCGTAATCAAATTAAATGAGTCCAATAGTTTCAATGTAGATAATTATAAAGGCAGGCTACAGTACAAAGAACAAGTAACAAGGAAAGTTGTGGTATGAGTTATATATTCTCTGGCTAGGAATATTAGCCTAACCTAATAAAAGAAAAGAATCCTCCGATGCGAGTGATGTTTTCCGGGTATACAGGTACCTGGGAGCGCCATAGGTGGCGCCACCTGTCGTGACACATGAAGGAGGCAGTACAGTGTATAGTGCAATAATAATAACAATAATAATAAGGAAATAATTCCCTTCCACGCCTTTATACTCGCATAAAACATTATACATCACATAAATTAGCAGAACAGAATTTGAATAACTTCATTGAATGGAGATATATTTGAATAAGCTTGTGTACTTTACCATTGTGGGTGACAACACAGAATGTGTCTTCTAGCCGTAGAATCATGGGAGCTCCTTTTGGGTTTTGGGTTTTGGGTATTTGGTGATGAACATGAAACAGATAGAATGACCAAATAAGTAGAGCACCTGCTACCGACGTGGCAGGCCATGGGATACAAATAGACAGAATGATCAAATAAGTCGAGCACGTGCTTCCTATGTGGCTGTCCATGGGATACAAATAGACAGAATGACCAAATAACTAGAGCACCTGCTACCGACGTGGCAGGCCATGGGATACAAATAGACAGAGTGACCAAATAACTAGAGCACGTGCTTCCCATGTCACAGGCCATGGGATACAAATCTCGAGTTTTCAACTCAAGCCAAGTCAAAACAATGAGTTTGAAAATTTATTCTAGCATTTGGCATTAGGAGGCAGGGGCGTAGCTAGGCGTACGCACGTACGCCAAAATGTCCACATCGTTTTGTCAAAAAACACTTTAATTAAAAATTAATAAAGAGAGAGAGAGAGAGAGAGGAGGCATGGAGTAGTCTGGAGTGTCGAAAACTCAAGTCTAAAATGTGTAAAACCGCCAGCTTAAGCTTAAGTGGCCCCCTAAACCCCTTGCCGAAATTAGGAGTACACACCGTAAAAGGTCTAGCTACGCCCCTGGTAGGATAGGAAAAGGAGCGGTGGAATGAGGAAGACCAATTGTCCACAGTTGAAATTTCCTCTAGTTAAAATTGCATAGTCTGGTGGTAATTGGGATTGACTTTCTGCCATGTTTCTTTATATACTATATAATTTATTATGTGGATATAAATAATGGCAGCCCATTACTGTTTCTCTTTAACTACCTTAAAGCTGCATAGTCCGATGAAAACATAAAATTTCCAAAACCAAAACAATTGTCTAAATTTGATTCTACATATCTAACTTAGATGCTGGTGCACTTACTAAGCGTTTTGTCGTCACATATAAGGGGATACTGAGTCAATTAATAGAACCTGTTACTGCAGAAGCCGATGGTGATAGAGCTTTGGCAAGCTTGCCAAAATTAATTTAGCATGTTTCCATTTCAAATATCTCAAAAGTTAGTGATTTAAAAAAAAATTACTTCAAACTAAAGTAACGTAGACTATAATGAACAACCTAATATGTTTATCTCAGAAAATGTGAGAAACTCAAAACCATCGGACTATGCAACTTTAACTTCCATGTTATTCACTGCAGAGTGGGCATTCTCTCCTCCCGCGTCATCTACACCGTGAGCCAACTGTCAGTGTTTGTCACTCTCCTCACCTTCAAAACTTATATGTTGATTATTATTTTTTTATTTTCCTTTAGATTGAAGTAACTTTCATTTTAAATTGTTATTTTTTACTTTCCTTTAGATTGAAGTAACTTTTATTTTAAATTGTTAACTTTGGGGATACCGTATACATCCCAATAGAAGCATGCTACCCAATAGAATAACATCCCCCATTTCAAGATTGATAGCACACACAAATTTACGATTATATTCAGACTGAATGCACATAAAATAAGACAATCTCACTTTATTTCAGAGGCGCAACAAAAACAAATCCACGAAATTCTTTAACTTTGAATGGACGCGCATCCATGTGTCTGCACTCGCGCAGTGCGCATCTTATTGGGACATATACCGTAGCTTAGATCCTGGTGTACTTATTTAGTATGTGTTGCTGCATAAAAGGGATAGTGAGTCAATTTAAAGCTGCATAGTCCGATGAAGCATTACATTTTAAAATCCAAAATAATGATATAGGTTTGACTCTGCATATCTAACTTAGATACTGGTGCACTTATTAACTATTTTTTACCAGATAAAAGGGAATATTGAGACAATTTAATAGAACCTGTTATTGCTGAAGCTTGGCGCGCTTGCCAAAACTAATTTTACATGTTTGAATTTTGAATATCTCAAAACTCAGCCATTTGAAATAAAAGTTACTTCAACCTGAAATAAGATGGATCTTAAGAATCAATTTAAGATATTTATCTCAGAGAAGATGACCAAAACTCATAGCCATCGGACTATGCAACTTTAATTAAAGCCGTTAGTGCTGAAGCCTATGGTGTCACACTTTGTACGTGCATTCCACATTAATGTCTGCATCTTTGCAGCTCAAATATCTCAAATGTTCGCAATTTAAACTAAAGTTTACTTCAAGGTAAAGTAAAGTACAAAAAAGGATCAATGTAATAAATGTACAGTCAAAACTCTCTATACCGACCCCTCCACATATCGACCACTCCCCTATATCGATCGCTTTATTTGGGTCCCAACTTCAAGGTAAAGTAAAGTACATTACAAGGATCAATGTAATAAATGTACAGTCAAAACTCTCTATACCGACCCCTCCACATATCGACCACTCCCCTATATCGATCACTTTATTTAGGTCCCAACTTCAAGGTAAAGTAAAGTACATTACAAGGATCAATGTAATAAATGTACAGTCAAAACTCTCTATACCGACCCCTCCACATATCGACCACTCCCCTATATTGATCGCTTTATTTAGGTCCCAACTTCAAGGTAAAGTAAAGTACATTACAAGGATCAATGTAATAAATGTACAGTCAAAACTCTCTATACTGACCCCTCCACATATCGACCACTCCCCTATATCGATCGCTTTATTTAGGTCCCAACTTCAAGGATAAAGTAAAGTACATTACAAGGATCAATGTAATAAATGTACAGTCAAAACTCTCTATACCGACCCCTCCACATATCGACCACTCCCCTATATTGATCGCTTTATTTAGGTCCCAACTTCAAGGTAAAGTAAAGTACATTACAAGGATCAATGTAATAAATGTACAGTCAAAACTCTCTATACCGACCCCTCCACATATCGACCACTCCCCTATATCGATCGCTTTATTTAGGTCCCAACTTCAAGGTAAAGTAAAGTACATTACAAGGATCAATGTAATAAATGTACAGTCAAAACTCTCTATACCGACCCCTCCACATATCTACCACTCCCCTATATCGATCACTTTATTTGGGTCCCAACAATATCGTTGTAACCATATTCTAACTCCCTAACCCGACCACCTCCCTAAATGGACCACTTGAAGTCGGCCCCCAAGGTCGGACGATTTAGAGAGGTTGTTTTTGTGGGTTTTTTGTTTGTTTACAGAAACTCGAAATCATTGGCTTATGCAACCTTAATTAACTAATGTAACAACTAACATTCTTAGTAACAAGCAATAACAATGAAATGGTAAAATAAAATTATAACTATTAAAAAAACATGTGTTTACGGAAAAGAGCCATTGAAGTACTTACCCCTCTGCTCTGTGCAGAACGGTCACTAATGTGCCAGGCGGTATTAATGTACGGACGCACTTGTAATGACGGTGGCAGGGACAAAAATAAAGGTATTTGGGTTGGGAGTGGGTGTGGGAGTGTGTGTGGGAGTGTGTGGGAGGGGAGGGAGGGGGAGGGGAGTGTGTGGGAGGTGGGAGGCGAGTGAGAGTAGCTTTTATGGTTTGAAATTAGCACGGACAGGCCCGGGATGGTGATTAAAACTATCCGCTAATTAGGGACGCCCATTAGAGCGCCTGCCCCCCCCCCCCCTCAACCCCCGTCCACACCCTCTCCCCGCTCCAACCCACCATGACCACCCGCCCGGCCTGTCCAGCTCGCCTTACGGCTAACGCAGCCTTAAAGTGTCGCCCGCTCCCCTCGCCCTCCCACGTCCGCCCCCTCTACCCCCTCCCCCTCCTGCCTCCCCATCCTCTATCCCTTTCCCTCCCCTTCTTCCTCCCCTACCTCCATCTCCCTTGCCCCTCATACCACCTGCACCCTCTCTCCATCCCTCCCTCCCCCTGCCCCCCCTCCCCTACCTCCAAATCCCATGCCCCTCACACCTCCCCTCTCTTTCCCCTTCCTTCCTTCCTCATCCCCTTCTCCCATCTCCATCTCCCATCTCCCACCCCCCCCCCCCTCCTCCCCTCCACGCCCCCGCCCACCTTACGCACCTCCGCCCTGCGTGTCCGTCCGGCTCGCGTTACGGCTAACGTGTCCCTAACGTGTCCCCCTCCCTCCCCACTCTCCCCCTCCCCCTCCCCAACCTACCCCCGTCCCGCTGCCACGGACCCAGTCGCCAGCAGGGTATGCGGCATGCGCGGGTGAAGCGACTGGGAGAGGGGGAGGGGGGGGGGGGGGGGGGCGCGGGGTGTTTAAAGTCCAGTAAGGCACGGAGCCACGGACACAAAACGGAGACGAGGAAGATTCCATATACGCGGTATGCGGCATGCGGCATGCGGCATGCGGCATAGATATCGATGTGATTTTTAGTCTGTCTTTCTACAAATTTGTGAAGGATAGTCAAAGTTCCTATTTGTTCTATGGCAAACGCATTTACATTTGCATTCACATTCACATTCGCATTCGCATTCGCATTCGCATTCGCATTCGCATTCGCATTCGCAATCGCAATCGCATTTGCATTCATCGGTCCGTATAGCGATCAACTTGCCGCATTCGCATTCGTGTTCATATTCGCATTCGGACATATGGAAGCACCACTGTGTATTTATATGCTTTGCCCGTTTTTGTCGCATTCGCATAACGCATACCGCTTATATGGAATCTTAGCTTTAGTAGTGTACAGCGACCTAAACAGGAACGAGCGCATGCGCGACTAGCACTACACTAAGATAACATACTTCCTGCGGCCTGCTGCCCACTCCCCACTCCCCACAAGATAACATACTTCACGCGGCCTGCTGCCCACTCCCCACTCCCCGCTCCCCACTCCCCAGTGCCCACTCCCTGCTCCCCGCTCCGCACTCCCCATTTCCCAGTGCCCACTTCCCGCTCCCCATTCCCCAGTGCCCATTCCCCAGTGCCCACTCACCGCTGCCCACTAACCGCTGCCCACTAACCGCTGCCCGCTCTCCGGTCCCCACTCCCCGCCGCTCGCTGCCCACTCTCCACTCCCCGCTGCCCACCCCCATGTGCCCGCTCCCCGCCGCCCCGCCCCCCACCGCCCGTCTACCTACCCGTCCAGTTAGCAGTGTTCGCTTTCCCCACCAGCTGCGCGCCAACAAACGACCACGCGACCGGCGCGTGCGCAGGCGCGGCGCGGCGGCTCAGCGGGTGCCGGTGCGCCGCGTGCGCCGGCGTACGCCGGCGTGCCTCCGGCGCGCTGGTCATTGAGCGCGGCCGGTGTGCGTGGGTTTCAATACGCTGCGCGAGGGGAGGACAAGCAGCGACGCGCGCCGGTAATTGCGCGATAGCCAGCTGTTGTGTCGACCGGCGTACGCATGCGCACAATGGCCACTTCCTCCCCCCTCCCCGCCCCCGCCCCGCGCTGTTTGTATCCACTGTGTCCGCGCCACGCGTCGATCCGCCATGCACGGTGCTGACACGGAGCGGCCGGTTTGGACATATCTAGGTCTCTGTGTATGTGTGTATGTCTGTGTATATATGTATGTGTATCTATTTGTGTATATGTATGTGTACATGTATACATGTGATGAATGTGTGTATGGATGTATGGATGTATGTGTATGTATTCTCTTGAATATTTATACTGCCTATCATGGATAAGTCTGAATAGACTTGTTTTCACCATCAGACAGTTGGCTGAATGAAAGCCCAAGCCTACAACCTTGACCAACCCAAGCGATTGTTAAGCTCCCACACCTCATACTCCTAGACATGGTCTGACTATGAGTATGAGAGCGACTGGCCTTTGATGATGCTGTAAATTATACACAGCAGTGGATATCCAAATTGGCAGAGGTATTGGCATGGGGACATGTGATTTATGTGTGAATATATGTAAGCATATATGTATGTGTGAATATATGTAAGCATATATGTATGTGTGAATATATGTAAGCATATATATGTATGTGTGAATATATGTAAGTATGTGTGTATGTGTGTATATATATATATTTGCATATATCAAAATACATTTATATCTGCTGCTTAAGCATTATATGAGTATAATCAATTGGAAGCTTTCCCACTTCACTCCTCGTATCTTTATATCATTGGTCATTGAATACTATGCCCTGACAACCTCAGGCCTGCTACTGCTAGTGGCACCACCTGTTTGTAAGCGCGCTCATTCGTCAGTTCAAGCGTCTTCACACTGGTTGTGAAATTGATATAACCCTTCTGCGCAACTGACATCAGGTAGCATCAATCTGAAGAGAGTCGATGGTGGCGCCACCGGTCACAAGCATTGGGTTCAAAGAGGCATGATATAGAATATTCGGTATCAGTCTAAACAAGCAATTCCCTTCTGTGCATTTATACTCACATAATACAGTATGCATCACATACATATGAGTGTGTAAGTGTATGTATGTGTGCATATTTTCTAAGTGACCAGTGAAGTCGGTAGTCAACAGCCTGGCGGAGTCGGGGTTTCCCGAGTGGGGGCGCCACCGGGCTCGTGCCATATTACAAACAATTTGTTGATACTTCTGTGAATTTATACTCGCATAATTTGTATGCATCACATATATATTAAAGACGTATATTATTCATATGTATTTATAAATATGTAAACACATTTTGTAGTTAGTAGTGAACACTCAGCCGTGAATATGACTTTTCCTACCGACACGGCGTAAAACCACCACCACCAATCAATCAATCAATCAAATTTGAACACTAGCTAAAGTGCCTGTCGAAAACCGACGTTCCTGTATACTACTCTTGAGTGCTCGAGTGTTCGACGCCTGCCTTGAACCTCCTTCCCGCTCGGTGTCACCAGCTGAGAGGTCTATGGAGTTGACTAGCTACAGATGATTATTATTCATATGAACCTATTCTTTATATCATATATATATACATATAGATAGCCTGGCCATACGGTATGGCCAAATGAGGTGAGACTTCACTTCCCGTCTGGCAGATCATGGGTTTTTTTTTTTTTGTTTTTTTTTTTTGGGTAAAGTATTTATTCATCTGAACATGACATTTGTCAGCGCCGGGGCACTGGTCTTCCGGCCATCTTACTATTAGAATAAGTTTGATCAGCGCTGTATTAGTTACAGCACCGATCCTGTAGAATTAAGGGAGTGGCTCCTGCTGTATAATGTACAGCAACAGTCACTGTAGTTCATGCAAAAATGAGGAGCAGCACCGAGTAGAAGGTGTATACTCGGGGCAACTCAAATAATCGTTGTGGGTTACATTTTTTCTCTTATAAAACAAGTTAAGTTCAGAGTTGACAAGACATTTTGTCTGTCTTATATAATGTTCGATGTGTTTAAACAGATTGATAGTTATGTAGGATGTTCGGTGTGTTGATGGTTTGTTCATGATGGTTAAGGGTGGTGGCAGGGGAGGGGGGGCCCATTGGGGTGGGTGGTACGGGGGGAAAAACCCACCGGAGAGCAAGCGAGGATCCGGGGTGGCAGCAGCTCAGGGCTTTGCTAGTAATTACTGCAGTTTTGAAGTTTGAACTCTGGTTGAGTCAAACCAATTGTAATATATGTAATGTATGCATATACGGGTCTTCTCAGAGGCCGGCTGAGAATGGTGTAATGAGCCGAGATGAAGCTGACGTCAGGTGGCGCTGTAGTTTTAATAAATGATTTGCAGAACAGAGACCATCGAGCCAACTCCTCCTTAACATGGGGGCGAACGGGATGGCCGAATGAGTTGAGTGTCCATTTCCTGTTTTGGGAGATCGGGGGATCCGAAGCCATGGGTTCATGGGTTTGAACCCTGGTCGAGTAAAACCAATGACTTAAAAATGTATACTTGTCGCTTTCTAGCTAGGCGCTCGGCATTATTAATATTAGGATAGGGTAAGGACTGGTTGGCTCAGTGTCAGGAAAATGTGACTGAGTGGGATATCAGGTCATGGTGCTGGTGGCCTGGTCTCCCACTGAGGCAGCACTATAAAGTTGCCAGCACTATAAAGTACTACATCTGAGAGTATCTCTGAATACGAAACTACTACTACATGTACATT
Organism: Branchipolynoe longqiensis; assembly: GCA_030323885.1. NCBI lineage: Eukaryota > Metazoa > Annelida > Polychaeta > Phyllodocida > Polynoidae > Branchipolynoe > Branchipolynoe longqiensis. Next base: position 7,228,849 of record CM059186.1, on the reverse strand, counting down.
TGAAAGTATGTCTGAATACCAAACTACTACATCTGAGAGGTATGCAGGTATGCAGGTATAGCAATACCTCAGGGAGTTTGACGCCCCTGCCTTGCAGAGTTCTAAACCACTGCCTTGTGGTACAGGTCCTTGACAGAACCGAAGGCTAAGGGAGCAAACCCTAAACAGAAAACCATGTCACTGTGGCAGCATTAAGGGCGGTTGATGTATGGAACTCCCAACATCTCCCGACCAGCCACTGCAGGGACAAATAGTTTTGCGCCTGTCTTGACATGTTCTTGCCGGTGTGAAACCTCTATTTGCTCCCCGAGAGAGTGCCGCTGGTAACTTGCAAAAGCCAGCAGCACTTCAACACTTTTGCAGGCAGCTTTCATGAAATGTCTCATGAGGATGTCATCAGACAGGCTACCAGAGCAGATCCTCTATTCTCAACTGTCTTCTGGCTACAGAAAGAGAGGGTGCCCCCGTCTCCGGTTCAAAGATACCATCAAGAGAAACCTGAAGCTGAGAGACATTAAGACCGACTCATGGACACAACTCTCACAGCAGAGAGCTAAATGGAGAGCGGCAGTCAAGTAATGAAAGCAGTCTTTGTCGCATCGCGACCGACAGCATGATGATGATGACATCTGAGAGGACAGCTGATTACAAAACTACGACTACATTTGAGAGTATGTCTGAATACAAAACTACTACTAATAGTACTATATCTGAGACTAAGTCTGAATACGAAACTACTACAGCTGAGAGTAGGTCTGAATACGAAATTACTAATACATCGATTTGCACTAAGAAGCGCTCACTGGGTTGGTTCTGGAAGTAGCGCTCACTCAGTGGACCTAGCGCTGCGCGCGCTAGTTGGGGTTTCCCTCGTTGCTGCGCTTATGGAAAGTTAGGTAAGTCAAGGACTAGCTGCCAGGGTGGCACTCTCCTGCAACATTAGCCTCGAACCGAGGCGGTCCACACGAGGCTAATTACTGTTTTTAATCGCCTGCGGGGTGATAATTGCCAGCGACAGTTTGAAAAATTAAAACACGAGGAGCGCGTGTACAAAAAATAAAAAAAATAAAAAAATATTACAATTCTTTTTTTTTAAAGCACGCTGCGAGTCAGAGACCTGTTAGTGTTAAAGACTCGGATCAGAATCATCAAATTAACTCACCCGCAAGTAAATGATGCATTGCCATCCCCATAATCGTGTTGTGCATTTTAAGATAGAAATTTGGGCGGGGGGGAGGGTGCAAAGGTCAAACATTTGAATTTTGTGGGTTTTTTTTTGTCTCTCGGCCACTAGGGTTAGGCGTTCCAGCCATAGTAAATTTACAGGACGTGGTTGGTTCGCATCGAATGTGGGTTAAATAATATATCGGATACTCCGGCACGCCATTGTTAATTCCAGATTTTAAAATTATTATATTCATGTTTGAAATTCTTGACCCATAACGAGGCTGGCCCCACAAACAAGTGGCTGCATAGGGTGTATGTTATTCAATTTAATTCTGTTCTATTTAAAGCTGCATAGTCCGATGGTTTTGAGTTTCTGTCATTTTCTGAGATTAATGTATTACATTGATTGTTATAATCTACCTTACTTTACGTTGATTGTTATTATCTACGTTATGTTAGTTTGAAGTATCTTCTATTTTAGATGGCTAACTTTTGAGATATTTGAAGTGCAAATATACTCAATAAATTTGGGCAAGCACGCCAAAAGTCTGACACCATAGACTTCTGCAGTAACAGGTTCTATAAATTGGCTCGGAATTCTGCTCTATGCATTGACAACTGCTTGATAAGTGCATCAGTATCTAAGTCAGATATGTACAATCAAATCTAGATCACTGTTTTGGTTTTGAACATTTTATCTTTTCCTCGGACTATGCAGCTTTAATTTAGCAGGTTTTCACTTCAGATCTCTGCAATGCTAACCATTTGAAATAACAAAAAAAAGTTATTTCAAACTAAAGTAAAGTAGGTTGTAATGATCAATGTAGTATATGTATCCAAAACACTAAGGAAGAAACCCAAAGCTATTTCACTATGCAGCTTTGGATTGACCCAATTAATTTGGTTTCACTATGGTAACCAGACGGGATGGCCGAATGAGTCAGAGGGTCCATCTCCCGTGTTGGTAGATCATGGGGTCATGGGTTCGAGTCCTGGTCGAGTCAAACCGATGACTTAAAAATTGATACTTGTTGCTTCCTAGCCAGGCACTCAGCATTATTGAGATAGGGCAAGGAGCAGTGGAATGAGGAAGACCAATCGTCCGCGTTTGAAATTTTCCCTGCTTAAACAACTAATGTACCCCCAAAAAACACACACACAAACTGTTCTACTCTCATCAGCCTTCAAAGGATACTGCTTCATACAGACTAACGGTTAGTTGTTGGGAGTTTTACGTCCTGGCAACATCTAAGGTCATCAGGACGTCAAGACTAAGGTCTTGATATAGCAGGTGTCTCGTCATCGTAGACGCAACCAAATGAAAGACACACACAGAAACGAGGGGGGAAACCCACCAGTTTGTGCATTGACAAATTGTTTGCACATGGCAGGGGTCCGTTGATCACAGGGTTCGCTGAAGACAGGTGCTACTGTACTCCTATTGCTCCAGGCTGAAACCGGAAGTCACCAGCACTATAAATGGTAGTCACGTGACTTCAATTATAGCGAGCCGTGGTTGTGTATTTGTATGGGTTCGACAGTCTGAGGTTCAAACCCTGAGGTTAAACTGCTTTCCTTCCCTCCCCACTAACCCCTCTGCCCCTCGACCCCCCCCCCCCACATACACCCCCCCCCCTCCCACAAATCCTTGCTCTACACCGCACCTCTCTAACTCAGTGGGCGGCCGCCACAACAACAAAAAAAGAGAGAAAAAAAACCCTGCATTGTGCGACCTTAAAGGCCACCAGCTGGTCACTTCCTGTCATGAACCCGATCACGTGGTACGCCCCCCTCCCCACCCTAAGCAACCAACCAACCAATGAGAAGGCCCGATCCGATATTCGCTTACAGCTGACTCGGCAGCGGCTGTCCAATTAATTAAATCATGTCGATGTCCAGTGGGTGTTAGGTTGAATTCTGCCGCGTGATACCTTAGCCAAGAAAAAGAGAAAGAAAGGGGGGGAAAAAGCCCCACCGGCAGTTGTCAGATCTGCGCCTGCGCAGATGGCCCGCGGTGCATGACGGGAGTGACCTGTGACCTGTGACCTGCGGGTCGGTGACCTGCGCCCCTTCAAAAGGAAGTCAGAGCTTTGCTGTTCAACGGAGTGCTGGCAAAAGAACACGCAACGCGTCCGAGTTGTGCGTCACTCGTGACGTGTTGACAGAGTAAACGCCCTGGTAGCGAGGCGCCGCCAAGGTCAATGTCGTCCTTCATTTTCTTGCTGGACAATTTCGGTTCGGAACGGACATATCACGGGGCCGTGTGCGTCTGCGTGTGCGGTTACGTTTGTTTGTTGTTGTTTTACGTCCTAGCAACATCTAAGGTCATATCAGGACGAGTACCGACTTGTGACAGTGCGCACTTATGGCGACTTTATAGTGCTGCCCCACTGGAAGATCAGGCCACCAGCACCATGACCTGATATCCCACTCAGTCACATCTGGGTCTGGGTATGGGTCTGCGCACTGCTCCATAATGCCGTCCGTCTGCGTTGACGCACTTGTTAACGACGTAATGGACAGCGTCACGTGATATGTGGCCACGTGACCTGGTACGGTACTAATGACCTTCACCCTCAGTCTCGCATTCCCTCCACACCTCCCCCCACCCGCCTCATCACCACACACACACACCACACACACACGCGCACACACACTCACATAAGGCTGGCCAAGAGCAGAAGCCACACCCCACCCCATCCCCGTGTCCACTCAGCAATTAACCCGGGACAGTGATTAATCACTTATCAGACAATCTGATAGCCGGAATCAGCAGCTGCTTGACTGCACCTTATCTGGCCATCTCACTTAATGCCAAACTCCCGCTGACCATCGCAGACCGGTGGTAATGCGTTATTAACAAGCGGGGAGGGGTGCTGAGGGGTGATGGGTGAGGGGTGATAGGTGAAGGGTGAAGGGTGAGGGGGTGGCCCAAAACGAGGATGTCCTTTTTCTTCTGTCAACATTATCACGGGTAATTGTAATATGATAATTATTCATAGAGTTATGGCTATACTGGATTATTCAACATTCAAATGGTTATTGGGTATTTATTGTCATTTGTACTTGTTTAAATGGGTTATTCATGTGATTATCTATGGTTATTCAAATGATTTATATAACGGATAGTTATTGTTATTTATAGTTATTTATAATGATCATCATCATCTTCATGCTGTCGGTCGCGATGCAACAAAAACTGCTTTCATTACTTGACTGCCGTTCTCCATTTAGCTCTCTGCTGTGAGAGTTGCGTCCATGAGTCGGTCTTAATGTCTCTCAGCTTCAGGTTTCTCTTGATGGTATCCTTGAACCGGAGACGAGGGCGCCCTCTCTTTCTGTAACCAGAAGACAGTTGAGAATAGAGGATCTGCTTTGGTAGCCTGTCTGATGACATCCTCATGAGGTGTCCAGACCACCGGAGATTCTTTTTGATCAGAAGATCTTCCATAGAGGGCAGCCCCGTCCATTCGAGTATTTCCTTATTTGTCACTTGGTCCTTCCCAGGTTAGGCCTTCATGAAATTGAACGATGCAGATCGGTTGTCGCATTCATGAAGGCCATTGCTGACTTTTTCACTCTGTCGTCTGTATCACTGTCCCAGGCCTCGGTTCCATATAGTCAGGCGTTGGACCTTATAGTGGACATATTCATCATTTTAACCTCGGTATGGGTGGCCGGCCTCTGGCTAGCCGTAGGCTAGGGAGAAGGAAGCACATCGGGTCCAGCAATTAGCATAAGTAACTCACAACGGCGAGGACGTTTGTGAGTTGCTCCACAGGATTTATCTACATACTACTGCTTTTACTCCAAAATGTAAGTACTGTTTTCTTCGATAACTTTGTTGTATCATGCTCTATAGCATCTTTTTATGAAAGTTCAGAACTTTCTTCAGTCCTGTTGGACTTTGTATACGTTTTTTAACTTACGGATAGAACATTGGTGCCGCTGGCACAAACGAAACCGATACTGAGTTCTATCGACACCTGTTTTTCAGACAGGGAGAAATGGCAACCCGAGTTGCTCATTTCCTAAGAAAAGTCTCCCGGATCCTCATAGAGGATGATGGTGGGGGATGCTTCTGGGGTTTTTTATAAACACCCCTGACCGGTTTAAGGCGAACCTCCGAGTTTCGTAATATTTTCTCGCAACTTGTTGGCGCTGTAGCCACAGGTGGGAGAATGTGTACGGAACAGAGAGAGGGGCCGATCTCACGATCGATGCCCTCCGTTTGGGTTGGTTTCGTTACCACACACCTACGGCAAATTTAGCTCACGCCTGTACTGACACGTTTGCAACACACGTTCTCTGTACGCATGTTCCTCAACCCAGTTTACTGGCTTACACTTGTGTAGTTGAGATGATTCCGGGTTAGTAACGCTTTGGTTTCGTTACAGTTCCCGATGGCCACTCGCCGGAAATTAAGCCGCCCGCATGCAGCGGTGGGTGTCCCCCCGACGGATTACGATTCGTTCTCCACCGGCTACGGCTCCGCCGTCCCCACATCCTGGGGCTCATGCCTCGGATCAAGACAGTGATCACGCCCTCAACCGCAGGTGGGGTGGGAGGCGAAAAATGCGGAGATTGATGGAGGAGAAGATGCGCCTTTTCCAGGCGCAGAACTTTCAGATCCTTCCCAAATCCCTGATGAGGATTGGGAAGACTTTTCTGAGGACGAAGAGGACACGCTTTCGGCACCTGAGGTTCCGAAACCGAAAAGCGCGCGGCAAGAAACGCCGCCACAGTGAGCAGTTCTGGTGACGATTTCACAAAGAAAGCGTAAGTCTAAGCGCTACCAAAAAGTCCAAAAAAGAAAAAGAATGAAGAAGATGAAGGGACTCTTCTTCAGACTCGTCGTCCGACTCTTGTTCCACCGAGGTGGGATTCCGACACGGACACGAGCGAGGTGTCTACGCCAAAATAGGCGTTAAAGCTGGCAAGGGAAATATTGTCAAAATAGAGCAGCTCAGAAACGTGCGCAACCACTACCATGATGCGCCCCCCTACAAAACGGTGAATAAGCCATTGCACTACGTTTAAAGCCGATCGAACGTCATCACACCAAGCGCCTCCCGCCACCCCCCCCCCTGACCAGCTAGAGACTCCTTCAGGACCCCCACCCCCCCGCCGGCAGTTCCCCCCAACCCCCCCCCCCACCCCGACCCCCCCAACCCCCGCCTTCCCCCGCGACTCCCCCCACAAGCCCAGCAGGCCATACCACCTAACACACTGCTGGCACCGATATCCCCTTCGCATGTCACCGGCCCCTTGTTTCCCCTTTCTAAGAGCGAACCATAGGGCATGCCCTGTCTGTCCCCTGACCATCCTCTCCACACCACGTTCTGTTCCCCCCCCGCCAAGCCATCCTGCCACCCTCCCCCCCTAGCCCCTCCCCTGCCTAACGATTCGTACGCCAACTGTCGCTCTAATCCGACCTACTCGGCCCCCTATCCCTCTGCCCTTATCCGTACATCGATAAGCCCCCGCAAGCCTCGTTCTTTCCTGTAAAGTTTTAACGCTGGTAGATAATGTTGGCCGTCATCATTACGCTTCGACTTGCTGGCCTACGCCCTCAGCCCGCGATGACGTTACGTATTACGTGATGACGTACTGACTACCATGACTCGTCGTGGCTAGAACAATCTGATCCGCGGATGCGCACGCACCATACGTCGTAAACCCGATTTACATCCCCGGCCCGACCCCCCCCCCCAATGTCCCAGGTCCCCCCTCGTCTTGTAAGTCCCCGAGCAACGTCGTCGAAGCTACGTGCGAGCACCTACCCCGTCGCAGGGGCTTCGCCTGTGGGTTACAAGTGGACTACCTCACAACCCGACTGCGTGCCATAGCTTTCGTACGTTGCATCTAGCCCCGACGCTCGCCTGACCACTCTGCTTCGTCAGTAACTACATGGACCCACGAAGAAAGATTTGGAAAACGTTAGTTCAAATCGGTCACCACAGATGAGCTGACGTCGAATATAAGAGGTTGCAATGGATCGTCCCCCTGCCCTGCCGTAGACGTTCTCGCCCTTCGACACAGATCGTGGGTAACGGACACCATGAATGGTAAGGTAAGACCACCGTGAGGCATATCGCGTCAATTGCACTACGCGCCCTATCAATGAGCAAAAACCCCTAGATAAATCCAAGATGGTTTGAGGGTCAGCTAGCTTACGTACATGTACAGCGTTATTACTCACGTCAGGAGGTCGACTACCCAGACGTGCTAAAAACCACCTGAAGCAAAGAACCCCCGTCGTCGCTTCAGCTGAACCCCAGACCAGGTTCAGAAAGTCTAGGACGGATTTGCGATTCCGCAGGCAGAGGAGGAAAGGCCGTTCAAGGGTCAGCTCATCATTCAGTGACCCGTTACCTTCCAGTTCATCCAGAACGCTGCGAGGCGAAGGTGGATGCGCCGCGGGCCGACAGCGCCATTAGGCCTCAAAACTGGAGAACGACAAACCGCCGGCGCTACAAGAAGGGGATTATCGCGCATACCCTACAGGCCCCAGTTCCCGAAAAACAAATCGGGAACACATGATAGAGATTTTTCCAGCCCAACAGACTTGGCAGCGCTGCTCCTTGACCTCTAGACATGGTTCCACGGCGGAGGAAACTCCAAACTGAATGTAAGCCTTGTTTCAAGCCGGGAAAGTGTTCCTAATTGTTTACGCATCGAATGGCATACTTAGTTAACACATCTATTCCTGTGGTCCCTGGAATCGTTTTGCTTAACCAGGCATTTCACAACTCCCGCTTCTCAACACGCGATTAGCCCTTATACACCAACAGTCAAGAGCGCCTTTCCCGTTATCAGTTTTAATTCACTAGGAAAAATCTCCGCTGGATCACGCCAGTTGTTCTACCTGGTTGCTGGTGTCATAAGGGCATTGTCAACAGAGGTTGTTAACATACTGAAGGGGCATATCTTACCTTTACAACGCTTCTCGTAATCCTATACCTGACTCGGTTCATCTGAGAATGCCGAGATCATGATTTTAGATTTTAACTTCAGGTGTAATGAATCATCCATATTGAATAAAGAAAGCTATTTTCAAGAATGTTTTCTGTACGAAAGACTCAAGAAAACAGCTCGTGAATTTTAATGTACCCCACGGGTGTCTGGCCTAGCGTGTGTTGATTATAAGGGATGCGTACTACACCGTCCCCTATTCTACCAGACAGAGTCGGAAGGTATACTTACGTTGTTCTCTGGCAAGGTCGCCGAACTTTTTGAAAGTTGTAACATTGTTTACCTAATGGGTGTGCGCAACTGCGCCACCGCGTCTGCTTTGACTGAAGTTAGTTTGTAGGAACGCCGATGTTTTTGCGACACATGGCAAAATTGAGTTAGGCCTCAGTTGTCTCGGTTTGCCATACATAGATCGAATTCTATGTTAATTTAATGGCGCCATGCTTTGCCTGCGCAATGTTGAACTCTAGCCGTCGTTAAAAGCCCGATTTATGCAACGATTTTCAGCCCAAATGTGAGATGTTCTTCACTACATAAATAACAACGAAATCGGTTGTTTGGGTCGTCGCTAAGCCGTACACCTTCTGCTCAGGCAGCTTAAGCTGTCATCCCGGGTTCAGTCCTGGAACGACCACTCGGCTAAGTGTCAAACCGTTTTCGCCTTACTACGCCCAAAAGAGAATGATAATGCTCTTACCTACCGCCACTGCGCGAATACAGCTGTTTGAGAGACATGTTCTAGCAGGAGTAACAGTAGAGATTAGACAGACTAGGTGGCTGTACCGCGTCCTTTGTCGCGGGTCATGCGCTTTCGTATAGTCTCCAGGGTATTCCTATCCTGGAGCGGCTACACGATAGAAATCCCGTTCGTAAAATCTGTCATAAAAATCCTTGGCGCTGGCGTCACTGCGCGATCATTCAAGGGTAACTTTGAAAGATGGACCATGTTTTATTTTCGGAGAACGGTCCTAGCCCGCAACCAGTGATTGGTGGCCGTAGAAACTCTACTGTTGGTACCATTTCCCAAATCCCATTAGGAATGGGAGAGCCTGGACACTATCAACGTTACCACTGACGCGTCTCTCCCAGGGTGGGGTATGCACATCAAAAATGATGTTAGGCAACGGGAGTGAAGATGGCTAGAATCGGAAACTCCCCGATCATATTAAACGTCTCTAGAACTAAGGGGCCATTTACTTGGGAGATTTAACCAGTCTAGTAAAAACTACCCATAAAATAATGTACGTATCCTCACGCGTATAACACGCACAGCTATGGTTTATGTCAGAAAATATGGGGGAGGTACAAAATCGATTAAAATGTAATGCAATGGCACTTCTCATTTGGAACTGGGCTCAAACCTTTGATGTCTGGTTAACTGTTAATCACATTCCAGGCACACAAAGATTGTCTAGGCTGACAAGATGAGGTCGCCCCAGTTCCAGTGAATAACCAGCTTAGTGTGGTCACTTACTTAATATCCATTTTCAAACACATTTGTCACACATGGGGTTCACCTCAGATCGATTTTGTTCGCTTCGCGTAATAACGCTTTAAAATTCCAAAATATGTTTCGTGGCACCCGGAAACCCAATGCTTGGACATTGATGCCTTCTCCCTAACGTGGCGACATCATTTTTTTACATTTTCCCCCCCTTTACTATATCATTAGCAAAGTCGCCAGTAAAGATTCAAATGGAGGGGACTCACGCCCATACTCATCGTCCCCCGAGTGGCTACACGGCAACCGTTCCGCTCGGCTACCGACGTTACTGAGCCACAGCACAAAAGCAGCCTTTCGCTTTCCAAGATTCCGAGGAAACCTCAAACATTCAGGGACCGTCACTAGAACGCCACGGAAACGTGTCGACAACTCCGTTGGTGGCATTCCTTTTTTAAATAAATATTTAGAAACAGTTTGCGCTTAGGACAAAATTACCACAACAGCGGTTTGGTTTGATGATGCGTGGAGGGAAAAAGGAACGTGTGCGTGTGAAAATGTAATACTACGTATTTAAGAATGTGAAATGGTGGGTATTATATTGCCTGCTTAAGAAAGTTATAGCCAATGACTCCCACCAGTTATCCCAGGTACGGACTCTTCCTACGTTACCTAGAGGACGAAGGCCTAGGATATGGCGCTATTAAACGCTGCCTAGATGTGGCTCTGTCGATAATCCTAACCGCGGGTTCGTTAATGGACAAACAATGGGTAAACACCATGGTTTTTGTTGGATCATACGATCAATTTATCAGAGGACTCCGCCATAAACCCAAATATAATAGGTTTTGGGATGTTTTCTCTAGTGTTCAACCCTCTTCAAGAAATGGCCAGAAAATAAGTTTCTGGACGTTAAACTTTTAGGTTTCAAAGTCGCAGTTTTGCTTCTCCTGGTCACTGGACACAGAGGCCAAACTATAGTTGCCCTGTCGCTGAATGGTCTAGAAATTGACAGTAAAGAGGCCACGTTTGATTTATCAACTTTATTAAAATCAAACCGATTAGGTGACCCCTTTCTACGATAGGGGTGTCCAGCTTCACTCAGGATCGCAAGTTATGTGTCGTATCTGCGATACCGAAATTATATATCCAAGACAAGATTAATAAGAAACTCAAAGACAGCTATTGGTCAGCTTTTATTAAGCCACACAAGGCCATTTCCAGGGATTACCCTCGCCCGATGGACAATGAATGTGTTAAAACTGGCGGGAGAGTAAATACAGACAGGGTACTCATCGCACTCTACACGTGGTGCAATGGTGTCCAAGGCAAGATTGCTAGGCATCTCCGTTTAAACGGATCCTAGCTCACGCGGGATGGAAAAACGCTACTGTTCGTTTGCTAGACATTACCACAAACGACTAGAGAGAGCCTCAGCCTATAGCGCACAGGCTACTCACCAACTGAAAGAGAGAGGTAAGAAAAAACATTGGTTTTTCCCCTTTTTTTTGCCATACAAATCGCTTTTTCCATTGTTGCATACATAAGACATAATCACTAAAGAATAATAACAAAACAAGAATATCAGGATAAAAATTATTTTACGTAAAGGTCTCCCTAGCCTAACGGCTAGCCAGAGGCGGCATACCGAGGTAAAATAGATTAGTTAGACGAATCTTACCTGGGTATAGATGATGGATAACTATTGTTTTACCGAGGTAGAAGCCTCGGTTAGACGTGGGCGAGGGCCCACCCACCACGCCCTGCCACGTCTAGTCAATCACTCACTTTAGCATGAGGTCACTTGACCTTAGGTTGTTTTTTAGAATCATTTTTATCGTCTTGAAGGTTAGTAGGTAAAGATTGCTGGACCCGGATGTGCTTCCTTCTCCCTCGCCCACGTCTAACCGAGGCTTCTACCTCGGTAAAACAATAGTTATCCATCATCTATACCCAGGTAAGATTCGTCTAACTAATCTATATATTTATATGTTGTTATCTATTGTTGTCTGTTATATATTGTTATATATTGTTGTATATTGTCATTTCTTGTTATCTATTGTTATCTATGGTGATGTATAGTGATCTATAGTCATCTATTGTTAGTTGTTATCTATTGATATCTATTGTTATCTTAATAGCTATTTTTATCTATTATTATCTATTGTTATCTATTTTTCTCTGTTATTATAAACCAATCCAACAGAGAAATAAACCAATCCAACAGAGAATTAAACCAATCCAACTGAGAAATATGTTGGTTATAACAATGATAATAATTGTAATAGAAATGCATGTAGTACTATATAATATTAATACTAATAATATCATTTCAGTAGAGCGCCCTCACCAGCAGGACTGATTCATATTAAGGTTTTGTGAGGTCCATTGGGACACCACAGATGACATTGCAACCAGGTTTCTCCAGTTTTCCCTGTTCTGCACCGCCCTCTGGGACTCGCCAAACTCCAGGCCTGTCCGTCCATTCACTGATGTTGTCTTCTCACCTCATTCTTTCGCTGCCGCTACCTTTCACTCTGGCCGTCATCGGGTCATCCGAACCACCTTTTGGCACATGCGCACATTGCTCATGGCCTTACAACTTCGAGTTGCATAAACAACATGCTCGGGGTGGACAAAATGGTGGCTTAATCCAAAACCTTTGTTGTTGTCGAAATAACCGATATAGCCACAGCAAAATAGGATTTAAAGTATTTTATGATTGCATAGTTTAGTTATATGCCCTTTTCATTAAAGTTGCATAGTCCGATGGTTTTGGGTTTCTAATTTTTTTTGGATATAAATATATTAAATTGATTGCTATAATCTACCTGACTTTAGTTTGAAGTGACTTTTATTTTAAATCGCTAACTTTTGAGATATTTGAAGTGCAAACATGTCAAATTAGTTTTGGCATGCTTGCCAAAAGTCTGACACCAAGTCTGCAGTAACAGGGTCTATTAAATTGATTCAATATTCCCTTATATGTAGCACCAAATGCTTAATAAGTGCATCAGTATCAAAGTTAGATATGTAGAATCAAATCTAGATAATTGTTTTGATTATGAAAATTTGATGCTTCATCGGACTATGCAGCTTTAATCTGGGTTATTACAACAAAACAAAGCATTAGAAAAACCACATAGGACTTGTACTGGTAGCTGTTATCCTACAGGTACCAGCACAAATGTGACATCATTGCTCCTGATACCAGCACTATAAAGTCACCATGAGTGCACATTCACAAGTCGGTAGCTGTCTTGGTATGACCTTAGATGTTGCTGGGATATAAAACCCAAAGAAACAAGCAATTATTATTCGAACATTTAGTGGAAGAATTTCGTCCGTCGAAAATAGAACTGTGGGAAGGAGGTCAGTTCCATTCCCATTGTTTCATTTGTTCCATTTGTATTGGTTCATTTGTTCCATTTGTATTGGTTCATTTGTTCCATTTGTATTGGTTCATTTGGTTCCATTTCTATTGGTTCATTTTCTCCATTTCTATTGGTTCATTTGTTCCATTTCTATTGGTTCATTTGTTCCATTCCTATTGGTTCATTTGTTCCATTTCTATTGGTTGATTTGTTCCATTTCTATTGGTTCATTTGTTCCATTTCTATTGGTTCATTTGTTCCATTTCTATTGGTTCATTTGTTCCATTTCTATTGGTTCATTTGTTCCATTTCCATTGGTTCATTTGTTCCATTTCCATTGGTTCATTTGTTCCATTTCCATTGGTTCATTTGCTTCTAAATACAATACGGTATATCACATATCCCAGCCCAACACTTCATAAGATAAGAACCCAGACACACCCTACACACCTCCACAAACCCACAACCCACACACCCTACACACCCTACACCCCCCCACACGCCACACCCACACTCACCCCTCCGCACACACCCTACACACCTCCACACCCCCACACGCACCCCTCCTCACACGCCCACACGCCCAACACACCTCCACAACCCCACATACCCCCTCACCCAAACACCCCCACTCCAGACAATTCATACCCCCACACCTCCACCCACACGCCCCTCATCCACACCCCCACATAACCCCATCTCCAAATCATACTCCACAAACCCTCACACCCTACACACCTCCACAAAACCATAGTCCATCTTCCCCAACACCACTCCATACCCCCACTCCCTACCCCACATCGACCCACACAACTCCCCCACGCCCCATACACATTCACACACACCACACACTCATATCCCCACATCCCCACATCCCACACCATCATTGTCACCACACACCCACACACCGCACCCACCCTACCCCCCGACACACTAACAAACACGGACCCCCCCACCCCCCACACGTACACAACCCCCTCTCACACCTCCCTTACACCGCACACTCATATCCCACATCCCGCCACACCCACACACCCCACAACTACATCCCCACATACCACATATCCACACCCCACCCACACAGGCACACGCCCACATACCGCGCCCCACCCTACACACCGACCCCCCCCCCCCCCCACACACACACACACCCCTCACACCGCACACTCATACCTCACATCCCCACACCCACACACCCCACAACTACATCCCCACATACCGCGTATCCACACCCCACCCACACACCCACACACCGCACAACTACATCCCCACACATCCACACCCACCCACACACGACCAACACCATAGCAATACCGACCGTCCCCGTCTCCATAGCGACATTCCTTTATGGTGTTACTAATCTATGACGTCATAAACCACGTGACCGGGTTTGACCGCTGCGTGATAAAACCTGTGTAGATGTTGACAGGGGCAGCTCAGCAGACCGACAGTCTATCGTAAACCCCGACACTACTTTATTTATAACTTTTAACCCTTAGCATCTGTCGGCTTGTTCGAACCCACTGGGAGACCAGGGCACTAGCACCACGGCCCGATATCACACTCAGTCACATTATCCTGAATCTGTGCTAACCAGTCCTTGTCATGTCATATTAATACCGAGCGCCAGGCTGGGTTGTTTTACGTCCTGGCAACATCTAAGGTCATACCAGGACGGTTACCGACTCGTGGCACTGACAATGCCCACTCATGGCGACTTTATAGTGCTGCCTCGCTGGGAGTACAGGCAGCCAGCACCATGACTTGAGATCACACTGAGTCACATTATCCTGATACTGTGCAAACCAGTCCGTGTGCTATCCTATTAATGCCGAGCGCCAGGCTAGGTTGAATGTTGATTGTTGAAGTTCTAAGTCCTGGCAACATCTAAGGTCATATTACGATGGGTACCAACTTGTGACAGTACACACTGATGGCGACTTTAGAGTGCTGCCCCACTGGGAGGCCAGGCCACCAGCACCGTAACCAGATATCACACAGTCACATTATCCTGAGACTGTGCTTACCAGTCCTTGTCCTATCCTATTAATGCCGAGCGCCAGGCTAGGTAGCGACAAGCATCAATTTGAGAAGTCATTGGTTTGACTTAACTGGGATTTGAACTCACTAAACAAAATTTATTTCTAGGTTTGTGGGATACCGAAATCACTACATACCCGAATATTAATAATGTGGTTATAATGCCTCCAAAAATCAATTATTTCTAGGTTTATTGGCACACGTGGGATACCAAGATCACTAGGCGTCCTAATAATAGGGTTATAATCACTCCAAAAATATACACTTTTTAGGTTGGTTGGTTGTTGGAGTTTTACATCCTGGCAACATCTAATGTCATATCAGGACAGGTACCGACTTGTGACAGTGCGCACTCATGTCGACTTTATAGTACTGCCCCGACTGGCAAATCAGGCCGCCGGCGCCATGACCCAATCAATCAGCACCCATCAGGCATTCTGGTCAATGGCTACACGCCTTACGCCCAAATCATCATCCTCATCATGCTGTCGGTCGCGAATTGACAAAGACCGCTTTCATTACTTGACTGCCGCTCTCACGGTTGTACATTTCATGAAAGCTGCCTGCAAAAGTGTTGAAGTGCTGCTGGCCAGCGGCACTCTCTCGGGGAGCAAATAGAGGTCTCAGGTTGTGGCAGGTTGAGATGCTCCAGGTTGTGGTAGGTGCTAGCAGGTTATGATAGGTTGTGGTGGTTGTGGCACATTGTGGTAGGTGCTATCAAGTTATGCTAGCTTGTGGATGGTTGTGGCACCTGCGAGAAATTATATATGAACAGGTTGTGATAGGTGCTACCAGGTTATGGTAGGTTGTGGGTGGGTGTGGCAGGTTGTGGGATGTTGCTTCAGGTCGTTGCAGGCTACCGACTCGCTGATTGGTTGTGGGTGGTTGTGACAGATTGTGGGTGGTTGTGACAGGTTGTGGGTGGATGTAGGTGGTTGTGGGTGGTGGTGACCGGTTGTGGATAGTTGTGACCGGTTGTGGGTGGTTGTGACAGGTTGTGGGTGGGTGTGGCAGCTTGTGACAGGTTGTGGCAGGCCGTGCCAGGTTGTGACGGGTTATGGGTGGTTGTGGGTGTGGCAGGTTGTGACAGGTTGTTTCAGGTCGTGGCAGGCCGTAACAGGTAGTGGCATGTGGTGGAAGGCCGCGGCAGGCCGTGGCAGGTAGTGGCAGGTAGTGGCAGGCCGTGGCAGGCTGCCGACTCGCTGGTGCCACCCGGCGTTTCTGAGTAACAGAAGCCCGATAATTATTGCATCGGGTTCATGCAGTGGCGACCTGTTCCGGAATATGCACGCCACGCAATGAGGACGCCATGTTTCAAACATGAGCGCATCCGGCCACGCCTCACCAGCACTTCACCGACCATTTCCGCAAAAACAAGAAGAAGGAAAAAAAAGCTCATTTGAACGCGCCATTTTCAAACTATTGATATTAACTATTATGATGCATAACGTTGTCACTACATCGAACCTAAATCAAATCACCCCTCCCTGCATGACAGGGTCGTCTGTCTGTGGCCTCGTCTTAGGTCCACCGTCTTCGGACATGGTCTGATAACAGTGACTCTGTAGGCGTGGACCGATTTGATTCTCATTCTGATCACTCGTTGGGGAAATCAAAACGAGCAGGGGCAACATTGTTCCTACAACCAATGAATGCTAAAGATGGCTAAGCAATCAGATTGCGTGTTATAAAGTTAGCGATGACTAAGTCCACCGATTTAACCTCAACACCAGCATTTGAATCAACTTAATCTAATTGTCACTAAAAAGTCGGAACTGGTAAAGAACTCTCCGCGTCTGAGTGAGTGGTTACAGCTGGGTATATTTGTCACAGAATCTTTGGGTAACATTAACAATATTTTGAATTGTTAATTTCAAAGTTAGGAGGAGCAGGGTGGTGTTTTGGTAAACCGGCCCTGTGTCGCGTGAGTGGACTTTGTGGGATTTCCTTCAGCGTCCGACAAAGACCTAATCACGGCCGTGTAATAAGTAATATGTAATGCAACCATTATTTATCCCATGATTCTTGCATAATTACACAGTGAGCTTCGGAGGGGGGGGGTAGAAGGGGGAGGGGGGAGGGGGTGAACACCCTCTCCTCAATTTATACTTTTAATCTGCTCTCCTTTCTTTCTTCTGCAAACATAAAAAGAAATGTCAATGATAATGATATGATTCTAAATAAATTTACCTCTTCTCGCTCTGTCTTGCTCTGGTCTCTCTGCCTGTCTCTCTGTCTCGCTGCCTGTCTCTCTGCCTGTCTCTCCGTCTCTGTCTCTCTCTGTATGTCCCTCTGTCTGTGTCTGTCTCTCTGCCTGTCTCTCTCCGTCTCTCTGCCTGTCTCTCTCTGTCTCTCTGTATGTACCCTTCGTCTCTGTCTGTCTCTGTCTGTCTCTCTGCCTGTCTCCCCGTCTATGTCTCTCTCAGTCTATATGTATGTCCCTCTCTCTGGGTCTGTCTCTCTGCCTGTCTCTCTCCGTCTCTCTCTGTCTCTCTGTATGTCCCTTTGTCTCTGTCTGTCTCTGTCTGTATCTCTGCCTGTCTCTCTGTCTATTTCTGTCTCCTACCCGCTGTCACTCTGTATGTCTCTCTTTCACTTTCCCCCTCTTTTCTTCATTCTTGTCATTCTCTTTCTTTTTCATTTCCTTTCCTTTCCCGTCTCTCTCCATCTCTAACTTGCTGTCTCTCTTTCACCCTCCGCTTTTTCTCTCTCAGCTGTCGTTCTTTCTCTTGTCTGCCTCTTCTCTTTCTCTCTCACGCCTTCTCCCCCCCCCCCTCTCCCCTTCCTTCTTTCTCCACTGACTCCCGACCTGCTGACCACCCTTCAGTAAATACGCTCTCCCCTCTTCTCTACGTTCTTCCCTCTTCTCTTCCCATCTCCGTCCCCTCCAGTTCCCCTCTCCCAATACCCCTCTCCACATCCCCTGCCCAACCCCCTTCCCCTCTTCCCATCCCACTCTCCCCATTACTATCGCTCTCCCTCTTGCTCTCCCTCTCCGTCTCCCTCTCCTCTCCCCAAACACTCCCTCTCCTCACCGTACCCTTTCACCTCCCCCTCCTCCCTCCCCCCCTCCTCCCCGCGGCCCCTCCCACCCGAGACCTCCCCTCCCCCTCTCTCTCCCTCTCGCTCTCCCTCTCGCTCTCCCTCTTGCCCTCTCTATCGGTCTCCCTCTCCTCTCCCCACACACACTCCGTCTCCCCTCCCCCCTTCCTCTCCTTCTCCCCTTCCCCTTCCCCCTCCCCCCCCCCCCCCAGCCCAATCCCTCCTCCTCCCCGCCGACCCCCCCCCCCCACCCCCACACCCTACCACGTCGCTAAGTGCGTCGCCCCGCTGCCTGCCCGGTGCATTAAAAACCAAAGAGGATGGAGTCTGTGCCTTTGATAGAGAGAGTAGTCTGCCTTTTCACCCCATCTGTCCCAAACTGCGCACCTCACCGACCTACTCACCCACACCCACACACCCACACACACCTACACACACACACCCACACGCACCATCCACTGCCACTACCACCCCAACATGCCTAGCTGTAACACTCACCACCAGCACATGTATCCATGGCTACCAACCTCTGTTTTATTAGTTTTGGTTAAAACTGCCTCCTCCGATGAAAGCATAACATTTCCGAAACCAAAACTATAAATGAGACTGTCTCAAAAGGTGCTAAGCAATATGGGACAAAACGTTGTCCGTTGTAACAATCAACATACTATCTGATTATGCATTTGCTCAGGATAAACTGATTTGTTTTTTACATGGTGTTTAATAATCCCAATAGAAGAGATATTGATTTGAAACAAATGTCCTTGTGTTTTAGTGTAACCGTTTCTGTGCTGTTTTGTGTCAATCGTTACAATGGACAACAAAAATAAGAGTTATCACCTTTTGAGACAGGCTCATATGGCAAAATCCTGGATTTAACCATCCATATGTAACATAATGTTTCATAGTCCGATGGGTTTAAACTCCTGTTATATTTTGAGATAAATATATTAGGTTGATTATTATAATTTATCTTTGCATAGTTCGATCGTTTTGAGCTTATGTCATATTTTGAGATAAATATATTATTATTATTTTTAGGTTGATCATGATAATATATATTATTATTATTTTTAGGTTGATCATGATAATATGTCTTTTCATATCCCGATCGCGTTGAGCTCATGTCATATTCTGAGATCAAATAAATTAGTTTGATCATTATAATCTACCTTTCTTTAGATGGACCTCATTTTTATTTTGCATGGTTACATTTCCATGTAACCATGCAAATGTTTACATGGAAACATTTGCATGGTTTGCATGGTCTAACGTGTCTCTCTGTTAGACTCCCTACCGGGAGTCTAACAGAGAGACACGTTAGACCTACCCACAACTACCTACACTCCTGTATTGGGAGTAGGTAGTAAGTGACTACCTACTAGGGTAGTAGGTAGTCACTTACTACCCTAGTAGGTAGTAAGTGACTACCTACTAGGGAGTAGGTAGTCACTTACTACCTACTCCCACCACCCCACTACCCACTACCAACAACCCACCACCTAATCATAATGAAATACCACCACTTCCCGGCTCCACCAAATGTACTACGTTACATTTGGTGGAGCCGGACATAGCTCAGATGACAGCGTGTCCATCTGTGTTGGTGTGGGTCATTGATCGATCCTACTCAGTGGACACATTTGAAGTTTGGGTTATTTTCCGTTACACCCAGTGGTCCACAACTGGTTCATGAAAGGCTGTGGTATGTGCTGTCCTGTCTGTGGGAAAGTACATATAAAATACCCCTTGCTGCTTATCGGAAAGAGTAGCCTATGTGGTGGCAACGGGTTTCCTCTAAAGAAATGTGTCAGAATGACCAAACGTTTGACGTCCAATAGCCGATGATAAAAACCAATGCGCTCTAGAGGCGTCGTCAAATAAAACAAACTTTTTGGTTACATTTGGAGATGTTTGAAGTGCAAAGCTCAACTATCGGACTTTGCAACTTTGCAACATTAAACTGAACTGAGTTCTTCTTTCCTTCTACCTGTCATGTAAACAACTCTAACCCACCACCACCACCACCACCACCACCATATACCACTCTACCCCCCCCCCCCTCACCACCACCACCACCACCATATACCACTACCTACTAACCTCCTCCCCCCCACCACAATACACCACTACCTGATACCCCCCCCCCCACCACCACCATATACCACTCTACCCCCCCCTCACCACCACCACCACCATATACCACTGCCCACCCGCCAACCCCCCCCCCCCCCCCCACCACCCACCACAATACACCACTGCCTGATACCCCCCCCCCCATCACAATATACCACTACCCGCTACCCCCTACCCACCACCCCAATATACCACTACCTGCTACCTCCCCCCACCACAATATACCAGTACCTACTACCCCCCCCCCCCCACCACCCACCATCACAATATACCACTACCCGCTACCCTCTACCCACCACCCCAATATACCACTACCTGCTACCCCCCCCCCCACCACCACAATATACCACTACCTACTACCCCCCCCCCCCCACCACCACAATATATACCACTCCCTGCTACCCCCCTACCCACCCACCCCCACCACAATATGCGTCTACTCCCTACCCACCACCCACAACCCAGTATCCACAACCCACTAACTCCTAGCCACACACCACAACCCAGTATTCAACACCCACCACCCACTTCTCACTACCCATAACACTACCTACACTACCTACACTACCTACAGCTCACCTCCAACTACCCACAACTCACTACCCACTACAAACTACCCACAACTCACTACCCACTATCCACTACCCACAACCCACTTCCCACGACCCACTACCCGCAACCCACCACCCACTACCCGCAACCCACCACCCACAACCCACTTCCAGAACCCACAACCCACTACCCACAACCAACTACCCACAACCCACTACCCGCAACTCACAACCCACTTCCCACACCCCACTACCCACAACCCACTACCAACAAACCCATTTCCCACAACATATAACCCACTACCCACAACCCACAACCCACCACCCACCACCCACCACCCACCACCCACAACCTCGAATCTGTTTAAAAGTCAACGCCGGCAAGTAGAACCCACATACAATTAAAATGGCGCCACCATGTTGGATCTGCAAGAAACCTAATCATAATGAAATACGCCACGACCACAACGCCCGGCTGATCCTTGTTTTCCCACGGCCTTTTATCCGGTGCCAATTAGTTGAGCGGGTTGAGAGATAAGCGCGAGCCAGCTTCTGATATCACTATCTGCAGGTGTCAGAAATACTTAGTGATCAATGGGAAAGTGGAGCCTGTATTGGGTTTCATTGTTTGAATTCTGTACTAATGGGAAGTGTCTCCTCGTTCAATACAAGCATTTCTTGAAAGTGTACTTTTTCGTATTTGGGTCATTCTCTGAAATTGGACACTAAAGTTGTTGTTTGTTTGTTTGAGTTTTACATCCAAGCAACATCTAAGGTCATATCAGGAGGGGTAACGACTTGTGACAGCGCACACTCATGGAGACTTTACTGTGCTGCCCCACTTGGGAAAGAAGGCCGCCGGCACCATGATCTGATATCCCACCGAGTCACATTATTCTGACACTGAGCTAACCAGTCCTTGTCATATCCTAATAATGTCGAGCGCCAGGCTAGGAAGCGACAAGTATCAATTTTTAAGTCATTGGTTTGACTCGACCAGGAACTGAACTCCCGACCTTCCGCACAAGGCCCGCGCTCTACCGATTAGTCTGTTTGTTGTTGTTTTACGTCCTAGCAACATCTAAGGTCATATCCGGACGGATACCGACTTGTGACAGTGCGCACTCATGGCGACTTTATAGTGCTGCCCCACTGGACGACCAGGCCACCAGCACCATGACCTGATATCCCACTTAGTCACATTATCCTGACACTGAGCCAACCAGTCCTTGTCATATCCTAATAATGCCGAGCACCAGGCTAGGAAGCAATAAGTATCAACATTTAAGTGACCAGGGTTCGAACCCACGACCCCACGATGTACCAACACGGGGGACGGACGCTCTAACTCAGGGGGGCACTAAAGTATGACATGGAAAGTGAAAATAATAGCTTCCAAATAATAGCAGAATCCGTCTTCATATGGTTTACATGTGTGCATATGTCAGAGTTGAAAAAAGAAATATGCAAGAACTTACATACCTGTATACATTTAGTATCTACAGATATGCAATAGCCTACATTTCTGTCACTTTGACACATTTAGTATCTACATATATGCAATAGCCTACATTTCTGTGACTTTAACACATTTAGTATCTACATATATGATATATAGCATACATTTCTCTCACTTTGAGATCTTATGTAGGTTACATTCCTGTAACATCTGACATTTTTATTGATACAATAACCTATATTCCTGTAACATCTGACATTTTCATTGATACAATGACCTACATTCCTGTAACATCTGACATTCTCATCTTTACAATAACCTACATTCCTGTAACATCTGACATTTTTATTGATACAATAACCTATATTCCTGTAACATCTGACATTTTCATCGATACAATAACCTATATTCCTGTAACATCTGACATTTTCATCGATACAATAACCTATATTCCTGTAACATCTGACATTTTCATTGATACAATGACCTACATTCCTGTAACATCTGACATTCTCATCTTTACAATAACCTACATTCCTGTAACATCTGACATTTTCATTGATACAATAACCTATATTCCTGTGATATCTGACATTTTCATCGATACAATAATCTACATTCCTGTAACATCTGACATTCTCATCGATACAATAACCTATATTCCTGTAACATCTGACATTCTCATCTTTACAATAACCTATATTCCTGTAACATCTGACATTTTCATTGATACAATAACCTACATTCCTCTGACATTTGACATTTTATGTATTCAATAACTCACATTCCTCTGACAAATCACCTTTTTCATACAATAACCTGCATTCTTCCGATATTCGACAGTTTCGTATATACAAATTACAATATCCTAAATTCGTGTGACATTTGATATTTTCACGCATGTGAGCTGTACAATGCATTATGCAAATATAAATTACCAGAAGTACTCAAATCGTATCAGACGGAATGGCTGAATCTTGCCATTGGCTGGATGGCTCTCTTCTCATGTGGGTTCGAACCCCGACTGAGTCAAACTAATTTTGAAATTCAAACATGGAAACTTAGTTTTGGCAAGCACGCCAAAACTCTAACACCATAGGCTTCAACAGTAACAGGTTCTATCAAATTGTCTCAGTGTTCCCTTCTATGTGGCAATAAATGCTTAATATGTGCGTCAATATCTAAGTTCGATATGTAGAGTCAAATCTATTTAATTATTTTGGTTTTGAAAATTTGATGCTTCATCGGACAATGCAGCTTTAAATTTGACTGAGAAAACAATTGATTTTTAAACAGTCACCAAAACAATACAGGCTATTAATTTTTGTTTTAAACCATTTCACTGAGCATGTTGGCATTTAGGATGTGATTAGTGAAGAATAACAAATTATGGATTAGATACGCATCTAAAAGATTTTAATTATGTGTCGTTGTTTTATTTAACAGGGACTCTTCACGTTAGTCGTCCAAGTCTTGAATCAGCAGGAAAATGGTAAGTGCACACGCATGTTATCAATATAACATTAATATTATTATATAGCTTATTAATTGACTACATCACGGTTCCGACTGCGCATGCGCTGAAAACGGTGTTGGGAGCAAAGCAAAGGCATACGCCCATTGAGTTTGCCGATACGCGTAGGGGAAAACTGGCATTTTATTCAAAATAACTAGAAATACATAACAATTTGGAATAAACATGGATGGAAGGATGCAATATAATAATATAATGAATATGTTTAAGACACAACTCTCCATAAACCATAGAATATAAATAAAAACATGAATAAAATAAATAAAACTGACTCTGGCTATGGGTCTAACACTAGTCTGAGTGCCTAGATTTGTCTAAAATCTAAATGCACATGGCATAAGATGTGCTGGTTATATTGATGTAAATGCAATGCTGGATAAAAGATTAATATCTTAATTTATTATATATATTTTATTAGTTGGTATTCTATGTTTCAAACAAGAGCTGAGATGAGCGGAAACTAGCACATTTCCTAGCTGCACCCAGTGTATTAGCATGTGCCATGTGCTTCTCATGGCTTTGTTTTGCTCTGATGCATCCCACAATGCACCGCGCCGCTGGAACCCTGATGAGGTCTATTACAGTATTAGATTCCTAAATGGTCAAGTGACACAACTTCAATGGCAGTATCTATGGCAATAACTGATAACATGTCTGCTTTGAAGAAAACTTATATTGGACTGACAACAGTTGTTGATGATTCTAATTCTATTTAAGTTGTTGTTTGTTGTTGTTTTACGTCCTAGCAACATCTAAGGTCATATCAGGACGGAAATATTTAAGTCTTCTTATCCATGTGACGAGCGGGACGTAGCTGAGGCGGTAGAGTATCCACGTGTGAAGGTGTGTGGGTCATTTGATCGATACTGCTCAGTTGACCCATTTTCAGTTTGGGCTATTTTCCATTTCAACCAGTGATCCACAACTGGTTCATCAAAGGCTGTGGTATGTGCTGTCCTGTCTGTGGGAAAGTGCATCTAAAAGACCCCTTGCTGCTTATCGGAAAGAGTAGCCTATGTGGCAGCAGTAAGCATATGTCTGAATGACCATATGTATGCTGTCCAATAGCCGCTGATAAAAATATGTGCAATGTGCTCTAGAGGTGTCATTAAATAAGACAAGCTTTCCTTTCTTATCCATGAGAATGCAAAGAATTAAGTACTGCATCAGAGACAGTATTAAGTACTTGTATGTGCATGTTGTTTTGTGTGTGGATGGCTGGATATGGAGGTGGGAGGCTAAAAGCCGGATTTGGGCCTGAGTCGCATTAGGTTTGCGACCCCTTTACGACTTCTTGCGACCAAAGAAAACCTGGGTGATCGTGCTAAGTTCATGCTGATGCAAAATACATTGTTGCAACAAATCTGCAATTAAAATATTTACCTAGAATCAGATATGTACCTGTATGTGTACATATACGTAAGCATTCCACATGTATATAATGAGCCTGTCTCAAAAGGTGATGACTCTTCTTTTTTGTTGTCCATTGTAACGATTGATACAAGACAGCACAGAAACGGTTACACTGAAAACACAAGGACATTTGCTTCAAATCAATATGTATTCTATTGGGATTATGAAACACCATGTAAAAAACAAATCAGTTTATCCTAAGCAAATGCATAAGCAGACAGTATGTTGATCGTTACAAAGTTTTGTCCCATATTGCTTAGTACCTTTTGAGACAGTCTATTTACATAGGCCTATGGCCACAGGAAAATTGATGCCAAAGTTATACAACATTTAAAAAAAGAAAATTTAATTGAGGGCAAAGGAAAGCTAATACATGGAGTTGTAGATTATTAAGGTCACTTATGCAACCTGAGTCCTGATGCCCTACAATCCAACCCAGATGGCGCTTAGAACTACTTACATCTAAAATTAAGTGATTTGTGAATTTGATTGGAGATGAGATGGGTGATATGAGGCAAGAGAGAAAACAAACAAAATACAAAAACAAAAAACCCACACAAAAACACCTGAACCGCAACAGTTGTACAAATAGCAATTTGATTCCATGAATAAATAGCCTTTGTCCAATTTATACCTATTTTAGGAGTTGTTCTTCACTGTAATTTTGTAACTTGGCAATAAAAATCACTGTTACTAGTGTTAGAGAAATCTGTGCTGCTGGTACTGGCAGTTAAATCACCATCAGTCATTTTTATTTTAAATTGCTAACTTTGGAGATTCTTTTTAATAAACGCATGCCACATTAATTCCAGCATGCACATCAAAATTCCCATAGCATCGGCTTCAGCGGTAACACCAACAAGCTTTATTAAATTGACTTAGGATTCCCTTCCGTGAAGCAACAAATGCTTAATAAATGCAGCATTATATTACATTGGTTATGTAGGGTCAAAAGGAGATAAAGGTTTTGTTTTTTTAAATCTGATACTTTCATTAGACTGTGCAGCTTTAACAACATTTTTTTGGTTTATTTTGTTTGTTTGTTGTTGTTTTACGGCATAGCAACATCTAAGGTCATATCAGGATGGGTACCGACTTGTGACAGTGCGCACTCATGGCGACTTTATAGTGCTGCCCCACTGGAAGACCAGGCTGCCAGCACCATGACCTGATATCCCACTCAGTCACATTATCCTGACACTGAGCCAACCAGTCCTTGTCCGATCCTAGTAGTGCCGAGCGCCTGGCTAGAAAGAGACAAATATCAATTTTTAAGTCATCGGTTTGACTCGACCCGGGTTCGAACCCACGACCCCACGATCTACCAACACGGGAGACGGACGCTCTAACTCATTCGGCCATCCCGTCTGGTCCTTTTTCCCCCCTCTTTTGTTGTTGTTGTTTTGTTTAAATAGGTGCATAAGGGTGGTGGGGGTGGGCGGTAGGGGACTTAACATGGAGTATCGACAGATCATGGATCATCCCCCCCCCCCCCCACTCTACCTGAGCTGAATTGTAATAGGCGCAGCTTGGTATTATTTTTTCCCATGGTGTGCTTTGTGTGTGTGTGTGTGTGTGTGTGTCTGTGTGCTTTAAGGCCAGACGGGATGGCCGAATGAGTTGAGCGTCCGTCTCCCGTTTTGGTACCAGACGGGGTGGCGAATGAATTGAGTGTCCGCCTCCTGTTTTGGGAGATCGGGGGATCCGAACCCATGAGTTCATGCGTTCAAACCATGGTCGAGTCAAACCAATGACATACAAATTTATACTTGTTGCTTCCTAGCCAGGCGCTCGGCATTATTAGGATAGGGCAAGGACTGGTTGGCTCAGTGTCAGGATAATGTGACTGAGTGGGATATCAGGTTCATGGTGTTGGTGGCCTGGTCTCCCAGTCCCAGTGGGGCAGCACTATAAAGTCGTTATGAGCGCGAACTGTCACAAGTCGGTACCCATCCTATTATGACCTTAGATGTTGCCAGGACGTAAAACTCCAACAACCAACCAATCAACCTGTGCGCTTATAAAAAATGGTTGCTTCTGAAAGAAGAAGGAAACAAGTAAGAAAACAAGGAAGGGATAAGAGAGTGTCTGGTGAACATGACACTGTTTGTTAATGTGTGGTGAGCATGTCACACTGTCTGTGGTGAACATGTCACATTGTTGGTAGGTGTCTGGTGAACATGACACTGTTTGTTAATGTGTGGTGAACATGTCACATTGTTGGTAGGTGTCTGGCGAACATGACACTGTTTGTTAATGTGTGGTGAACATGTCACACTGTTGGTCGGTGTCTGGCGAACATGACACTGCTTGTTAATGTGTGGTGAACATGTCACACTGTTGGTAGGTGTCTGGTAAACATGACACTGTTTGTTAATGTGTGGTGAACATGTCACATTGTTGGTAGGTGTCTGGTGAACATGACACTGTTTGTTAATGTGTGGTGAACATGTCACACTGTTGGTAGGTGTCTGGCGAACATGACACTGTTTGTTAATGTGTGGCGAGCATGTCACACTGTTGGTAGGTGTCTGGTGAAACATGACACTGTTTGTTAATGTGTGGTGAGCATGTCACACTGTTGGTAGGTGTCTGGTGAACATGACACTGTTTGTTAATGTGTGGCGAGCATGTCACACTGTTGGTAGGTGTCTGGTGAAACATGATACTGTTTGTTAATCTGTGGTGAGCATGTCACACCGTTGGTAGTTGTCTGGTGAACATGCCACATTGATTGTTGTTGTCTGATGAGCACGTCGCACTGTTTCTAGGTGTCTTATGACATGAAATTCTGTTTCTAGGTGTGTGATGAACATGCCACTGTTTGTAGGTGTCTGGTGAGCATGCCCCACTGTGTATATATCTTCTTAGCGTGTCCCGCTGTTTGTAGGTGTCTGGTGAGCATACCCCATTATGTGCTGATGAATATGCCACGCTATTTATAGGTGTCTTGCTACATGACATACTGTATATATCAAAGCCTTTGTCAAATATTCTGTTTTTACCTGAAAACTTTTGAAATTCCAGAGTTTTCCTAGTACCCCCTTCATCGTGTGCGCTTTTTACTTCTATTTTTAAAGTGAAAACTTGTAGGATTATTTTGCACCCTCTTTGAGTAGTCAGTTTTTGGTTTATGAATTAAATTCTGCTTTGATTAGCCTAATTCAACTATTGGTGGTGGGTAGTGCTGCGCGAATGCGCGACAAACTCGCATTCAGCCACGTCCGTTCACCCGCGTCCTAATCAATCAATTATCGATACTTCCCTTTCTAGGCTGCAAACATTTGCAGCTGGAATTAGTCGCGCGGTTCCTCTTTTTAACTTTTGGTAAAGTTATTTGATTAGTTAGACAAGGGACATTGATGGTGATGAACAGTAATGTACTGGTGATGGGGGGAGGGGAGAGGAGGGGAGGGGGAAGAGGAGGAGGGGAGAGGAGAGGAGTGTGGGGGGGGGGGGGGAGAGGAGTGGAGGGGAGGAGGGAGGGGGGGAGGGGTGGAGGGTGGAGGGGAGAGGAGTGGAGAGGAGGAGTGGGGGGAGGGGGAGAGGAAGAGGGGAGGAGAGGAGAGGAGTGAGGGGGAGAAGGGAGGAGGGAGGGGAAGGGGAGTGGAGGGGGAGAGGAGAGGAGGGGAGGGGAGGAGGGAGAGGAGGAGTGGAGGGGAGAGGAGAGGAATGGGAGTTGGGGTGGAGGAAGAGAGGAAGTGAGAAGGGAGGAAGACGGGAGGAGGAAGTGAGGATGAAGAGAAGAACATAGGAGAAGAGGCGAAGAGGGGGACAAGAGAGGGGGGGGGGGGACGGCTAAGCGTGAAATGGGGACATGGTGGGGCAAGGGTTAAAAGCAATAGAGATAAAGTTGTCACCTGCATCTCACTCATTATTCCTTCTATGAAGCATCGCCTCATTAGTCAGTGCATCAGTATCTAAGTGAGTTTGTTTGGTTTGTTTGTTGTTTAACCTCCTAGCAACATCTAAGGTCATATCAGGACGGGTTTCAACTTGTGATAGTTCACACTCATGGCAACTTAGAGTGCGGCCCCACTAGGTCGGATTCAGAAAAAAACACTAGACAAAAAAACACAATTGCTAACTAAATAAACGATATCTCTAACAATATCAACAAAAAGAAACTAGTGGGTGCAGCATTCATTGACTTCAGCAAAGCCTTTGACACAGTGGACTAAACTATCCTAATTAGCTAGCTAGCCCAAATGGGAATAACAGGAGTAATAGGGAAATGGCTAACAAGCTACCTAGAAAATTGGAAAGATTGCACCACAGTAAATGGGGCCATATCAAACGAGGAACAAATAAAGTGTGGAGTACCTCAGGGGTCAGTCAGCCCTAGGTACATTTCTTTTTCTCGTATACATAAATGATCTAAACAACTGGCTGGATATTGATAACGTCTAGTTATATGCAAATGATACTGTGGTATACACCACAGGCAAATCAACTGAAGAAATAGAAACACAATTGAACCAAACACTAACAAAACTGACTGAGTGGTGCAACCTAAACAAAATAACTATAAATAGCAGTAAATCAAAAACAGTACTATTTGGTACAAGACTAACCAGTAATAATACTATATAGTGTCTCCTGGGAAACAGTGAGCTAGAGCAGGTAGACAACTACAAATACCTGGGAGTGGACCTAGACAGACACCTAAGTTATGACCTCTGCATAACAAACACTATAAAAAAAAGCAAACCACAAAATATGGCTCCTGGCAAAATTAAGACCATACATGACTGAAAACATGCCAATTAAAATATACAAGGGTATGATCCTCCCCTACTTCGACTACGGTGATGTATTCTACATGGCAGGAAATACCAAACTTCTAAACAAACTGCAGGTGCCACAAAACAAAGCCCTCAAAATATGTTTCCAGGTACATAAAAGTTACCCTACAATGGAACTACACAAAAAATGCAACGCAACACCAGTGACAAATAGAAGGGAAATGCACCTTAAAATACTATCACACCAACACACCACAAAACCAGGCTATAGAGTAGCCCCCCGCAGGGACACCAGACATATGGCGGCCCCGATACTACTGACAGAAATGAGTAACACCAAAATCTATGAGAGGAGTGTACTCGCCATGGCAGCACATGCCTGGAATAAGCAAAACACAAAACAATGGGCAATCCATAACCTTGACCACTACAAAAAACTACTAAAGAAAGAAACTACTTCCAAACAGACCAAAAATCAGACCTGCCCCTGAGCACAGTCACTGCTTGCTGTGCAATAGCGAAAAAAGCAAAAGACAGGGCAGAAAAATGGTAGATATGGAAAAAGAAAAATGGACACTAGCCCCCCCCTAAGCACTAAGGACATCAGAGAAACCATCACCACATGGCACAATCCACCTGGGTATGTGTAATGGCACAAACAAACACAGAAATGGACAGGCCACAGTCATGCATCTGATCCACCCTGAAATGCAAAATGGCTAAGCAAACAATACAGCGATCCCACCTAGTCGCAGTCCTGAAGAGTCCAGGTGTGTTCTGGTGCACCGGTGCACTATCTAAGGACAGGACTTGGGTGAAAGGGGGTTGCAACAAACCAATATGGGACGGGATCCTCTCCAGCAAGCCTACATGACACCCAAGTAGATGTACATAGTAGGCTAAGGTATCATACTCAAACTAGACAAAAATTCTGGAAAAAATACAAAAAAACTAACATAGATTATTACTAACACCCAAAACCACGAGAGACTGGCCTGAGCTGAAACAGGTAAACACCCCTGGGCAAAGGATCAGAACAAAAACAACATCACAGCTGTCCAGCGTTGAAAACAAGCGCCCTCACGGGGGCTTATACGTTATGGGCAGGGTGAATACCTTGTCACAAAAAACTCCACAAAAATACAACTAATAAGTCACCTTGAGTGGGCACTGTCACACGTTGGTGACCGTCCTGATATGACCTTAGATGTTGCCAGGATGTAATACTCCAACAATAAACAAACCAATATTAAAATATAATGCATTTGTGTGGGGAATACAGATTAAAATCACGTGATCAGATCCTTTAGCAAATCTACGGGGTTCACCCATAAAGCACCAGGTGCGCCCACATGGTGTACATCCGGTAGCTACTTCCGGTCACAACAAAAGCAGCCGATCAACGCCACTCTCGTAAGGTGTCCGGCGGGCATCGGCTCTCAAAGCACACTCCCACGCATGCGCAATTAATCAATGCGAAAACCGCCGTGGAAAAAAGGACAAACTATTTGTTTCCCACTCAGTACCACAACGAGCACGTGCAAGAAAAGAGTCATTTATCGTCAAAGTGGACAGCTTTGTTGTTGTAGAGACCGCTTGAGGATTGGGGGGGGGGGAGAATCTTCCTGAAA
Source organism: Branchipolynoe longqiensis (assembly GCA_030323885.1). Classification (NCBI taxonomy): domain Eukaryota; kingdom Metazoa; phylum Annelida; class Polychaeta; order Phyllodocida; family Polynoidae; genus Branchipolynoe; species Branchipolynoe longqiensis. The sequence goes on along the minus strand of CM059186.1, from coordinate 7,197,341 downwards.
CAATGGCACCACTTGGGCGCAACTTCCGCCACTACATCCGGTCCTTGTCACGTGATGATTCATGCGCCCCTAGCGGACAATTGTTGCGGCTTTGCTCGCATTGGCAAAGACTGAAGAAGACCCATAACTCGCACTCATCCCTTTGTGAAGCCTTCCGCCTACGCGACGTAATAAACAACGAATGATCCCCGAACGCCCACGCGATGGAGTAACACACATGGTCCCCGTGTGTCAATGCCCGACGTAGTAATGGATGGTCCTCAGGGTCCTACCGCGAACTGGCGGTAATGCCTGATCCCGTGTGTGTGTGTCTGCGTGAAGTAGAAATAACTGATGATCCCCAGGTGTTTATGCGGACTAGAAATAATGGCTGATCCCTGAGTGTTGCTGTGAAGTAGTAACAATTGTCTGGTTCCCAGATATATGTATAAAGTAATAATTGCTGATACCCCAGTGTCTCTGTGAAGTAGTAATAATTGCTGATCCCTGGGTATCTCTGTAAGATAGAAATAATTGATGATCTCCTCATGTCTGTGTGAAGGAGTAATATAAGTGATGATCCGCAGGTTTTTATTTCAAGTAGTAATAATTGCTGATCCCCGGGTGTCTGGTTAAATTAGTAATAATTGCTGATCCCCGGGTGTCTGTGTAAAGTAGTAATAATTGCTGATCCCTGGGTGTCTCGTTAAATTAGCAATAATTGCTGATTCCTGGGTGTCTGGTTAAATTAGCAATAATTGCTGATCCCCGGGTGTCTGGTTAAATTAGTAATAATTGCTGATCCCTGGGTGTCTGTGTAAAGTAGTAATAATTGCTGATCCCCGGGTGCCTGGTTTAATTAGCAATAATTGTTGATCCCCGGGTGTCTGGTTAAATTAGCAATAATTGCTGATCCCCAGGTGTCTGGTTAAATTAGCAATAATTGCTGATCCCCGGGTGTCCGGTTAAATTAGCAATAATTGCTGATCCCCAGGTGTCTGGTTAAAGTAGCAATAATTGCTGATCCCCGGGTGTCTGGTTAAATTAGCAATAATTGCTGATCCCCGGGTGTCTGGTTAAATTAGCAATAATTGCTGATCCCCGGGTGTCTGGTTAAATTAGCAATAATTGCTGATCCCCAGGTATCTGTGTAGCAATATTTGCTAGTCCTCATGAGTTTACGAGTCTGCACTGTCACAAGTCAGTACCCGTCCTGATGTGACACCAGATGCTGCTAGGCTCTAAAACCCCAAATCGATACACCAACATGGCGTCCCTTGTCACCGCCAACACCCGTCACCGGTGACCCTTGACCCAGGTCGGTCATGTATGTCCGATCATTACATAGTTATCTATTTATAGACCATCTGGGCTGGTGGGAATAGGAGAGATTGCGCAGTCAACAATGACTTATTTAGCTGGGCAGTTTATTCATGCCCAGCACCACACTGCCATCAACTACCGTAATTCCTCTATTAAAATAACCGGCGCTCCAGGGACATTAAGCAAAATATATATTTTTTAATTATGATCGTTCCCGTCCGCGCCTGAAAAATCTCCCACCCCTGCTTTTGAAAGATCTTTTTTAAATTGCCACCAGGTAGTGACAAGTAAGAATTTTTTAAGTCATTGGTTTGACTCGACCAGGGTTTGAACCCAAAAGTTCGAATCCCACGACCTACCAGAATGGGCAGCAGACATTCAACTCATTTGGCCATCGTGCCTGGTTATGTATTATGTCTACGTCATACGTCAGAAAAATAACAAATAAACAAATAAAAATGGCATGCTCGACTCTGATTTGTGTGATCAAAAGGACTATCACCAACTTCTTTTTGTATTTGGCCTAAGGGAACATGGGAATGCGTGTCCTCACCAATGTATACATTTGTTTGTTTTGTTTGTGTTGTTTGTGTTTTACATCTTGGCAACATCAGGATGGGTACTGACTTATGACAGAGCGCACTCATGGCGACTTTATAGTGCTGCCCCACTGTGAAACCGGACCGTAGGCACCATGGCTAGTCATCATCATCATCATGCTGTTGGTCGCAATGCGACAAAGACTGCTTTCATTACTTGACTGCCGCTCTCCATTTAGCTCTCTGCTGTGAGAGTGATGTCCATGAGTCATTCCTAATGTCTCTCAGCTTCAGGTTTCTCTTGATGGTATCCTTTAACCGGAGACGAGGGCACCCTCTCTTTCTGTAACCAGAAGACAGTTGAGAATAGAGGATCTGCTTTGGTGGCCTGTCTGATGACATCCTCATGAGGTGTCCAGTCCACCGAAGATTCTTTTTGATCAAAAGATCTTCCATAGAGGGCAGCCCCATAGAGGGCAGTACCTCACTAATATAAGGAAATAGAAGGATATTTCCCATCATTATTGAATCCAGTCAAATTACCAATGACTTATAAAATTGGTATTTGTTCCTACCTAGCCTGGTGCTTTGACATTGCTAGGATATGGTAAGGACTGGTTAGCTCAGTATCAGGATAATATGACTGAGTGGGAAATCGAGTATCGGCAGCCTGGTCACCCAGTGGGGCAGCACCATGATGTCATCACGAGTGCACACTGTCACAATTCGGTACCCATCCTCATATGATCTTAGATAGTTGTTGGTTGTTGGAGTTTTGCTTCCTGGCAACATCTAAGGTCATATCAGGATGGGTACCGACTTGTGACAGTGTACACTTATGGCGACTTTATAGTGCTGTCCCACTGGGAGACCAGGCAGTCAGCACCATCACCTGATATCTCACTCAGTCACATTATCCTGACACTGAAACCGTCCTTGCCCTATCCCAACAATGCTGATTGCCTGGCTAGGAAGTGACAAGCATCAATTTTAATGTCATTGGTTTGACTTGACCATTGTCGAACCCATGAATTCGAGAATCCTTCGATCTACCAAAATGAGAGAAGGACTCTCAACTCATTCAGCCATCCCATCTGATCTGGTGTTCTCTGTGGCGGAGAGGTTAGAGTGTCTGACTTTTTTCTAGGTCAGACTCCTAATCTAAAGGTCGGTGGTTCGATTCCCTATGCCATCACCTCTGCCAATTTGGATTTTCACCACTGTGTTTAACTTATAGCATCCTCAAAGGCTGGTTGCTCTCATACCATGTCTATGTGGTGTGGGAGGTTAAAAATCCTTTGGGTCTGTAAAAGTGTAGGCTCAGGCTTTCTATCGACCAACTGTGTAATGGTGAAAACAAGTCTATTCAGACTTATCCATAATAGGCAGTATAAATCTTCAACAACAAAAAGATGTTGCTAGGATGTAAAACCAACAAACAAACAATCCTCTGACCTCTGACCTCTGTATCCGGATGCAGGCACAACGCAGGTGATCGCCCAGGACCTGCAGCAGAGTCTCTTGCATCCAGACCCCGAGTGGCACAACATCTCCTTCAGTGGCGCCACCGTGCGGGGGATGTACCGCATCCGGATCCGGTGTGCGCGCGACTACTACAACACGACGTGCACCAAGCTGTGTAAGCCCCGCAACGACGGGTTCGGCCACTACACGTGTGATAGCAGCGGCGATAAAGTGTGCAGCGCTGGCTGGATGGGCAAGCCGAACTGTGAGAAAGGTCGGTACCGGTGATATTAAATGGAATATAATATACTATGGCAAGCCAAACTGTGAGAAAGGTGGGTATCGGTGATATTAAATGGAATATAATATACTATGGCAAGCCGAACTGTGAGAAAGGTGGGTACCGGTGATATTAAATAGAATAGAATATACTGTGGCAAGCCAAACTGTGAGAAAGGTGGGTATCGGTGATATTAAATGGAATATAATATACTATGGCAAGCCAAACTGTGAGAAAGGTGGGTATCGGTGATATTAAATGGAATATAATATACTATGGCAAGCCAAACTGTCAGAAAGGTGGATATCGGTGATAGTGAATGGAATATAATATACTATGGCAAGCCAAACTGTCAGAAAGGTGGGTATTGGTGATGTTAAATGGAATATAATATACTATGGCAAGCCAAACTGTAAGAAAGGTGGGTATTGGTGATGTTAAATGGAATATAATATAATATGGCAAGCCAAACTGTGAGAAAGGTGGGTATCGGTGATATTAAATGGAATATAATATACTATGGCAAGCCAAACTGTAAGAAAGGGTGGGTATCGGTGATATTAAATGGAATATAATACACTATGGCAAGCCAAACTGTGAGAAAGGTGGGTATCGGGGATATTAAATGGAATATAATATACTATGGCAAGCCAAACTGTCAGAAAGGTGGGTATTGATGATATTAAATGGAATATAATATACTATGGCAAGCCAAACTGTGAGAAAGGTGGGTATTGGTGATGTTAAATGGAATATAATATAATATGGCAAGCCAAACTGTGAGAAAGGTGGGTATCAGTGATATTAAATGGAATATAATATACTATGGCAAGCCAAACTGTCAGAAAGGTGGGTATTGGTGATGTTAAATGGAATATAATATACTATGGCAAGCCAAACTGTGAGAAAGGTGGGTATCAGTGATATTAAATGGAATATAATATAATATGGCAAGCCGAACTGTAAGAAAGGTGGGTATCAGTGATGTTAAATGGAATATAATATACTATGGCAAACCAATATGTGAAAAAGGTGGTTATCTGTGATATTAAATGGAATATAATATAATATGGCAAGTGAAATTGTAAGAAAGTGGGGTATCGGTGATATTAAATGGAATATAATAATTAATATACTATGGAAAGAACACTATCGACTGTTAGTGCGTGCATAGACACATTAGATCAAACATGTGTTGAAATAAAGTTCATTTAAATTTTAAGTAGTTAAATATTCTTGGAAGACTGATTCTTTTCCATTTGTACGATACATTATGCCATGTGACAACTTGCCCCACATGTGGTGACAACTTGCTCCGGCATGGGGCAAGTTGTCACATTCAACTTTTAACAAATAAATTAAACTTTCTCTATAAAATTGTCAATGGTTAGGAAAACTTTCATGTGTGAGCACGCTAGACTACGCTAGAGTATGCTAGAGTATGCTAGAGTATGCTAGCATCACGGATGCAAATTCAGTCTCTAACGTAGCGCTCTTTTGAACATGTCCAAAAATTAAATCGGACATCACGGCTCACCCACCTTATTACCAAGTTAACATCACGGAAAATTATGGATGCCGGTACGTTCAACTACATTCAACTACTTCAACTACGTTCAGCTACGTTAGCCTCCACTACGTTCAACTACGTCCACTAATATGATATAATATAGTTTGGAAAGCCGAACTGTAAGAAAGGTGGGAAATGGTGATTATTAAAATGTAATATAATATGGCAAGCCAAACTATGAGAAAGGTAGGTATCGGGGATATTAAATGGAATATAATACACTATGGCAAGCCAAACTGTGAGAAAGGTGGGTATTGGTGATTTTGAAATGTAATATGATGTAGTATAACATGGAAAGCCGAACTGTGAGAAAGGTGGGCACCAGGAATTTCAAATGTAATATAAATATGGTAAATTGGGCCACCGGTAATATAAAACTATAATATAATATAATATGGCAAGCCAAACTGTGAGAAAGGTGGGCACGGGTGATTTTAAATGTAATATAATATGGAAAGCCCTCACCCTCCTCCCCTACTCGTCCTACCCATCCCCGCCTCCTCACTCTCCTCCCCCTCTTCCCCTCCCCCCTCCTCCTCCCCTCCTAGCCTTCTGCCCCTCTTCCCCACCCCCTTCTAACCCAGCACCTAGAGTACTGGATATTGACAGGGTTTTTATTGTACTCCATATGTCAATCATGCATTATTACCTAATTAAGTGACAAACCGCGGCAGAACTAATGATCGTCATGCATGAGTGGAGAGATGTCAAATGGGTCACAAATCCAAAGCCCGTGAGGTCAATTTGAATTCAATCCGTCTGCTCACCCGGACTATATCATGATCTAACACATATGCAAAGTCCCATCTTTCAAATCTCTTAACCCATATATTCTATATCTCATTGACGCGGCTCTCATATGGCACTAGTGCCATTTGTTAGAGCAGAAAGAGTTCCTGTATCAAACTGTAGGACTCTCATATGGTACAAGTACCATTCGTTAGAGTAGAAAGCCTTCCCATATGAAAATGTGGGACTCTCATATGGTACAAGTACCATTTGTTAGAGCAGAAAGCCTTCCCGTATCAAACTGTGGGACTCATATGGTAGAAGTACCATTTGTTAGAGCAGAAAGCCTTCCCGTATCAAACTGTGGGACTCATATGGTAGAAGTACCATTTGTTAGAGCAGAAAGCCTTCCCATATGAAAATGTGGGACTCATATGGTACAAGTACCATTTGTTAGAGCAGAAAGCCTTCCCATATCAAACTGTGGGACTCATATGGTACAAGTACCATTTGTTAGAGCAGAAAGCCTTCCCATATCAAAATGTGGGACTCTCATGTGGTACAAGTACCATTTGTTAGAGCAGAAAGGCTTCCAGTATCAAAATGTGGGACTCTTATATGGTACAAGTACCATTTGTTAGAGCAGAAAGCCTTCCCGTGTCAAAATTGGGGGACTCGTATGGTACAAGTACCATTTCTTATAGCAGAAAGCCTTCCCATATCAAAATGTGGAATTCTCATATGGTACAAGTACCATTCGTTAGAGCAGAAAACCTTCCTGCATCAAACTCTTGGGTTCTCATATGGTACAAGTACCATCCCTTCAAGGAGAAAGCCTTCCTGTATCAAACTGTTATGTGTGCAATAAATAAAGTAAGTGACTGTGATCATTTTTATAATTGACGTTCTTTTCTTATTTTTCTTGTGTGCAGCGATCTGCAAGACTGGTTGTCACAAGGCGCATGGCTTGTGTAGCAGACCTGGGGAGTGTCGGTGAGTCCTTCATTTTCTTTCTTTCTTTTTTTAGTTTTTGTTATATTTGTTGATCAAGTAGGGTTGAAATTTCACTCGCAGACAGTTTGTCCTCATTCAAAATCTCGTTGCCCTATCCTAGTCATATTACTGACTGAGAGGCTAGGTAACTAAATTTGGTTAGATTAGAGTGCTTGACCTGTATGCTCAGGCCAAGTTGGAGACTCTACCATCAGGGCCCACCACATGTGGTGAGGATGCTCTGTTCAGTTTTGTCATGTGCAGCAATGAATTTGAATCTGCTGGTGTTAGCTGGGTGTATCCTGGAATCTGAGGCTCATCTGCAATTGCTGTTAACACCTTGTGATCAGCGTTTGGAATGATTGTACATTGCAGTTTGATTGATTTCATATGTAAGCTGGCATTGTATTGAACAGTTGAACTCCCCGGACAGAAGACTTTCTCCTGCAAAGTGTTTATTGACTATGAGGCTTTTGTATTCATGGCTGGTACCTTATGAAGTCTATCGTGTTTTTTTGTATGATAGTTGTTATGCCATAGTTAGGTGATGTGCTTTCAAGTATAACTTATTAAGTTATTGGTTTGACTCGGTCAGGGTTCAAACCTGGGTCGAATCTCACATGAGAAGCGGGTACTCAAATCATTTGGCCATCCAGTCTGGTTTCTTTGTTGTCCTATCACCATCTCCGCCAATTTGCGCAAAGAGTAAACTACCAGCTATCTCTGCAACATCTTATTTACCCCATTCTTAATCATTAAAATTGCATAGTCTGACAGTTTTGAGTCTATCATCCTTAGATCAATAGATCAGGGTTATCATTACAATCAACCTTACTTTTGCTTCAAGTAACTTTTATTTTAAATGGTTAAAGTTGCATCGTCCAATGATTTTGAATTTCTGTATTTTTTCTGAGATAATTATAGTAGATCGATCACTAGTATCTACTTTACATTAGTTCAAAGTTACTTTTATTTTAAATGGTAAACTTTTGAGATATTTTGAGTGCAAACATGGAAAATTAGTTTTAGCGAGCTTGCCAAAACTCTGACACCATAGACTTCTGCAGTATCAGGTTCTGTTAAATTCACTCAGTATTGCCTTCTACGCAAAAACAGATGCTTAATAAGTGCATCAGTATCTAAGTTAGATATGTGAAATCAAATCTAGATAATTGGTTTTGTTTTGAAAATTTGATATTTCATCGGACTATGCAGCTTTAACTTTGGAGAGATATTTGAAGTGAAAACATGCCAAATTAATTTTGCCATAAACATAACAATTTGGACACCATAGGCTTCAGCAGTAATGGGGTCTATTCAATTGACTTAGTATTCCCTTCTATGCAGCAAGAAGACATGCTTAATGAGTGCACATGTATCTGAAGGCTCAGTCACACCTTACCGGATTTGGGTACCAGATAGAAAATGGACACTGACTGGTGAAATATGTCAATGTCCATTTTATATACGGTATCCATCCGGCTTGTCCGTTCTCTGTCTGGTGGTGTCCGGTGTGTACGGTGGCAAGTTTTGAACATGCACAAAACTTGTACCAGACACCGCTGGCCTGACGTGTACGGTTGGTGTCCGCTTTAAGTCCGTTTAGTCCATTTTGTCCAGTTCATGTCCGTTACCCATCCGTTACGTCTCCGGTTTGCTTCCTGCATAGTCTGTTGACGGTTTTGCGGGAATTCAGTCAGTACATGTTTTCAGCGCATCCGTGACAGTCCAGTATGTGTCCGGTTGATGTTTGGTCTGTCTGTTTGACATTCGGTTGTCGTCCGGTTATCGTCTGGTGGCTAGCCGTTCATGTCAGTTTAATGTCTGTTTCATGTCCATTCGTCCAGCGTCCATTGACCCGATAGCGCAACATTTTGACACATTTCGATACAGTTTGATACCGAACACCACTGGACTAGAAAATTCTTTGTCCGGTTTATGTCCGTTGCTCAATCCGGTAAGGTGTGACAGGCACTTAAGTTTGATATATAAGATGAAATCTAGATAGGTGTTTTGGTTTTTTAAATTTGATCCTTTTTGATGCTTTTTGATGCTTTTTGATGCTTTCATCCGACAATGCAGCTTCAAGGGGGTGGTAACTAAAACCTGTACAGACTAACCAAACCAGAATTGTACTCGGACAAACCATCAATTTTGTATATATATATAGCTTCTCTTTGGTTCGGCCTGGGATCGAACCCAACACCTGGAGTATTACTCCCATAACCTGTCATATGGAGAGCGAACAATTTAGCTACTTGGCTATCTGGTCCAGTTCAAATGATTGCTTCAGCAGCTGTTTTTGTTAAAATCAATGTTTTAAAGCAGGACGCTGTTTCATTGCAGGTGTCACTATGGCTGGAAAGGACCGCTCTGCGACCAGTGTAGACCACACCCATTGTGTATCCATGGCAACTGTGATTCTCCGATGCAGTGCAACTGTGAACACAACTGGGGTGGCCTCATGTGCAACCTAGGTAAGTCTGCTTCAAGATGTTCTTTGCCACATATAGATGGTGACAACCCCCATCCACCCCACCCACCATAGCTTCCCCCGCCCCCCGCTAGGGTAGCTGGCGTCCCGAGGCACTAGCAGAACCTCGCCGCCCTTACAAGTATAATAATAATATAATTTACAACGATGTAAAAATGGTATACTTGTCGCGACCTAGCCTAGCACTTGGCATGATTAGGATCAGGCAACATCTCTCCCAGCCGGGCGACCAGACGGGATGTCCAAATGAGTTGTGTGTCCGACTCCCGTTTTGGTAGATCGTGGGATTCGAACCCCTGGTTGAGTCAAACCAATGACTTAACCATTGATACGTGTTGCTTCCTAGACAGGTGATCGGCATTACTAGGATAGGGAAAGGACTGGTTGGCTCAGTGTCAGGATAATGTGACTGAGTGGGATATCAGGTCATGGTGCTGGTAGCCTGGTCTCCCAGTGGGGTAGCACTATAAAGTCGCCATGAGTGCACACTGTCACAAGTTGGTACCCGTCCTGATATGACCTCAGATGTTGCCAGAGCGTAAAACTTCAACAACCAACCAACTAAACCAGCCAGGCACAGAAGGGCACAAGCGTAAGTTTGGGAAACTCAATTTGTTGCAATAGCAGTATAAACATCAGTATGTAGGTTTCAATAGCACTATAAATATCAGTATGTAGGTTTCAATAGCACTATAAATATCAGTAGGTAGGTTTCACTAGCACTATAAATATCAGTACGTAGGTTTCAATAGCACTATAAATATCAGTACGCAGGTTTCAATAGCACTATAAATATCAGTATGTAGGTTTCAATAGCACTATAAATATGAGTATGTAGGTTTCAATAGCACTATACATATCAGTAGGTAGGTTTCAATAGCACTATAAATATCAGTACGCAGATTTCAATAGCACTATAAATATCAGTATGTAGGTTTCAAATAGCGCTATAAATATCAGTACGTAGGGTTCAATATGTAAACGAACTATACAATGATGACAGAGGGAACCCACCCACAATTGAGAAAGAAGATGGGAATATTATATTAGTATCAGAGGTTGAGAAGGCTATCAATGATCTAAAGGCAGGTAAGGCTCCTGGAAGTGACCAGGTAACATCAGAAATGATAAAAGGACTAGATGAAGTGGGGATTCAAATCATTCATAAGCTAGTAACTGACATCTATGAGACTGGATTTATACCATTGAATATGAATGAATCCATATTTGTACGACTCCCAAAGAAGCTAAAACCAACATTGTGTACTGAGTACAGAACACTAAGCCTGATGAGTCATATGTTGAAGATGATCCTGAAAATAATTTTACTGAGAAACAGACAGAAAATTGAAGAACAAATCAGTAACGTACAAAGTGGGTTTATATCTGGAAGAGGTACACGTGAAGGGATTTTCAATATGAGAATGATTTGTGAACGTTATTGTGAAGTGAACCAGGATGTTTATGCCTGCTTTATTGACTATGAGAAGGCCTTCGACCGAGTCAATCATGAACTGTTAATCAAATGTTTACAAGATATTGGTGTCAATGGCAAAGCCATTAAACTAATTGTGAACTTATACTGGACACAACGTGCATTTATAAAAATGGAGCAGGGCCTATCGGATGAAGTTATGATTAAACGAGGAGTTCGACAGGGGGGTGTATTGTCACCATGTCTATTTAACCTGTACGCAGAGATGATTTTCAGACACATTGAAGATTGCAAGGGAGTGACAATAGGTGGCATGAACATCAACAATCTTAGATATGCCGATGACAGTGTAATACTAGCAGACAGTGAGAAAAACCTACAAGATATAGTGAATAGAATCAATAAAGCTGGAATACTATTCAACATGAAGATGAATGCCAGGAAGACCAAGACAATGGTTATACCAAACATCAATATAATCATAGATGGCACAAACATAGAACAAGTATCCGAATTCATATATCTCGGACAAAAGATTACAAATGATGGGAGATGTGAGGAAGAAATTAAAAGAAGGATAACAATAGCCCGAACAACATTCTCCAAAATGTATAGAGTGTTAACATCAAGTAAGATATTAATACAAACAAGGAAGCGTATTCTTCAGTGTTATGTGTGGTCTACTCTAATGTATGGGGCAGAGACATGGACAATCTCTAAGAAAATGTACAAACGTTTAGCAGCATTTGAGATGTGGACTTATCGAAGGATGATGAAAATATCATGGACAAAGAAGATCACCAACAAAGAAGTTCTCAGAAAAATTAAAAATAAGAAAAGCTTGTTTGCCACTATACAGACAAAGAAACTTATTTATTTTGGCCACATCATTCGCCAGAGTTCAATATACCGTACATTGTTGGAAGGGAAGGTGAATGGCAGCAGAGGGAGAGGGAGACCAAGAACATCATGGTTTACAAATATTTCACAGTGGACAGGCTTGAATTATTCACAGTCTATCAGAACAGCACAACATCGGGACAAGTGGAGAACCATTGCATCCAACCCTCAACTAGAGGATGGAACTATTGATTGATTGAGGGTTCAATAGCACTATAAATATCAGTATGTAGGTTTCAATAGCACTATAAATATCAGTAGGTAGGTTTCACTAGCACTATAAATATCAGTACGTAGGTTTCAATAGCACTATAAATATCAGTACGCAGGTTTCAATAGCACTATAAATATCAGTATGTAGGTTTCAATAGCACTATAAATATGAGTATGTAGGTTTCAATAGCACTATACATATCAGTAGGTAGGTTTCAATAGCACTATAAATATCAGTACGCAGGTTTCAATAGCAGTATAAATATCAGTATGTAGGTTTCAATAGTGCTATAAATATCAGTACGTAGGGTTCAATAGCACTAGAAATATCAGTATGTAGGTTTCAATAGCACTATAAATATCAGTAGGTAGGTTTCACTAGCACAATAAATATCAGTACGTAGGTTTCAATAGCACTATAAATATCAGTACGCAGGTTTCAATAGCACTATAAATATCAGTATGTAGGTTTCAATAGCACTATAAATATCAGTATGTAGGTTTTAATAGCACTATACATATCAGTAGGTAAGTTTCAATAGCACTATAAATATCAGTACGCAGGTTTCAATAGCACTATAAATATCAGTATGTAGGTTTCAATAGCGCTATAAATATCAGTACGTAGGGTTCAATAGCACTATAAATATCAGTATGTAGGTTTCAGTAGCACTGTAAATATCAGTATGTAGGTTTCAGTAGCACTGTAAATATCAGTACGTAGGTTTCAATAGCACTATAAATATCAGTACATAGGTTTCAATAGCACTATAAATAACAGTACTCAGGTTTCAGTAGCACTATAAATATCAGTACGTAGGTTTCAATAGCACTGTAAATATCAGTATGTAGGTTTCAGTAGCACTGTAAATATCAGTACGTAGGTTTCAATAGCACTATAAATATCAGTACATAGGTTTCAATAGCACTATAAATATCAGTACGCAGGTTTCAGTAGCACTATAAATATCAGTACGTAGGTTTCAATAGCACTGTAAATATCAGTATGCAGGTTTCAATAGCACTATAAATATCAGTACGCAGGTTTCAGTAGCACTATAAATATCAGTACGTAGGTTTCAATGGCACTGTAAATATCAGTACGCAGGTTTCAATAGCACTATAAATATCAGTACGCAGGTTTCAGTAGCACTATAAATATCAGTACGCAGGTTTCAGTAGCACTATAAATATCAGTGCGTAGGTTACAATAGTGCTGTAAATATCAGTCCGCAGGTTCCAATAGCACTATAAATATCAGTACGTAGGTTTGTCGGTATGCTTTGTGGGGGGAAAAAAGTCTTAGAGGAATCCTACCGCCAACCCGCCATCTGACGGGAGCCGCAAGAATTAACACTGTGTGCAGCATCTCCCTGCGCATGTTCTGTGGGAACGGGTCTATTGAAACTGAAAGCTGAGGGATTATCTTAAACGCCAGGACAGAAAGCTGGCACCAGGTGGCAGCACTAGGATAGAAGGGTGTGACTGGATGATTAGTAAAATTGCATTATCATCAGAAGGCCATGAATCAGGCGAGACTTCCGGCCACCTTCCGGGATCTCGCGAAACTAACTCGTCACCGGCATTGGTTCACAAACAAAGCAGTCAACTCCCCCCACCCCCCTCGTCCCTTCCAAAATATATAAATGGAGCATTGATATCATACTAGCAATTACCACCCCACCTTAGCGTTGCACAGTCCGTGGTTTTGAGTTTCTGTTATTTTCTTATATAGATACAATATATTATTCATTGCAATGTACGTTGGTTTAATTTGAAGTAACTTTTATTTTAAATGGCCAACTTTGGAGATATTTGAAGTGAAAACTTTATAGATTAATTTTGGCAAGCAGATCACAAACTCTGACACCATAGGCTTCAGCAATAATATGGTTTATTAAATTGACTCAGTATTTCCTTCTGTGCATTACCAACTGCTTAACACGTGCATCAATATCTAACTTAGATATGTGGAATAAAATTCAGATAAGTGTTTTGGTTTTCAAAATTTAATGTTTTCATCGGACTATGCAGATTTATTTATGCATTAATTACAATTGATTAAAACTGCATAATCCAAGGAAAGCCTCAAATTGTCCTTGATTTCTTGTTTCTTGAAGATTTATACTGCCTATTCTGGATAAGTCTGAATAGACTTGTTTTCACCATTAGACAGTATGTCAATAGAAACCTCGAGCCTATACTCTTAGTGACTCAAGGGATTTTTAACCTCCCACACCACACAGCCGTGGTAATAGAGCCACCAGCCTTTGATGACGCTGTAAGTTATACACAGCGCTGGAAATCCAAATTGGCCGAGGTGGTGGGGGGCCATGGGGAATTGAACCACCGACCTTCAGATTAGGAGTCCGACCTAGAAAAAAGTCTGGAGCTCTAACCACTCGGCCACACAGAATACCGCTAAGCAAAATATATACCTATTTTTGAACTGATATATCCAACTGAGATATATGTGCCCTTATTAAAGCATTTGTTGTTGCACAGAACGAAACTGTCACCTGAAGGCCTAATTCTATCCAGTCTTTTGGTGGGGTTTTTTGTTGGGGTTTTTCGTCCTGGCAGCCAGTATTTTGGGCTGCGCGAATATTGCGCGCCAAATACAAATTTTCGTATTTTCACTTCAAATATCTACAAAGTTAGTCTTTTATGATTTTTTTTAATTACTTCTTAGGTAATGGATGTTATACTATAGGGTTCAACCTAAAATATGTACTTTAAAATATATGGCAGCAGAAATTTAAAGTCATCACATAATGAAACTTTAAAGCGGTTGTGTTTTTAAAAAAAAGTTTTCGCCAGTGAAAACTTAATATGTGGTGACGAGACGGGATGGCCGAATGAGTTGAGCATCCGTCTCCCATTTTGGTAGATCGTGGGATTCCAACCCAATGGTTCGAACCTTGGTCGGGTCAAACCAATGACTTTAAAATGTATACTTGTCGCTTCCCAGCCAGGTGCTCAACATTATTAGGATAGGGCAAGGACCAGTTGTCCCAGTGTCAGGATAATGTGACTGAGTGGGATATCATGTCATGGTGCTTGCTGGTGGTGTGGTCTCCCAGTGGGACAGTACTATTAAGTCACCTTGAGTGTGCACTGTCACAAGTCGGTAACCGTCCTGATATGACCTTAGATGTTGCCAGGACGTAAAACACCAACAACCAACCAACATTATGTGACCGCTGAATTGTCGCGTGTGTTTTGTTAGTAATCCACACATTTATTGCCTTGTTTCCGCGCCTCCTGGTGGCGGCTATTAATAGAACGCTGGTGACGTCGGTTCTCATTGGGCGGGCTTTGTTTCCAATGTCGTCTGCCTCCCATGATCCATCTTGATTTTGGCGCGCATTTAATTACAAGGCATTCATATGCATAAAAAGGGGGGGGGGGTAATGTCTGCATGACGCAATTCAAATAGGGTGCAGTTTCATGATTTTATGCTGCTCTTAATTTTCAATGATTTTTTTTTCTTTTTAAAGGGAATCACAGAAAAACGGGAAAGCGTTCTTTCAGAAGGGAACCCATCTAATGGCCTGTACTTTTAAGCTGCGTAATTTTCAAACATTACAGTTTTTGTGTGTGATTTTTTTGTGGGGTATTGGTAGGGGATTTTGTGAGTTTAATTTAAACGCAGTTTTTCATTTTTATTTTCTTGTCGTAATTATTTAATTCAAACAATGCGATCATTTACACTTGCGTTTTGTTCGGATTCCCTCTCTTGCAGTTTTGTATTTTCTTCTTTTTTGTTGTTAAAGTGGTTGTATTCCTTTGATTAACATGTGTTGCCATACATAAAAGATTCACCCGGTACTTGTAGTACACGGGTGAACGACAATGTAGTCTAAATACGGGCGAAAATAGCTTTAGTATGGAACAGGGAGTAGAATGCCTGCCTCCAGTATCAAATGGATACTTATATCGGCACAGAGTTTGTGAAATGGGAGAGAATGCAAAAAGACAAGATGGCGGCCGTAGAACGCCATCGATTTCACTTTTAAATCTTATTAAACTAGATATTATATTATATTTTTCAACTCAAAGGTAGCGGGCTAATAATAAGACATATGTAAAGAATAATTGTTGCTTCTTACATTGTGAAATTAGGCTCTCATTTCATTGACCTGCATTTTCGACCGTTTTTATATAGGGTTGGAATTCACCCATGTACTGAGTACCGGGTGAATCCTTTATCTAGTGTTGCCAGTGCTGATACACTGGTCTTCCAGCCCTAATGACAAATGCTACCTCACACGAAACAAAGTGATAATATTATAGGTGGACAATAGACCCACCAGTTAAGCTAGTGACATCTCTCAGCAGAATCTGGAACCACTCTATTCGGGTACTTTCGACTGATTGTTATAATCTACCTTAATTTAGTTTGAAGTAACTTTTATTTTAAATGGCAAACATTTGAAATATTTGAAGTGCAAACATGCAAGATAATTTTAGCATGCATGTAAAAACTTAAGACAGAATAGGCTACTGCGGTAACATATTCTATTCAATTACCCCAGTATTCCCGTCGGTGTGGCAGAAAATGTTTAATAAGCGCATCAGTATCTAACTTAAATATGTCAAATCAAATCTAGATAATTATTTGGGTTTTGAAACTGTGATGCCTTCATCGGACTATCCAGTTTTAGACCTGGCTAATATTATAATTAACTTAATATTTGTAATTTTATTTTGTTGAGCAGACCTGAACTACTGTGGGCGGCATGACCCGTGTCTTAATGGCGGCGCCTGCAGGTCCAAAATGCCGAACCAGTATGAGTGTGAGTGCCCGCCAGGATTCACCGGAAAAAACTGCGAAAGGCGTAAGTGTTTATTGACTGTTATTGACTGCCATTTCATTAGAGAGCTGTAATTGCATGATATGGGTGTTGTTACATCAGAGGGCTGGCATTGCATTAGAGGGCTGTCATTGTATTTGAGGGATGTCAGTACATTTGAAGGACGACCTTGTATTATATTGGTGTCCTTACATCAGAATGCTATCGTTGCATTAGAGGGATGTCATTGTATTTGAGGGATGTCAGTACATTTGAGGGACGTCCTTGTATTATATCGGTGTCCTCACATCAGAATGGTGTCGTTGCATTAGAGGGATGTCATTGTATTTGAGGGATGTCATTACATTTGAGGGACGTTCTTGTATTATATCTGTGTCCTTACATCAGAATGCTGTCATTGCAGTAGAGGGATGTCATTGCATTAGAAGGCTGTCCTTGCATTATATGGGTGTCATTACATCAGAGGACTGGAATTGCATTAGAGGGTTGTCATTGTATTAGAGGGTTGGCATTGCATCACATGGGTGTTGTTACATCACAGGGCTAGCATTGCATTAGTGGGTGTCATTGCATTATATGGGTGGCATTACATCAGAATGCTGTTGTTGCATTAGAGGGATGTCATTGCATTAGAAGGCTGTCATTGCATTAGGTTGTTGTCATTCCATCAGAAGGCTGGCATTGCATCGGAGGGTTGTCATTGTATTTGAGGTTTGTCATTGTAGTAGATGGCTGTCATTGCATTTGAGGGTTGTCATTGTATTAGAGGGATGTCATTGCAATTGAGGGTTGTCATTGTATTAGAGGGATGTCATTGCAATTGAGGGGTGGCATTTCACCAGGGGTTGTCATAGTATTAGATCGATGTCATTGCATTTGAGGGGTGTTATTGCATCAGAAGGTTGCCATTGCATTAGAGGGTTGTCATTGAATTTGAGGGATGTCCTTGTATTAGAGGGATGTCATTGCATCAGAAGGCTGTCGTCGTATTAGACGGTTGTCATTGTATTAGATGGTTGTCATTCTATTAGATGGTTGTCGTTACATTAGTTCCCCGTCCTTATCACAGCGGCGCTGAGTTGTACCAGCGCACCATGTCAGCACGGAGGGACCTGTGTAGCGTACACGAACACGGACTACTCGTGTCTCTGTGTCCCAGGGTGGACGGGCACTGACTGTCAACAAGGTGAGTGACCTCGCTGTCTGGGTCTGTTTGTTTGTTGTTGTTTAATGTCCTAGCAACATCTAAGGTCATATCAGGGCGGGCTGCCTGGGTCTAGCAGTAGCACACTTTCTCCTCATCTAGGTAATTCAGCAGACGCGGTGGCCGAATCGGTAGAGTGCAGGCTTCCCATGTGGAAGGTCGGGAGTTCGATTCTCCGTCCAGTCGAACCGAACCGGGCGCGGTGGCCAAATCGGTAGAGCGTAGGCTTCCCGTGCGGAAGGTCGGGAATTAAATTCTCAGTCGAGTCAAACCAAGGAATTAAAATATTGATGATAGTTGTTTTGTTGCTTGGCGCTTGACATTATTAGGATAGGTTAGCTCTAGTTTGTGTCAGGATAATGTGACTGAGTAGGATATCAGGTCATGATGCTGGCGACCTGGTATCCCAGTGGGACCGGTCGACATGATTGCGCGCTGTCACAAGTTGGTACCCATCCTAATATGACCTTAGATGTTGCCAGGATGTAAAACTCCAACAAAAATAACAATAGGTAACCAAACAACTAACCAATTGTAGAACTAACAGAATCACAGAGGGTTGGGAGATGTGGAAGAATGCTTACAAACAGAGGAAGAATGTGTGCAATCGATAGAACACTGAAAGTAATCAAACCAAGGGAACCACAAGACTATTACTGTCCAGCGGCGAAAACGGGTCGAGATGACAAAGTGGCGCAAGAGTGTCGATGTCCATATACATTGATGGCTACAAAAGGCTTGTTGGTGTGCAATACATACACTGTCAGGCCGCCATAAGGAAACTGAACGATGTAGCTGTTAAGTGTCAATAGTTGTGAGGGGTCCAGACAAGGTCCCAAGCAGAGGCACCATTAAAGGATAATCAGTTTCCGGATAATTATACTCGCATAATGCTTATACAGCACACATATATATGACAGAAGCATCGGGTTATGCAACCTTGACATGTGAAACCTAATTACTACAATATTTTTATATTTTTATATATTAATTCCTAAAACTTGATTATCTTAGAAACGATAATTGATATAGACTTTCTGTTTTTGGATTTGTGCTTGTAAATACAGTGTATATAAGAAGAAATTAAAATATTGCACACTGTGTATATTTTCAAATTTCGTTGCAGGTACTTATTAGTATTACTAGTACTAGTAGCTAAATAGTTTGTTATATTTAACGGCACCTCTAGAGCACATTGATTTTTATCATCAGCTATTGGACGTCAAATATATGGTCATTCTGACATATTTCATTGGAGGAAACCTGCTACCGCCCCATAGGCTACTCTTTCCGATAAGCAGCAAGGGGTCTTTTATATGCACTTTCCAACAGACAGGACAGTACATACTGCAGCCTTTGGTGAACCAGTTGTGGACACTGGTTCGTATTACTAGTAGTAGTAGCTTGCACAAATCTGCTCGATTGACATTTTCTATGAAAAGGGAAATCCTCTGTGTTTGGAGTGGCGAGCGTTTTCTACGTTCACAACGCCATCTTTGAATGTGCCAAGTAAGTGCTGTATAATACATAGATAACAGCAACACCAAATGCAGTATTTACAGGCGCGATATCGCTATGACCCGTCAGTGTTGGCGTCAGTTCTGTACTGCTGGCGCCACCTGTGGCCACGTCACGCTCCAGTGAATATGCAGCAGTCGGTCTTTTCAAACTCATATATATATATGAGACTGTCTCAAAAGGTGCTAAGCAATATGGGACAAAGCTTTGCCCATTGTAACGATCAACATACTATCTACTTATGCATTTGCTCAGGATAAACTGATTTGATTTTTACATGGTGTTTCATAATCCCAATAGAATACATATTGATTTGAAGCAAATGTCCTTGTGTTTTCAGTGTAACCGTTTCTGTGCTGTTTTGTGTTAATCATTACAATGGACAAAAAAACAAAGAGTTAGTACCTTTTGAGACGGGCTCATATATGGTGTGTAAGCCATTATATGAGGATAATAAAAACCGGAAGCTTCCACCTGTCCCTCAGCCCTTACGTCATCCTCAGTCGTCTCCTCAGTCATCGGCTGCTGGAGTCTGAACTCCATCATCTACTGGTGCAACCTACACGACCCCAGGTTGCCTGTGGCGCCACCTGCCCAGCCATGTTTCTAACAGTCTCACGACCGTCAGTCACTGGATCACTGACATTTCTTTTTAATTAGGTAAGGGGCATTAGTTCCTCTTGTCGGAGAATACAACTCATGCTCACTATCATGTCTAGCCTGGCACTTGGCATTACTACCATAGGGCAAGGACTGGTGAGCTCAGTATCGGGATAATGTGACTGGGTGGGAAATCAGGTCATGGTGTCAGCAGCCTTGTCTCCCAGTTGGGCAGTACTATAAAAGTTGCCATGAGTGCGCGCCGTTGCAAGTCGGTACCCATCGTCATATGACCTTAGATGTTGCTAGGATAAACAAACAAGATATACAAAATGTGACAAGTCTTATTCGAGCGTGGTAATTGGGAATTAAGTAAAGTTGTGTTGGTCACGTGACTGCACCTTTTATCTGTTTCCTCTGAGTGGTCATTTCCGAACATCATTAAATCATGCCTCGTCGCCCATTGGCTGCTTCCCCGGGCGCGTTCATAAATCAATGGCGCGGCCTTTTATGTTGCCAATGGCAACTTTCTGTGTAAACAATGACTGGCACCTTCTCTGTTCCCCGCCAGATGTCTCTGCGCCCACGCTTCATGGTGGTCAGTCGGCGCCCGGTGCATTATGGGTAATTTTTTTTTTTTTTTTAATAATCGCAGATTTCGGATAATTATAAAGTATCTATGCAATTTGACACATTTTCCTCCGATTCAGACTCGTACATTTGTGCTGACGTTTACATGTGTGGCGCCAGACAGGTGGCGCCACAAGCAGACCTGAGGTTGTCAGAATTGAACAAGGCGAATGAAATCTGGAGAAAAAATAACACCATTTTTTGTATTCGGAACCAGAATTATATTATTAGCGAGCGGAAAGCGAATTATATTATTATTATTATTATTATTATTATATTGAAAGCTGTTTGTGAGTTGTGTAAACATGTCCCACTATTTTGTTAAAGTTTCATAGTCCGATGGTTTTGAATTTGTGTATTTTCTCGGAGATAAATATATTAGATCGATCATTAGTATCTACTTTACATTAGTTTAAAGCTACTTTTATTTTAAATGGTAAACTTTTGAGATATTTGAAGTGTAAACATGGAAAATTAGTTTCAGCAAGCTTGCCAAAACTCAGACACCATAGACTTCTGCAGTTACAGGTTCTAAAACTTCTATTAAATTGACTCAGTATTGCCTTCAATGCAGAAATAAATGTTTAATAATTGCATCAGTATCTAAGTTAGATACGTACAATCAAATCTAGATAATTATTTTGGTTTTGAAAATTTGATATTTCATTGGACTATGCAGCTTTAAGATACATAGTATATTCATGCAAACAATGCATAGTAAGATCACGTGACTAGATCTTTTAGTGGATGTCTAGCGTTAGCTTAGTCAGCGGGGTCAGTTGAACGCAGCCCCCCCCCCCCCCCCACCACCACCCACATCATAATGCTTTGTGAATGCATTGCGCATGACCAATTGGCAACATAGCGACTCCTTAATAAGTGGCTCAAAGGGCGATGGTCACTCTGCGGTGCCCCGCTTGACCCAGGGATGTCCTATCTGACCTTGGGATGTCCGGTCTGACCTTGGGGGTCAGGAGCCTGGCGGGAGGGACTGGTCAGTTGTCACGTGAGACTGTTATCATCCCCCTGCGGACCCCTCTGCTGATCCCCGACCAGACAGAGTGTGTACAGGGGCGGGGGGAGGGCGGGGGTGAAAAGGGTTTGTGGGGCGGGGGGCGAGGGGGGCGGGGGGCAGCGCGGAGGGGAGTGCTCGGCGGATGTGGAATTGGGGCGGCGGGCGGGGCGGGGTGTGACGGGGGTTTAGGGGGGCGGGGAGGAGGGGCGGGGGCGTAGTGCTCAGCGCAGGTGGGACCGGGACGGCCGGCAGGTGGGGGGTGGGGGGGGGGGATGCTGGGGGAAGGTGTGAAGGGGAGGTGCTGAAGGGTTTTGTCCCCAGGCTGTAACTAATTAAGACACCTCAATCATCGGTAATTTAATTAAGTACCTGTTATATTGATTGAGCGTCATAATCCTGATATGAACACAAATGAAAACCTGTCAGGTCCTTATTGACTGTTACTGAACATTTGTTGCCGTTACTGTTTAGTGTGAAATTAGCTGGTGTTGACCAGTTATTTATATTTATAACACAATGCAGACGACATATGCATTAAAGCTATGCAGTCCGATGTAAGCGTAACATGTTCAACACCAAAGCACTTGTCGAGATCTGATTCTACATATCTAACTTATTAGATCTGATTCTACATATCTAACTTAGAATTTAGATACTCGAGAACTTATTAGATCTGATTCTACATATCTAACTTAGGATTCAGATACTCGAGAACTTATTAGATCTGATTCTACATATCTGAAGGATGCAGCTGTTAAGTGTCAATAGTTGTGAGGAGTCCAGACAAGGTGCCAAGCAGAGACACCATTAAAGGATAATTAGTTTACGGATAAGTATACTCATATAATGCTTATACAACACATATATATATATGGCAGAAGCATTGGGTTATGCAACTTTGACATGTGAAACCTAATTAGTACAATTAGTTCTCGAGAACTTAGTAGATCTGATTCTACATATCTAACTTAGAATTTAGAAACTGGAGAACTTATTAGATCTGATTCTACATATCTAACTTAGAATTTAGATACTGGAGAACTTAATCGATCTGATTCTACATATCTAACTTTGAATTTAGATACTCGAGAACTTATTAGATCTGATTCTACATATCTAACTTAGAATTTAGAAACTGGAGAACTTATTAGATCTGATTCTACATGTCTAACTTAGAATTTAGATACTCGAGAACTTATTAGATCTGATTCTACATATCTAACTTAGAATTTAGATACTCGAGAACTTATTAGATCTGATTCTACATATCTAACTTAGAATTTAGATACTTGAGAACTTAGTAGATCTGATTCTACATATCTAACTTAGAATTTAGATACTGGAGAACTTATTAGATCTGATTCTACATGTCTAACTTAGAATTTAGAAACTGGAGAACTTATTAGATATGATTCTACATATCTGACTTAGAATTGAGATACTGGAGAACTTATTAGATCTGATTCTACATATCTAACTTAGAATAGAATTCAGAAACGGGAGAACTTATTAAAGCTGTATAGTCCGATGGTTTTGAGTTTCTGTCATTTTCCTGAGATAAATATATTAAATTGATTGCTATAATCGACATTACTTTAGTTTCAAGTAACTTTTATTTTAAATAGCTAAGTTTTGAGATATTTGAAATGCAAACATGTAAAATTAGTTTTGGCAATCATGCCAAAACTGTGACACCGTAGGCTTTAGCAGTAACATATTCCATTAAATTGCCTCAGTATTCCTGGTCGAGTCAAACAAATGACTTAAAAGTGTATTCTTGTCGCTTCCTAGCCAGGTGCTTGGCATTATTACATTAGAATAGGGTAAGGACTGGTTGGCTCAGTGTCAGGATAATGTGACTGAGTCGGATATTGGGTCATGGTACTGGCAGCCTGGTCTCCCAGAGGGGAAGCACTATAAAGCCACTATGAGTGTGTACTGTCACAAGTCGGTACCCATCCTGATATGACCTTAGTTAGATGTTGCCAGGACATAAAACCCCAACAACCAACCAACCCTAGGCCTAGATAAAAGATTCACCCCATACTTACAGTACAGGGGTGAAAACCAACCCATTAGAAAAGCTGGCGAAGAATTTTGACATGCTCGGGAAATTAACTGAGCTGGTAAATTCTTAATTTAAGAAGCACAATATATTCTTTATGTACGTCTTCATATTTACCCGCTACTTTTGAGTTGGAAAATATAATAAAACATATACTTTAATGCAATTTAAAAGTGAAATCGACGGCGTTCTCTGGCCGCCATCTTGTCTTTTTCCATTCTCTCCCATTTCACCAACTCTGTGCTGATATAAGTAACCATTTGACACTGGTGCCAGGCATTCTACTTCCTGTTCCATACTAAAGCTATTTTCGCCCGTATTTAGACTACGTTGTCGTTTACCCATGTACTGTAAGTATGGGGTGAATCTTGTATCTACCCTAGGCCATGCTTGTGACAAGTTGCGTTGTTTGTGATGGCGCCCAAATGGCAGTCGTGAGATAAAGTCGTCCCGCGCGTTAGCCCCGCGTGACATGGTCGTTTTCCGGCTACTGGAAACATCCAACAATGACCGGCCCGTTATCTGTGCCGGCACAACGGCCAGCAGGCACCATCCGGGTCTTTGTGGCCGCCTGTCACCAGCCAATCACAGCGATTGTTACAGCTGACCCAAGGCGCCGCCACCCCGCCCGACCGTGACTGACGCTCGTAATGTTTACAGGCGTGTTTTTGTGTTGGTTTGGGGTGGGGGGTGGAAAGGGGGGGTTAGGGGTTGGGGGGTTAGGGGTTGGGGGGGGGGGGGGGGGGTGAGTTGAATGAAGGCGATTTGTCAAAGCGCGTGGCGGCTGAGGCAGTGTACAATGCGCACGCATGTGATGGAGGGAAAGGGGGGGGGGGGGGAGTAGGAGAGAGGAGGGGAGGCGGGAAGGGGAGGGGCGGGAAGGGGAGGGGTGATTGGGAGGGGAGGGAGGTGGTAGGAGATGGGGAGGGAGGGAAGAGGAGGGCAGGGGAGGGGAGGAGAGAGGAGGGGGGGGGGGGCAAGGGGTAGGAGACGGGAGGGGCGGGAAGGGGAGGGGTGATTGGGAGGGGGGTGGTAGGAGATGGAGAGGGAGGGGAGAGGAGGGCAGGGGAGGGGAGGGGAGAGGAGGGCAGGGGAGGGGAGAGGAGGGGAGGGGGATAGGGATGGGGTGGAGAGGGGAAGGAAGAAGGAGGAGGGAGGGGGAATAGGTTGCCTAGGGGCATGGCAGTGGCTGAGGGAGACGGCGGGTTGGGATGGGGAGGGTGGAGGTAATGAAGGCAGGGCTGGTGAGGGTGCGTGGGGGTGAGGGAGGGGAGGGGGACAGAGGACTGTGGCTGATGCATGTCGTCCGTGGTGTTGGTGTGTGAAATTGGTGTATGTTGGGTGTGTGTCGGGTTGTGTATCACTGGTGGGTGTGGCAGGTGGGCGTGTGGGGTCACGTGAGTGTGTTGGGTTTGGGGTATGTGAATGGGTGTGTGGCGGTGATGATGTGTGTGGATGAGTGAGTGAGTGAATGAGTGAAAGGATGAGTTGGTAAGTAAGTCAGTGAATCAACGATTGAGTGAATCAGTAAGTCAGTCAGTCAGTGAGGCAGGGAGTCAGTGAGTGAGTGAGTGAGTGAGTTGGTTGATGAGTGAATGAATGAGTGATGAGTTAGTGAGTGAGTGAGGGAGTGAGCGAATTCGGTGGGTGAGCGAATTCAGTGAGTGAGTGAGTGAGTGAGGAGTGATTGGGAGAGTGAGTGAGTGAGAGCGTGAGTGAGTGAGTGAGTGAGTGAGTGAGTGAGTGAGCGAATTCAGTGAATGAGTTAGTGAGTAAGTGAGGAGTGAATGGACGAGTGAGTGAGAGAGAGTGAGTGAATGAGTAAACAGTTGGGAGAGTAAGTGAGTGGGTGAGTGAGTGAGTGACAGAATGAGAGAGTGAGAGATTGGGAGAGTGACATAATAGCGAAGATACAAGTGAGTGAGTGAGCGAATGAGTGAGTGAGCGAGTGAGCGAGTGAGCGAGTGAGTGACAAAATGAGAGAGTGAGAGATTGAGAGAGTGACAGAAGAGCGAATGCACGAGTGAGTGAGTGAGTGAGTGAGTGAGTGAGTGAGTGAGTGAGTGGACGAGGACCTTCATTGAGTGTGCACGCGGTCAGCTGCTGGTGCGAGGTGAGGACGGGGGGTGGGAGGGGTGGGAGGGGCAGAGGGTGGGAGGGCAGGAAAGAGGGAGGAGGGGTACCTCCGCGACCCGACAACACGCAATGTGCTCAGCACTGTCTGCGTCGTGTCGGAGCAGACGACAAAACGGCGTCTCCCCACAGTCGCAGTTGGCGTCCTGTGCCGGTGCTGCCACCTGTCGGCCTGACACGTGGCGCGCGTACTGCCCGCGTCTGGGGGCGCACGTGGGGCACGCGGTCAGAGCCGTGCGGGGGCGGGGTAGGGGGGGGGGGGGGGGGGCACGTGTGGGCAATCACGTGTGCTGTGTGTATAGTGTACAACACAGTATGTACAACACATTGTGTACAGTATCTATAGTGTAGTACTGTGCATGGCACAGTGTGTACAGCATGATCAGTACAGGGGCCATATGCATGGAGCGGTGTTAGCGGCATGTGGTGTTAACCATCTAACACAGGCTAGCTATCACCAGTTATCAGGGGCATCGCAAAGTATGTCATGCCATATGCATGGGCGCCTAAACGGTTTGTGTTAGCTAAACATGACTTTATTTATAGATTTGGGAAATCCCTCTGAGCCTGTTGCCAGCGAGCACCACTATTTCCCAATATCGCAGCCGATTTGGCAGTGGCGGCGATTTGTTTAGTTTACATTCGGCGATTCGACAATATTAATATTGCCGACGATTTAGCGATGGCGTTAATATCGCTTCGATTTTACGGTTAATTTCATGAAATTTCACTTATTGTGTATGTAATTCTGTTAAATATGATAGCATTGAATAGATTTGCCCCTAATCAGTACCTAACACCGCCTGTAAACCTGTTATGGGCTGGTTTTAGAATCTCCGACTTTAAACTCATGGTGTTTCCCTAACACTGCTCCATACATACCGACTTTTCGCCGCTAAACTGGAAATCCTGCCCAAAACGCATTTTGGCTCGCTAACACCGCGTCATGCATGCGACCCCTGAGGGAGCGAGGTACTGGGCTCCACGTGTGGGCAGTCACGTGTACTGTGTGTATATTGTACAGTGAGCAGCACAGTGTGTATTCACAGTGTGTACAATACATACAGTGAAATACTGTAAATCATCATCATCATCATCAGTCTCAATGAATAATACTTTCTTCTAGATTTGTATTTACCTTGACTACAAATTATACGATTGTGAGTTTTAAAATTCATGAGTGTCTATTAAGACAAAATTGATTGAATACTTTTACATGTAAAACTAAAAGCGATGGTTTGACAAAAAACAGTTCTTGCTGTGAATATGACCTATGCTGCCGACACGGCGTAAAGCAACCACCAATCAATCAAGCATCAGTCTCTTAACTGTGAGGGTTATGAGGCACCACAGACGACTAGTATTGTAGTAACCAGTTTTCTCCATTTTCCCCATTCTCCAGTGCCATCTGCGACTTGGCAAACTCCAACCCTGTCCATTCCTTGAAACTGTCTTCCCACCTCTTCCTTTGTGAATACAGTAGAGTGTGCATGGTAATCAACAATATAAAGTACTAATTGGGGAGTGGCAGTCTAGGAATTAGTACTCTTCATTTCATACAAATAGAAAAAGAAATGTAGACAATTGTGCTCTGACCCCCTGGGTGCATCTCTCTCTTTCTTTACCTTTTTTTTCTATTTTCTTTGTTTAATGACACGGAACGAGTACAGTACAAAATTGAAATAATACGTCAGCACAAATTCAGGCGCGCAATCAGTGTATAAATCACATGCGCATATCCATTGTTATACCCACCAGATTACTCAGCCACCATATTACTCACACACCATATTACTCAGCCACCATATTACTCACACACCATATTACTCACCCACCATATTACTCACACACCAGATTACTCACACACCAGATTACTCACACACCAGATTACTCACACCAGATTACTCACACACCAGATTACTCACCCACCAGATTACGCACACACCAGATTACTCACACACCAGATTACTCACACACAGATTACTCGCACACCAGATTACTCACACCAGATTACTCACAAACCAGATTACTCACACACCAGCTTACTCACCCACCAGATTACTCACACACCAGATTACCCACCAGATTACTCACACACCAGATTACTCACCCACCAGATTACTCACACAGCAGATTACTCACACACCAGATAACTCACCCACAATATTACTCACACACCATATTACTCACCCACCATATTACTCACCCACCAGATTACTCACCCACCAGATTACTCACCCACCAGATAATTCACCAACCAGATTACTCACCCACCAGATTACTCACCCACCATATTACTCACCCACCAGATAACTCACCCACCAGATAACTCACCCACCAGATTACTCACCCACCAGATTACTCACCCACCAGACAACTCACCCACCAGACAACTCACCCACCAGATAACTCACACCAAATAATTCACCCACCAGATTACTCGCCTACCAGATTACTCACCCACCAGATAACTCACCCACCAGATTACTCACCCACCAGATTACTCACCCATCAGATTACTCACCCATCAGATAACTCACCCACCAGATTACTCACCCATGTGCCCCCAACACTGAGCATGCGCACAGCCGTGTTTTGCGCCAAAGTCTGAAAATGGTGGGTCAATTTCTGCTAAGATTGCGTGTGCCAATTATGAAGTGTTCTGTATTTACAATTCGGTTTGGGGGAGTAATTACCCAAAGTGCACGTGTGGTGTTGGGAGTGTTTTTTTTTTTTCCTGTCGTGATTTCAGCGCGTATCCATCACGCGCCACGCACGTCATTAAAAGCTTTGTGTCACGACGCCATTGCTGCCTGCTTGCTCTAAGGGGCCGTGCATAAAGTACACCACGCCAATTCTTGCTTCTTGTTTTTTTTTTAACCAACCCCACCCACTCCGATATCTCGGTTAATACGATTCCCTCCTTATAATTCCTTGTTGTTGTTGTTGTTGTTGTCATCGAGTGATTGAATATTGCCCACAGTTAGCAGAAGTAAATGGGTCATTCTCTGAAACTTGGCAACACACATTTGGTTTCCATGTTACGATAGTGATGTCTTTATTTTTTTGGTAGCAAGTCAAATAATTATTGCTGCCTTTGTTTTAGCAATACTACTTTATTTAATCTATCCCACAAAATGTATCAAAATTATGCTTGTGGGATTTTGTGCTAAAGTGAAAATGTTTAAATTTATATATCGACGCCATGAATTTACCTGACTTTTTAAAATAATATATTCTTGTAAGACATAATCTTGTTTGCTTAACTGTAATCAATATAATCTAGTTTGAATTTTTCTCTATGCTAAAATGATGTTTTGCATGTGTGTTTGATTTCCATGTTACACGAGTGACATTAACATATTACAAAATTTTGAAAATGAAGTCCATTTTTCCCCACTCTGACATGTGCACAACATGTAAACCTTCATATGAACATGGATTCTGCTATTATTTCAAATGTTTTCTGCTATTATTTGGAAGGTTTTCACTTTTGGTTTCCATGTCAAATTTTAGGGCCGAGTTTCAGTGAATGACCCAAATATATTTGACATGTTATTTGCTCGCAATCACTGGTGGCAGTCCCGGCCCTACGGTTGCTGGTGGCCCGGGAAAGCTGACCTTCAGTGCCCTTAGAAGTATAATTATTATGGTCTAGAATTTCTAGACATTGTATTTTGCGCCCCTTAGCATGGTCCCACTTCTGCCACGGCAGCGCTTTAGTTCCTACTTCTGCTACAATAGCGCTTCTGCCACAACAGCGCCCTAGTTTATACTTCTGCTACAACAGCGGCCTAGTTCCCACTTCTGGCACAAAAGCGCCCTAGTTCCCACTTCTGCCACAACAGTGCCCTAGTTTGTACTTCTGCTACAACAGCAGCCTAGTTCCCACTTCTGCCACAAACAGCACTCTAGTTCCTATTTCTGCCACAACAGCGCCCTAGTTTGTACTTCTGCTACAACAGTGGCCTAGTTCCCACTTCTGCCACAACAGTGCTCTAGTTCCAACTTCTGCAACTGTAGCATCTTAGTTTTCACTTTTGCCACAGCAGCGCCACCAGCGAATAGATTCATTGACCATCTATCGAGTACTCAGAGCCATATACAACTGTTACAAAGGGTGCACCTGCACCTTTCTTTACCGGGCGCGGTGGCCGAATCAGTAGAGTGCAGGCCTCCCGTGCGGAATGTCGGGAGTTCAATTCCCGGTCGAGTCAAACCAATGACTTACAAAATTAATACTTGGCGCTTCCTAGCCAGGTGCTCAGCATTATTAGGAGAGGGCAAGGAGGATTGGTTGGCACGGTGTCAGGATAATGTTACTGAGTGGGATATCACATTATCAGGCCATGGTGCTGGTGGCCTGGTCTCCCAGTCAGGCAGCACTATAAAGTCACCATGAGCGCGCACTGTCACAAGTCGGTACGCATCCTGATATGACCTTAGATGTTTCCAGGTTGTAAACCTCCAAAAACCAACAACCTTTCTTTATATTTTTGCTATATACTAAAGTGGATTCTATTTAATTATCGAAAATTGCCGAAAATCACCGAAAATGATTACGGAGCGCTCACACCCACCACACATGCACTCACAAACACACACACCAAAGTCACGCCCACCCACCCACCTTCCTCTGCGAGAGGTACTTTATGCACCCACCCCCTCGCTCCCGTTAGACAATCCCAAGGCCCATCTCAAATAGACGCAGAGGCTCCTATTATTCTATAGAAATTGCTTCCATGTGTCAATTGTCTCCTGCTGGTGGGCTTAATTTAACTGCACGTGAATTTGTATTTTTAGATAATTATGGGTCCGTATACATATTAGATCAAAAGATTCACCCGGTACTTGTAGTACACGAGTGAACGACAACGTAGTGTAAATACGGGCGAAAATAGCTTTAGTATGAAACAGGAAGTAGAATGCCTGCCTCCAGTATCAAATGGATACTTATATCGGCACAGAGTTGGTGAAATCGGAGAGAATGCAAAAAGACAAGATGGCGGCCATAGAACGCCGTCGATTTCACTTTTAAATCTTATTAAACTAGATGTTTTATTATATTTTTCAACTCAAAGGTAGCGTGGAAATATGAAGACATCTACAAGGAATAAATGTTGCTTCTTAGATTGTGAAATTAGGCTCTCATTTCATTAACCCGCTTTTTTGACCGTTTTTATATAGGGCTGGTCTTCACCCATGTACTGCGAATACCGGGTGAATCCTTTATCTATACACATATATGTACATGGCTTTGACGTTTCTCATATAACTAGTCGCCCATTACAGATTGATTGCACATCACATCTTCATATTAATATGACAATTATAATCAATATTGTCTTAAAGTTGCATAGTCCGATGGTTTTGAGATAAATACATTATGTTCATCATGAGAATCTATCTTACATGAGCTTGAAGTAACTTTGATTTAAAATAGTTAACTTTGGAGATATTTTAGGTGTAAATATGCTAGATTAATTTTGGCATGCTTGCTAAAACTCTGATCACATAGGCTTCAACAGTAACAGGTTCTATTAATTTTACTTGGTATGCTCTTCTATATAGCAACAAATACTTAACAAGTGCACCAGTATCTAAGTTTGATATGCAGGGTCAAATCCAGATTAATGTTTCCCTTTAAAAAAATGTATGCTTTTATCGGACTATGCGCCTTTAATAACAAGAGAAAAGAAGACATGGACTTCATGAGAAGTTGACAAAATTCTGTTCTGTACATCAATTCTGTACATGTACACTGTCGGCATCTGATTAATTGACTCTCTAAAGCGTAATTGGCTTTCTAAAGTTTCGACCTGATTGTCAGTCTTTGCTTCGTTTGTAATCGCAATACCCTTTTTTTTCCCCGACTCGTCAAATTCAAAAGTAAGATTGGATAGTGCTTGATGGAGGCAGGGACTTTCCCTCCCTGTTTTTATACCCAAGGAGAGTGATACCCATGAACCTGTCGCAACCGATAATTGGCGTTGCATTACTCTCATCAAAATACCATTGTTATCCCAATTACAGCTACATCCAGGGATTTTATGGGAGCTGAAAACATTAGATTTTTTTCCCCTCACCCAGCCAATGGTTTTTGCTTTTACTCTTTTTGGGGGGAGGGAGGGTGGGTGGGTAGGGTGGGTGGCACAAATTTTAGTCTCGAGAACTTGGGTGCCATTAGCCACACGACCTGAGAGTTTCTGAAACCTTCTCCCGCCTCGATCTGAAATTGGGTCATCCGGGACAGAATTAAGCAAATTGAATTCCTCTCCTTTTTTCCTCAATTTTTTGTTCAACTTAAATTCCGTGGTCAGTGGCTCTTAAATGGTGGTCATAATTCCATTCCTCGGGTGAGTCATATTTAAAGAATGAAGTGTTGTGGGGTGCGAGAGGGAGGGTGGGGGTTAGGGGGGCAGTTTTAATATCTAATTTCTGTGCTGGTAATGATAAGGTTGAACAAAACTCGCGACGTCCCTGGGACTTCTTTGTGAAAGGACTCAGATTGGAGTTATTTTCGGATCCCAGATATTTGGTGTATAACACATTATCAACGTATACTACTAATAAATGCTCCAAACGCCGGAGTACTATCAGCGTATGCTACTAATAAATGCCCCAAACGCTGCAGCACTATCAGCGTATACTACTAATACATGCTTCAAACGGTGCAGCACTATCAGCGTATACTACTAATACATGCTTCAAACAGTGCAGCACTATCGGCGTATACTACTAATACATGCTTCAAACAGTCCAGCACTATCAGAGTATATCAATGTATATGAACCCCGACTGCCGGGAATTTTCCGCGATTCCCTGACAATGCTAAACCTACGGGAGTAGGAACATCCACATTTCTAATTTTTTCCCCGGAGGCTACTTTCATCCCTAGTTAATTTATTAGAATACTTTCATCCCTAGTTAATTTACTAGAGTACTTTCATCCCTAGTTAATTTATTAGAATACTTTCATCCCTAGTTAATTTATTAGAGTACTTTCATCCCTAGTTAATTTATTAGACTACTTTCATCCCTAGTTAATTTATTAGAGTACTTTCATCCCTAGTTAATTTATTAGAGTACTTTCATCCCTGGTTAATTTATTAGAGTACTTTCATCCCTAGTTAATTTACTAGAGTACTTTCATCCCTAGTTAATTTATTAGAATACTTTCATCCCTAGTTAATTTACTAGAGTACTTTCATCCCTAGTTAATTTATTAGAATACTTTCATCCCTAGTTAATTTATTAGAGTACTTTCATCCCTAGTTAATTTATTAGACTACTTTCATCCCTAGTTAATTTATTAGAGTACTTTCATCCCTAGTTAATTTATTAGAGTACTTTCATCCCTGGTTAATTTATTAGAGTACTTTCATCCCTAGTTAATTTACTAGAGTACTTTCATCCCTAGTTAATTTATTAGACTACTTTCATCCCTAGTTAATTTACTAGAGTACTTTCATCCCTAGTTAATTTATTAGAGTACTTTCATCCCTAGTTAATTTATTAGAGTACTTTCATCCCTAGTTAATTTATTAGACTACTTTCATCCCTAGTTAATTTATTAGAGTACTTTCATCCCTAGTTAATTTATTAGACTACTTTCATCCCTAGTTAATTTATTAGAGTACTTTCATCCCTAGTTAATTTATTAGAGTACTTTCATCCCTAGTTAATTTATTAGAGTACTTTCATCCCTAGTTAATTTATTAGAGTACTTTCATCCCTAGTTAATTTACTAGAGTACTTTCATCCCTAGTTAATTTATTAGACTACTTTCATCCCTAGTTAATTTACTAGAGTACTTTCATCCCTAGTTAATTTATTAGAGTACTTTCATCCCTAGTTAATTTATTAGAGTACTTTCATCCCTGGTTAATTTATTAGACTACTTTCATCCCTAGTTAATTTATTAGAGTACTTTCATCCCTAGTTAATTTATTAGACTACTTTCATCCCTAGTTAATTTATTAGAGTACTTTCATCCCTAGTTAATTTATTAGAGTACTATCATCCCTGGTTAATTTATTAGAGTACTTTCATCCCTGGCTAATTTATTAGAGTACTTTCATCTCTGGTTAATTTATTACAGTACTTTCATCTCTGGTTAATTTATTAGAGTACTTTCATCCCTAGTTAATTTATTAGAGTACTTTCATCCCTAATTAATTTATTAGAGTACTTTCATCCCTAGTTAATTTATTAGAGTACTATCATCCCTGGTTAATTTATTAGAGTACTTTCATGCCTGGTTAATTTATTAGAGTACTTCATGCCTGGTTAATTTATTAGAGTACTTTCATCCCTAGTTAATTTATTAGACTACTTTCATCCCTAGTTAATTTATTAGAGTACTTTCATCCCTAGTTAATTTATTAGAGTACTTTCATCCCTGGTTAATTTATTAGATTACTTTCATCCCTAGTTAATTTATTAGAGTACTTTCATCCCTAGTTAATTTATTAGAGTACTTTCATCCCTAATTAATTTATTAGAGTACTTTCATCCCTAGTTAATTTATTAGAGTACTATCATCCCTGGTTAATTTATTAGAGTACTTTCATCCATGGTTAATTTATTAGAGTACTTTCATCCGTGGCTAATTTATTAGAGTACTTTCATCTCTGGTTAATTTATTAGAGTACTTTCATCTCTGGTTAATTTATTAGAGTACTTTCATCTCTGGTTAATTTATTAGAGTACTTTCATCCCTGGTTAATTTATTAGAGTACTTTCATCCCTAGTTGATTTATTAGAGTACTTTCATCCCTGGTTAATTTATTCATGTATGTAATGATCCTGCTTATTATTCTTTGTTATTGTCTTCTGCTACTGCTCCTATGACCTCCTTTGATATGTTCTTTTGTAGTCTGGGTTACTGGAGGCCGTGGTGTGGCCTGCAGAGCGGGCGGCTTGCTTCCAAGCCTTCCAAGCAGCTCCTCTAATTCTCCTCCCCTCCAGGCGGCCCTTCACCCCCCTACTATCTCCCCAGTTCGCCACCAATTTTGCTCAATAAAATGTAGCGGTAGGTCTTAAGGACCAGCCAGAGTCTTAGGCTCAATCCATATACTTCTGTCTTATCTCATATTTTGTTATGGAAAGAATTAATAATATACAGAATGGATTGGCGGCCAAGTGTTTGGAGACTACCTCTAATTAAGGCCTTCACTCTCACCCCACAGGTATCGACGAGTGCGCGTCCAACCCGTGCCGACACGGGGGTACATGCGCAGACGGCGTGGCCGGCTTCAAGTGCGCATGCACCGCCAGGTGGCAGGGTCCCTTCTGTCAGCTCGACGCGGACGAATGTCAAGGTCGGCCGTGCGTGAACGCCGTGTCTTGCCGCAACCTGGTTGGCGACTACGCATGCGCGTGCCAGGCGGGTTGGACTGGGAAGAACTGTGACATAAGTAAGTGTGTCAGCTAGTTATAAGGGGGTGAGCGTAGACTAGGTCACGACCTCGAAGGGCACGTGCATATAGTATGCTAGGTTTTGTTTGTCATTTTCAAGGCAGGCACGGCCGTCCCAGAAGCTAGCCAGAAATTCAGACAAGATTTCAAGCTTGCCATTAGACTTTGACGCATGCGCATTGCGAAAAAAACCTCTTTTAAACCGGGTACCCTTTTAAACTGCGACACCGGCATCTTCACTTGTATTCCTTGAACAGGAGGAGGTTATTGCCATGGCGACTGACTCTCACCCAGTTCTGGGCCGTAGCTAGCGGGTGGGCAAGGGCAGAAGTGAAGTTACTTCCTCCCCCCCCCCCAAAAAAACCACCATTATGTAACCTCCCTGGAATGGCTGGAAATGGCATTTCAAAGCCTGTAGATTACCAAATGTCCCGGGACGGAGGGCATACTCCCAGATACCGGGGGAGGGGGGCTTCCCCTCTCCGTCCCGCTGTCTGTGTAGTCGGATGATCATAATCATCATCATAATCATCATAATCATCACCATCATCACACCTTTGGCACTCATCCGTTCCAAGAATTGATCTGGTTTTCGAAACAAAAATTCCTAGCTACGGCTACGCACCTCACTTGAATTCCTCCGCCCTGTGCACCTCACTGGTATTTCTTTAAGAGGAGCCTGTTATGTTGCCATGGTGATTGACCTCCCTGCGCACCTCACTGGTATTTCTTTAAGAGGAGCCTGTTACGTTGCCATGGTGATTGACCGCCCTGCGCACCTCACTGGTATTTCTTTAAGAGGAGCATGTTACTACCGTGACTGATATGACAACTAATACTAGTAATAGTCCTACCTATTTTGCGGGAATTTATGCAGAGATTATTCTGTGAGTGTGTTGTTTTTGGTGACATGTATGAACACGCAACCGCATTATTTCCCCCCTCTCCATTTGACTGTCCCTCTCCTTTCTCTACCTCTCTATTTGACTCCCTCTCTCCTCTATCCTTCTATCTTTCTCTCCCTCTTTCTCCCTCATCCCATGCCTCGCCCCATCTTTCTCTACCTCTCTATTTGACTCCCTCTCTCCTCTATCCCTCTATCTTTCTCTCCCTTTTTCTCCCTGACCATATGCCTCGCCCTATCTTTCTCTTCCTCTCTCCTTTATCCTTCTATCTTCCTCTCCCTATTTCTCCCTAATCCTATGCCTCGCCCTATCTTTCTCTTCCTCTCTATTTACCCCCCCCCCCACCTTTCTCCCCCCCCCCCTTTTCCCTATTTATCTACCTTCCTCACCTTCATTAATGTCGTCCTTTCTTTCTGGATCCCTATTTATCCTGTGCTTTATCTATCTCTCTCTTTCTCTCTGTCTTTCTATCCCTCCTCTCTTTATCCCTCTCTATTGCTCCCCTTTTTTTCTGCCTTTCGATTTCTCTCCCGGTCTAGTTCTCTCCCTTTCTCTTTCTTATCAAATTCATACGTGTGACTATTTAGACTGCTACTCAGGATTAAATAGAATGGAATGGATAATGTGACTGAGTGGGAAATTGGGTCATGGTGCCAGCGGCTTGGTATCCAAATGCGACAGCACTATATCGTCACCATTACTGTCTGTACCCATCCTGATATGACCGTTTATGTTGCTAGGACATAAAATCCCAACAAATAAACATGTTCCCATTTACACAAACCATTTTCCTATGTTCTCTCTCTCCCTCTCTCCCTCTCTCCCTCTCTCCCTCTCTCCCTCTCTCGCTCTCTCGCTCTCTCTCTCTCTCTCTCTCTCTCTCTTTCCCGATCTCTCTCTCCCTCCCTCCCTCTCCTTACTTCTCCGTTTGAAGCGTGTGTGTATGTGTGCATACATAAACTCACGATTCATACACATGTATTGTGTGATGGATATTATTATTATCATTATTATTCACTCCCATCTTTCTCTTGAGAGTGTGTGTGTCTCTACTCTCCATGTATGTGTGTCAGGGTGTGTGGAACTAGGACAGTGGGGTGGGATGTGTGGAGGGGGGCGGGGTCTGGCGATGGCTCAAGTGTAATTCACGCATGGCCACCTATGGTATGGCAGTGCCCGAGGGTGGGGGTGGGGGTGGGGTCTGACCGCTGGCCATCTGACCCCTCTAACCGCGTGACACTTGACCCCTGACCCCACACCTGGGATCCGGTTCATGGAGGGTGCTCAAAAAGGGGCGGGCACTATGTTCCCTTTGTGACGTGGTTTTTTCTCCCATTATTGGCACTTAATCTCCAAATGGGTCCTCGCAGGTTTCAGTGATGGATTTGTTTGTTTATTGAAGTTTTACGTCCTGGCAATATCTAAGGTCATATCAGAACGGGTATCGACTTGTGACAGTACGCACTCATGACAACTTGACAGTGCAGCCCCACTGGGACCACGGGGCCAGTGGCACCATGACCCAATATTATCCTAATACTGTGGGAAACAGTCCTTATCCTATCCTAATAATGCTGAGCACCAGGCTAGGTAGCGACAAGTATCAATTGTATGAGTCATTGTTTTGACTCGGCTGGGATTCGAACTCCCCACCTTCCGCACGGGAAGCCTGCGCTCTATCGATTCGGCCACCATGTCCGGTTTGAGTAATGGCGGACTGGCGACTTTGTTTGGTGCTTTCTGCGTTGTTTACTTCCGCTAACCTACACTTCTTTTACTCTGATCTAGATATAGATGACTGTCAGGGCCAGTGTCTGCATGGCGCTACTTGTGTGGTAAGTACATGTGCTATCTGCTATATAAAATGGCCGATATTATTTGCTAGACGGTCGGGTCTCGAGTGAAGGAAATTGGTCTTGTAGACCCAATGGCCGGGCCTCGAGTGAAGAAATTTGATACTGCTGACCACGACCGTCGGGTAAACAACACCAAATTTCTTCACTCGAGCCGAGTGAAGAAAATTGATCTTGTAGACCCGATGGTCGGGTCTCGAGAGTGAAGAAATTGGCAGACCTACGGCTCACCTGACCTTCGGAAAAACAGTGTTGGTTGGTTGGGCGTTGGAGTTTTATGTCCTGGCAACATCTAAGGTCATATCAGGATCACTTTTCAGCATGCCGTGTTTCGTCGAATGCGGAAATGGGGTAATTCTGCTGGGAATGGTACTATTTTGAAGTCCATTAAATTCCAAATATTTTAGTTTTTGTTTGGTCAAATCCATCAACAATTAACAGAACGCCAGCTTTTTTAAGTTGAAGTTAATTTTCCTTTCACATTCAGAATAAAGAAAGTAAAATGGTTTTGACCGGGAACTGAACCCCAGCCACAGCAGTGAGATTGCTGCACCATAACCTCTAGACCACCAAGGATATATGACTGCTTGTGATTGAAATATGTAGTGATAGTGGCTGGCAAAGTGACAACGTCACGGTCAGGTCTCCAGCACTCGAAATCATCACTGCAGACACGACGGTGGGGTGAATAATAACTTCGATATGAAATACATTCAGTAGTGTGCCCCCCCCCCCCCCCCCCCCCGCTAAACGCTACTCTCGCCCAGTCCCGCTGGTGCTGCAGCGGCCTGGGAGACTTTGGTTTGTACGCAGACAGGCAAACCCACAAGGGTCACCGCCGAGCTGGTGCAAGCACTATCACACTCACTCCTGTTGAAAATTTAATCAACTAATGTACAATAACCCAAAATCAATCTTTGCTTCCCTCACCTTTTTTTTGTTGTAATATGACAGAAATTCAAATCCATCGAATTGTGCAATTTTCAATAAATCACAGGGTCCATAAGGGGCCTGGAAAGTCTTGAAAAGTCTTGAAAAGTCTTGAACTTCATTTGCCCCATTTCAAGGCCTTGAAAGGCCTTGAATTTAACCTATTTACGGTAATTAGTCTTGAAAAGCCTTGAATTCCATTAAACTGTCCCCACTGATCTAAATTAGTCCGAAATCGCCATTCATCATTTAAGTTTTTTCCTGAAATCCAAATGAAAATATTCTTGAATTCCTATCAAAAACAGCTTTGAATTCCATATTTTCAAATGTGTACGAACCCTGAAATCCGAACCCATTGCTGAGTCAGACATGCTTATTTGTCAAGTACAGTTTCAGTTATGTCTACATGCTCCTATTGTTCCTGCTCTATTCCCACAGGACCTGGTGGGTGGTTACCACTGCGCCTGCTCGCCTGGATTCACTGGCCGACGCTGCGAGATCAACCTGGACGAATGTATGAGCGCCCCCTGCCGGCACGGCGGGGTGTGTCAGGACCTGGAGGACGCCTACCGGTGCGTCTGTCCTCCAGGTCGTGGTGGCAACAACTGCCAGGTTAGTTCACCCTTGGGTATAATAATAATAATAATAATAATAAACATCAACATCAACAACAACAATAACAACAACAAGAACAACAATAATAACAACAACAACAATAACAACAACAATAACAATAACAATAATAATAGTAATAGTAGTAATAATAATAAGAATCTCTTTCATGTACTGTTCTATATCTGCATTATAATAAAATTTGCATATTTTCAGGCAGAAACCTAGAATATTCCATACAGCATTTTAAAACGAGGTAGAGTCAATTCCTTGCACCTTTCCATATTTTCCACCCTGCAGTCGGCACACTACAGTTTGCGACCACTTTGCGACCAAAAGCCAACAACATCCTTGTGACCAAAGCAAAAAAAGGCAGGAAAATCAATGGTCGGCGATCAGTCGCTGAGTGGTCAGCGATCGGTCGCCGACCGCTCACCGATCTCTGGGCGACCATTTTGGTCATAAGAAGGTTGCAGGTTCTGCACCAAAAACCTCCTTGTGACACAAATAATCGCAAGGTCGCCGACCATTTCAGTGATTGCAACCGGTCACTGACCAGTCAACAACCAGTCAGCAACCAATCGGCGACCAGTTGGCCTTTTGATCATAAAGTGGTCGCAAAGTGGTAACCAGTGGTCGCAAGCCATGGTGTGACCGGGGATTTAGCTGCGTTGTATTTAATCTACCTAGGTTGACACAGACCTGTGTGACCCCAACCCGTGTCAAAATGGCGCCAGCTGCTTCGACATGCAGACGGGCGACTACTACTGTCAGTGCACGCCCCAGTTTGAAGGCCGCAACTGTCAATTCAAGAAGGACTTCTGCAATGAGCACCTCTGTCAAGGTACCCACCCACCTACCCTCTTTTATGTTAATTTACTTAACTTTGGAGATATTTGGAGTGCAAGCATGCAAAATAAGATGTGCCTGTTCACAGCACTTGAAGCCAACTGTATACCGCCATTGCTATGTTAATTAGGTTACGGCAAAGCGCGCGAGTTTTAATGTTCTTAAGTGGGTAAACCTGCAAAGAAATGACAAAATGAGTATGCCAGTATCAAAGTTGGATATATAGGATCAAATCTAGTATATATTTCTGATTTCATCTGATTTTGAAACTTTAAAGGGACAGTAACATGATCAACACAATTTTTGTTATTTCAGAAAATTAATATTATAATCGAATACGACCTATGATGGGTTATATATCTTGAAACAACTGACATTCTGGTAGTTATTTAAGGCCCAGTCAAGACTGAAGGTCTTTCTGGCCAAGCTGTGACTATGACTAGTAATAGTATTAGTGGAATTCATCCCTAATTACCCTTCTCGGCAGTTAGAGTGGTGTAGGTCATGGATTGCTTACTCAGTTCAATAGGCGTTCTCCATTGAATACAACTGAAACAGTTTTATGCCTGGTACACACCTCCCATATACGATTCACGCGCTAAAACTGACTGCGTTTCGCAACCCGACCCATCCTGTTTCGCGACGTAAAACTGGCCGATTCATTTTTCGAATGTCTTGCGATTCGAGTTTTAAGCCCTAAAACTGAGTTTTAAGTCGCGAATCGCAAGGCTCTGGTGTGCTAGGGGGTTCCACACCTAACGACTATAACTCAAACTTAGTCGCGAAACGGGCAGTTTTAGGTCGTATATGGGAGGTGTGTACCGGGCATTAGACTCATGGTTAACCATGTAACTAATCATAGAGAAGGATTTTTTTAAAGAAAAATAGAAGCAGTTCCGTGCAATAGAAGTCTCCAATAAAAATATCACAAATCTGTTTTGAATAATGGTGAATTTGAAGATATGTGACTACGCCTTGTAACTTATGTATTCAATACTTTACCTGTATGACGTCACAAAATGAGGCCATTTCAGCTCA
The DNA here is from genome assembly GCA_030323885.1 of Branchipolynoe longqiensis. NCBI lineage: Eukaryota > Metazoa > Annelida > Polychaeta > Phyllodocida > Polynoidae > Branchipolynoe > Branchipolynoe longqiensis. Next base: position 7,155,833 of record CM059186.1, on the reverse strand, counting down.
AGCTCAGTAGGTCTGGATTGATCTGTCCAGGATTAGTATGAAGTCTATCTTACAACTATCGTTAGTAGTTATAAGAGCAGTGCAGTTAAAGCTGCATAGAACAATGAAAGAATACAATGTAAACCAAAACACTCATCTAGATTTGATCCTACATATCCAACGTAGATACTGATTTACTTATTAAACATTTGTTCCCACATAGAAAGGAATACAAAGTCTATTTATCATAGCCCGTTTCTGCTGAAGCTTATGGTGGCAGTATTTAGATGTGCATGCCAAAATTAGTTTAGCATGTTTTCACTTCAAATTTCTCTAAAGTTAACTAATTATTTCAAACTAAGTAAGGTTTAAAATAACAAATCAAATTAATATAGTTATGGTAGAAACTCAAGGCCATTGGGCTATGCAACTTAAATATTTGAAGAATATGAATATTTGATTAAAGTTTGTTTGTTTGTTTGTTGTTGTTTTACGTCCTAGCAACATCTAAGGTCATATCAGGACGGGTACCGACTTGTGACAGTGCGCACTCATGGCGACTTTATAGTGCTGTCTCACTGGGAAACCAGGCCGCTGGCACCATGACCTGGTATCCCACTCAGTCACATTATCCTGACACTGAGCACACCAGTCCTTTGATTAAAGTTGCCTTTTCCGATGAAAGTATCAAATTTTCAAATGAAACAAAAATCACCTAAATTTGATTCTACAAATCAAATTTAGATACTGATGCGCCTATTAAGCCACTGTGTTCACGTAAGAAATACATGGTAAAATCAGGAGACTAAGTAGTTATGACAGCCTTCTTCCTTTTCCTCCTCTTCTGCGCAGTTGTTGACAGTTGCCTGGTGACAGAGCCCGCTGGTTCCCGGGGCCGGCTCCGCCTGGTGAGGTCCAACGTGTGCGGCCCGCACGGGGAGTGTCTCAGTCAGAACAACTACGGAGCCTTCTCCTGTCTGTGTGACTCAGGATTCACCGGCAAATACTGCCACCTCAGTGAGTACACGCGTATAGTCACACTAGGCTTGTGACCACTTGTGACCAAAAAACTAGGTGGATCCAAAGTGGTCACAAAATGGTCTGCGGTGTTCGCTGACCTCCTGGCGACCATTTTGGTGACAAGGGTGTTTGTTGTAGGCGTCACACCAAAATCCTCCTTGTGACCAAGATGGTTGTCAGGACGTTGCCAACCATTTTCGTAGGTTTGCGATTAGTGAGCGATCAGTTGCCCACCGATCACCAACTGATAGATGACCTGGCATGCTGCCAATTACATTCGAGCATTCAATGATCAGTTGATGAGAGGTTGGCGATTGGTTAGCAAATGGTTGACGAGTGGTCGGGGACTGGTCAGGGACTGATTTGTGACTCATCTGCAATCGAACGCCGATCAGTGGCAGATCAGTCCCTAACCTAGGTATGTCGGATTCCGCTAGGGGCGGGGCGCGTCGGAAACAGTGTCATTGGTAAAAATGTTCCTGCATTTTCCCCATTCCGGCCTTGATTAATCACTTTCGCATAGGAATATTTTCCTGAATTTTATATCACTGGAAAGAACATGACCTAATCTCACCGAATATATACATTAAAATACCAACATCAAAATACTTAGAGCCTAGAAAGCTGTGATAATGTGGCAACGGTCACAGTTTATTATAATGGTGAAGCAGGACTAAATTGAACAATTAAGCCGACATTAGAAATGCCATAACTTTCTAAGATATTTTCAAAATTACAACCGATTTGAGTTTGTCTCAGCAAGATCTGTTGAAAGAGCTTAAATTTATACTGTTTGTTGTGTTTTGAAATTTTAGCTGATCTACCTACCTAACCAGTCCCCGACCACTTACTGACCGATCGCACCGACTTGTCCCAGTTACGTCATCTTGTTAAAAATAGAATTTGAGACTGCTTGTCTAACCGACTACTGATTTGAATATGCATACCAACAGGTGACGTCATTCGTGACAAGTTTGTCCCAATTACATAATAGTGCTAAAAATAGAATTAGAATGTTTGTCCGACCGACTTCTCCTTTGAATATTCATAAACTGTGCGGGAGATCTGGAGTTCGATTTCTCGGCCGAGTCAAGGATCCAACATTCCCCCCCCCCCCTAACCCTTTATTAAAGTAAAAAATCTGTGCGAGTGAGGCAGATAGTGGGGATGAGCGCGGTCACGTGACATCGCCCAGCGTTAAAGTAGCATAGTTTAGAGCAGTGGAGCAGTTACCCAAGGCGCTCAGGGCCTGGATAACAAGCAGCAGTGAGTTCAATCTTAGAAAATAGAGAGTGGCGGGCAAGTAGAGAAACAATAAGGTTACCGAGTAGGATATATACAGTAAACACATTGCAAGTAACCTACCACCGGACATGGATTAGCTAGGTAGTTGCATTAGGATTATTACTAGACTATGTCAATCACTAAGAGATGGACCATCAGTGTTTGGCTGCATCCTAAATAATATTTGCATAACAAGTTATACCTCGGATAACTTACTAAATTGATACTTGTCACTTCCTAGCTTGGCGCTCAGCATTAATAAGGTAGGGCAAGCAAGCTCAGTATCAGGATAATGTGACTGAGTCATGGTGCTGGCAGCCTGATCGCAATTATGTCAAAGTGCTAAAAATAGACTGCTGAGTCTGTTTGTCCGACTAGCATGCAGCATCATTCATGTCAAGTTTGTGGTAATTACGCCATGGTCCTACAAATAGATTTTGAGTTTTGTTTGTCCGACCACCTGCTCATTTGAATATTCATTCAAGCGTGCGATACAATTTGTGAATTTAAGATTGTTTGCACAACCGACTGCTCATTAGAATATTCATTCAAACATGTGACGTCATTCGTGGTTTTGTGTGTCTGTTTGTCCAATTGACAGCTCATTTGAATATTCAGGCAGTGCATGTGACGTTATTCATGATTCTGTATCTGATTGTCCAACCGACTGCTCATTTGAATATTCAAGCAATGCATGTGATGGTATTCATGATTCTGTATCTGTTTGTCCAACCGACTGCTCATTTGAATATTCAAGCAGTGCATGTGACGGTATTCATGATTCTGTATCTGTTTATCCAACCGACTGGTCATTTAAATAATCATTCAAATATGTGTGACGTCATTCGTAGTTGTGTGTGTCTGTTTGTCCAACTGACTGCTCATTTGAATATTCATTCAAGCACGTGACGTCGTTCGGAGTTTTGAGTCTGTTTGTCCAACCGACAGCTCATTTGAATATTCAAGCAATACATCTGACGTCATTCATGATTCTGAATCTGTTTGTCCAATTGAATGTTCATTTCAGTCATTTGAACATGTAAGTGGTGCATGTGACGTCATTCGCGACAAGCCCAATGACAGGCTTGGTTTTACATCTCAGTTAAGTGTTATGTTGACGTTCATTGCAGACGTCAATGACTGTGCCAGCGACCCCTGTCACAATGGTGGAACATGTGTGGACGGAGTCAACGCCTTCCAGTGCATCTGTCGGCTCGGATGGGAAGGCCTTCTGTGTAATGTCAGTAAGTACTGCTACCTAGCAAACAAGGATGACAGCATTCAGAGAAGTCAGCTGTTTGAGGTTCTCACAGTTGCAAGCCCAAATTTGTGTATACATGTGTGTCTGTGTGTGTGTTTGTGTGTGAGGGAGAGAGGGGGAGAGAGAGGGGGGGGGGAGAGAGAGGGAGGGGGGGGGGGGAGAAGAGACAAAGGGGGAGAGACAGCGAGAGAGACAGAGAGAAGTAGAGACAGAAAACAGACACAGAGACACAGAGATTGCTGATGGCATAACGCCATTTCAGCAGAAAGTGCCCTATTCATGGGAAAAGGGTAGTGGTATTTATTGTGTCAGTTTTGTTCATCACATGTATAGGCCTACATTGGAATTGATATGAAAATCTGAAATCATCAGATTTGTTTTAAATGACAACAAAATGGTGCAATTTTTAATGAAGTGGTAGGGAGAGAGACAGAGAGAATGGTTGGTTGATTGCTGATCGTTTAATGCGATATTTATTCTGTCAGTTTTGTTAATCACATTTATAGGCCTACATTGAAATTTGGAGGTCATTCAAATATTATGTACCGCTTAGGGGGTATGGGGCATAGGTCTAAGCGTTATGTGGCATATGGTTTACCATCACGGATCGTTACGGGGGAGGTGTCTAATTTTGACAAAAATAGCGTTACGTAATATTTGAATGGCCCCTTACACGAAAAGTTTGAAATGCTTAGATTTGTGTTAAATGACAGCACAAATTATTTCTGATACATTTTTGAAGTAGTCAGACAGACAGACAACAAGTGAGGCAAAGAGACAGATAAACAAAATAGAGTGGAGATGTTTACAAGGATTATTACAATTACAAGCTACACTAGAATTTAGAAACAGCTAGAACTCTATATGGAAAGAACCCTATCCAGTTTGGTTATCAGGAACCATGTGCTTCTGGGTTCAAAGTGAGCTTAAATTATCTGGAATATTCATATTAATAGACTAGTGACTACACTAGGAGGGGGAAGTGACTCTCGGGGGGGAAATAACCCCACTTCCGCACGTCCGATTGTGTGGACACACCATATCCAAGCATGTTTATGGGTTCAAAGTGAGCTAAAAGTTCCGGTGTAGCAGGAAATCGCAAACCCTGTAAATCGCAAACCCCCACTTGTGATTTCCTAGGAAATCGCAAACCCCCATGCCATATATGGGCATGGGGGGTTTGTGATTTCCTAGGAAATCGCATATCCCCCCTGGAGATCGCAAACCCCCCATTCTGAGTGTTAGCCTTACCATGATCTGGTAAGGCTAACACTGGCACTGACACTCAGAATATCCCAACTTTCACTATTATCTCTGTTTTTAATACTTTCAGATAAAATTGCTCTTAGGTTAAATTAAATACCTCAGATCTTCCTCATCAATCGCGCATTGAGATATTTTTAATCGATTCGATGAAAGTTTTTTTATTTATTTTACAAAAATAAATGCTCCCCATAGACATAGCATTGCCGCAGCACACATCACGGCGTATTTTACCCTTCGTGGGCTAGTTTCCGGGGTTGTGATGTCATGCCGACATCGAGAATAAATCTAAAGCTAATATCTCCGCCGTTACGGCGGTAGCCTTAATAACGCTTCGAATTTAGGGTTAATTTAATGAAATTTCACGAGTTGAGTATGTAATTCTGTTAAATATGGTCGCATTGAATAGATTTGGCCTGAATCAGTCCCAAAACACAGGGGGTTTGCGATTTCCAGGGGGGGTTTGTGATTTCCTAGTAAATCGCAAACCCCGGGGTGTGCAATTTCCAGGGGTTTGCGATTTACTGCCACACCGGTTCTATAATGAAGGGTAAACTGTCCACATCACACATCACACATCACACATCACGTCACACATCACCGGATTGGGGAAACAGAAAGAAACCGAACAAAGTCCGTTGATATCCGGCAAAGTCTGGTTTGTGTCCATTACATATCCATTGCATATCCATTGATATCCGGCCCGATCCGGTACAAGTTTTGAACATGCACAAAACTTGGAATGGATGCCGCTGGATTGATGTCTACGGTTCTTGTCTGGTTTGAGTTTGTTTAGTCCGCTTATCATCTGTTGGCTATCCGTTCATGTCGCTTTCATGTCCGTTTCATATCCGTTCATCCAGCAGCTTTTGACACGATATCGCAACATTTTGACACATTTTAATACATTTTGATACTTAACTCGCCCGAACACCACCGGACTAGAAAATTCTGTCCGTTGCTCAATCCGGCATAATGTGACAGCCGCTTAACCCTGGCCCTCGGAAGGGATACATAGCTACTTCTGTGTGTGTAAACACGCCGGGTCGCAGCTTCAATCGTTTCTTGGAGACCAGCAGACAGTACTGTTACTTATTTATAGGCTGCCTGTGGTGATGCATACAGGTCTATAGGATGCACACTAGTCCTGAATACCCTGGATCTGGGGATTCTGTAGGAGGTGGCACACACTGAATCACGATGGGTGTGCTGGCCTTTGGATTGTAGGCCTACTAAAAACGCACCACTCTACTGAGTGACCAGGCCTGCTGCACAATCACTTTCTCGTAAAGATTCAGGGTGCTTTTTTTGGTGTGGGTTTTTTTTTTTAACCACCGATCCAACTAGCAGTGATGCCATTGTATGGACACTGTCTGTCAAACTCTTAATATTGTGATTAAAAGGACCACCCCGAGAGAAGGGGGGGGGGGGAGCACCCTAAAAAACTATTCTTATGGGTCAAATTTAAAAGGTTGGATGAACCACAAAGGAGGATTTAATTGTGCTGATCTATATATTATTTATGTTTGTATAATAAATCATAATACTACATCAAGTAGTGCGAAGAGAGTGGGCAGACGGTGCGATGGCCCTGGACATCCATATCGGGGTATATTTTAGATGTCTTCCTTGCTCATTTTTCTCAGTTTGCCTACTCTATAGGCCTACTTGAATTTGAGGGGCATAGAATCAAGGAGTTGGCCCCGGACATTACTAAACCTTTGCATGCCACTGACTACACACATGACATCATCATCATCATCATCATCATCATTATGCTGTCGGTCGCGATGCAACAAAGACTGCTTTCATTACTTGACCGCCGCTCTCCATTTAGCTCTCTGCTGTGAGAGTGATGTCCATGAGTCGGTCTTAATGTCTCTCAGCTTCAGGTTTCTCTTGATGATATCCTTTAACCGGAGACTAGGGTGCCCTCTCTTTCTGTAACCAGAAGACAGTTGAGAATTGATGATCTGCTTTGGTAGCCTGTCTGATGACATCCTCATGAGGTGTCCAGTCCACCGGAGATTCTTTTTGATCAGATCTTCCATAGAGGGCAGCCCCGTCCGTTCGAGTATTTCCTTACACGTAAGGCATCTATATACAGTGTATTTACATAGCTTTTGACATGCAGTGTCGTTATGTATAGGATGATTGGTTCCAAGTGTTAGTATTTAAAATAATATTAGTTCCACATAATTTAAACCATTTGAAAATTGCCATAGTTAAAATATGGTACCACCAAAATAACAAGTGTGGCTGCTGAGCCATGCAGGGCCTATGCCGTTTTATCTCGACTACTTCATCTCTTAATCCTATTTAGCGAACAGGATTAGCACCATAATCATCATGGAGCTGATAATGGCGAGTTATCGTAGGCCACCACACGCCTGCGCCGCGTTTATCACCCGGCCATTATGGCGGGAATTAGCCGAATGACTTCCGGTTTGAGGCTATTAGTCGTCTGCTCTTTTAAGCAATCAATGCCCTCACCAAATTTGTTGTGTGTTTTTTATTTCTATATTTGAATTTAGTTTGGTTTTTAAAATAAATTTGTTTAATCAGAACTAATCAGAATATCTAGAATACGGGTTGCGAACAATTTCTGCCCGAATTATTGCATTAAATTCATTGAATGTGTAGCCGCCATCATTTGTAAATTATATGACATTAATCAAATTATCGCACTCTTTCACCAACAAAGTCCGTGCAGGGTTTTATACTAGCATATAAAAGTGGCGGCTACAAATATATAGCACAACCAAATTGACCGAATAAATTCTGATAATTTATTCGTCGCGAATATGGAAGGCATTTGCTGCCGACACGGTATAAAATCACCATCACCATCACTCACTCCACTCACTCACCAACAAAGTCATACTCGCAGAATGATGACGTCACTAAAAGCTTGAAAGCGGTTTGTGAAGGCGATTGTCGGTTTATATGCACATTGATGGACGTCTATTATTAACTGCGAACTCACACATGCGCGCCTATTTACAAACGAGGCGTTAATATGAGCGAACGGTGGGCGATAATACAGGACATGCTGGTGGCCCGTGAAATGGCGCGCCGCCCACTCTGCCGGCGAGATGTATGGCATGCGCGAATTTATAATGTCATTATAGCGATTAAAGTCTGCGTCATAAAGAGACTTGTGTTGCAGGGGGAGGAGCAGTGTGCGAGGGGGCGCAGTGTGTGGTCTAAGCCCCGCCGAGTACACCTAACAACCCCCCCCTTCCCCGTTCACCGCCCCACCAGGACCCCGCCGCCCCGTCCCTACCCTTCCTAACTAACCCATCCCACTCCACTACCCACCCTCTTCGCATCTCTACCAACAACAACACACACACACACTCTCTCACACACACACGCACACGGCCCAGCTGGAGTTAATCCAGACACTGGGGGTAACTAACAATAATTAAAGAAAAAAGAAGCAGAGCACAGACAACAAATAACAAGGTACCAGTACCCACCCGGACTCTTCTTCAACCCCCACAGCCCCCCCCCCCCTCCTCCCCCACCACCACCCCCGCACGGGTTCCTGCCTACTAGTACTACTACTAGTCACCCACCATCTCTCCCTTCACGCACACACACACCAGTTTACACTGTCCTTGTCTGTGTGGCAACTTAGAGAAATGAATGAAGACCCAATCACCCATCACACCAAACTAGTTCTCACTACGGTTCTTTTAATGTTGCTGAACGGGCTCAAACTGTGTGCGAACAGAATGGACGTAGTAGCAACTTTTTAAGTCTTTTCCAAACGGAATGGATGGGCTAGAATGGAATGGTGCTCCAGAACTTTGAACATGCCCAAAATTGTCTTGCAGACACATTCTACCCCGACTGCAGCCCGTTTTAAAATGGGGTCGGACGGTTTGAGAACTAGTTTGGTGTGATGGGGGTGTAAACAGCTTGGCACAAATAAATTTGTTAAATTTAGTAGCAAGCGGTGGTGCCAGTTGCATTTGTTTTGTGAGCTTATGTGCGTGTGTGAAGTGTGTATGTTGTGAAGGGGGGGGGGGGGGGTCCCTTTTAAAAGAATATATCTTTTTTGTTGTATCTGAGCTATTGAGAAAGTAGGGTGTTTTTGTTTTTTTAAGATGACAAAATAATTCAACCTGAATAACATCTTTGAGAGGCTCCGGGCTTTGCTTTTTAATTTGTAATTTTCTCAATTTTTATGCTTTTCTTTTGGGGGTGAGGCGGTTGTTTGCTTTAACAAAATATTAAGAAAACATCTATTATATTAAGGGTTTTCTTTTCTTCTCTTATCTAGTTCTAATAGAAAATGTTGCATCTCATGAACACAAAGCCTGGTGGTACAGCCCAGATTGTCTGTATTGATGTGGTAGCTTGTTGAAGGTGACCAACGCTCTTTGCCGATAAGTGTTCACTAGCAGATATTTGTATAGATTCCCTTTCAGAAACGTGGAATCCGAAAGAATTCAGTACAGCACAATATTTATTTGGACATAGGTTTTGTTCCACTTATATAATACTGGCTATGTAATAAATAATGCTAGTTAATATTAGAACACTGATCACCCCCGTTAATATTTAGTTCCTTTAATTAAAGCTTTATAATCTGATGCTTTTGAGTTTCTACCCTGTAGTTTTAATTAATACATTATGTTGATTATTATAATCTACTCAACTTTAGCTTGGAGTAAATTCTCTCCTTTATTTTAAGAATAAAACACGCTAACTTTGGAGATATCGGAAGTCAAAGCCTGAAAAATAATTTTGCTGTGCATTTTGGTAAAAATCCTGACATCGCAGGCTTGTGTGACAAGCAGTAGTGACAGGTTGTATTAAATTTACTAATATTCCTTCTATGCAACAATCAAATCAATGGTTAATCAGTTTGCTAGTGGATTTGTAAGGTCAAAACGAGCAGTACCGGCTGCAGATACCAACAATCCTAGAGCCGGTTATGAAGCTATGCAAATGCTTTTGTTGAGAAAATGTTATGGCTTCATCGGACTATGCAGCTTTAATGTCGCCAGGTATACCTCACCCAGAAACGAACGAATCCAGCATCAAAAGCTCTCCAAACATACCTTTGCTTAGTTTTTTTCAGTTCATGCAACTGAACATGTGGGAGGAGAGTGTTAAGGTCTGTGATGTATAAATGACATCATAGGCGCGATTCCCTCATCACATGACCTAGACGGGTTCCCCACACACAGGGGAATCCATGGCAACCACCAAGATGGCAGCCACAGAAAGCTCTCAATTCAACTTTTAAAGTCTATTAAAAAAGTAGCTGATTATGAGAAATAAACATTTGAACTTTATATTTAGCATTTTAGATTGCAAATTCTAACATTTTTTCTCTATATGGTTGTGTAAAAGCCATGTCAGTGCTGTTGGACCAACTACAACACAACAGGAGCAACCAATGTCAACCCTCCCCCCTCCCAGTATACAGTTGCATAAACTGAAAACTTGCAAAGGTATGCTTGGAAAGCATTTGTCGGAGTACGGTTCGTGTCTCAGCAGCCCATACCTGGCCTGTTTAACTGCCGTTGAATTTACTGTATCATCGAACAGTTTTGAACGATGACCCAAAACCACGCCCTCAAGCGGCGTTGATTGCCATTGACCCTGAATCATTTGGATCTAGCTTTTATTTGTACTAATCCCACCACTTCTCGTCTGCCCACAGACGTTGACGATTGCAGTAGCGCCCCCTGTCGGAATGGCGGGAAATGCAGGGACCTTGTTAACGACTTCCGGTGTCAGTGTGCGCATGGCTGGAAGGGCCGAACGTGCAGTCTACGTAAGTTTAGATAACGCGAATCATGCCATTATGTTTGTTTCGGTTTGACGTCATGTAAACCTCTAATATCGCAGGACCGGTACCATTTCTGCCAGTGTAGAGTCATGGCGAATTAGTGCTGCCACACTGGAAAACTCGGTTGTTGGCACTGTAATATGATAGCGCACTCAGTCACTTTATCCTGCATGTTGGTGGTGTCAACTTGTAATATATTATAACTGGTTTCCTTTCTGTATGACCCACTATAACGCTTAGCCCTGACTGCATTACATATATCTGTGTTTTTACATGTTGGTGGTGTCAACTTGTAAATATATTTTAACTGGCTTTCTCTTGGTATAATTCATTGTGATGTTTATCGCTGACTGTATTAAATATAGGTATGTGTCTACATACTGCCTTATTGGTGGTGTTAACTTGTAAATATATTACAACTGGTTTCCTCTCTGTATGACCCATTATAAGTTATAACGCGCATCCCTGTATTACATATATCTGTGTTTTAACATGTGGGTGGTGTCAACTTGTGAATATATTATAACATGTTTCCCCTCTGTATGACCCACTATAACACTTAGCCCTGACTGCATTACATATGTCTGTGTTGTGTGCTTGTTTCCGTGGTGTCAATTATATTATAACGGGTTTTCTCTATGTATGACCCATTGTGACGCTATTCCCTGATTGGATTACATATAGGCTTATAGGTGTGCTTACAAGTTACATGTTGGTAGTGTCAACTTGTGACTACATTGCAACTGGTTTCCGCGCTGTATGACCCACTGTCACACTCTTGACTTGATGAGGGGTTCTTAACGTGTCGGCTACATGCTGCAGAAGTGCAGCATTGTAAACAGGACGGATAAATCGGTTCGCTTTTGACTGAAGTGTAGATTTATCAGGGAGGGGGAGGTTGTTGAAGTTGGGAGTACTTGACTATGATAACGACGAATTGTTGAAGCGTTACCGGGTCTTGGCCGGTCAGATTTTAGCAGAGCATTTGTGTCCAGTCGCCGATGGGTTGGGAGTTTGGAGTAAGCAGGTGGGGGGGGGGGGGGGGGGGGGGGGAGGTTGGATCTGCAGCAAGAAGGTGGAAAGTGAAAAAGGAAAAGGGCCCCACCCAAGTAAACAACTGCCTTGATCAGGAGAAGGAGTAAGCCCGGGGAGAAAAAAAGAACCGGTAGGATTGAGGAAAGAGAAGTGAGGAGAGTTGAGTCAAAGGGCAGTGCCCCCTTGCCCTGTGGTGACCAGTCAGCGAGCTGGAGACATGGACGGAGTAAGTAGGTAGAAGGTGAAAAGCTGGCCAGCCTTCCCCTGTAATATATTAATATTGTTAGAAGAGGTGTGGACGAAGTGGAGTCCGGACAGCAAGTGGATATCCCTCTCATCCCTGACTGGTTTTACATATATCTGTGTTTTTACATGTTGGTGGCGTCAACTTGTGAATACATTATAACTGTTTCTTCCCCTCTGGTAGGCTCCAGTCAATGTGACCCGACAACGTGTGCTAACGGCGGGGTGTGCCAGGACCTGGGGACCACCTTCTCCTGTGCCTGCAGGGATGGCTGGACAGGCCGCACCTGCCACGCCAGTAAGTCTATTCTAATACACACAGATTTACTCATTCTTTGTTTATTGAGGGTTTTAGTGAATAGCTGATTTACGGCATATTAAATAACATCGAAGGTCACATAAGGACGGGTACCGACTTGTGACAGTACGCACTTGTGTAGTCACTCTTGGATATGTAGAATCAAATAAAAAGAGGAAGACTCTTACCAAGAAAATCAAAAAAAACTAACATAGATCACTAACCACAAACCATAATCTTAAGAAACACAGACCGATAACTGCCCAGCATTGAAAACAAGCTCGATCATCCAAGCTTATATGCTATGGACAGCATAAACATCCCATCCAAAACAAAAAAAATAAAAATCTAGATGCAAGTTTTGTTTTTGACAATTTGATGCTTTCATCGGACTATTCAGCTTTAATATGAGTCAATAAGCAGTACATTCATGGCCATATTTCTCCCGCAGGAGGGACAGAGAGCTGTGATTCCTCTCCTTGCCGCCATGGCGCCACCTGCATCAACAGTGGAGACAGCTTCTCCTGTCGGTGTCCAGGGGGCTTCGAGGGCACCACTTGTGACGTCAACATCAACGACTGCAATCCTTACCCCTGGTCAGTATGGCGAACTCATCAACAAGTATTGCCCCGCCCGCCCACCCCCCCGCTCCCCCCTTGATGTCTCCGGCCACTACCCACGAGTACCCATCTCCCGGCCGCATGGGACCACATTTGGCGGTGCCCATACAGTGCTGCAGATTTGCAGCCTTCAGTGCACCAATGCGACTGAAAACTCCCCCAAAACAACAATCGTCAACAAGGCCTGCTCGCCTTAGAGTACTAGAAAATATTGTCACAGAATGCGAAAACATGTTATTATAATTATGTGACATTTTACCTCGGATCCAATATGCGACTAAATCAGACAGTGGCTAGCTATTTTATTGGTTCATTTGTACTTAATTAGTTTTTTTGGTGGTTGTTTAATGCCGTGTTTTTTTGGTGGTTGTTTAATGTCGTGTCGGCAGCAAAAGGTTAAGCATTCTGTTGAATAGAGGATTTGCGTGTGACGTAGGCGTCACACTACTCCTGCATCGTGGTTGGATGGAAGCAGTTCCTTCTACTATCAAGTGTATGTAAATAAAACTAAGAAGCAAAAATCTATTCACTGCTATGATCTAACTCTGTTATTTAGAATCATGAATATTCACTCGGGGGTTGAAATAGTGTTATTTAAGAGAATAGCTTACTCAACAAGTGAAATCCGGTCAAATCAAACCCAAGATCAAAGTGATATTAACGTTGCCGCATCGACGGCGATATTGTCAAAGGTAAGCAAAACAAAAAGCACAAATCTATTCACTGCTACACTCTAATTCTGTTATTTAAAACCATGAATATTCAATCGCGGGTTGAAATAATGTTATTTATGAGAATAGCTTACTCAAAAAGGGAAATCCTGTTAAATTAACCCCAAAACCGAAGCAATATTAACACACGCCACCATATTGGCAGTGTTATAGCTGTACTTTCTATCCAGCCATGATGGCCGATGAGGCACTGGTCACATGGTGCTAATCGTTTGACGCAAATCCTCAATTATTATTCAATCATCGCTTGTACATAGAATTAAAATTATGTGTTTAAAGATTCCGATGAAGTCAAAACCTCTCAATGGGGGACCTCCGACTTTTTAGTTCAAGTTCCTGCCGTTCGCATCGCCACTGAAGTAGTGGGCCTCTCGGGCACACTGTAACACTGCAAATTCAATGGCTATGAGCAATCTTGATACAGAAAAAGTCAAATATCTCTAAAACTACACCACCTAGAGACAAATCACTTGGTAGACATATAGAAAACATATTCAACAAATATATTATATTAAATTTATCAGGTTAGGGTTCTGCATTTCTATTAATTTTGAATAAAATAAACGTTCTGCACTGCGCGTACCGGCAAACTCAATGCATTGTCAATGGCCGTGAACAATCTTCATACAGAAAAAGTCAAATATCTCTAAAACTACACCACCTAGAGACAAACCACTTGGTAGACATATAGAAAAACATATTCAACAAATATATTATATCAAATTTATCAGGTTAGGGTTCTGCATTTCTATTAATTTTGAATAAAATAAACGTTCTGCACTGCGCGTACCGGCAAACTCAATGCATTGTCAATGGCCGTGAACAATCTTCATACAGAAAAAGTCAAATATCTCTAAAACTACACCACCTAGAGACAAACCACTTGGTACACATATAGAAAACATATCCAACGAATAGATTATATTAAATTTATAAGGTTAGGGTGCTGTATTTCTATTAATTTTGAATAAAATAAACGTTCTGCACTGCGCGTACCGGCAAACTCAATGCATTGTCAATGGCCGTTTATGCCCACTAGTACCGATGCGCCACCAAGTGTCGGAAAAACAAACTAGCCCACATGTCCCCCATTGTACACACACAAAAATGTTTAGTAAGAATTGTGGCCATGGAGAACAAATCAGTGCAAAGGTGTTTGGTTTGTAATATCCATCATCAGCATTCTCTCATGTTCTCCACGTATACGCCCCACAGTTACAACGGAGGAAAGTGCATAGATGGCATCAACTGGTACGACTGTAACTGCACTCAAGGTTTCACTGGGCCCGACTGTCGCATCAGTAAGTAGTTCCCCTCATTTGTGGTTCTGACCTCCCCAACTCTGGAGGAGGAGTGACCTATATATATACAATGGGTTCCTCTTGTCGTGATTGTGTGAGGACTGTAATATGGCTACTGAGTAGTTAGTTACACGATGGTGTCTTAATATCGTGATTGTGTGCAGACTGTAAAATGGCTAATTTGCTAAGTGCAAAGCTGCCAACCATTCCGATTTCTGTGGAATCGTTACGATTGTTTGCCTTTCATTAGGCTATTACACCCATACTCAGAAACATTATGGTAAATCCGCATTTTTCCACACTTGTATATGTATATATGCATATATATATACATATGTGTGGTTAAAGTTGCATGGTCCAATGAAATATATATTTTTCAAAAGTAAAATACTTATCTACATTTGATTCATTATACCCAACTTAGATATTGGTGTATTAACTAGTAATTTTGGACAGCATATACAGAATAATCAGTGAATCTACTACCTCATCCCATTGGACACTTACTTTGAGGAAGGCATTAATTAGGCAGGGATCCCACAAACGAATTAGGTAAATCTCATGACCTGATTTATCTTGCCCTCATTCCCAATACCATATATGGCATTAGTCAGGTTCTAAGACATAGACATTACTAGGTCAACTCACATCACATGACCATCGTGAGATAGTAATCTGGGTCATAGGTACAGAACTTTTGGCAAGCTTGTCGAAATGATTTTGGGTTCTTTGAGCTCAAATTGCTCTGAAATTAGCATGTTTTCATCAAAATTACTCCGGACTAATGATTAGTAGGTTATAAATATCAGTTTGATATATTTATCTAAAAGAATAAGGCAAAAATTCAAACGCCATCGGACTATGCAACTTTAATATATATACAAATCTCTCATGTATATATATATGTATATACATATGAGTGACTAAATGCTTATATGCATATGTCGTTGAGGGTGTTCTTGCAAACGAAGGCAAACATGACAGACAACTAGAGCAGGTCTCGGAACCACACTTCTGCCATTCAGGGGCTAGGATCCCAACGATTAGACTCTCTAGGCCACAAATCCCAAATGAAAAAGTCCTATGAGCGCAATATGTCACAATTCACCCAATATGTCGCAATTCGCATGAACAAAAAATTACGCTTCGCCATTTTCAAATGTTGGTGGCTGTGTACTTCCTGTTGACCCAGTTCTCCAGCTGTGTGTGCTTTTCCCCTGCAGACATAAACGAGTGTCTGTCGAGCCCCTGCACGTTCGGAGCGACATGTGTGGACGGAATCGGAGACTACAAGTGCATCTGTCCGCCTGGCCGCTCGGGGCGCCACTGTCAGACAGGTGCGTGTCATGTGACCCGCGCGCCTGGTCACATGATCGGGGAGCGCGTCGTACTAATAGGCGACTAATGGAATATAGATGAAGGCATCCGTATTGGTTGGTTTTTGGGGTGCCCTAGCAGACACACCGTTTATAGTAATCCTTGTTGGTGTAGTTTATTTTAATCCCGCTGTACTAAAATATGATGTAGTACTGGAAAAACTTAAATAAGCGGGTTTTTTTTTTTTTAAATCGTGTTGTATTGAAAGATCATATAAAACTGGAATGGATCAAATAACCAGTATTGGTTGTTGATGTGGACTTACCAACCGGTCTATTTGATCGTTTGAGTCTTATACCCTAGCAACATCTAAGGACATGTCAGGACGGGTACTGACGGGTAACAGTGCAAACTCATAGCAACTTTATGGTGCACCACCGGCCCCCCCTCGTCCCTAGCGGACGCGGGAAACCTCACTCGCACTGGAGGATTATTAATTATGTAATTATGCTATTGGCGTATTGCTATTCATTTCTATCGGGTTTTTTTGTGTGTTGCTGTGTACACTTATATGTAACTGCTAGTTTGTGTTATAAAGGCGGGTGAGCGACCTGAGGTGCATGAAGACGGCCCTATAGCAGTTCCCCTGAGTTCCTCCCCTCATTCCCTCCAGGTGGCACCAC
Source organism: Branchipolynoe longqiensis (assembly GCA_030323885.1). NCBI lineage: Eukaryota > Metazoa > Annelida > Polychaeta > Phyllodocida > Polynoidae > Branchipolynoe > Branchipolynoe longqiensis. The sequence goes on along the minus strand of CM059186.1, from coordinate 7,138,986 downwards.
CTGCTCCATCCAACCGATCCATTTCTCATGTGATTTGACTTAAGTTAAAGCTAAATAGTCCGATGAAGCATCAAATTTTCAAAACCAAAATAATTATATAGATTTGACTCTACATATCTAACTTAGATATTGATGCACATATTAAGTATTTATTGCCACATAGAAGGGAACACTGAGACAATTTGATAGAACCTGTTACTGTCAGAGTTTTGGCATGCTTGCCAAAACTAAGTTTGCATGTTTGAATTTCAAATATCTCAAAACTTATCCATTTAAAATCAAAGTTATTTTAACCTGAATTAAGGTAGATTATAAGGATAAATTTAATATATTTATCTCAGAAAATTACCAAAACGCAAAACCATCGAACTATGCAACTTTAAGGTTACATAGTCCGATGAAACATCACATTTTTTAAACTAAAAGGATTATCAACATTTGATTCTACATATCCAGCTTAGATACTAGTAAACCTATAACTTTATAAGCACTTGTTGCTGAATAGAAGGGTGTAATATTAATAAGTCAATTTACTAGAACTTCTTTCTACTGAAGCCTATGGTGTCCGAGTTTTGGCATGATTGCCAAAATTGCACTTCAAATATCTCAAAAGTTAGCCATTTAATATAAAAGTTATTTCAAACCAAGTAAAATAGATTATGATCAACGTAATATATTTATCTCATAAAAATGACATCAAAACCATCGGACTATGCATCTTTAAATAAACCGTACATGTAGGTCTTGAGAACCAGCCAGAATGTACGACTTGCCCCAAGTCCAAATCCTCGTCTTGTTGAATATATTAATAATATTTATTGTGTTGTGTTGCAGTGAATGGAGACCTGCTTCCCAAGCCCCAGTCGTGCGTCTTCGCCAAGAGAGTGTTTGTACACCACAGCTCCTGGGAGCACGACTGCAACTCGTGCACATGCCTCAACGGGCACGTCACCTGCAGCAAGGTGGGTTTAATAGACGAGATCACCGTTCCAACTGTGCATGCGCTGAAAATGGCATTGACAGCAAAGAGAAGGCGTACGGCCATTGAGTTTGCCGATACGCATAGGGTAAAACTTCAATTTTATTCAAAATTAATCAAAATACATAACAATTTGGCACAAACATCGATGGATGGATGCAATATAATAATATAATGAATGTGATTACATCACGCAGCCTAAATAGCCTAATGGTTAGAACACTATCCCAGGAATGGCAAAAGGTGTGGGTTCGAATCTTGCTCTCGGTACAAAACAAGCTCATATTTATTTTGTCTGCGGTGTTGTGCTGCAGGTGTGGTGTGGACCCCGGAACTGCCTACGTCACGTGAACCTCACCGACCCTGTCGTGACGTGTGGTGGCGCCGAACGCTGCGTCATTCACGTCGATGTCGTTTGCTTCACGCCGCCCTGCCTGCCGTGGGGCGTGTGCAAAAAGCGCGGGCGTGACGTCACCGAGCCGCCCCACCCGCGCGCCACCCAGTGTCGGCCGGGCACACTACACTACGGCTACAACTGCATCAAGCTGTCGCTTGTGTTTGACCTGGACCAGGTGCCCATTGTAAGTAACAGAAAGTATACGAAAGAATGTTTTAGAGTTGCATAATCCGATTGATGTTTTTAAAGTTATGCACTATATATAGATGACTAGACTTGGAACAGTGCATACTCATTGCGACTTTATAGTGCTGCCCCACTGGGAAATTCGGCTGTCGGCACCATGATCCAATTTCCCACTCAAGGCACATTCTCCTGATACTGAGCTAACCAGTCCTCTCCCTATCCTATTAATGCCAAGTGCCAGGCTCGGTAGCGACAAGTACCAATTTAGTAAGTTATTGGTTTGACTTGACTGGGAATCCAACTCCCGACCTTCCGCACGGGAGGCCTGCGCTCTCCCGATTCAGCCACGACATCGCAACCAGTAGAAGACTGGTGGAGTGTCAGATAAGATGAACTGAGGAGACAGTTCATAGATAATCGGTTTCCTGATAATTATACTCGTATAATTGGTTATAGTTATACAACACATATCACCTTGGACTGTAGCCCCCAGACTAGTCACAGACCAGGGAGTTAAATAAGTTCCAATTAACATAATCCACAACTCAGGATTAGACACTGAGTTGTTTCGAGGTAAGTTTTGATCAATTACTGGGTAACTAAGCTACATTTAGTAACCCAACACATATAAATAATAAAATATGCATATGTTTATTCCATCGGATTGCATTTAAATGACCTTCATCATGATTTCCAGCTTTACAAGATTAAGAGACAAAAACCAATCAGTGAAACTCTTTGAATGGGAACAAATGGGTTCAATGTGTGTATATATATTACAGGATTTAAATGATGTCTAAAGTTGGAAGCGAGGCTCTGCGCTGACATGATCTGTATATTCCCTTGCAGGGTGTATCTGTTGAGAGCATATGTCGAGCCATCAGAGGACTGCCAAGTCTGCGAGCCCTAGCCATAGAAGCTACACTAACAATTCTCTGCAGACTGCATCCCCAAGCATCAAACACAATCGACATCGCCTTGGTATGTTCTTTCACAGCTTATCTTCTACTGCAGCTTGTTCATCCACATCATTTATTCACAGGGATGAAAAATCTCTGCAGTTTCGCGAATTTCCGCGATTAAAACAAATATTTACCGATCAACATTCAAGTTGCATAGTCCGATGCTTTTGAATTTTTGCTATTTTCTGAGATAAATATATTATAGTAATCGTTATAATCTACTTTACTTAAGTTTGAAGTAGCTTAAATTTTAAATGGCTAAGTTTGGAGATATTTGACGTCAAAACATGCCAAAATAATGTTGCCAAACACGCCAAAACTCTGACACCTAGACTTCAGTAGAAACGGTTTCTATTAGTATTAATTGAATTATGATGCTGCAACAAATGCTTAATAAGGTTACTTCTAATCCCGGGATTCGAAGTAACCAATTGTGGTCACATACATCGTAATTCCTTGTCATTTTGGTTAAGTTGGTAGGGTCTCTCAAATGACGTTATAACCACATGAAAGTTTGGTTTAACCGTACCGGAAGTGGCCTGGGGTCCGAAAATTTAGTTTGGATTAACCGATCATTTGGATTAACCGAGCTTGGTTTGAGGGGGTTATACTGTACTGACTTTAAGAAACGACCTACCTCTTGCTAAGTACACTGAGTGGAACACAAATGAGGAGGGGGTGGCCACTAGACACATTTTATTGTTATGGGTGATAATGGGGGAATATTGCTTTACAATGTAATAATAATATGTAAGTTATTTATATGATGCACATGTTAAGCATATCACTGCCCATTACAGTCACTGTCGGGCATAGCACTGGGACGGCGCACTGACTCGGGGACCCATTCCAGTATGGTGCACCCCACTCTGAGACAAGTCGTGGACTCTGTGGCCCTCAGCATAGGGCGGAGACGCATTAACAGCACCGCTCTGGCCGCAGTCGTTGAGGTCAAGGTGGAGACGACAGTCGTCACACAGTACAACAGTGAGTGTACCTTACAGATCCTCTTCTAGTTGATCTAGATCCTATTGGATCTTTAATGCCAGCTCGTTATGGTAAAAAAGAACTATTTTTTTAAACACATTTAGAGGTTGACGGAGCCCCGAAGTCATATAATTGTGAGTGTCCTCTCCAATGTCTATCAACTGCATAGTCCTAGTTACTCCCACAGTGATGTCTCCAGGACGGGGTTGCTTAATAACCCTATAGAAAATGTCGGGAAGCAGGGTTATGAATTTGTAAACTAAGGTGCTAAATAGCTGGTTCAAATGTGTATGTATCGTATCTTGCTATTTTTAGGATGAATAATTAATTAAATCGTGTAGATTAATACTTTAAAAGTTGAATCAAGAGCATTCAGTGGCCGCCATCTTGTGTGTGCATTCTCTCCCATTTCATCAATTTTACTTAAAGTTGCATAGTCCGATAGTTTTGAGTTTCTTAAATTTTATGAGATAAATACATTAGGTTGATCATTATTATGTACCTTACTTTAGGTTGAAGTAACTTTTAAGTGGCTAACTTTTGAGATATTTGAAGTGGAAACATGCTAAATTAACTTTGGCAAGCTTGTCAAAGCTCTGACCCCATAGGCTTCTGCAGTAACAGGTTCTATTCAATTGCCTCAGTATTCCCTTCTGTGCAGTGACAAATGTTTAATAAGTGCACCAGTATCTAAGTTAGATGTGTAGAATCAAATTTAGATAATTATTTTTATTTTGAAAATTTGATATTTTCATCGGACTATGCAGCTTTAAAAATAAATAAACAATGGCTGAAATATATCAGAGGGCGTAATCGATTATTCAACTCGGGTCACTCGAGCCACTTTTTAGCGCATGCGCACATCCTACAGACTCGGGTTGAATAAACGAATACGGTTATCCACGCTCGGGGTGGAAAAAATGCTGACTTAATCTAAAACGTAATATCTTTTTTAATAACTAATACAAGTACAACAAAATTGGATTTAAAGTAGTTTACGATTGTATAAGCTGACAATCTGGGTTATTTTAAAAAAGCACCCAAAACACAACATGCAGGACTTGTACTGGTAGCTGTTATCCTACAGGTACCAGCACAGATGTGACGTCATCACTCCTAGCAAACCCCAGCCAAGAGGTGGGTTACTGCGGTTGGGTCGTTTTGCACACGGCACGTGTATTTGTCGACTCTATTCGCGGTGTTCGATTTGAAATTCTGACGACTCGGGTGACCAGAGTCGCTCGGGTCGTGTTAATCGATTACGGCCATAATGACCTTATCTTTGACATCCAACAGCTGGATGATACAAAAATCAATGTGCTCTCGAGGCATTGTTAAATAAAACAAACTTTACTTTCCTTTTCAGCCATCCCTTACCTCATACCGCTCGTCTGCTCCGCCATGATCTTCAGCGGCGTCATGATCGTCGTTGTGCTAGTCTACTGCCACTGCCGCCACCTGTCGGACCGCGCGTGTACTAAGCGGCTCTCGTACAGACGCGCGTCCTTCCTCGCGAACAACGAGAACGACGAGAACCTGCGGCGATACAGAAACGCGCTGTTCGACGCCGACAAGGGCGGGGGTGACCCCGGTGACCCCTGCAGCCCGGGGTCATCGGCGAGGGACCAGAAGGGTGCGGACACGGAGCTGCTGGAGTTTAGCAGCATGGAGCGGTATAATAACAAGTGGAACGACAGCAAACACAATAATTCTCCTCCGAAACTAATGAAGAAGAAGAACATCAATGTTGAGCTATCGAAATGTCGGAGCGAGCGGGAGGGGATAGTGTAATCGCACATGTATTTGTATATATATTTAGTTTTGCTATGCATATATTAAGCATATATAATTTCTAAATACATCTAGTAATAGTAGTATACATAGTACATATATGCTAGTATCTATATAGTATACGTAATAATATATACTATTTAAACAGTATGTATACTGGTTATATACTATATATACATGACATATACTATATGTGATGTACATGTATAAGCATTATTCGAGTATAAAGGCGCGGAAGGGAATTTATTATTATTATCCATTTATTACCAATTACTACTTGCAATGTAATTTGCTCCGTTCCTTCCATCTTTGGACCGGTGGCGCCACCACAGACCCAAACCCTAACTACAGGCACACACATTGTCATTCGCGCCAGAGGATTTTGTCATATACATATATATATATAGTAAATAACTTATTGCCATTCAAAATTACAAATTCCCATATGATATCCATCGGAAATAAGCGTGTAGTGTAAATATTTAAATTTAAAAATCTGATATTGAACATTGGTGTAAGATAATATGACACTGAAGGAGCATGCACAGAATTTAAACTAGACACACATTTAGTAAATATAATATAGGGGGAATAGAAAATATGGAGATGTTTAGTGAATTGGTTGTGTGATCTCAGTTTTGTGCACTCAGGGGAGATAGAGCTGTTGTCGACAGTAAAGTTTATTTTGAGATCAACATAGCTCCCTTGTGCCTAAAATCCATATCGTGAAATAAACATTTGTAGATATTCCTCCTTAGTGAGGGACGCAGGGGGGGGGGGGGGGCACCCGGTTACAAACACCACCCGCGAGGGAGGGCTACTCCACCAATGTGTCAGACCAAGAGGAAGTCAGAACATGTATTCCCCTCTGAGAATTTATACTTGTATAATGCGTTATGCATCACATATCTTTTGTCATATATGTCTACATATATGAAAATAAATATGAATATATATACTGGTATATATGTGTGTATTTTTATGTTTTATTCCCTTTGATTGTGTGAATACAAATGCGCAATATTTTTGTATCAGCCTTGTAGATGAACTGCAGGTTCGGTTCTATTCTTTCAACTCCACCATGGAGGAGGATTATATTCCATACGATACAGAGTCGGTGATGTAAATAGCAAGTAACCATTGCTTTAAGTCGTGGTCTAGTCGTTACAACTAATATTAATATTTATTGCCATGTGTGGGAGATATCGAAATGTGTTTGTTTTCTCACTGCCAAAATAAAAGAGAGTATTATTCAGAGGTAGATTAGTGATGTGTACTTTGTTGTCTGTGTTTTATGCGATATACGTTGCGCATGCAGTGTGATCTATTTGGAGTAAATGAAAGTGCATACAATTGGTATTACAAGCAATGATATAGCTCTATAGGCCCAGTCACATACACATTAGTGGACGTAGTTGAACATAGTGGAGGCTAACGTAGTTGAACGTACCGGCATCCATACTTCTCCATCATGCTAACTCGGTAATAACGTGGGCGGGCCGTGAGTTCCGATTTAATCTTTGGACATGCTCAAAAGAGTGCTAGGTTAGAGGCTAATGTACTGTGGCGAAGGCTCCGGACTCTTAATGTACTCTAGCGTACTTGGACGTAGTTGACCATAGTGGAGGCTAACGTACGTTGAATGTACCGGCATCCGTGCCGTAATGTATTTATCTGTACCAAAACCTACCCTACCTTAAGGTTTTTCGCCGTAGTTTAACGTACTTACACCACATTAATCATCTTACGTTATTTTAACGTACTTACACCACATTAATCTATCTTACGTTAGTTTAACGTACTTACACCACATTAATCTATCTTACGTTAGTTTAACGTACTTACACCACATTAATCTATCTTACGTTAGTTTAACGTACTTACACCACATTAATCTATCTACGTTAGTTTAACGTACTTACACCACATTAATCTATCTTACGTTAGTTTAACGTACTTACACCACATTAATCTATCTTACGTTAGTTTAACGTACTTACACCACATTAATCTATCTTACGTTCACTAACGTGTATGTGACCAGGGCTTATGCCTCTCAGCAATATTCATGCAAACCTTAAACTGGCCCGGTATAGGCTGCTAAGACTAAACTGTACTCTGACAAATGCTCTCCAGGCACACCTATTCAGTTTGTGAATATGTGGAGGGAGAGTGCCACAATGGCTAGTGTGCACGTGCAACCTAAAGGGGTTCCCCAGTGTTTGGCCATGTGGTCATATAATGACGGGATCCCCCACCATTGATGATGTCGTTCATATAGAGGGAGTGCACGTGACGTCAACACTCAGCAGTTAGCCATCTTGGATTACACTCAATACCACCTATGGCGCCCCGCCTCCTGTCTTATACCAAGAGCACTATGGCCACCACTGGGCCTACCTAATCGACGACCACTGAGGTATGTGGCGCTACCTAGCGGGTACTACCTGAACCTTTCTAATTCTTTGACAGAGAATCCAAAGTGTCAACATACTGTGCTTTAGCAATGATGTGAGGCAACATGATTAAAGAAATACTTCCCCTACATTAAAAAACCCTTTTCCCCGAACTTTGAGGCCAAACTGCTCAAAACAATGACAAATAAACCAACGAATTGGTAAATAAACACAATGTAAGTAGTTCCAAGCCTTTCATATGTAATCCAATATGGCCACCGGAAGTTGTCTCGTGAGGTCATTACACCCCACTCTATAGTTTGGTTGTCGTCTCAGTTGACTACAGATATGTCTATTTTCCTCCATGACAATTGTATGATTCTAAAATATACAACCCACTTAAACCCTCAAAAAGTTTCTACTTTCCGTTCAAGGAATATATTTCTTTGCGTTTTTTCCCCACAAGGAATATCTAGTGTTGTCTTCGTCTTTTGAATAGCACTTTTGATAGTGTATGAAATGGTGCTTTTAGATAAAACGAGGTCATTAATTTGCGAAACATTGGTGTGCAGATCGATATTTCACATGAAAGCATCTAACTTTCGAAACTGAAATATTCACCTAAATTCCAACTTAGATACATACACTGGACTTATTGAAATTGTATTGCTTCACAGAAAGTATATTAAGTTAATTTAACATGTCACCGGTAAAGTGTATGGTGTCCAGCATTTCGACATAGAAGCCAAAACTGACGTTGCATGTCTTCACTTCACCTATCTTAAACATAACACTTTAAAATGAAAAATACTTCTAATTAAATTAAAGTACACTATAAGACGAAATTCTAAACAAAAAGATTATGCAATTTCAATTATAACACCAGTTTAAATATATATCTATACTATGCCCAGCACAGCAGTAGGCCTACCTATGATAGTTAGTGTCATACAATAGAGGCCGAAGTTGGTAGATTTGAAAATTAAGGTTACACTACACAAATATACAAAAATATCTCTGGCTCTACGGATATTCCTATTCACCTTATTTTTCTCTGCCACTCATTTTCTTATTAAAGAAATAGTTTGTGTTTAGAATAATAAGAACACGAATTATAATTGTGGAACTTTTCAATGTATGTACGTATTAACTAAAGATGTTATGTTTGTATAGGTTGTATTGTATTTCTCTCTCGCTCTTGGTAGACTGATCACCATTCCGTGTGTACATTTCATTCAATTGGCAGCTCATCATTAAACCACTGTGCCTTTTAACGTTCACATAAATCTGTATTATATCCATTTTGCAACAACAGAAGTAAGGTCCGAAGCACATTGAACATATCATTGGAGAGGACACACACAATTATATGACTGTCCACCTCCATATGTGTGTAAAAGAAATAAGCCTATATTTTTACCATAACGAACTCATATTAGAGGCCTAATATGGCCTAGATCGGCCAGAACATCTGTAAGTTAATCTTTTAAGTTAATCACTGATCATCGTAGACAAATATCACTGACATGGTTCATGAGCGGAGAGTGTCATAGCAGCAGAGTCGGTGAACTGTTTCAAGTCCCGACTGGATGCATACTGGTCACCAGTAATAGTTGCTACAATCCACCACATCTGAAGAACTGTCTCCATTTCTATTAATTAAGAGCGGCTAACAGGTCCAAGGCCTATTATAGCTGTATCCTATTGATTGATTGATTTATTGATCATATCGGAAACACCGGTTCTCATCCCATCGCCGAAGTTAAGCAACATCGAGCATTGTCAATATTTGATGGATGACTGACGGTCTACTTCCGAATACAAGATGCCATAGACATCCTGATACAGACTATAATAAGTCTACTCAATCAGGTACTCAATTAATCCAGTCAACTCCCATATAAATACCAGCGTCTGTTTTCTATTAGCTAGTATTTACCTAGATAAAAGAATCACCCCATACTTGCAGTAGGGGTGAATTACAACGTAGTTTAAATACGGACAAAAATTGCTTCAGTATGGAACAGGAAGTGGAATTCCAGATTCCAATATCAAATGGCTACTTATATCGGCATATGGTTGGTGAAATAGGAGAAAATGCAAAAAGACAAGATGGCAGCGATGGAATGCTTTTGATTTCACTTTTAAAGTTCATTAAACTAAATGTTTTATTATATCTTTTTAACTGAAAAGTAGCAGGTAAATATGAAGATGTATATGAAGAATATATTATTTTGCTTCTAAATTAAGAATTTATGTGCTGATTTCATTTACCCAGCCGTTAGCTACTTTTTCTAATGGGTTGTTTTTCACCCCTACTGCAAGTCCGGGGTGAATCTTTTATCTAGTATTTACCACAAATCGACGCAAGCTAACCCACGTTGTGTATTTGAATGACACCATTGACTAGTTGAGGAAGGCCCTGTTCAAACAAACCTATGGTTGGTGGTCCATTTCTTCACTTGCTCTATCTACCAGACGGGATGGCCGAATGAGTTAGAGCATCCGTCTCCTGTGCTGGTAGATCATGGGTTCGAACCCTGGTCGAGTCATACCAATGACTTAAAAAATTGATACTTGTCACTTCGTATCCAGGTGCTCGGCATTATTAGGACATGGCAAGGATGGGTGTGCTAAATGTCAGGATAATGTGACTGAGTGGGATACCAGGTCATGGTGCCGGTGGCCTGGTTTCCCAGTGGGACAGCACTATAAAGTTGCCATGAGTGCGCACTGTCACAAGTCGGTACCCGTCCTTATATGACCTTAGATGTTGCTAGGAGGTAAAACAACACCAAACAAACAAAATCACTCGCGCTAGGGCCTGCGAGATGCATCCTACTGCTGGAACAGGCAGGCATAAATTTGTCTGACTATGTATCTGTGCTGTGACACTATTCATGCCGCAGCCATGTTGAAACCAGACCGAGGCCAGCTACGCATCGGCGAGGTGCCGCTCTACTATGAACCCACACACCTCCACCACACACCAGCAACCCCCGCCACACACACACACCTATACCCCCCGCCCCAACATCCTTATATCCCTACACACATACACCAGTATTCCATTAACCCCCGTGCGGGCATTTAACCAATACTAGCAGTAAAAACAATACACATACAAATAGTGCTGCATAGTCCGATGGAAGTATCAATTTTTCGAAAGCAAAACACTTCTTCAGATTTGATCCTACATATCCTACTTAGATACTTGTTAATATAGGCCGAGTCAGTTGAAACTTATTTGGACTTAGATACTGACGTACTTGTTAAAGCTGCATAGCCAGTTGAAACTTATTTGGACTTAGATACTGGCGTACTTGTTAAAGCTGCATAGCCAGTTGAAACTTATTTGGAGGTCTATTTGTGGTAAATTGGTTGATTAAGCAGGGGAATGTTCAATCATCAACAATTCGTCTTCCTCATTCCACTGCTCCTTACATATCCCACGGGGCGCGGTGGCCTAATCGGTAGAGCGCGGGCCTCGCGTCCGGAAGGTCGGGAGTTCGGTTCCCGGTTGATTCAAACCAATGACTTAAAAATTGATACTTGTCGCTTCCTAACCAGGCACTTGGCATTAATAGGATAGGGCAAGGACTGGTTAGCTCAGTGTCAGGATAATGTGACTGAGTGGGATATCGACTCGACCAGGTGCTGAACCCATGGGTTCGAATCCCATTATCTACCAAAGTGGGAGGCGGACATATAACTCATTCGGCCATCCCGTCTAGTATCAAATTTACGAAATGTGCAAGGAAATATGCATTTAATCAAATGTCTGTCCAATCTCGCTACATCGAAGGTAAAATTTATTAAGAGTGCCATGGTGATGGTGGGGTGCAAATGTGAAAATGTTACCTAAAGTGGGACTCGAACCCACACTTCTGCCATTCTGGAGCAAGGGTGCAAACCATTAGGCTACCTAGGTTCCTTGATGCAACCAACTATCGACGCCTACCTGTGCATGTGTATATCACCCGGAGAATTCAGTGCATCTTACTACAAGAGTAATTGTACAGTTTGACAAATAAATCACCCAGATGAACGAATTTTGGGGGGCGGCAACGGGGCAAGTTACCAGATAATATTTTGTTCCGTTTCTCTTCTTTAAAAAAAAAGATTATACATGGAAACCCGATCATTGGCTATGGGATTAGGCCTATCTTGTATATAGATGAGTAAATAATTTATTTAATCCCTAATGCATTTTGTAGTTTTATGTGACTCATGTTAGTGTTGAGAAAGTTCAATGTTATGTGATCAGTCAGAACCTAACCGAAAGTTATGTTCGCCAATGGATATGAATTTTCCCCCGTGCTCAAATTTGAGGTGAACATTTTTGGTGTTTTCCTTTAGTTCTTTTTTTAAATATGATTATGATAGGTTGATATATGAAAAAAAATAAATCAAATGACAATCACCACTTGAATTTGTATTAATCTTTACTTAAGTGAGACCTTTCATACAATATTTCACGTCCAGCTAAACCATTCATTAAAAGGGCATTCTACAAATGTGTTGAACATTAAACAATTAATTAAATGAATGATGGATTGGTTGATGACTGAAACTTAAGGTCATCTCTGGAACGTGTTATCCACAATTATGTATTTATAAATTAAATCTACTAGTAACATCTATCAAACTAATATCATATTCAAAGAATATGAATACAATTTTAAACCGAGGATTATGCAACGATTTAAAAATCAGTCCATATTGAACCTACAACCATAGGAATCGCTCCCACGAAGTAAGCAATGTAACAGCATCAGAACAGCGTATTGCCACAGGGTATGTATTGCGTATTGCCACAAGTATTGCTACACTGTTTGTAGATAGTAAAACAAAATGAGAAATGACGATGATGCCTTCGGGAAACCATGCCAGGTTCCAAACACTATGCCTTCAGCTTCTTCGGGACTGGCTCACTGTCACTATTGTGGGTTGCTGGCAAATCGTCATCTTCATCATCCTCTTCATCTATTAATATTAAACAAAGTGAGATATATATGTGGACATTCTTCTCAATGGAGCAGATTTAAACAGTTGCTGGAGTTCCAGAAGGCTGTAATGTTAATATTAATTATTATCTATCATAGAGTAATTGTATTTAACACAACCACATAATCACCATATACATAGGCATGCACTACGAGACCGGACGAAATGGCTGAACCAGTAAGAGTGCTGGATGGCTTCCTATGTGAGATGTCGTGCATTTGAAAACCGACTAAGTCAAACCAATGACTTATAACATTTATAAGTGTTACTAGCTACCCTGGCACTTAGAATTAATAGATACGAGGAATAGGATAGGACAATGACTGGTTTATTCAGTAACAGGAAAACAGGGGTGACATTGGATCATCGTCCCAGTTAGATAAAAGATTCATCCCGAATTTATGGGAGAGAATGCAAAAAGACAAGAATGCCGTTGATTTCACTTTTAAAGTGCATTAAATTACATGTTTTATTATATTTTTCAAATCAAACGTAACGGGTAAATATTAAGATACATGTGATGAATATATTTTGCTTCTTAAATTAAGAATTGATGTGCTCATTTCATTTACCCAGCATGTCGAAACTTTTCGCCAGCTTGTATATATACAAGCCTATATATAGGATTGTTCTTCACCCCTCCTGTGGCTACCAGAGCACTACAGGGTGAAACTTTTATCTCTGGTTTGGTCTGTATTTTCCTGTAATTGTCCATCTATTCTATACTTGTGTAGTAGTTTGTATAACATTGTCTAGTGCTTAGCAGCATTTGCTTAATTAGGGCATTGACACTCTAAGTATGGGGTGAATCTTTTATCTAATGATACGTAGATAAACTATTCACCTCCAGTAAGCTAAAGGATTCACCCCGACCTACATAAAAGATTCACCTCGTACATGTACATACCAGGTGAATCTTGTATCTAAACCTACCCTACTTTCAAAAACCATGGGTAGAGGTGAATGTTATACCCCAGTCACACCATGGACAGTGTTTGCTTGTGATCGCCTTACAACCAAAATGGCGCTGACCTCCCTGCGACTGACTCGCTACATTGAATCAAAGACACAGTCGGCGTGTTTAAGCCCCAGTCACACAAGGCCTGCGTTCGCTTACGATCGATTCGCGAGCATTTTGCAATTAAATTACAACCATCTTTCGACCACCTTACGACTAATCACTGAGTGCTCAAGAACCATTTTGGGCCATTTTGGTCACAAGGAGGTTGTCGCTGCAGCACCGACAATCTCCTTGCGACCTCTGGCGTCTCCACCTTCAGTGCCATATTGGAGATGCGATGTGGTGCGTGGCCATTGGTAAGTAACGATGATGTCACAATGTCACCTTGTGCGTCATTGTCGACATGGCGACGTATTAAAATAGTTTGTAACAAATTGTTTCATTTTTGTTGCAAGGAGCTCGCAGGCTTTTGGTCGCCAAGTGACCACAGGTCGTCGTGTGACTGGGGCTTTAGTGAGTTTCGTCACTGAGTGGTGGGAGTGGTCGCCGACCGGTCACTGACAACAAATCTGACGTTCCTGGCACGGCAGTCACTGACTGGTTGCTGGGTGGTCGCTGATGTTTAGGGGGATTGGTCGCCAAATCGGCGACCAAAATTCTCATGCTCCAGGTACAGTAGTCAGGGAGTGGTTTCCGCCAAGTCACCAACCAATGGCGACCCGGCGCCGACCACACGGGTCACAAGGAGGTTGCAAGTGCAGCAGCTGCAACCTCCTTAGGCTTAGAAAAGATTGTACGACCAAAATCTTCCGAAATGGTCGCTGAGTGGTTGGCGATCACGCACCGACTGGTTGCAAGGAGCTCATATGGTGGTCGTACGGTGGTCGCTAACCGATCGTAAGCAAACACAGGCCTCGTGTGACTGGGGTATTATTAGATAAAAGATTCACCCAGTACTTGTAGTACACGGGTGAATGACAATGTAGTGTAAATACGGGCAAAAATAGCTTTAGTATAGAACAGGAAGTAGAATGCCTGCCTCCAGTATCAAATGGATACTAGTTATATAGGCACAGAGTTGGTGAAATGGGAGAGAATGCAACAAGACAAGATGGCGGCCATAGAACGCCGTCGATTTCACTTTTAAATCTTATTAAACTAGATATTTTATTATACTTTTCAACTCAAACTTCAAAGGTAGCGGGGAAATATGAAGACATATACAAAGAATAAATGTTGCTCCTTAGATTGTGAAATTAGGCTCTCATTTCATTTCCCCGCTTTTTCGACCGTTTTTATATAGGGCTGGCATTCACCCGTGGCCGTGTACTGCGAGTACCGGGTGAATCCTTTATCTAAAGCTGTGTTCACACACGCACTTTAAAGCGACTCATATAAATTGACTTGCCTAGTTCGGCGCACATTCGCCATGTGAATGCGACGCTAAAGCGATTTAGGGCTGAATCGATTCAGCTAGATCGCTTCATCTATACCACCTCTGTAGGTGGTTTATATGAACCAAATTTTATGATTCGACTTATATCGCCCATGTGAACGCAGAAGTTTCGACCGTTCCAACACAATACGATTCAGTCGTAACAGATCTAGGTCGAACCCACGCTCTCTCGTGCCGACGTCGACTAAGCGAAACTGGCGCTGGTTAGTCTGGACTTGCTCATGCGCAGATATCGATTTCCGCCTTAAACCGCTCCGTGTGTGGACACGACACTAAATCGATTCATATAAATCGACTTGTCTAAGTCGACATAAACTTTGCCCGTGTGAACACAGCTTAAGCCTACCCTAGCCTAGGCTTAGAAAAGACCTTATGTTACGACCAAAATCTTCCGAAATGGTCGCCGAGTGGTTGGCGATCACGCACCGACTAGTTGCAAGGAGCTCGAATTCTCGATGTCGGACATCCGGGCACTTTTGGGGTTCACACTGCGCGAAGGGTAAAACAAATGCCAGTCGTATAGAGACAACATTAAAACTACCCTAACTATCACAGTAATTTGTGATTGTTGGTGCTTTGTAAGCAAATTTCTCTTGTTTCTATTAAATAGTTCAGATCTTTCTCTACAATTTCACATTCAGCTTTTTTTTTATCAGCCGATTGGAAGTTCTTGAACTTATTTTGCGAAAATAGTTTTTGAGGCCATGATCTGGTAAGGCTAACACTGGCACTGACACTCAGAATATCCCAACTTTCACTATTATCTCTGTTTTTAATACTTTCAGAGTAAATTTCTCTTAGGTTACATTAAATACTTCAGATCTTCCTCTTCAATCGCGCATTAAGATATTTTTAATCGATCCAATGAAAGCTTTTAAATTTATTTTACAAAAATAAATGCTTCGCATAGACATAGCATTGCTGCAGCACACATCACTGCAGTATTTTACCCTTCGCGGGCAAGTTTCCGGGGTTGTGACGTCATGCCGACATCGAGAATGGTGGTCGTACGGTGGTCGCTAACCGATCATAAGCAAACACAGGCCTCGTGTGACTGGGGTATTATCTACTCCAGAACAGACTACATCCTACATCATAGTTAGTAAATGAGTAAATATACCTGAACTTGGAGTTGACTTATCATGGTCATGGATCATCACTTCACCGCCGATATTACTATTATTAGCAGAAGAGATTTCGGCGTTTATCAGCTCTGTCAGTGCATCGTTCACATCTTTTTGTATTTTCAAAATTGATGTGCGTGTGCAGCCGAGGTCAGTTTCTAATGCTCCATTGCTTGAGGGTTCTGCAAACACTTTCTTCTCGCCGTTTCGTAAAATCAGCTCAGCCTTCAACGTCGCCATGATTGAGGTTACCGACAAATCACCACGCTCAGAAAGTCATTGGCGCTTGTCCCATCCTTCTTTCAGTCCCAGTTCAGTACTGTCGGATTATCAAACTGAGAGAGTTCCAACAAGTGCCCTACTACGCGCTAACCCCAGATCCTACACGTCTGGATCCCTAGTGTCGAGCTTATGCACCGAGAGAGTGACGATGCATATGTAAGGCGCTGTGTGATAGGCTAATGTTTCCTGTGCCGATGTAACGCATTTGTTTAGTGGTTACTATTTCAACGTTGAATGTTGTTGCCATACATGCCCTGCAGATTGAGCTCCATTTCAGGTAATAATGATGTAAAGAAATGTTCATATTAGCTTATTTGTTGTCAGACAGATGTTTTTGATTTAGTTCTCTTCAGGACTATCTGTCAGGAGGGGGTAATACATCACACGATTTTACCTGAGCAATAACTGAGTATAAAAAC
Organism: Branchipolynoe longqiensis; assembly: GCA_030323885.1. Taxonomy (NCBI): domain Eukaryota; kingdom Metazoa; phylum Annelida; class Polychaeta; order Phyllodocida; family Polynoidae; genus Branchipolynoe; species Branchipolynoe longqiensis. Next base: position 7,122,039 of record CM059186.1, on the reverse strand, counting down.
GCCTGACGCTAGCCCTAACCAGTCTCGTCTAGTTACTAGTAGTACTAACTACTACTACTAATAGTACTATAGTACTAGTAAGTAGTAGTAACTTCTAAGCTTACAATCTCAGAATCTGCATTTCATCCATCATGTAAAAGAGTACAGTAAAACCTCTCTATACCGACCCCTCCACAGATCGACCACTCCCCTATGGCCTATAACCGTCATCAATTTTTAATTTAAAGGCTATATCGATCTCTTTATTTGGGTCCCAACAAAACCATTGAAAGGATATTATAACTCTAAACCGACCACCTCCCTAAATGGACCACTTAAAGTCGGTCCCATGGTCGGTCGATTTAGAGAGGGTTTTTTTTGTAGTTCCTAATTCGATTTTAGTTGGAAATAAAATATCTGGCTTTTGCATAGCATTGTTATGACATTTCATTCAATAACAAAAATAAAACCACCAACAGAAGTATTAGCTAAGAAATTGGCAAATTGCATTAGACACGCATCACACTGGCCACATGTTACTGCTATTGAATTTATGAATTCAGCTGGATCCAGGTGAGCATGCATCCCTGTCAATCCCATGAAAAAAGCTCATATTTCTCTATGGCAAATCAGTGGGGTGGCACATTCATGTTGTGTATTCCTTGTGTTGCTTATTTACTTTGCATTCAAGCAAAAATGAGAGACAAATAATTCTTGTCTACTATTTCGCTATTTATTTCGCTAATGAATGTCATTCAATGTTGAAAAATGGACAACTAACAAAGTAACACTAACAGTCAAAACAAAATCATGAGTTTTGTTTTCTCCACCCCCCCCATCCTCAGGCCCATCACCCCCGACCCCACACAACAAAAAGCATGAAAAGGAAATGACTTCATCCTCCAGAAAATAATTAGATTTTCGTCTGATTTACAATTTAATAGAACTCAGAGGAGTGATAAATAAAGTATTCCCATTTGTCACTCCACGCTAGAGACTTGCAGAAAAATGTTAAATATAAGATAGGCTTTCAAAACAAATGTTTTCTGATAAAGCACTTTAATACCTTTAATTTGACATATGGATGGAATTAATAGGTCAAGTAGAAGCAAAGTTATGGCGCATAATGCACCCCCAAAATGGTAAGTACATAGGGTTATAGGGGCAGGAATTTTGACTGGGTTAGCAGGGACGGTCTGCACCACGGCAGCCGCAGTGTGAATGCCAAGTGGCATGAGCAGGGGTGAGTGTCAGCAAAAGTGTTATAACTCTCAAATCGCACCACATACAAGCAAATTGCTTGGCATACACACAGAGAACATGTTTAAGAACCATATTATATTAATTTTATATGGGTGACATTTAGCAATTAGTGCAGACAAGCTCATTAAGTTGGATGAATTTTTAGTTCTTTTCTCAGCTGAACTGTCAGATATTTATTCCAGGAAATGACCTACCAGAATGTTCATATCTTAAACATTTTAATTACCATTTAACATTTGTACACTTCATACATAATACATGAGAAAAACAATGATTTATAAGGGGTTGTTTGCGCATCGCAATGCTGTGCACTGTCAACTTTTTCCTCTAGAGCGAGGCATGAGGACCCACACACGTGGATTTGCAAGTCTCTATCCACGCCCCCTTCCGATATCGAATTTTCAGCTAATTAAAAAAAAATAAAGATGTTGGTAATTATGTAAGAAGAAAAGAGCTCCCTCGACTATCAGGGCACCTTTCTCGAGCTTCTACTAGTTTTTATATCAAGACATAAACTCTCAAAGGCAAAAAATGTATGCATTTCTGTTAGCTCCGCAATATGTATCCAGAACCAGAACTGATAACGAATCGAAAGTGTTAGTAGGTCTCATCCTTAACAACAATTATCTTTTGTGACACATTGAATACCTTAGAATTCTATATTTGGAAGCACTGTCACATTTAAAGTGCATCCAGGTCGCAACCCAATATAACAACTCATTTTTATGTCTACCGCCTTGTAGCTAACCTTACTTAAAATGGGCCACCCAATCATGGAAAGCGTTTATTCTAACAAATGAATTCCTTAGCAATAGCTGGATATGACATTCACTTGTACTGGCCATGTTGGCATCCCAGGAAACAGGTGAGCTGATTGGACTGCAAGGACGGCTCTGAGCAGTGACATTGCACCATGTCCAATCCCTCACTCTGATATGAGGCCCCCTCATTCTTAAATATATCAAAGCTACCCCGGACATAATGCAAATGGCATAGTTCTAACCATTTTCCCGTGGAATCTTTGAGGTGCATATAGTTCGATACTAAGGATTTATTTAGGTTTCAGTGTTAACTAGATGCAATGCAGTAGACAGAACAAGACTTATACTTATAGCATACAAGCATATTATTCTGTTTGATATGGTTGTGCCATTTTATTTTTTATTTTTTATTTTTTTGGTAAAGTATTTATTCATCTGAACATGACATTTGTCAGCGCCGGGGCACTGGTCTTCCGGCCATCTTACTATTAGAATAAGTTTGATCTGTGCTGTATTAGTTACAGCACCGATCCTGTAGAATTAAGGGAGTGGCTCCTGCTGTATAATGTACAGCAACAGTCACTGTAGTTCATGCAAAAATGAGGAGCAGCACCGAGTAGAAGGTGTATACTCGGGGCAACTCAAATAATCGTTGTGGGTTACATTTTTTTTCTTATAAAACAAGTTAAGTTCAGAGTTGACAAGACATTTTGTCTGTCTTATATAATGTTCGATGTGTTTAAACAGATTGATAGTTGTGTAGGATGTTCGGTGTGTTGATGGTTTGTTCATGATGGTTAAGGGTGGTGGCAGGGGAGGGGGGCCCATTGGGGTGGGTGGTACGGGGGGAAAACCCACCGGAGAGCAAGCGAGGATCCGGGGTGGCAGCAGCTGAGGGCTTTGCTAGTAATTACTGCAGTAGTCATTTAAGGGCCTGAATAACCAGGTGGGCTCTATATGCATTTTTGAAGGCAAGTATTGTTTGCGTTTCTCTGACTCTGATAGGGAGGTCATTCCACATGACACTACCTTTGTAGATTGGTGCTCCGATATATTTATTTGTTGAAGGGTGTGGTACATTGACCAGAGTGGAGGCTCCTTTTCTTGTTATTCTATTTGTGCGGTCAATGAATTTTTCGTCTTTTGCGCGTTTGTGCATTAGTGCCATCAGGTGTAGGTCCCTTCATTCTGAGAGAGTATCCAATTTTGCTTTCTTGTGCAGTTCAGCCACACTGAGTGTCTTGCCTTGGTAAACTGTTCTCAGTGCTCGGTTCTGAATTCTTTGCAGTTTGATCTTTTGTTGTTTTGTTAAGAGCTCATATATGATGTCATTGTAATCTATAACAGGCAATATTGTAGTCTTGTACAGGAGTAGTGCAGTGTTTTCACTTATGAATTTCCTTAATTTCCTAAAAGTTGTCAGTTTTAGTGCCAGCGTTTGATTCAGTCTCGCCATTTGTCGATTCCCATTTAGAGTGGAGTCAAGAGTTGTGCCCAGGTATTTGTAGGAGTCCACTTCACGAAGTAAGGTTCCACCCATATGTAGTTGGATTTGAGGGGCTCTTGATTTTCTCATTTTCGTCCCATAGATCACATACTCTGTCTTGGCACTATTTACTGTTAGTTTATTTTCATAGCACCATGTATTCACCTTATCTAACACCATGTCTGTCTGGGCTGCCGCTGCCATAATATCTCTATTGTGTACTGTGAGTGCTGCATCGTCAGCAAATAATGTAAATGTTGCTCTATCAGATACTAGTGGTAGGTCATTAATAAAGATTAGGAATAGCAGGGGTCCTAGGGTGGAGCCCTGTGGCACACCGGTCTTGACCCTACGGGTGGTGGACTCATTGTTGTTTAGTTTTGTGCACTGCATCCTGTTCTTGAGGTAATTTGTGAAGAACTGATGTGCTTTGTTGCCTAATCCAGCTCTTACTACTTTCTGCATCAGGATCTCGTGGTCAATTGTATCAAATGCCTTCTTGAAGTCAAGGAAGACAGTGATTGTTAGTTCACCTTTATCCATGTTGCCCAAAAGTTCATCCAGTAGAGATGCCAGAGCCCCTGTTGTGGATTTGTTTTTCCTAAATCCGTTTTGCTGGTAGGTCAGATAGTTGGATGATTCAAGGAATGCTTTAACTTGGTCATGTATAATCTGTTCAATAATTTTTCCTGGAAGTGGGAGGATTGAAATTGGTCGCAGTTCACTGCAGTATCTTGGATTATTGGTCTTGGGGATTGGGGTGACTGTAGCTACTTTCCATGCATCGGGGAAGATGCCTGTTTTAATTATTAAGTTGTACATATGTGTGAATTCCCTAATTAGTGTTGTTATTGCCATCTTTATCAAGGCAGTACTGATGTCTTTTATACCAGACGATTTATAGGATGATATTTGATTTGTTCTGTCTAGGATTTCATCACATGATGTTTCTTGGAGATCATAGTTGTGGTTATTTAGTTTGGCTTGGTAACATTTTTGTTGGGCTGTTCCTTGGTTAAATTTACTGGCTAGCCTTTCTCCTATCTCGATGAAATAATTATTGATTTCTTCAGGAAGTAGGTTATCCGGTATTACGTTGCCAGATTCTTCATTGGAAAGGCTACTAATTTTGGTCTGGCTTTCTGGTTCAATCTGTTTGAGTACATGCCAGCATTTTTTGGCATTGTTTCGATGTTTGTATAGTTGGTCTTGGAGGAATCTTGCTTTGGCCTTTCTGACTTCATTTCTTGTTTTCCTGGTCATGCATTTGGCTATGAACTCATCACCAGGGTCTTTTGATATTTCAAAATTGTGTCTGAAGTAGTCTCTGTCTTGTTGTAGTTCTGTTAGTTCTTCATTAAGGTACCCAGCTGTGTTAGTTCTAATAGTGAGCTCTACTAGGGGACAATGCATGTCAGCCGCTTTTGTTATTGTTGTGTTAAGCATTTCCCAGCATTTGTTTGGGTCTTGTTCCACTAGGAGCTCTCTTTGGTTGAATTCCTGCAGTGAGTTTTCCAATTCTCTCTGGTCACAGTTTCGGTATGAGCGTCCCCAGTAGGTGGCAGATCTCTTGTCATTCCTTATTTTCTTTTTTAGTATGTATATTGGTTTATGGTCACTTATATTATAGTTGATAACTCCTGCATTTGTGCAGTGCTTAATATTGGTGAATGCTAGGTCTATTGTTTTGTCAGAGGTTCTGGTTATCCTGGTTGGTTTGTGTATCATTTGCTGGAGCTTTAATTACCATTTAATTACCAAGTGCCATTTCTAATTTGTCTGTTATTGTAACGAGGGAGAAACTTAAGGTGTTCCAGCACTTTATTATGCTTGATACGTTTTTGCCATTATCATTTCTAGTTTGTCTGTTATTATGAACTATATTTATGACAATAGACGGAAACAGACTTAATGTGTTCAAACACTTTATTTGCATGATATGTTTATTATGTCATTATCATTTATTGTTTGTCTGTTATGACAACAGACGGGAAAAGACAGTCTTCGAGAATGTTATTCTCTTCGATGTCTTTGTGCCATTGTCATTTCCTAGTTTTTCCGTTATTTTAAACTAGATTTATGACAATAGACGGTAAAAGACTAAAAGTGCTCAAGCACTTTATTCTGCCTCGTTCAAGTGTCATTTTTATTTTGTCTGTTGTTGTAATTGTAAACTACCATTTTTTTCATCCCTCCCTTTAGCCGCCTCACCAAGTGCCGGTTGTAGAAATCTGGCACTTCGATGTCCCTGTCGCTGCTATGTGCTGCACAAGCTAATATGTCACTCACCTGTCAGGAGCAAGAGATACAGTGCGTCCTGCACTGGTTTCGGGGGTGGACTACATTCCAAAAGGACGAATTCCTGAAGGACATAGTCGAAAAGGCTGTGCCTGAAAATGTCTCCACCCTCTTCGACGCAATGAACACGCTGAATATGGGCGAGCACAAGCCTCCCAGCATCTTCAAGTGTCAGATGAAGCTGTTCGACCAGTGGTTCCTGGCCTGGCCTACGGCAGAGCGCAGTGAATTCTTTCTTCGTCTTGAGCAGATCGATGCTGACTTTGTGTCGAGAGTGAACCAAACCGTGGCAACGACAAGGGGCCAGCAATAGGACACGTGGGAATAGGAGGCGTGTTAGGACGGGGGGGGGGGGGGGGGAGCAGGGCGTGGGAGCGAAATGAAAAGATTTGTACCCAAGATTCTTAAAAACAGAATCTCAACCGGAGAGTGGTGCTTTTAGGGGTTTAAAGTTGCATAGTCCGATGGTTTTGAGGCTCTGCCATTTATTTATTTTTTATTAGGTTTGTTATAAATCTACTTTACTTGGGTTTGAAGTAAGTTTTATTATATATATATGGCGAACTTTGGAGATATTTGAAGTGAAAACATGCTAAATTAATTTGGGCATACACATCAAAATGCTGACACCATAGGTTTCAGCAATGGCGGGTTCTCTTCAATTTATGTAATATTCCCTTCAATACAGGAAGAAATGCTTAATAAGTGCAGCAGCATTTAAGTCGGATATGTAGGATTAAATCTAAGTGAGTGTTTGGTTTTGACAATTGTATGCCTCCATCGGACTATGCAGCTTTAAAAATGGCGTGGTTTAAAGAATGCACATTTATTTAATTAAACAACAGAGAAATCTTAGTGAATCAATCATAGTGAAATAGGGCTTTCTGGAATAGTACATGTATAGTATAGTTTCGTTTTTCAAAATATTGACGCAATATTCTTGAAATCGATAAGCACCTCATTAGTCATTCCTATGCCAAATATCCTTGTTTATGTTTCTCATCATAAAACAGAAGCAAGTTTTGTATCTTCTTGGTACAAATTTCATTTCCCTTAGATATTTGGGTCAAATGGAAGAAAATATCAATATATGCCAGAAGATAGGGCATGCTTGAGAGCTTGGTTCATGTCTTATGATAGTGTGTGAATTGTTGGTTTTCACATTAAATTTCTGCTAATTGTTTAATATGTGCAGAATAAATATTGTATCATAGTAAGGGAAATTGAATAGTTATTTATTCTATGGGAATTGGTTACGTCAGCTGGTAGGAGAGGAAATGTGAATACTTGTATGGTGTAAATTCCAGTTAACGATTGCTCTTGACCATTGTAAATGAAATATTTAATTCAAATTTAGAGCATGCATTAGTTTTGCTCACAGAAATGATTGCTACCCGACTGGCATACTATGTTCAGCATTAACATGAGTGGTCATATGATTTGTAAGTATTTTTAAGTGGAATATTAGCGCCTGAATATTTTCAGTTATCAGGATGTGTTGTGCAAGTTAAATTACATATTTTGAGATACAGATTTGCAACAATATATTGTTATTAATTACATTAAAAAGAAATATTATTGCGTATAAAAGAATCACTCTTGGCTGTGGATTTCTGTATAAGAAATCGTGGTATTTAATTTATGAGTAGGAGCCAATAGGGCAAGTGTAAATGTTGATTTGCCCATATATAGTAGGGATGAAATATTTCCACGATTTCACAGATTTCCGCGATTTCACAGATTGTTGATATTCACTGATTAACGTTCACAAAATGTCAATATATAGATATATATAACTACTTGATACCACCTATGGCACCCCGTCGTATAACAAGAACATTACAGCCCCCACTGGACCGACCCGGTTGGCGGCCGCCAAAGTATGGGGGCGCCACCTAGCCGGTACTGCCCGAACCTTTGACAGAGCATCCAATGTGTCAACATATGGCACTTTGGTAACAATGTGAGGCTACATGATTAAAAAAAAAAAACTTCCCCTCCATTAAAAAACCTTTTCCCCCGAACTTCTGAGGCCAAACTGCTCAAAACAGTGACAAATAAACCAACAAATCATTACACAATGTAAACAGTTGCAAGCCTTTCATATGTAATCCAATATAGCCACTGGAAGTTGTCGTGATATCATTACACCACATCTATAGCCATAATAGAAGTTAAAAGCTTCTCGCTGTGAATATGGCCTTTGCTACCGACACAGCATAAAACAACCATCAATCTAAACACACACACATACATAGAAATATAGCGAATGGTAGACAGGAAGTGTGAACACTTATTTGTCTCTCATCTTTTTGCTTGAGTGCAAATAAATAAGCAACACAAGGTATATTTAGTAGCATGTGGTGAATAAGGGGTCAAATAGATAACATATTCTCTGCTGATATCCACTGTGACCTGCCTAGACATCAATTTGGAACTCATTTAATAGCTACTTGTAGTTTGCTATTGGTTCAAATTTATTACAATTTCAGCTTGTACAGGTTAAAGATGTCAATGTTAAGCGCATTAAATAAACGCTATATTAGGGCCAATATGGAGTTTGAACCCCATTGGTCTCCGTAATGTACATTGTTCAATACTCATACTTGGGTCTAACCCCCACCCCTTATTGGTTAATAAGTGATTATTATTATTATGTTGTGTAGTGGGCGTTTTTTTTTAATTTTTAAAGAATCGATGGTTTAAGCTTTAGACATTTTATTTTGTGGGGACATAATTAATTTGTTGAAATAAACATTAATATAAACTAAGGAAATAAAATTAATAGCAAGACAAATAGAGCTAATTATCGTTAAATAAATGTAAGAACATGGAATCTTAGAGATAATGTCGAGAACGATGTTTGTTGGGGCGAGCAACATCTACTGCTACATGTACTGACCTGTGACAGTGTGCATTCATGGAGTCTTTATAGTGCTGCCTTGCTTGAAGACCGGGCTTCTAGCATCGTATCGCAGTATAGACCCCTTTCAATGTTTATAAACATCGTGTATGCGCGCGCAGCTTGGCTGCAGAACGAATGCACACTGCCAATGGGTTTGCCGGTATGGGCAGTGCAAAACGTCTATATTATTCCAAACTTGTAGAAATGCAGAACTCTAACCGTATGAATTTAATATAATCTGTTTGTTGAATATGTTTTCTATATGTGTTCCATGCGGTTTGTTTTTAGGTGGTGTGGTTTTAGAGATATTTCACTTTTTCTATATGAAGATTGCTCACGGCCATTGACAATGCATTGAGTTTGCCGGTACGCGCAGTGCAAAATATCAATTTGATTCAAAATTAATAGAAATACAGAACCCTAACCTTATAAATTTAAGATAATCTGTTCGTTGAATATGTTTTCTATGTGTTCCATGCGGTTTGTTTCTAGGTGGTGTGGGTTTTGAGATATTTCACTTTTTCTGTATGAAGATTGCTCACAGCCATTGACAATGCATTGAGTTTACTGATGCGCACAGTGAAAAACGTCAATTTTATTCAAAATTAATAGAAATGGAGAACCCTAAGCATATAAATGTAATATAATCTATTCGTTGAATATGTTTTCTATTTGTTCCAAGCGGTTTGTTTCTAGGTGGTGTAGTTTAAGAGATATTTCACTTTTGTTGTATGAAGATTGCTCATAGCCATTGAGTTGGGAGTGTGAGCCTGTGTCGTCCTGCAGCCAAGCAGTACGCGCACTGAGCTAAATACTTATGCTGACGTTATATGAAATAGGTCTATTCAGTTTCACCCTGATACTGAGAAAACCAGTCCTTGTCCTATCCTATTAATGCCGAGTGCCAGGCTAAGTATCAGTTTTGTAACTTTTTTTTAACTCGGCCGTGGTTTGAACCCATAACCTCCAACACAGGAAGGCAACAAGTACTCTTTCCAATTCGGTTACCCGTCCAGTTGTGAATATTCAAGCAGGCAGTTGTTTGGGGAATCTCAAAATCTATTTTTAGTGTGTACTTGTGGCAAGCTTGTCGAAAATGACATCAGATGCTAGTGTGAACATTAAATTGTACTAGTTGTAGACAGTTGGACAAATCGACTCAAACCAAATGGGATGACAGTTAGTTGAGCGCCCGCTTCACGTGTGCCAAGTCATGGGTTTCTAACCATGGGTCAAAACCAATGTCTCAAAAGGGGGGGGGGGGGGGGCTAGATCGGTTGATTAGCAGGGGAAATTTCAATTGTGAACGATTGGTCTTACTCATTCCACTGCTCCTTGCCCTATCCTAATAATGCCAAGCACCAGGCTAGGAAGCAACAAGTATCAATTTTTAAGTCCTTGGTTTGACTCAACCAGGGTTCGAACCCACAATCTACCAGAATGGGAGATCGACGCTCAACTCATTCAGCCATCCCGTCTGGTTATACTTGTCGCTACTAGCAGAGCGCTCCGCATTAATAGGATCGGACAAGAAGCAGTAGAAGAAGGAAGACACAATTATCTGCAGTTGAAATCTCCATTCCTTAATCAATGAATTTAACAACAACAAAAGTGTATATTGGTCATTTTGGTGTATGCGGCCAAATAAAAAATTGTAATTGGTGATCGTCCCGCCCGTGCCTGAAAAATCGCCTGCCCCCGATTTTGTTTCAACTGTTAAAAATGCATCGGGCTAGTACTAATTCAGCTTTCGAAAACATAATCTGTGCAACATAGTTGCGTATTACATCTACGTCATACGCCACAAGTTATACGCAACTATGTATGGACAGTGGTAAACATGAATGTCATGTAATCCTTTTATCAGTTTAGGGTGGTTCAATTTTTTTTTTTTTTAGTACTGAAAGAAATATATATATATAAATAAAAGACCGCCCACCCGACCCTGATTTGTGTGATCAAAAGGACGATCGCCAACTTTAAAAAATAAATTATTTGGCCTAATTACAAGCATTGCCTTTATTGATTATAAAAATGTCACAACTTTCCAGGTCTGGATATGAAATGATGTATTGGTAGCTTTTTCAGAGTCCCATAATATCGATGTCCGATGGCATTTGTTTAATTTCTTTTATGGTGAAATATAGAGATTATTTTTATACCTACCAGTGCATATGCCCATAATATTATGCGATGTTTCTGATATCAAACCACACCCACTTCTAAAAGGATATAAAAGAGTGGAAATAGCCACGATTGTGGAATGTGCATGTTAAAAACAACAGGTGCTGCTATATGATACCAGGTGCAGGATGTTAAAATATGCCAAAATCCATCGGACCAATAGAAATCCGTATTCTTGTTTGGAGTCAAAATAATAATTTGCACCAAATATAATAAAATTAACAAGTTGGTGTCGTCTGTCATGCTTATGAAGTTAAGATACATGTTCACTTATAACGAAGCCTTGCACTCGCCGCAATGTGTTAAGCAGTAACCCTGTATTTAAACTATTTAACAGTTGTGTTGCTGTTCTATTCCATAATCTACATGTGTAGAGGTTATCATATAACATACTATTTAGCGTCCGTCTGGTTTGATATATTAAAATAACATTCCACTGTATAATCAAACTAAATTGTTCAGCTTCTATGGGTTACAACAGCTAAATAAATATGATCAACAATGCTACGATATTGTTAAATCTGTGAATGTTACATCGAAGTTTATATGTTAAACTATTATTAAGGTATCCCATTTCTAAGTGAAATCACCGATTTAAGCGAAAACTGGTTTTCCAAATCCATGGGGATTTGGGGGGGGGGGGGGGGGAGGAGGTTCCTGTCCGCAAAAAAACCCACAAAAAACTTTAAATTATTTGTTAGTCTTAATACACTTGGAATTTCAAGGCCAAAATATGTCCAAGTAGGTGCCAGATTGCACCATTTTAATTGTAGGTTTTATTAAAACCGGACCCCTCTGGTTTTTCAGGGATTTCAAAAGAATTTGTCACTGGGACACCTGATTATTGGATACACTTCTAAAACTATGCACACGGTGATTGTGAATCATGCTTACAAATGTCCAAAACAACTTCTATAAAAGCTCTTTAACAAGCACTTCAGTTGGAAACACAAGCTCTTCCAACCTATGGAGAATCAGTTCGCCTTTCAGTAATACCAGATGAAATCTCTACGTCAACAAGTTGGTTGTACTTGGTGTCCTGTACGTCGGCAAGCTTGTCTTCCTTGGAGTCCTGAACCAAGAGAAAACATAATTCCATTTTTGGAAAAGTGACAAAACCACTAGTTACATGTCATGATGGGTTCCATTCAGCTGACTGCATAGGATGGATAGGGATGGCCGAATCAGTAAGAGCACTGGCTGGCTTCACATGTGAGTTCACCCACCCACCCCCACACCCCCCGCGTCTGGATCATACCATTGAGATTAAATTTATACTTGCCGCCACCTAGTCTGGAGCTCATTAGTGTTTATGTGTGTGTGCCTGTCTGTGTCTGACAGAGAGAGAGAGGGAGGGAGAGATGGAAGGAGGGAGAGAGCGAGCGAGCTCATTGAATGGTCTTTCTGATAGGATCTATTAATTAATAGCCTGTGTAACCAATGGCGATTCAGCACTGAGAGAAACCAAACAACATACTTTGGTACTTGTTCTGATTAATGTGATTCAAAAGAATGCGCTAATTAACAAAAGTGCCTGTAGTAAAGTGCCTTTTAGTGTTGTCTTAACATACAACCCAAGTAATTTTGGTATCAAAATAAAAAGTAAAGCTTTAGTTCATTCACAGTACTTTCTGGGTATTTTTCATTTAAACATACACCCAAATAGGAGTGTTTAAAAACCAGTAATTTGTCATGATTTTCATACTTTCTTCCAGTATTACCTAAGTACAACCGATACCTGTTATAAATCATTAACCGAACCCAGAAATTCTGAAATAAACATAAGTATTTCATATATGCCATACCTGCAGTTTATCAATGAGCTCTTTGTTGCTTTTGCTTGAGGATTTCAAAAGCAGTCGTAGTTTTTCTGCTTCCTCCTGAAACGTTAAGTCATCAAGGATTTCTTGTAAATTACGAATATTTAAGTTGCATAGTCTATGAAATAATCAAATTTTCAAAACCAAAACAGTTATCTAGATTTGACTCTGCATATCAAAGTTAGATACTGGTGCAATTATTCAGCATTTGTTGCTGCACAGAAGGGGAGACGACTTCAATTTAATAGAACCTATTACTGCTGACGGCTATAGTGTCACAAATTTTATGCACACGCTTAAATTAATTTGGCATGTTCTGATTTCAAATCAAATATCACCAAAGTTAGCTATTCATGATAAAAACTACTTCAAATTAAAGGAAGGTACATACATTATAACAATGAACCTGATATATTTATCTATAAAAAAAAAAACCCACCAAAACATGGCAGAATCTCACACCCATCAAACTGCAACTTTAAGGTAAAAAACATGGCAGAATCTCACAACTATCAAACTGCAACTTTAAGGTCAAAAACATGGCAGAATCTCACAACCATCAAACTGCAACTTTAAGGTAAAAAAAACATGGCAGAATCTCACACCCATCAAACTGCAACTTTAAGGTAAAAAACATGGCAGAATCTCACAACTATCAAACTGCAACTTTAAGGTAAAAAAACATGGCAGAATCTCACAACCATCAAACTGCAACTTTAAGGTAAAAAAAACATGGCAGAATCTCACAACTATCAAACTGCAACTTTAAGGTAAAAAAACATGGCAGAATCTCACAACCATCAAACTGCAACTTTAAGGTAAAAAAACATGGCAGAATCTCACAACTATCAAACTGCAACTTTAAGGTCAAAAACATGGCAGAATCTCACAACCATCAAACTGCAAATTTAAGGTAAAAAACATGGCAGAATCTCACAACTATTAAACTGCAACTTTAAGGTCAAAGAAACAAAAAGTACGTTTTTCAGGCATCGCCAGAAAAATGATGAGTCCCAGAAATTTTGAAAGAAAAAGCTTTTAAAAATAATTGTTTTTAATACTGTTGCACCAAATTTTAACAGCTGCCCTAACAGGTTTGTTGTTTGTAAGAGTTTTATATTTTAATAACAGCTAAGCTCAGATTTGTAATTAATTACATGACACATTTCTCTGACAAAATAAAAATTTAATTAAAAATACTGCCCCTCCCCAAATTTCTTAAATGGCTGAGAAACATGGGTTGTTTTTTATTTGAGGGGGGGGGGGGGTACAATATGTAAGGGATTCTTTTTAACATTCCATCCCATCAACACAGGAATTCCCTAACCAAATTTCACCAGAACCACCTCAGTGAGGTATTAGTAGGACAGCAACTAGGCTTGACCTAATTACGCCGTTTTGCTAAAAATAGATTAAACTGGTCCTGTACAGCAACCATCTTGGAAGTCGGAAGCAATTCAGCTATAAAAACCTAAATACTGCATGTAAAAAGTATTTAACTGAATAAATGTCTTAAAGTTGCATAGTCCGATAGTTTTTAGGATAGTTTTTGTTAGTAACTTCATGTTAAGTGGCTAACTTTCGAAATATTTGAAGTGCAAACATGGAAAATAAATGTTGGCAAGCACGCCAAATATTCCTTTCTATGCAGCAACAAATGCTTAATAAGTGCACCATTGTCTAAGCTAGATATGTAAAGTGTAATCTAGATAATTGGTTTGATTTTGAACAATTGATGCTTTCATCGGACTATGCAACTTTAAGTTGTACATAGGAAAAACAGCCATAAAAGATAGTGACAACAAAGCAGTTGCTGAGCAGTGCACCGCAACGATTCCAGTTATGGTCGCTAGGAAAACCGGTGTAATATGCGACACCTGTTTCATACTAGCGAGGCGTCTGTTTGTCCGAGTGACTGTCAGGAATTAAGATCTATGAATATTCATGCCAATAGAGAAGGCGATCCATAACAAACCCTATACCCTGCATATTTATGCTGAATTAAATATCATTGTACCTAAAACAGGCATCATAAGCAAATACACAAAGAGGAGAGTTCTACTTACTGCAGCCTTCTTACTGGCCTCTGCCAATACTTCAGGGTCGCAGCCTTCTAAGCCATCGAAACTCACTGCAAATAGTTTTTTCTTGTTGTAAAATAGAAATATAATATTATATACATTGAAAAAAATCAAAGCATGTTTACTTAAACAGGGTCCATACACATGTGAAGATATGGAATTCAAGACTATTTTCATTTGGATTTCAGGACAAAACAACACTGGTGAATGGAGATTTCGGACTAATTTAGATCAGTGAGGACAGTTTAATGGAATTCAAGGCTTTTCAAGACGAATTACCGAAAATAGGTTAAATTTAAGGCTTTTCAAGGCCTTGAAATGGGGAAAATGAAGTTCAAGACTTTTCAAGACTTTCCAGGCCCCGTATATATCCTGCATAAAGCCACAAAATGGGATAAAACAACCTATAAGATTACAAATTTGATGGAAAACACATTTTTGGTTTCGTTCCAAGGTCTTATGGGAACCGAGCGGTAATGATGTTTTTTGTTCCAATGGAAACAGTCTTGATAGAAAACTTATGGGAACTAAAATTTCGGTTGTTGATTTTCCTGCACAGTAAGGACAAGTTGCCGGGTTGGTTGGTTGTTGGAGTTTTAGATCCTGGCAACACTTATGGTCATATCAGGATGGGTACCGACTTGTGACAGTGTGCACTCATGGTGACTTTATAGCAGGCTGCAGGCACTATGACCTGATATCTCACTCAGTCACATTATCCTGACAGTGAGCTAACCCTTGCCATATCCTATTAATGCTGAGCGCTAAGCTAGGAAGTGACAAGTATCAATTTTGTAAGTCATTGTTTTGACTCGACCGGGAATCGAACTCCCGATCTCCCGCAAGGGAGGCCTGCGCTCTACCCATTCGACCACAGCGTCCGGTGACACGTTGCCGGAAACCATTTTTACCGTGAAATCCTATAGTTTAATGAAAGCGGTTAATAATTATCTCATATTTTAACTGAACAAGACAATAAGCCACAAGCTAATGACCAAAGCTGTTCGGCATTGAAAGCAGGTTCCATCATGAATTTATGTTATGGACAGGGTAAATAAACAATCAATAAATAAAAAATTCATTTAATATTCAGGTATAGCGTGCTTCCGATGCGAGAGGTCATGTGGTTTATCATTGGGCAAGTCAAACTCCCGCCTGCGCTCTATCCATTCGGCCACAGTGTCCGGTGACACGTTGCCGGAAACCATTTTATCGTGAAATCCTATAGTTTAATAAAAGCGGTTAATAATTATCTCATATTTTAACTGAACAATAAACCAAAGCTGTTCAGCATTGAAAGCAGGTTCTATCATGAATTTATGTTATGGACAGGGTAAATAAACAATCAATAAATAAAAAATTAATTTAATATTCGGGTATAGCTTGCTTCCCATGCGAGAGGTCATTTGGTTTATCATTGGCCAAGTCAAACAAAAGATGTACAAAAATTACACTTTGTGAGACCATGCCTAGCATTCGGTGTTACTTGGAGAGGGCAATATCGCCCAAGGAATGAGGAAGACCGCTTCTTCGCAATTGGAATTTCACCCAAAGTGCCAAATACTCACCAGGATCAATTTGCAGTTCTTCCAATTTCTTCTGACAGAGCTCCCTAGAGGATAAGGTTTAAAACTTAAAATCCACAAATGAATGATTTTCTCAGCTATAGAATTGATATTTACTGAATGACATCAATTCTTATTTGACCTACATGCAATATATAAAATAGATCACATAATTTTTAAATGGCAAAATCAAGAGTATTACTTAGACAACATAGTATTATAATATTACTATACAAATTTTTTTTCCATCACTATTCTGAGGTTTAAAAAAAAGGCAATACAGGTTGTACAGTAATAATTACTTTATGATGTTAGGGTTATAAATCAACTAAATATCGTGGATGTGAGGACATAAGAGCTCTAGCCCAACCATATATGTATAGAGGACCATTAACTCATTTTACCCAGGATACAATTGCAGTCATGGGTACCCTTTTTATCTGGATACCATTTTGATCATAGTTTATCATTGCGGGGATACTTTCTGTGACAACCTTTAAAAAGAAAATTCCACTTCTAGATGCAATATCATCTTCCATTTATTTAGCCCATTTGATCTCAGAAACTGATGCCCTGTCATTTTCTGAGGCAGAAAGAGGAATCATTTAATTCCTTCAGGAACGGCTGCAGCTCTATATTAGATTTGGGATGAAATAGGTTAAAGCAGAGTTCATCCATACAAAAAGTTGCCCACCAAATAAAAGAACATTCAAGAACATTTTCAAGGACACACATAACATTTTGAGATCAACATTTTATACAATCTATTCAAAAGTATGTAATGTTGGGGAAACAAGTCCATAAAAGTAACTGACAGGAAATTGCCAAAAATAAATTTATCTCAAATACCATGTGACATGTTATAATCAAGGTTCGTACAAAAAGTTGGCCACCCGATTAGAGAACATTCACAAACATAGAGTTAAAATCAAGAACATTCGAGCGTACTCAAACCAAAAATCTAAATTCAAAAACATTCAAGACTTCAGCGACGTGTGTAAACCCTGGATCAAACATACTTACAAGCGTTGTTCGATGGCTTTATTACACAAATTGAAATAATCCGAATTTTCTTCAACAGCACCTGAAACTAAATCCAAAGATAATTTGTTTATCTAGCAACACACTGCAATTCACACGTCTAATATTAATATGAGCATATTCATTTAATATTTGTTTGTCCTAGTAGCAAGCTATCATCAGGACGGGTATCGACGTGCAATCATAGCGAATTTATAGTGCTGCCCGACAGGGAAAACCACGACTCAATACCTCACTCAGTTACATTTTCCTGATACTGAACAAACCAGTCCTTACCCTACTTTGAGCTAGTTTTGCGACCATCTTTAGTCTGGTATTTCCCAAGTGATTCCCTGACAGTGTTAAACCTATAGGTCCACAACACGTATGTTCACACATCAACATAGTTAATTCCTGAACGAGGCTAGTCGATCCTCAGCACATACTTTACACTGTCGGGCCGACGGTGGTGGATCGCCGATGGTTGCTGTGCATTTTCCATATATTTGCCACCGTCGGGGCCCAACCGGACCCACGTCAGGCCACCACCCATGGCCCGACGTCATAAAATATTTTTTTTAATTTTAAATTATTTTTCAAATCTTAACCAAAGGGCTTTTGCAATGAAAATGGTGTTTAATGAGCTGTTGGGCCAATCGTAGATCAGTGGACAAACACCATTGGCCCAATGGCATTTGCGACCGTTGGCCAACTGGCGTTATGACATGCCGACAGGCAGGCAACTACAGAGCCTCCCCCATCCATCAAGCGGTAAAAGGATATGGTTGAGAAAGATGTTAAAATGTGCCTAACTAACAACCATAGTTGAGGTGTGATACGGTTGCTTTCGGAACAGGTCAGTAGAGTCAGAAATGACAAATGCCCCCCCCCCCCTGCCCCCCGTGCTCATGAAACACCATTTTCATTGGAAAAGTGTTTTAGTGAGGAGTGTTGGGTGTGGTTTAGCAGGCATCACTTCTTAGCTAACTTTTTAGCCAAGATTAGTGTTTCATCATCTTAATATCTAATATGAGGAGCATGTACCTCTATGATATTAAACTGATTTTTTTTTTTTAATTGGGGTTTACTCCTCCAGTGTCATCTGTGGTAACTGCTTTGTGACACAGGAAACATATCTTTTCCATGTGGTATACAAAGATTTCTGTTTGGAAAAACCATATGGGGCCCACAATGTAACCCATAGGGCAAAAAATATAGGACCCCATATGGGTCCTATATTTCTTTTGCTGGCTAGCTGGGTAGCTTGCCACCCATTGGCCCAATCGGGTGGCCCAACAGTGGCATATGCTGCTATGGGTGGCTTGCCACCGTTGGGCCAACGGTGGGTCAGTGGACAAAACAATGTTTGCCCAATGTGGTTTTGCTGGCACCGACGGCTCTGTGATATCTGGGAAGGGATAAGCGCTGATCTAGACATTGTTCCCGATTGTTCGTTAATTTCATAAATGTCACAAAATTCGCACAAACCTAGAAACCATAGAGATCACTCAGCCCTGACCACTAGGATATCACACCTGGTGTGTTCATGGTAATTTGGCGCCATGTCTCCTTTAGATTAAGTAGCCGGTAAATTAATGACTAATACCTGTATTTTCCAGTTGTTGTTCTACCAGTGCCTTTTTTAGGTTTTCAATTTCTATCTTCAATTTCGTTTCCGTTTCCTGAAAAAAAGATTTCAAACTGTAAAATATACAATAATTATTTAAATATAAGCTTAAATTGTCGCAATGTCAATAAAGTAAGGGTCCATATTGTGTGTTAGCTTGGTGTTTTATAGTGGATTTTGGTATCAATACGCAGTGTATACTATCAAAAACACAAAATTAAATTAATAATGCATTGTTATTGTTAACTTTGATATATTTAAAGTTGTTGTTACAATTCTAAATTAGTATAACATAATTAAATTAATTTTTTGTTTTGTTAGCATTGGTTTACAAAATATATAGATGTATAATATAAGTATTATATGTCTATAAATTGGCGGTGTTGCTTCTCTTATATATTCCCGAATTCATTTGCTATTTATTTATTTGCATGTATTCTCAAAGTATGTAATATTTGCTGCTCCTGTAACGTTATTGTAGTGGTCTGCACTGACCTCTCAGGCAAGGAGCCTCATAGACAGGTAGGCATGGGTTGTGTGTTTATATCAGGGAGCCTAGGTGGTATAATGGTTAGCACACTGGCCTGGAATGCAAAGAGATGTGGGTTCGAGTCCCGCTCTAGGCACAATATTTCCCATTTTCATCACCCCCACGACATTGGTGCCATGACCAGGATCCTGTAGTTGAACCTGGGTTGTGTGTTGATATCAGGGAGCCTAGGTGGTGTAATGGTTAGCACACTGGCCCGGAATGCAAAGAGATGTGGGTTTGAGTCCCGCTCTAGGCGCAATATTTCCCATTTTCATCACCCCCACGACATTATCATACACACACAAAATGTTAAATGCGTTAACGTCAATAAATACCTATACGCAGTATGTACTATCATAGACACCAAATTTATTTAACTTAATTAAAGGTTCACATACTTTTGCGGTGCTCAGCTTGTTTGTCAAATCCGAAACTTCAGATTTGCTCTTCTGGATAGTCTGTGTGAGTCTGAGTTTTTCTCCCTCCAGGTGTTGAATGTTTTCACGTAAGCCTTCATCGCTTCTGCGTCGCAGATCGGCTGTCCTGTGAATATTAAAATTAAAAACGAAAATTAGTGTAGATATTTTCGACAGAATAGTTTTTCAATTGTTGTAATTATATCCATTGATTAAAGTTGCATGGTCCGATAAAAGCATCAAATTTGTTAGACCCAAAACACTTATCGAGGTTTTGAACCTATATCTCCAACTTAGATACCGGTATGTGTGGCTGCATAGAAGGGTATATTAAGTCAATTTAATTGAACCTGCTGAAGCGAATTTTGGCAAAAATGCCAACATTAATTTTGCATGTTTACACTTCAAATATCTCCGAAGTTAGCCACTTTAAATCAAAGTTACTTCAAGCTAATGTAAGGTAGATTACAATGGTCAACATAATATATTTTTCTCGGAAAATGACAGAAACTCTAAACCATCAGACTATGCAACTTTAAGCCGTAAAATTTATATGACAGACAGTTGGTCTTCCTCATTCCCTTGCTCCTTGCCATACCGTAGTAACATGGACGAAAGTGGTATCCTGCAAAAAAACGTGGAAATCAGGCCGAATTTCCACGAAAACGTGGACACCCCCCCTCTCCCCCATAGGGTTAGCATTGTCCGGAAATCGCAGAAAAATGCCGGAAGACAGGGCCGTGTTCAAGGTACACCTCTGAATCGACTCTGGAGATGTCTTTTTGGCCTATTTCCGTTCATGGTACACCTCGGAGATGTCTCGCTTTTCATGTAGGGGGCAAAAAGTGCCTAGAAAATGGCTCCCAAATTCACTGGTTGTAGCCAATCAGAGTTGTTCTTTTCAATTGCAAATGGCTGCCTATGGAGGCAGCCATTTTCGAGGCAACCGACTGCTTTTGCTGTCCAGACTAGCATGACGTCAGAAATTTCTCTGAGACGGCTCCGAGGCACACCCTGAACGCGGCCCTGATTTCAACTCTGCTTGTTGTGACTATATTGTCGCCCATGTCTAACTTTCTTGTTTGGGTTTTGTTCTACCAACATCTAAGTTCATATAAAAACGGGATTGCTGTCATATATTGTTTGTTGGGGTTTTATGTCCGAGTAACATCTATGGTAATATCAGGACAGGGCTGTCATATATATCGGCATTTTGTGAACGTTAATAGACTACATCACGGTTCCAGTGGCGCTGTGCATTGTGGGATCCATCAGAGCAAAACAAAGCTAAATTTAGATATTAATCTTTTATCCAGCATTGCATTTACATCAATATAACCAGCACATCTTATGCCATGTGCATTTAGATTTAGACAAATCTAGGCACTCAGACTAGTGTTAGAGCCATAGCCAGAGTCAGTTTTATTTATTTTATTCATGTTTTTATTTCTATTCTATGGTTTATGGAGAGTTGTGTCTTAAACAAATTCATTATATTATTATATTGCATCCTTCCGTGCATGTTTGTGCCAAATTGTTATGTATTTCTATTTATTTTGAATAAAATGCCAGCTTTGCCCTACGCGTATCGGCAAACTCAATGGGCGTACGCCTTTGCTTTGCTCCCAACGCCATTTTCAGCGCATGCGCAGTCGGAACCGTGATGTAGTCTATTGGTGAATACCAAACATCGCAGAAATCCGCCCAGCGCTAAGACAGGTAGCGACTAGTATCAATTTTTAAATGGACCAGATATAGGTCGCTGAGACACTACCCATACTCCGACAAATGCCCTAAAAGCATACGTTTGCCAGTTTTCAGTTTATGCAACTACATATGTGGGGGGAGAGTGCTGACATTGGTTGCTTCTGTTGTGTTGTATTTAGTCCAGCAGCACTGACACTTTTAGGCAACCATATAAAGAAAATCTTTTTAGAAATTGCAATCTAAAATGATAAATATAAAGTTCAAATATTTATTTATCATAACCAGCTACTTTTTGGGTGAATAATTGATGAAATCGTGTAGATTAATAGACTTTAAAAGTTGAATTGAGAGCTTTCTGTGGCTGCCATCTTGGAGGTTGCCATGGCTTCCCCTGTGTGTGGGGAACCCCTCTAGGGCACGTGATGAGGGAATCCTACCTATGATGTCATTCATACATCACAGACCTAAATCGACGGCGATATTAATATTGTCGAATCGTCGAATGCAAGCAACCCCTGTCGTAGTTTGAGCTCCCTGTCAATGGGCAACGGTCACAGTTTTTTACAATGGTAAATTAGGACACTTATGGTCAATTAAGCTGACCTTAAAAGTGGCATAACTTTGTCCCCTATTAAGATATTTTTTAAATGTCAATGGATTTGAGTTTGTCTCAGCAAGGTCTGTTGAAAGAGCTTCAATTTAGACTGTTTGTTGATATTTGAAATTTTATCTGATATACCTAACAGGCTAACTAGAGTTTGAAAACCCCAAAAGGTTTAAATCCCACTTCCACAACCTGCCACACAAATTTTCTAATGGGTTTGTTATTCTATTCACCCCATCTGTGGATACAGGGTGAATCCTTTATCTAGTACTGTACTAATTTTATAGTCCAGTTACCTGGTCCCTGCAGATGACGTGTTGGTGACACTGCCACTACTAGTACTAGCACTAGTTCGGCGGAAATTGCGAGGAGGGCGCTGACCACCAACACCGATATTCACATTGCCGCTGCTATTACTATTAGAAGTGTGTGCCGACGCAGTAAACACAATCAGCTTATCTGTGTTCGCAGCAAACCCAGTCTCAGGCTTGTGAGAAAAATCTACGGTGCATTTCTGCTTCTCGGGTCCATGATTTCGCTTGGGTTTCGGATAATCGGTTTCATTTTGTACCGCTGAGAAAGGAGCATTTGATGTTGACGCCACATGACTTTTGGACTGATCTTTGCCTTTGCCAAAGGCTTTGGTGGTTAGCGTTGGGTTTCGCTTTCTCTTGGTTTCATCTGAATTATTTCTGTAGCCGACAATATTTGGGTTGAATGGTCCTTGCAACAATAATGGACGTCTTAATTTCGAGTGGTCGTCAACCACTATCCGTTCTCTGTGATGATTAGTTGGCTTCTTCTCCAACTTGCTTTTATTTGTTTTGTCGGAAGCATCGCCAACACCGCATTCCTTCTGGGTCTGGGACCCGTTTGTTTTAGTGGTTTGCGAGTTGTCGGTGATCTTGTCTGTATTCCTGGGTAAGAGTCTCGGTATGGATTGGCGCACACGTCGCACCGGCTTGTCCTTGGTTTGTGTTGACATGATAATTGTCGGATAACTTGACAAATATTAGAAAAACACTACAAGATCGGTTCAAATTCGGCGCTTTTGGAGCGGCCTTGACCGTGGAATCCACTTCCGCTTTCTTAGTTCAGCCACTTCTCGCTAGGTGGGGAGGGCGATGAGTCTTTTTTGTAGTTAACTGACTTCTGCCAGATGTCAGCACGGCAAGCTATATGACGGACAGATATATATATATACACAAGTTAAAATTAATAAACTTTCACATTCCGTTGGGTTTCACTTTCTGTCCCTTTTTAATAGATAGATATAGTAGATTGATTGCTTGCTTGCTATAGCACAATCTACCTTACTTTAGTTTAAAGTAGCTTTTATTTTAAATAGCAACCTTTGAAGACATTTGGAGTGCAAATATGCCAAATTAGTTTTGGCATGCACATCTAAAGTTCTTGAACCAGATGTTTAAGCAGTAACATGTGCTAATACACTTACTTAGTTGTTTCTTCTATGCAGCAACGATGACTGCATCCATATCTAAATTGGATATGTAGACCTAAATATACATATATGTATTACGGAATGTATCAATTTATTATAGGCCTATGTGTATTATTAATTAATTATGTAATTGTATTGTAGGCCCTAATGCGGACCTTTCAGTTTGCACGAGTCTCTCACCAGATGGCGACTCATGCCAGTCTCTGTAATGCTTTGGTTGAATAGAAGCACACACACAGCTCAGGTGTGTGGTGGGATGTAGGTGTGTGGTGGGGCTGTAGGTGTGTGGTGAGGGTTTAGGGATGTGGTGGGGGTGTAGGTGTGTGGTGTGTGTGTGGTGGTGTAGGTGTGTGGTGGGGTGTAGGTGTGTGGTGGGGTGTAGGTGTGTGGTGGGGTGTAGGTGTGTGGTGGGGTGTAGGTGTGTGATTAGGGATGCTAAAGATTGTGAGGTGCCACTCTGCAAGACAACCCTACACCTCCACCACAAACCACCTACACCCCCACCACACACACCATCAATCCCCACCACACACACCTACACCCCCACCACATCCCTAAGCCCCCACCACCCACCCCTAAATCCCCCCACACACCACACACCTACAACACCAAACACATACCACCCACCTACACCCCACCACACCCCCACCACACACCTACACCTCCACCACACACATAAGCTGTCACCACACACCTACACCCCCACCACACACCTACACCCCACCACACACCTACACCACCAAACAGACACCACACACCTACACCCCACCACATCCCTAAACCCCCACCACACACCTACACCCCCACCACACAGCTACACCCACCACACAACTACACCCCCACCACACACCTACACCATCGCCATGCACCTAAACCCTCACCACACACCTACACCCCCACCACACACACACCACACACCTACACCCCCACCACACACCTACACCACATCCCTAAACCCTCACCACACACCTACACCCCTAGCACACACCTACACCCCCACCACACACCTACACCCCAACCACACACACACCTACACCCTCACCACACACCTACACTCTCACCACACACCTACACCTCCACCACACACCTACACACCCACCACACACCTACAGCCCCACCACACACCTACAGCCCCACCACATACCTACATCCCCACCACACACCTACACCCCCACTACACCACAACCACACACCGACACCACACCACACACACACCTACACCTTCACCACACACCTACACCCCCACACACACATACACCTCACCACACACACACACCACACCTACACCCC
This sequence comes from Branchipolynoe longqiensis, assembly GCA_030323885.1. NCBI lineage: Eukaryota > Metazoa > Annelida > Polychaeta > Phyllodocida > Polynoidae > Branchipolynoe > Branchipolynoe longqiensis. Next base: position 7,097,039 of record CM059186.1, on the reverse strand, counting down.
GAAGACACACAGACACCACACACCTACTCCCCACCACACACCTACACCCCCACACACCTACACCAAATCCCTAACCCCTCACCAGACACCTACACCCCACCACACACCTACACCCGACAATACACACACCTACAGCCTCACCACACACATACACCCTCACCACACACCTACACCCTCACCACACACCTACACCCCCACCACACACCTACACCCCCCACCACACATCACACTACACCCACCACACCTACACCCCACCACACACCCTACACCCCCCACACACAACCCTACCACCACACCATCCCTAAACCCTCACCACACACCTACACCCCCACACCTACAACCCCACCACACAACTACACCCCAACCACACACCTCCACCTCCACCACACACACACACCACACACCTACACCCCACCACACACCTACACCCCCACCACACCCCTAAACCCTCACCACACACCTACACCCCAACCACACACACACCTACACCCCCACCACATCCCTAAACCCCCACCACACACCTACACCCCCACCACACACCTAAACCCTCACCACACACCCAACACACACCTACACCCCCACCACACACATATCTACACCCCCACCACATCCGTAAACCCCCACCACACACCAACACGACAAACACACACACACACACCTACACCCTTCTATCCAACCATGATTGCCGACTTGGACCGGGAACGGGTGCTGCCACCTATTGTATAGCAAGAGAACTGGCTCATGAAAGCTCCCCATTGTAATTGTTGTCTACTCAATTTGTAATTGTGCTGATATGTCAACTAACTACTATAACATCCAACTGTTATTTGAGGTCCTTCGGGGAGGTGGTGAGTGACCTCGGAGGCAAAGTGATCTGCTACTTGGCAGGCACTCTTCTTTCCCCCACTTCTCCCTCCAGGCGCTACTGCATCATCCTGCATTTGCCCAGTTTCTCACCAAATGTTGCTTTAATAAACTGTAATGGAGGGTCTTTTGGGCCAGCCAGAGTGATCGACTCGCTGCAATCATATCGTCTGGCTTGATTATTATGGAGCATACCAGACAAGTTTCAAATTAAGACCCTGGCCCTTTCTTCAACGATTATTTGGGTCAGGTGTCATATTTCAGGTCACATGATGCTACTTCTAGTGTTGATGGTTATGGCCCTCTCCTGTGTCCATCACCACACATACTTAATGGCACTATCTGTGGTTTCTAGTCAGTTGGTGACGGTGGCAGTTTTTTTTTATATTAATTTTTTTAATATAAATATTGAATAGACAGTGATATGGTGACTGACCTACAAATCACTAGTTTTGGTCACTTGAATTGAAATTGTGTAGAATCATTGATTTTAGCAAATATGGAGCATAACATTTGTAGGCCTATGGACGGCTTGTTCATGAAAACATGTATGTAGCTATTAACAGGATCAAGAATCAACTTGTTCTAGGGTCATGTCTCATAGGCTCCCATCAAATCGCGAAATCGGCCAGAAACCAGTAGGTTTAAAGACTGAAGGGTGAGTTACAGATTAATTGTGTTTTAGGTTAAGGCGAAGGTTTTTCAGAGATTAACATTAAACTGTCAGCTACGGCCATGGGCACGTTTTAGTCTTGCTCTTGCCTTTAACTTTACATAATCTGATGATATAGAATCTTTCCCATTTCATTATAATTATTATTTGGAAAGGTTACAATAATGAGTATACCTAAAATAATTATGTCTGGCCTATAATAGAATACACAAGGCTTATAGTAAGCTGTACAGTGATGAAAATTCTACAGATTATATATTAAATCCCATACCCTATCTCTACCAATCTGCCAGTCCACCACTTTCTCTTCTTTGGAAATAATGCACATTTTAGCATAATTTAATTATTAAGAAAGCTCCATTAGAAATGTTATGGCCGGTTTGATTAATATTGATTCAATTCAATATTAAACATTTCAATATAACCCAATTTTCATAGATTAAAAATACCATTTAATATATATTTTTAAAACAATATCTACTATAGAATAATAACATCGAAGAAAGTGTTAGGATAGATATAAAATCGTGAAATAAATGGCATTGGCAACATTATTGTAAGATTAGTTTGAGTTTCATTTACTGATAACCGTTTATTCAACAACAATACACGGACCGAGCATCACACAAATATCCAGAATTCGGCTACGGTTGCCAAAACGCAGGCACAAATATACATTACACAGATTAAAACGGACAGACTGTAAGTTGCTTTACGCCTCAGGCGAAATATGCACAGGACAAAATGACAAGTATGTGCTACCCGTTAATCCTTTATAAGGTACGGAATGAACTACAAGCATAAGTAATATCATATTATGGAAATAATAGCCACTCCCGCACTCAGTGATACAAACCAAACTGAACACTTCTTCAAGTTGTTTTGGGTTAAAGTTGCGCAGTCCGATGCTTTTGAGTTTCTGCCATTTTCTTAGATAAATACACTAGATTGGTCGACATAGTCTACTTTACTTTAGTTTGAAGTGGATTTGATTTTAAATGGTTAACTTTGATGATATTTGAATTTAAAAGATGCCAACTCGATTTTGGCAAGCACATCAAAGTTCTGACACCACCGGCTTCACCAGTAACAGGTTCTATTAAATTGATGTGGTATCCCCTTTCATGGAGCAACCGATGCTTAATATGAGCATCAGTATCTAAGTTGGATATGTTGGATCAAATCTAGGTTTACAAGTGTTTTGGTTAAGAAAAGTTGAGATTTTCATCCGATTATACAACTTGCACACACAAAACTACTGAGGAACCGGAAATGTCTCGCGTTCTTCACATTGCAGCAACCCCGTTACTGGAATGTCCTAAAATTCCTTCCCAGAACTTTAAAGGCATAAACAGCGCAGCAACGAGGAGCACGACGGGCGCTTTTGAACTCGCACGATGAAGAATCTGCACTATGTCATGGCGGGACCGACGGCATACCGTCTCTATGGCCCCTAACTGCTGCCACCTAGCGACAATGGACTGAACTATCGCATCTGCTGGGCGCCCGCTCGCAGATCATCTAGCGTCTAGTTCTGTACCTTAACCGTTTAAAGTAGCTTTCGAATCACTTCGACCTAATACCCCAGTCACACGAGAGCCAGCTTTTGCCAGCAACCTCCTTACGGCCAAAAGGACACCAACCTTCCAGTGTCACACTCGATACATTGATTCAAATACATGGTCGGCGCCAGGGTGGCACCGGGATGGGGCCAGGGCGTCGCCAAGTCGGCGCCGACCACACAGTGTGTGCAGCATTGCATGTGTTGGCGCTGCCAGATCACCGGCAACTCGCCAACCAAGAGGTCGGTGCCAACCAGTTTTGAATGGCGCCGCCAGAACAGGGCGCAAGGAGGTTGCAGGTATAGCAGCTGCAACTTCCTTGATTCCAAAATTTTCAAAATGGACGCCAGGAGGTTGGCGTCCTTGCGGCGCCAGCACTTAAGTAGGGTGCAATGAGGATGTTTTGACGTCGCGAATCGATCGTAAGCGAATGCAGGCCTTGTGTGACTGGGGTATTAGTTCCCGATCCATCAACACGTGTAGAGCCTACTACATGCTCCCGAATTTGCAATCACACCCACCCCAGCATATAAGATAGGAATGGCAGGTTTAAGTTAGATCTAAGCATCTGTGAGCCTCAAACATTTAACCACTCAACACGTACTTGTAACATGAAACAAGAACAATAACTGCCAATATAGGCCTATAGTATATCGATCGTCTTGCGTTATTTCAATTGATAAAGATGCAGAATAGTCGTCTGAAGACAGGTACTAATATAGATACACACAGTATGACCCCGTTATAACGTGATCGATCAGGTCCATATAATGCGATCGGAAAAAAACCTGGGGTTGCATTAAATTGGAGTTTACTTGACTGAATTACCTTTGAATTACAGAATTCTGGGTACAATCAATCATCGCGCTATATCCGAATAGACGAGATCACCTTTCCGACCGCGCATGCGCTGAAAACGGTGTTGGCAGCAAAGCAAATGCTTACGGCCATTGAGTTTGCCGATACGCGTAGGGCAAAACTTAGATTTTATTCAAAATTAATCAAAATATAACAATTTGGCACAAACATGGATGGATGGAATATAATAATATAATGAATATGTTTAAGACACAACTCTCCATAATTAAGCATTTTGAGCTAAGAAACATACAATTTCAGTCACTTTACATGCTGATGTTTACATCACCATTAATTAGACATAAGTAATTCTTGTTCTAAATATTAAAATGTCAAATGTGTCAACAAAAACTTGTTCAAAGAAATATATAACCAATATCTGATTAACCCTACTCATTTTCTAGTTCTACATGTCATTAACCACAGATATAAATAAAAACATGAATAAAATAAGTAAAACTGACTCTGGCTATGGTTCTAACACTAGTCTGAGTGCCCAGATTTGTCTAAATCTAAATGCACATGGCATAAGATGTGCTGATTATATTGATGTAAAAGCAATGCTGGATAAAAGATTAATATCTTAATTTATTATATATATTTTTCTAGTTGGTATTCTATGTTTCAAAAAAGAGCTGAGATGAGCTGAACTAGCACATTTCATAACTGCACCCAGTGTATTAGCATGTGCCATGTGCTCCTCGCGGGTTTGTTTTTCTTCCACACATCCCACAATGCACCGCGTCACTGGAATGGCGATGTAGTCTATTCGCGTTAAATTGTGGCGCATTATAACAGGGCTTGACTATAAAATTAAAATCAAAGAATTGAATTCACTGTGTGTGTGTATATATATGTGTATGTGTGTAATATGCATACGATCCATATATATACATATATTATATATATTTTAAAATATATATATGCATGTACTTATATGTGTTACGTAATATATACTGTATTTCCTCAATTAGCAGGAGCCAATTGAATAAGCAATTCTTCAAACAGTCATTGCCCTTCTGGGGACCAACAATACACTCGCCTTACTCGGATAACATTCGTACTGGATGAAATGGCCTAGTGATTAGAGCACCTTCTTCCCATGCAGGAAGTCGTGGGAATAATACCTGGCTGGGTAAATCAAAACACTTATGGTACTGTCACACTACGACGTATCTCGCTGGCGCGCCGCCAATGCTCAAAATCACTTTTAATCGTCGAGACACATCAAACTTTTCGGCGTCAGCGCAACGTATTGGTAGCGTATGGCCGACGTGAGAAAAAAAACAAAAAGGTTTGGCGCGCCGTCCTGATATGACCTTAGATGTTGCTAGGACATAAAACAACAACAAACAAACAAAGCAACAGTTTGGCGCAACGTGTGGGAACGACCCTCACGTGCACACGGCATATGCCAGCGCGTCCAACGTATCTCGATGTGCCACTAATGTTGCCATAATGTTGGCACCCGCGCGTCGTTGCACGTCAAACGTTGGACGACACGCGCCGCCGACCTTCGTCGACCGTCGCTGTCCATCAACGAATACCAATGCGTGCCTTACGCTTCCTGACATATCCCAACATTGCGCCAAAAAATCACATATGTCGACGCGCGTTGGCGAGAAGCGTCGTATTGTGACAGCACCATTACCAAACTTGCTGCTACTTTTGCTGGTGATCGGCATTACTAGAGAAATAGGCTGCACTGGCCTCAGAGGATAGGCAAGGAGCTACATATAATTTAGACGCTCGCCCCGAAATGGCAGAAATGTGGTTTTGAGTCCCGCTTTAAGAAAGATGTTTCCAATTGTTTGAAACACTGGTACTTTTGACATGATATTCCAGTGAGGCAGCACTAAAAAGCATAGATGTTTCTTGGGACATAAAATCCCATGTCAACCAAACAATCTCTTACCTTCTGGTAGTACTCAACGAATTGGCATGACATCTTAAAGTTGCATGGTCCGATGGTTTTGAAGTTGTGTATTTTTCTGAGATAAATATATTAGATCGATCACTAGTATCTACTGTACATTAGTTCAAAGTTACTTTTATTTTAAATGGTAAACTTTTGAGATATTTTGAGTGCAAACATGGAAAATTAGTTTTTGCAAGCTTGCCAAAACTTTGACACCATAGAATTCTGCAGTAACAGGTTCGGCTAAATTGACTCAATACTGCCTTCTACGCAGAAACAAATGCTTAATAAGGATTTAAGTTAGATATGTAAAATCAAATCTAGATGATTGGTTTGGTTTTGAAAATTTGATATTTCATCGGACTATGCAGCTTTAATGTGCCGTTGGAACTGTTGGTGGGCTAACCATTACTGCCCCCATTTCTCCAAAGTGGAAATATTTATATTTAATATTAATTTTGTGGACTTTTTGTGACTACACAGTATTTGCTTATTTCCACTGGAAAATTTATAAACAACAAAGCTTTGCTTACAATGATTCGTAACCCAATCCATTGGAGCGGGGAGGAAGGACGTGGGTGGGTGGGCTAAGAAACACTAACACATTCTCAAACTACTACTTAAAGCTGCATAGTCTGATGGTTTTGAGTTTGGGTCCTTTTTCATTTTTAGATAAGTATATTAAGTTGATCATTACAATCTACCATATTTTAGTTTGGGATATTTTAAAATTTTAGATGGCTAACTTCAGAGATATTTGAGGTAAATAGATGCCAAACTAATTTAGGCGTTCACATAAAAATTCTGACACCACAGGCTTCAGTAGTAATATGTTCTATTAAATCTACATAGTATTCCTTTCTATACAGCAACAGATGTTTCATAAGTGCACCAGTATTTTATTAAATGCTTTGGTTATTTGATGCTTCCATTGGACTATGCAGCTTTAAGGAAATGTGGTATATAACCACAAGTCGAGGAGCCTTCTATTGAAGTTGTAAAGTATGATGAAAGCATCCAATTTTCAAAACCAAAAGACTGACCTAGGCTTCATTCTACATCATCATCATCATGCTGTCGGTTGCGATGCGACAAAGACTGCTTTCATTACTTGACTGCCGCTCTCCATTGTTTTGTGTGGTTGTACATTTCATGAAAGCTGCCTGCAAAAGTGTTGAAGTGCTGCTGGCTTTTGCAAGTTACCAGCGGCACTCTCTCGGGGAGCAAATAGAGGTTTCACACCGGCAAGAACATGTCAAGACAGGCGCAAAACTAATTGTCCCTGCAGTGGCTGGTCGGGAGATGTTGGGAGTTCCATACATCAACCGCCCTTAATGCTGCCACAGTGACATGGTTTTCTGTTTAGGGTTTGCTCCCTTAGCCTTCGGTTCTGTCAAGAACCTGTACTACAAGGTAGTGGTTTACAACTCTGCAGGGCAGGGGTGTTAAATTCCCTGAGGTATTGCTATACCTGCAATACCTGCATATCATTCTACATATCTAACTTATATACGGCTGCATTTATTAACCATTTGTTGCTGCATAGAAGGGAATACTAAGTCAAGTTACTAGAACCTGTTATTATTGAAGCATATGGTGTCAGAGGTTTGGTACACTTGCACAAATTAATTTGGCATGTTTTCACTTCAAATATCTCAAAAGTCAGCCATGTAAAATAAAACCTACTTCAAACTAAAGTAAGATTGATTATAATTATCAACCTCATATATCATCTCAGAAAATGACAAAAACTCAAAACCATCGGACTAGGCAACTTTAATATGCTAGCAGACTAATTTACTATGTAACATAAACAAACCATATACATGACCATGTATATACAGCACAGTTGATATTTAAACATACATGTCACAATGTGTAATTTTAACAATAATTTCTCACAGAAATACGAACAGATATGCTGCTGCAGCTGCATATTCCAACATCTCAATTAAGTCTACAATCTGACTAAATTAATGTGTTACAAGTTCAATTGGCCCCTCAGGAAGGATTGAAATTGCGACCGAGAATGCCAGGTCACAGCTTCGGATTATATAGCAGAAGGACTGGACGCTGTGGCCGAATCAATAGAGTGCAGGCCTCCTGTGCGGGAGGTCGGGATTTCGATTCCCGGTCGAGTCAAACCTATGACTTACAAAATTGATAATTGTTGCTTCCTAGCTTGGCACTTGGCATTAACAGGATAGGGAAAGGACTTGTTAGCTCAATATCAGGATAATGTGACTGAGTGGGATATCGGGTCATGGTGCTGGCAGTCTGATTTCCCAGTGGGACAGCACTATAAAGTCAGCATGAGTGCACACTGTCACAAGTCGATATCCATCCTGATATGACCTTAGATGTTGCCAGGACTGTATTATCACCCATGCCAAACTCTTTCTTGTTTAGGCTTTATGTTCTAGCAACATCTAAGGTCATATAAGAATGGGATTTAGAATAGCCAATTGCTGTCATATATATTGGCACTTTGTGAATGCTAAGTGGTGAATACAAAGAAATCACGGAAATCCATGAAATCGCAGAGATCTTTCATCACTGACAAACAAAGTGGTATTTTATTTAATGTAAAATATTTGCTCGGCCAATTTCACTATAATCTATGTTAGTGTAGTGGTCTGCACTGACCTCTCAGGCAAGGAGCCGCATAGACAGGTAGGCATGGGTAGTATTGTGATATCACGGAGCCTAGGTGGTGTAATGGTTAGCACACTGGCCCGGAGTGCAAAGAGATGTGGGTTCGAGTCCCGCTCTAGGCGCAATATTTCCCATTTTCATCACCCCCACGACACTGGTTGCCGTGACCATGATCCTATACAAGCTACATGCTGTATAGTTGTTGAACCTACCCTGGGTATGTGAAATGTGTAAGTGCACTGACTGTATACATGTAATTGTAAGCATTAAAAGACTTACAATTCCAGGGGGACGAGTGTAGTGGTCTGCACTGATCTCTCAAGCAAGTAGCCGCATAGACAGGTAGGCATGGGTAGTATGGTGATATCGGGGAGCCTAGGTGATCCAGAGTGCAAAGAGATGTGGGTTCGAGTCCCGCTCTAGGCGCAATATTTCCCATTTTCATCACCAGCACGACATTAGAAACAAATGTAGGCCTATGGCAAGAACCATACCAAGTTTGGTCATTAACAGAAATGTGGTCATAAGTGAAAAGTGATTTTAAAGCAGGGCAAGGATAGGGCTGTGATGGGCCCCAACCCCAACTTCCGGTCTGTAAAGTGAAACAAGGAAGCAACATGCTGGGTTACAGCTTCAATCTTTCCTGAGTGACTTGCGGAAATCGGAATAGGCCCTACCTATATTGGTCATGAGCCTTCAACGTGCTTTGTTAAAAAATAGTTTTATTCTGCTCAATAAACATTTGGTTTAGCCTCTGCATGCTTTTATGTATAGGTAAAAGTACCCACAAGACACAGCTTACCAAGCCATTGAAACTGTATTGACATTCACCAAAGCACCATCGACTACCATAAGACAAGGCTGAGTGTACGACATCCCAAGGATATGGGGAAAGGCACCGATATTGGACCAGCCCATATACAGTATAACGACGCTAAACCAAACTTGAAGGGACCCTAGAAATTTGTTTGGATTAACCGATCATTGGTTTAACCAAGATTTGGCTTTCACTTTGACATTGAGTATGCGTCTATTGCACATGTAATATACAATGTATGTGGACACTTTGATTATAGTTTTTTTTAATGTATAAACAGTATAACCACATTAAACCAAGCTCGGTTAAACCAAACGATCGGTTAATCCATACTTTCTTCGGCGGCCCGGCAAAATACTACCATATATCATATAAAAAAGTTGGTGGGGTCTCAGATGACATTATAACCACATGAAAGTTTGGGTTAACCATACTGGAGTGGCCTGGGGTCCGACAATTTTGTTTGGAGTAACAGATAATTTGGATTAATCGACTTTTTTATATGATAAATGGCAGTATTTTGCCAGGCCGCCGAAAAAAGTTTGGAACGTCGCTGCGAGACAGCAACTAGTGCATGCAACACAGTCGGAAATCGGCAGGTCGTCCAATATATGGGTTGGTCCAATAGCGGTGCCTTACCCCTTACCTTCCGAGAAGTTCCAAGTAAAACAACACACTTCAAATACAGATTAAAGTGCGTAGGGCTGCGTAGTTATTTGTATTTTGAAATTTAATCGGGAACCCCATCCAGTACAAGCGGTGTCCACCAAGTACTTCTGGTCCTATTAAAGGACCTGAACATGGACTAGCATGACTAGTTCTTAGCTTGGTTTCCCCGTCACGGTCGCAATAGCTTAGGCCTGGCACAAAACATCACGCCATTGGACCACATATATGGAAGCCATGTAGGGAGGGACCAGCGTAGGTGTTCCACTGCGTGGCAAGCGCTACTCTGCGATGAGGCCATCAAGGCATTAAGCTCATAAGCCATCAAGCGTAAAACATATATATATACCAATCCCGGCATCTATTTCTTTATCGATATTTATATTCCCATAACATACATGGTTCAAATATAACTTTCAAAGTGAGATGCCGCTACAGAGCTAATGCACAATATAACAAAAATTGATGGCTTATGGGCTTAACGCCTTGACGGCTCTGTCGCAGAGTAGCGAATGCGTGAAGGAACACCTACACTGGTCCCAATGACGTAATGCTTTGTGCCAAGCCTAAGGTCTCGCGACCGTGGCGGGGAATGAAGCTAGACCTGGGCCGCGTTCAGGGTCCGTCTTGGAGGCGTCTCGGAGACGGCACTGATGTCACGCTAGTCTGAACTGCACAAGCAGTTTGTCGCCTCGAAAATGGCCATCCCCTTAGGTGGTGGCCATTTGCAATGGTAAAGCTGTGCTGTGATTGGCTGAAAGCAGTGAATGCGGCGGACATTTTCGAGGCGCCTTTCATCTCCAGTCTGAAAAGAGAGGCGTCTCCGAGACATCGCCGAGACGCACTCTGAACGGTATTAGGCCAAAAAGCATCGCCGAGATGTCTCCGCGGCGCCTCCGAGACGGACCCTGAATGTGGCCCAGTTCTACACTACAAATGCTCTCCAGCAGATCTTCGCATAACTTTCCTGTTTGTTATTACTAAACATGTGTTGGGAGACCAATAAACGGGAATTACAAAGGTATCACCACATGGGTTTTGGTTTTGATTGTGATTTTCTTCTTAATTGCTTAGCGGACTTTCTGTTAAAGGCCGGCCTCTCTGTGGCGGGACGAACCGGTCAGTTGCCTATTAAGACCCTGACCCTCCTCCACCCTTATTTGGGACGGGTGTCATATTTCAGGTCATATTTCAGATGGTTCCATCTCCAGTGTTGATGTTTATAGCCCTCTCCACTCCTGTGCTCACCAATCAGGTGTGGTGTGGTCCAATAGCGGTGCCTTACCCCTACCTTCCGGGGAAGTTCCAAGTAAAACAACACACTTCGTGTGGTGTGGTTTTAGAGATATTTCACTTTTGTTGTATTTTCTGTATGCAGATTGCTCACAACCATTGACAATGCCTTCGAGTTTGACGGTGCGCGAAGTGCAAAACATTAGTTTTATTCAAAATTAATAGAAATCAAGAACCCTAACGTTATAAATTTAATAGAATCTGTTTGTTGAATATGTTTTCTGTATGTGTGCCAAGCGGTTTGTTTCTAGGGGGTGTAATATGAGAGATATTTGACTTTTTCTGTATGAAGATCACTCACGCGATTCACAATGCATTTGAATGGATGTGTCCCTGGCAAACTTGTGTGCCGCGGAAACTGCAACAAGGGAACCTCGACAGTCCATGGATGGGTGACTGCCTGGGAATATAAGGTGCCATTGACATTATAACACAGGCTTATAACTATAGCCTACCAAATCAATAGCAACATTCTGATGCACACCAAATCAATAGCAGCTAAGTAAAGTACCACACCCGCCAGCAGACTTTATAATCGATCCAGTTCAGACATACATTAATCCCAGATTAGCAATACCGCTTGTGTTTGTACTGATATCACCCAGAGAAAATATGCGTAACAATACTTACACAAATGTCACAATTATAATTCACGAATAAGAACCTTTTGGCAAAATCGATCGTGTAATATGAATATTTAGTCACTTTGCTCTAAAGAAGCACTGAGAGAATCTTATAACTGTCTGGCGCATATCTCATAGCTGTGGATTTTCTACACAACATAGTGGACGCAGCTATATAATATATATTGTATATATATTATATATATAGTCAACTCATGCACAGTATAACAGTAATTTCAGTGTGAACTTAGATATTGACACATCGCTAAGCTATTGGCACATATGATATTCAAGAGTTCACAAACAACGGAGAGAAATAATCTCAATATTTACTCATTGTGATAAGTTCAATAACAATTAAACCATAATAATGATGTAAAACCAACAGTAGTTAAGACCGCGACAACATAAATATTAGAATCGCATTAAAGGAGCGATTTACATATACACACACCCTGTATGGATCAAAATAATTATGAGTTGCTGTCATTATCACCACAGATGGACAACCAAGAAGATATATAGATATAGATATATATATATATCTATATTTATAGATGCATGTATATATTTATGTGCATGCATATATATAGTATAGTTATACGAGTCTTACCTGGGTACAGATGATGGATAACTGGTGTTTTCCCGAGGTACTAGCCTCGGAAAGCCGTGGGTCAGGGAGAAGGGAGCACATCCGGGTCCAGCAATCTTTTACGTACTTTATAGGATAAAAATGATCCCAGTATTATATGGATACTTTAGCGTTTCCGTTTGGCACCTGCGAAATGTGATAGTCGTGGTAGGGTAGGGTGGACGGGCCCTGACCCACGACTATCCGAGGCTAGTATCTCTGGAAAACACTAGTTATCCATTATCTGTACCCAGGTAAGATTCATATACCTATACTATTTTACCTCGGTACTACCCTCTGGCTACTCGTAGTCCATGGAGAATTTTACGTAATCTCATTTTTATGCTTTTGTTCTTAATATTGTAATCATACCATAATGTTTTTAGTGCAAACATAGTAATTTTTTGTTTCTCACCCTTCTTTAGTTGGTGAGTAGGTGAGTCGCCAGGCCGCTTGGCTTCTCCAGTCGTTTGTTGTAATGTTTTTCAAACGATCTAGCCTTCTTCTACCCTGCATGTGCAAGGATTCTCTTAACTGAGATTCCTAACTCTCTTGCCTTGGAGACCATGGCTCCACACATTGAGTGAGATGCGTATTGACACCTGCCTGTTTAAGCACCTTGATGGTCCATCATGCGAGTGTGTCTCTCGAGATAGCTTTATGTGGTTTAATAAAGCTGATCAGTAGTTGTCTGGAATTCCTTATTCCTCGTGACTTGGATATATAAGCCCTAATGGCTGAAAGTACACAAATCCGTTTATCTTCTGGAAAAGTATTTACACGAACTGTGGAGAGTGGGTCCTCTGTGCAATTCGATTTTAGCAATGTATCTAAATCGAATGTCGCCTCATCCTTATCTATCTCTAATCCATCCAGTGAAAGTGCCACAATCGTTTGGCCTCTGTGTCCCGTCACTAGCAGTAACAGAACTGCTAACCTAAAACCTAGTTCCTTCATCGATAAATGTTTATTACTAGGCCATGACTTGAATAACTTAAATACTATCGACACATCCCAAAACCTATTATGTTTGGGTGGGTTTCTTTCATACACCGATCTAATGAACCAGTGTACTAGCTGATGCTTTCCAATCGTTTGTCCATCCATTCTTGGTAGAATAATAGAAAGTGCACATCTTGCTGCATTAATTGCGCCAAATCCTAAGCCTTCATCTTCTAACATTCTTAGAAATCTTTAAATTTGGGCTCTTGTAGGTTTTAATGGTTTGACTCCTTTTAGGAGACAATGAAGTCCCCATTTCTTTAAATAACTTGTGTATAATTTCACCGTTCCTTTCCTCCAGGCGGGTGAAATAAGTCTTTCTTCCGTAATTTTGTCTAAACCATACTGTTCTAAATGTTTTCTTTAAAAAAGGAATGCCAAAAGGGGTGTCATTGACACGTCTCCGTGGACTGTTAGTGGTCCTTGATGTTGTAGGTTGTTCCTTTCTCGTGGGAACCTGAGTATGTCTTTTGCTTCTAAAGTTACTGCCACCAGCCATGGTTGTGTGTCCCATGCTGGTACTATCAGTACCATGTGTGAGTGATCCATCTTGATCTTCCTGGCCACTCTGCTGATAATGCTGAATGGTGGGAATATGTAATAAAATTTATTATTCCAAATCAGAGAAAATGCATCTACTCTCCAGGCTTCTGGCTCTTGCTGCCAAGACACATATTTAGGTAACTTTTTGTTGTTGTGTGATGCAAATAAGTCAATTTCTGGTTTTCCCCATTTATGACAAATGTAGCTGAAAATACTCTAATTTAATGACCATTCTAGGTGATCGTGGAAATGTTGACTTTTCTTGTCAGCCAAAGTATTTTGACTGCCTGGGATATGAGCTACTGTTAGCCATATGTTGTGTTCCTCTGCCCAGTCCCAAATTAGTTTGGCTAAATGGTTACATGGTCTGGAACAAGTCCCTCCCATATTACGTATGTAAGCCACAGCTGTCGTGTTATGTGTCAAAACCCTGACATGATTTTTAGGTAGGTGAACTAGGCTACGTAATCCTAGATAAATAGCTCTAAGCTCTAGTACATTAATGTGATCGGAGATTTCATCATCCATCCACCACCTGTTGCCTGTTGGTCTCTGTGAGACCCCCATCCTTCTAGAGAAGCATCTGTTGTAACTGTAGTGTTGGGCTCTACCATTCTAATGGGGTTGGGCAAATTATTAATGTGTGATAGCCACCACATAATATCTTTTTGGCCATCTGGCGAAATTGTCATGGGCCATTCAAACTTTTCTTTAGTGCGAGCCAATGCTAAGTTCTCATCTATTTCTAGCAATTTAATATGGGCCTTGCCATATAGAATAGCCGGTGCATTTGCTATCATAATTCCCACCAGTATTGCGACTTGTCTTATCTTTGGTTTGTTCAATTGTAATAATTGGTTTGCGGTTGCTGTAAACTTATCAACTTTTTGTTTCTTCAATGAAATGGTCATTTCTGTGGTGTCAATAACAAATCCAAGAAACTTCTTTGTTGGTGTTAATACTGACTTAGGTTCATGTATGTAGAACCCTAATATTTTTGTTGTTGTCTAGTGTCTAGTTTGTCTACTGCTGTTTGACAATGTTTTTGTGTTTGTGCAACAATAAATGAGTCATCGATATAAGGAAACATAACATGTCGTTCCCTAGCCATCTGGGAAAATATAGGTTTAAGTAACCTTGTGAAAATGCATGGAGCGAAAGCTAGTCCATTCGGCATTCGGCATTCATGTGAACTCATCCAGCTCATCATTCCAACAAAACGTGAGAAATTTACGATCAGGTTTATAGATTGGTACTGTATAGTATGCATCTCTGAGAGCTAGCCAGGAGTCTTGTGTTACTAAGTCTCTAGCTGTGTCTAATGAAAACATTTTGTAATGTTTGTATTCTAATTTGTTAAACGACGTCAGATCTAAAATTAGTCTTACATCCCCATTTGGTTTGGGTCTCGTGAAAATATTAGAAATAAATTCCCGAGCCACATGAAGTGCTGGTTCTATAATGCCATTTTCACAAAATTTAAGGACCTGATAGTCTAACGCCTCGAGTTCTGAATCATCAAATCGGTAAGGAAAAGGTATACTATTTTGATTAGGTTCCTCAATCAGTGGTATTCTTACTCCTTCCGCTAAACTAAGTATAGTTAAATTTTCTGTAATGTTACTCCATTCCGGTAGACAATTATTGAGGTTTCCAGCTTTAAATATGCTTACTGGTGTTTGCATTGCCACTTCTATTTCTTCTTGAATATTTATACTGCCTATCATGGATAAGTCTGAATAGACTTGTTTTCACCATTATACAGTTTGTCGATAGAAAGCCCGAGCCTACACTTTTACCGACCCAAGGGATTTTTAACCTCCCACACCACATAGACATGGTATGAGAGCAACTGGCCTTTGATGACGCTATAAGTTCTACACAGCGGTGGAAATCCAAATTGGCAGGGGAATCGAACCACCGACCTTCAGATTAGGAGTCCGACCTAGAAAAAAGTTAGACACTCTAACCACTCCGCCACAGAGAACATCTGGGTGGGGGAACGGCTGCTGGGCATTGGTCTGTTCCCTTCGTTCCAGCCGAAGGTCTGCCTTTGGCCCCTTCCCCATGTCTGGTAGCTGTAGTTCCTTCCGAACCGGCCTCCTCGTTGTCCGGTTCGACGGTTTCGAAAATCCTGCTCGTCTTTTTAAAGCGGGTAGAATTTGTGTCTGCGGACTTCTTCTTGTCCGCCTCCATGTGTTTCCGACACTTGAATCCGGTCTCCACTTGTTTAAACAAGTACTGGAGTTGACCACCAAACATCTTGGTCTTGTCCAGTGGCTTCCCCTTAATGGGTTCGGGGCAAGGAATAACGTGTATTCCTTCCCGTCGTTATCCAAAACCTTCTTGGAACTCGCCACTTCTTTCCCTACATCAGCGCAGATAGCCTTAAAGATGTTTTCGAAACGTCTGTAAGAAAGGAAGTTGCTGTTCGCTGTCAGCAGCACAATTCCTCCATCCATCTCTCCGCAGAGCGAAGAGAACTTGTTCTCAGCCATCATCCTGTTGGCTATTGGTGCTATGGCCAAGAGAGCTGAGAGTACACCTTCGTGTACAAGTGCCCCTGGATGGTCTTCCTCACCATCGTGGTGGTATGGTTCTTTTTCCTTCGCAGTACCTTGCACCACTTCTTCATAACCTTACCACAACTCCGCGTATTTACCCAGATGTTTCGTGTTCGAGTCGGAGCTCGTTGAAGATGAGTCCGACGAAGAGGATTTGTTCTTCTTCCTCTTCTTGCATTTCTTCTTACTCTTCTTCACCAGCGGCTTCTTCTTACGTGCCCTGGTGAACTCATCTCCATCTGAGGATTCTGCCCTCTTTTTGTGTTGTTTGCATTTGGGCGCCACCACAACGACCTCATCCTCCGACTCATCGTCCGAAGAGGCTTGATCCTCCCAATCAGAATCTTCCGAGTCTAGGACTGCCTTCTTCCTTTTCCTAGCCGGCACTTTGGAGGGAAGCATCTCCATTTTCTGTTGAACGAAGCGCGCCACTCGTTCATCCAGGTCAACTGGGACGGGCTCGGAGCCCCCCCGACTCGTCATAACCTCTTTGTTCTGGCGAACTTTGTACCTGAACCGGTGGTGAAGGGTCTTCACTCAGCGCTTGAGGTGTGTCAACCTTACTTTGCTTCGTAGCCATGGCTCGGAGTCTGTAAAACACCTAAACCCAAATATTAGGCAGAATTCGGCTGAATTTCACATAGGTAATTAACCCAAAATTAACCCAAGTGTGTATCATGGTGTTAAATCCGTATTTAAGCCGTTTTAACACAGGCGTGTGGTTGATAGACAGTCGTATGTAAACAGTATGGACAACCAACCGAAACCATTGTAGCGGTCCCTCCCACACTCTGTCCTATAAACTTCTCCCACCTGTGACTTTCTTTGGCCAACAAGCTGGAGAAAATACTATAGGACTCGGAGGTACGCCTCAAACTATTTGGGAAATCTCAAAGAAACCCAGGAATAAATTCTATCAATGTAAATGGCTCCTGCCAAACATCTCTCCATTCGGCAATGGGCAGCATTATCAAACGAACAATGCCTGCATTGTTCTAACGATGTTACATAAACAATTATAAGTAAGCTGTAAAACAGTAATATCTTAATGAATGTATGTGAATGCTAACATGAACTAAACCAACGTATCCAGTTGAAATAATACTAACCTGGTTGGTTTTGTAGTTAATGTAGAAAAACTGCCGGAGCTACTCAACGAACGTCCTCCCATTGTGAGTTGATAATGCTAATTGCTGGACCCAGATGTGCTTCCTTCTCCCTGGATTACGAGTAGCCAGAGGGTAGTACCGAGGTAATATATATATATATATATATATATATATATATATATATATATATATATATATATATACATACACAGAAATATACATGTAATTTTCATTAATAATCAACGGAACATATTACACAACAACTCCTGTTTGATATTTGCTTGCATTGCATAATCAATCAAATTATGCCACCTATATTTACAGCACTTCTTAGGCTATTTTAAACTGAGCTTACTTCTAAGTCAGTTGACATATTACTGAGATTCTTATACACCAAACGAACAGGAAGGTATGGTTTTTGAGGAGGGGGGTGTAAATCTTGTACACAGGGATAGGAACAACCAGTTAGCCTAGTATGAGGGATCATTGAAATTAAATCATTCTTTTTAGAACACACAGAAAAAATACCTAATGGTATTATTTTGGCAAATAATCCCCGGACTTCCATTAGGCGTTATACGCCAGTATATATATATATATATTTATAATTAGGAGGGATAACAATTCCTCCTGAGTGGACGCCGCAAGGGAGGGGGGTACACCCGGTTACAAACACCGCACCTGGAGGGGGGGGGGGGCACTCCACCAATGCTGAGGAGGAAGTTAAAATATTTATTTCCCTCCGAGCATTTATACATGCATAATACTCTATGCATCACACAAACAGTAGGAACATTTGCACATGTTATGTGAGCCCATGAACCCACATATTGGAGATTCAAAATAGAATTGAATAAGTAAAATTCGACTGAATGCATGATGACAGTAATCCTGACTTGAAAGCATGGATACCAGAATGAATTAGTACTAGCCTAAAGCTAGTGGTAATGTCTTAAAGTTGCATAGTTCGATGGTTTTGAGTTTCAGCCAAGTCCTGTAGATAAATATATTGCGTTGACGGTTATTAAGCTACCACATTTTAGTTTGAAGTAAGTTTGATTATAATCAGCTAACTTTGGAGATATTTTAAGTGAAATTGTATAAAATTACTTTTGGCATGCATGTCGAAAGGCTCGACACTGCTATAGGCGTGAACGGTGACAGGCTCACTTAAATTGAGTTAGTATTCCTTTTGATGCATCAACAAATGCTTCATCGGTGCAGCGGTATCTAACTTGGATATGTCGGTTCAAATTTGGTTCAGTGAGTTGGCTTAGAAAATGGTACACTTTCATCAGACTATGCAGCTTTAAATTTAAATGACGTCACATATGATACAATACCATCCATTTTAGCGAACACTTTCTTCCCAAACAACATTTATTCCACCCCCCGCCCAGGATTTAACATCCGGTGTTTGAAAGATGAAATAAGAATCCCAATAACAGTAGGTACTACCACCCCCCCCTCTTCCGACTGTTGGTGATATGGGTTGAAATAGGCAAAGTGAGACAGTTTTCACACCAAGAGTGGATTACCATGTTTAATAAACATACAGGGTCCATCCACATGTGAAGATATGGAATTCAAGGCTATTTCAAGATTGTTTTGGATAGGAATTCAAGACTATTTTCATTTGGATTTCAGGAAATCAAAACAATGGTGAATGGCGATTTTAGACTAATTTAGATTAGTGGGGACGGTTTAATGGAATGCAAGGCTTTTCAAGACTAACTAGGCAGAATAGGTTGAATTCAAGGTTTTTGAGGCCTTGAAATGGGGAAAATGACATTAAAGACTTCTCAAGAATTTGCAGACCCTGTACAGACTCTGTTGGCATAAGAAACTAGTAAACATAGCCAACAGTACTAGAAGCTGGGTTTGGGTTCTGTGGTTTGTTTTTTATTTTGGGCACTCATGGATCACAGATGTTCATACCATAAGAACATTTTGCTCTGTGATGTGATAACAAATATCAAAAGTCCTTTGTTGTTCTTTCAAATGGTCTATTTTATGCCATAGAAGTGTCAGCGTTGGAGAATCCATGGCACGATTTGTGTGACTATCATACATGTTTTCTACAATTTACACCCAAATTGCCCAAAACACCAAAGTTTTATAAGCTTACATCTTTAAAACCTTTACAGATAAAAGGCTGAAATTTGGCATGCAATTATATTTCCTTACGTATATAGTGTGTGGATTTCATTTGCATTACACAAAAAAGAAGAATGGGGCTAGCCCTATCTGATTATAGCACAAGAAGGAAATACAGACAGCCATACACATGTGCTGTATGTGACGAGTATATATAATATGTGGCTCATTGATATATTCGTGTTCGACATGGCTGGGTAAATATAACAGCATGCAAATTAAGTATAAAGCCTCGCCACAGACCATACAAAATGGAATTGATCCAAGAGAGGGGCAATTCCCTAAGCACTAAGACTACAAATTATCATGGACCTACTACTCAAGAGAAAAGAAATCTGCATGGATTCTGAAACATGAATGGTCCCTCATTTCTATTAAAACCAGATTAGCTACCACATGGAGAATTAAAAGACAGCTTTTATAACCACATCACTAACATCCGGAGATTAAACTCAGATACAGACTGTCAAAAGAAACAGTTGACAGAAAAAAAAACACAATCAATGTACTGATACACACTGAAATGTAATTTTTGACTGTTGTTTTATTTAAGTTGAATAATCCGATGGTTCCGAGTTTTTTCTCTCCATATTTTCTTTTTATAAAGGAGGAAAAAGAAAGTAGATTACTTTAATCTTTATTTCAGCTTGAAGTAACTTTCATTACAAATAGCTAACTTTGCAGATATTTCAAGTGAAACCATAGACAATATTTATTTTGTACTCACAACAAAATCTGGACATTATAGGGCTAATGTGACTTGCAATAGTAATAAGTTCTATTAAATTGATTTAATATTCCTTTAATGCAGCAATAAATGCTTAGTAAGGGCAGCAATATCTAAGACGGATATGTACAACCAAATCCAGTATAACCCCGTTAAACTAAACTTGAAGGGACCCTAGAAATGTGTTTGGATTAACCGATCATTGGTTTAACCGAGCTTTGACTTTGACTTGGCTTTGGCAAAAACTCGGGTGCATTATGAATGTACAATGTATGTGGACACTATGATTATTCTTTTTTATGTATATACAGTTTAGCCCCATTAAACCAACCTCGGTTAAATCAAACAATCGGTTAATCCAAACTTTTTTTTCCGGCGACCTGGCAAAATACTACCATTTATCATATAAAAAAGTCTCAGATGACCTTAAAACCACATGGAAGTTTGGTTTAACTGTACCGGAAGTGGCCTGGGACTGACAATTTTGGTTGGAATAACCTATACTTTGGATTAACCGACGTTGGTTTAACCAACTTTTTTATATGATAAATGGTAGTATTTTGCTGGGCCGCCAAAAAAAGTTTGGATTAACCGATTGTTTGGTTTAACCGAGCTTGGTTTAACGGGGTTGTACTGTATAGGCAAGTCCTCCTGGCATATAACATGTTATAGTTTCATCGAATTATGCAACCTTAAAGTTGCCTAGTCCGATGAAAACATAAAATTGTCCAAACCAAAACACTTATCTAGATTTGAGTCTACATATCCAACTTAGATACTGTTGCTGTTATTAAACATTTGTTGCTGCATAGAAAGGTGTAAGATGTCAATTTAACAGAACCCGTTACTACTGAAGCCTATGGTTTCCGAGTTTTGGGGTGCCAGCAAAAATTAATTTGGCATGGTTTCACTTCAAATATCTCCAAGGTTAGCTATTTAAATTAAAAGTTACTTCAAACTAAAATAGATTATAATGATTAATCTAATGTATTTATCTCAGAAAATGGCAAACACATGAAACCATCGGATTATGCAACTTTAACTTGGACCAAATACACACTTGATACAAAGAGATCAGTTTCTGTTTCACCTCTTGCCACGGTTAGAAAACTTTCTCCAGGTTGAAGCTGAAATTAACCTGATCCAGCTTGAGTTTGGCTTCCTCCAGCAGGTTCCAGTATCGTGCATCCTTCACGTAGACCTTCACGATAGGGTGCCGGTCTGATAACAGTTTGTCTCCGTCACACACGGTGGCGCTGGCGTCGGCCATACGCCGCACATAGCTCTCCGAGTTGTCCTTGACGACAACAAACAGACTGCTCGCCATCTTCTGCTTGTCACAATTGTTCGTAGAGTGCAGCTGCTTGACGGTCGAGCCCAAATTCAGGCTGTGCATCCTCGGCAGAATGGAGGCTTCCTCAAAAGTCTGGTCCTGCGACGCGATCCAGTAGGCGACAGCCGGGTAGGTTTTGCGCGGGAAACCAGCCTTTTGCGACACTGTGCCGGAAAGCGCTGACAACACGAAGGCGACGCCGGGTGTGTCGCAAACTTGGGCGTCGACGACGGAGCGTAAGTAGACGAGCTGTTGCCACACGTCTTCCAGCACCTCGCCCGCCTTGCCGAACCAGCCCAGACGGAAGGACAGCACCAGCCCACCCTGGTTGGACACAGGCTCGACAATGTGTCGCATCAGCGGCTCCTTGGCGTGGTAGTTGACGAGCGCGAAGTTCGGGAACTTCGCCTCACTCGAGACAGAGCGCCGCAGCTGCACAAAGGAGAGTGGACATTATTTACGTCATAGGATATAGAATTCCGGCACATGCGCATTGCCTGGTTAGCACAGGGTCTTTAAGGGGCTGTCACATTAGGGTTTTTTGCGGGAGCGTACGGCGGCGTAGGCGCATTACGTCATATACGTCGGCATACGCCGCCATACTCTACGCATACTCTACGCATAGGCCGTCATGTGCCGGCCTATGCCGTTGTACGCCGCCATACGCTTTCTCCTGTCCGTCCAATTTTTTTTGTGCATGCTCAAAAAATCTCGACCTATGGGAGCGTATGGTTCATACGCTACTCATACGCCGGTGTACGCTCCTCGTACGCCGGTGTACGCTCCTCGTACGCCAGGGGTGCACCGGCGTAGGTTACGCATACGCTCAACTTGCGTCACCGGCGTATCTCTAGGGTATGTAGTGTACGCATAGCCTACGAGTTACGTATGGGAGCGTACTCCTAGCGTATGCACAGCGTATGTACAGCGTATGCCATAGGTCTCGACACCGATCTTGACTCATACGCTACGCATACGCTACGCATACGCTACGCATACGCTACGCATACGCTACGCATAGGTTCCATATGCCAATCAAAACTGTCAAAAAATGTCACAGTACGCTCTCGTACGCTCCTCATACGTTACACATACGCTAAAAAACACCCGCTAGGTCACCATAGGTCATCATTCGCAGGACTTACGTAGGTTTTCAATATGCCCCCGCCATACGCCGTAATGTGACAGGGCCTTTACACATGTGAAGATAAGGAATTCAGGGCTTTTCAGGGCTGTTTTTGAGAGAGAGAGAAAGAGAGAGAGGAAGAGGGAGAGAGAGGGAGAGAGAGAGGGGAGGCATGTAGTAGTCCGGAGTGTCAAAAACTCAAGTCTAAAATGTGTCAAATCCGCCAGCTTAAGCTTAAGCGGCCCCACATACTACTGGCTACACTAGCACTAGTAGTATATAGGATCATAACATACCACATGCTACTAGCCACACTAGTAGTATGAGATCGTGATATACTACATAGCGCTGGCTACACTAGTATAGTAGTAGTATATATACGATCATGACACCCCACATACTACTAGCTACATTAGTAGTCTATGAGATCATGATATACCACGTACTGTTGGATGCAATAGTAGTCTATGAAATTGTGATATACCACATACTATAGGCCACAATAGTAGTATACAGATCGTGATATACCACATACTATATGCCACAGTAGTCTATGAGATCGTGATATAACACATACTATAGGCCACAATAGTAGTCTGAGATCGTGATATACCATATACTATAAACCACAATAGTAGTACATAGATCGTTATATACCACACACGGCTGGCTACACTCGTAGTTTATTATATTGTTACAATATATACTACCAGTTACATAGGATGGCAACATTTTTGATTCCCAACTAGTGACCAGGGCGCTCCATTCACTACCACATATGTTGGATATCAGATCCATGTGAATAATAAATTAACCTTACTTATTGAGACACAGTTACTGAGCCTCTTATCTGGCTTCCAGACACCCAGAATTACAAGAAAATCAGCTCTTTTTGAAACTGGTTAAATACTATTTAATTCTTTACTTTTCATTGTTTATTTTATATTTAACATATATACATTTAAGCTGTCTCCAGAAAACCGGAACATCCAGAAATCCGGACCATTTCCAAGCTTGTCGGATATTTGGTGCGAAAAATTCTCCAGTGCGAGTGAGGTTCCCGCATCCGGTAGGGACAGGAACAGTCGGTGGCGGCGCCACGGGTAGCACCGAGAGGTACAGGAAGATGGACATAGAAGCAACGGTTTAGAATAATATAATAATAATAATAATGAAGTAGTCCCTTTCCGCGCCTTTATACTTGTATAATATGTTATGCATCAATAACTTGTCACTTTTAAATGGGTTGAATTGTAATGACCCATTGAAGTTAATTCATTGCTGTTTAAAATCTTTTTTTCAATGTTAATAAGTAGAGGAGCACTTGTATCATTCTTCTGAACTATTTATTTTCCAGCACTGATGCATATTTAAACAAACTGGAAACATCGAATAGTATGCGCATCCCTACCTTTAAAATTGCAGATCTCATAGCCCGGCGGATAGGTGAAATATTCCGGCGGATAGGTGAAATATTTGAGGGAATTGTGCCTTTGACGATAAAAGAATGAGCTTTGGCACACTGTTAGAGCATGCCCTAAGGAAGATTTTTAACTATCGGGCCATGACAGATTTGTCCTGCGACCATTTTACAAAATGACTGCCACCGGTTGTTATTTTACCAGTAGCTGAGGTTCTACGCCACCTAGAATCTTGATTACTGTGGCTAATCCTACATTTTCAAGGATGAGGAATGCAGTGGTACTATTTCCAACATGCTAGCAACAACCTATCTACATATATCTAGCATTCAGGGTACTAAATAATAGTAAAACCATTAACATATTTAATATTGGCGGTGTTATACATCTTTTTGAACTGTAACATGTCAGAGTACAATGCAGTACTTCCCAATGTTTCCTTTATAATACTTGGTAGTTTATTTATATGAGCATATAGTTTACGAGATTATGCTGAATTTTGCAAATTAATATTGCATGTCCCAGTGTTGTTTGACATGTTAGTGGTGAGCACAAGTTCATGACAATCCCTCCATTATTAACCAAGTATGGCCTTCCATGGTAGTATTACAGGTTTTCAATGAAATACAATGTTAATTGTGAAAACACAGTCCACCACAGTGGCAGAGGGCAGTACACTGAACTGCTGCCGTGACACATTTGCACTGTCCTCTGCACCCACTTTTGCATCCACAGCGAAGGAGTCCGTGACAGGCCTGGGTCGCTTCTGGTAGTGTGGTCCAGTGAATTGCCCATCCACCTGTGTCCTTCCTCTTCCACCCCCAGTCACCTGGGGATGGGAGTTCAGGGGCTGCCACCATCATCTCTCCCCAGCAGTGACCAGCTGAGTAGGCAGCCCTCTTTGTGTGCTGAATCAGTGTTGCTTGTGTTGGGGGAGCGGGGGTAGTCCATCAATTGTTCTACCTTTCTGGGTGAACAGCTGCTTGCGTGTCTGATTGACTGATTCCTGGCTGCTAATGCGGTTATAGAGCAATACCATGAATTGCTCCAGAGGCTCCATCCAGTCATCTATGGTATCTGGGGTGGCAGCCAAGGCACAGAAGGCTCTAGTGACATCATTAAAGGTTATACATGTATCCCAGCCACCAAAAGATGACACCGTGTCACATCCAGTAAAGGCGTGGAACATTTGTAAGGTTATGCATCGATCCGTACCTAGTGCCCTTGTCATCTCATGAGCTGCTAAATACCGAAAACTCTTCCCAGCTCTAAAGGCAACCCACAGTTCAGTCATGTTGAGGCGTTGGGCTGTTGTCACTGCCAGTACTAGCACATCCATGTCAACTGTGCATATTGACACCTTTGTATATCCTTCCTTCACAGCATATTCTAGGTGAGGTAGAATGCGGGTATCAGCCTCCTCATGTGTGCATGGTGCAAGACCTGATATATCTCGGGGCTGAGTATAGAGGACTTCAGCATGATGGGGGCTGATTATTTGTTTGTCAGTGTCAAGGGCTGTCACACTAGTTGCCAGGAAGGAGAACAGTTCAGCCTTGTTGTCGTCGATGTGCAGAAACTCCGGCCATTTTCCAGGAATGGCACTGGTTGGCTCAACGCGTCTAGGTACTCCCTTCTCTCTCTTGCTGCGTGTTTCAGCTTTCAGACTTTCAGGGAGATATTCATCCCACACAACCTCCACTCTGCTGGCATGCTGCAGCTGAGACAGGATATATGGTGAGAAGACTTGCTGCGTGTAATCGGAAAATGTCTTAGCATCACCAGGTCGTAGCAGCAGCCCCATCAAGGATGATGACCTGTACTGTGGGGTTGGATGCGTTCTCTTGTGAGGGAACCAAGTATTCCAAACAGCCTACCAAGTCTAACTTGGTACCAGTTCTCAGCTTGCCCATTTGCGACAATGCTGGTGGACACGCCTGGTTTTCATGCTCAAAGAACTCATCCAGATTTCCATCACGTATCTGCGAGGCAATGTACAGCCCAGAGAACAGGGAACAGTCATTCTTCAGGGATGAGATCTGTTGTTGGGACCTTGACTTCTCTCAGACTGGAGGCCGGCTGAATAGAGGGAGGTTGTTCCTCTGGTTCGGCTCATTGATGGGCTTCGTCAGGTTGACCAGGCGCTCGCTGACATAGGTGTCATATGAGAAGATCTACACTGCTGTTTTCACAGAATGGATTGCCCATGTCTTCTATAGCACCAGTTAGTGCTTTAACATCTCGTGCAAATGCCATCTGTGCATGTTTGGTCTGCTTGTGGTGCCAGGTGTCAGTCTCCTTTCTCTTCTCAGTGGAGGCCTCAAACTCTCCAATCAAACTTTCCATCTCGGGACCAGACACCATCCAGCATCGCAGAGCTGCAGCATTCTCTGTCAGGCCCACAGCACTACCGTCACCTTTCACAGAGGCATTGTTCTGCTCATGGGCATGGTCAATGGCAATAGCAGAGAAGATGCGTGTCGTCTTCTTCGCAGCAAAGGTTCCTTTCAGAAACTGTCCGTGGACATGAGGATGAGTATCTTTAAGTGTAATCATGTCACGCAAGTGGACTGGTATCCATCTGGCATAGTGGGTGTGTCCCAAGGCAAAGAACCAAGGCACAATCTTGGTCAGGGCATCTATATAGAGTAGGCAGTCGGCCTCTCTTATTGATCGCACATAGACCATCTCCAGCTTCAGGATGATGGACCAAAAGTGGAACTGGGGACATGACACAGCTCTTTCAGTGCACCAGTCTTCCAGGAACAGCAGATCGTCTCCCTCATCCAGGTCCTTGCTGTACTCAGTGTAGGCCTTCTGCAGGAGAAGATATAGGCTGCTGACTGTGACTTGATTAGCGCATCGGGTGCGTGTCACATGGGAGACTTTCAGAAGGGAATCTGCAGTCCCAGGTGTAGCGACTCCAGCTTGTACAAGTGCTCCTGTCCACCCGCTCCCCTCCAGGAGGTCGCCAAGTATCTTGAGTGCCGCAATCTCGATGTGAAGCCCACCAAACATCACAATAAAGTGATCTTCGTCGTGATTCTCTGGCCAGCTCCACTGGATTTGTTTTGCCACTGTGTACAGAGGTTGATCCACAGTGATGATGGGTACCTGACCAGGATTCAGATTCCCAAAAGCTGTACTAACAACATAGATTATCATTGTGGCATCATTCTGATGTTCAGGGTGATGTATATGCAACAAAATATATGAATACACATAAGCATATGAAGTATGCACACAACTCATGGGCCAATTCTGTAATTCTGCTAATATTTGATGGTTTTTCTATTATTTAGTTCCCTGAATGCTAGATATATGTAGTTTGGTAGTTGCTGGCATGTTGTAAATAGTACCACTGCATTCGTCATCCTTGAAAATGTAGGATTAGCCACCAGAATCAAGATCCTAGCTGGTCTAGAACCTGAGCTACTGGTAAAATACCAACAGGTGGTGGCCATTTTGTAAAATGGCCACCATTATGGCCACAGGACAAATCTGTGATGGCCCTATAGCTAAAAATCTTCCTTAGGGCATGCTCTAACAGTGTGCCAAAGCTCATTCTTTTATCGCCAAAGGCACAATTCATTCACATATCCGCCAGGCTATCAGCACATATCAAGCTGTAGTTATGCCCCAAGTTTTGCCAACCACCTTCCATAACCGCATCCTCTGACACCCCTACTATCGAATGCTGGCTCTGGTCGCCCACACCCACTCTTACTTAGTAACCATAGGAACCCAACATCAATGCACCATTAACTGAGTATAGTTCATAATCCGGGCCAGAACCAGGCTTGAGAGATATTTGCACGGAAAACATGCTAAATTAATTTTGGTGTGCACACCGAAATGCTAGATATAGGCTTTGTTTACCCATTTTCGAGCGTAGCAACATAGCATACTAGCAATAAACCCCCGTCCTGATATGACCTTAGATGTTGCTAGGACTTAAACAACAAACAAACAGCAATAAATATTTCAAGAGTACACTAGTATCTAAATTGAATATGTAGACTCAAATCTAATTAAGTGATTTGGTGGGTTTAAAAAAAAAAAAGATCCTTTCATTGGAATATGCAACCTTAAATAAATGCATTACCCCAACAATATGGGGTTTGAATCCATCTGGCTTCAAATAAGTTGTTTGTTGGGGGTTTACATCCCAGCAACATCGGAGGTATTATAAACACTAGCTCAAATAACTAGTATCATATCGCTTCGTGTTCAGTATCTACGAAAATCTATAACTCAATTTATAAGGGTAAACAATAAAATCAACACAAAACAAAAATAATGGAAAAGAAATTATGATCATGTCAAATGGTTGTACATTGTGATAGTATATAATAGTTTCCCCCATAATTAGCATTATTAAATTACTTTGATGGCAAAAACTCATCTTAAATTGTGAATTTATCTATATTTTCGGACCGTGATTGCATTTCATCATAGTCTGGTTTAGGGGCCATCTGAAGTTTTCAGCATTCTCACGGCCATACAAAGCATATGACACAAGGGTGGTGGAGTGTCACTCAAGTGTGACTTTTATCGTTTAATACAATGTTGATATTTGTCAGCATAGTATATCGTATATGTTCTGTATTAAAATGTTGATTAACTACTAATGGTGGGGGCGTCTGGAAGAGTACTAAGCTAAGGGAAGGACACAGAATATGCTTAAACCACATGACCGGTAGCAATTGACTAGTTCATAATTCCAGCCGCGCAGTGCATTGTGGGATGCGTCAAAGCAAAATAAACCCATGCAAAGCGAATGTCACATGCTAATACACTGGGTGCAGCTATGAAATGTGCTAGTCTCAGCTGATCTCGGCTCTTGTTTGAAACATAGAATACCAACTAAAAAAATATATATAATAAATTACGATGTTAATCTTTTATCCAGCATTGGATTTACATCAATCTAATCAGCACTTCTTATATCATCTGCATTTAGATCAAGACAAATCTGGTCACTCAGACTAGTGTTACAGCCATAGCCAGTCAGTTTTACTTATTTGAATTCATGTTTTTATTTATATCCTATGGTTAATGACATATGTAGAGCTAGAAAATGAATAGGGTTAATCAGATATTGGTTATATATTTCTCAGAAACAAGTGTCTGTTGACACATTTGGCATTTTAATATTTAGAACAATAATTAATAATGGTGATGTGGCTCACTGGATATCAGCCTTAAAGTGAATGATTGCTTTGTGTGGAATTGTATGTTTCTTAGCTTAAAATGCTTAACTATGGCTATTTTTGTCTTAAATATATTCATTATATCATTATATTGCATGTGTGCATCCATGTTTATGCCAAATTGTTATGTATTTCTATTAACTTTGAATAAAATTGAAGTTTTCCCATACACGTATCGGGAAACTCAATGGCCGGTCGCCTTTGTTTTGCTCTCGACTCCGTTTTCAGCGCATGCGCAGTCGGAATGACGAATTATCTATACAGTACCTTATGAGGGGCCATCCAAAGCGTACAACATTTTCACGGTAGTACAAATGGTACGACAGGGGGAGGGAGCTGACATTTATCACTTAGTAAAAATGTTGATTTTTCCACCGCAACCTTTTTTTTTTTTTAAACATTAGGCTACCACATCCGATGATTGTAGTTGATTAAGCTGGGTAATTTTCAATCACGGACAATTAGTCTTCTTCATTCCACTGTTCTCCTTGCCCTATACTAGCAATGCTGACCACCAGGCTAGGTAGCGATAAGCATCAATTTTTAAGTTACTGGTTTGACTTGACCAGGCTTCAATTCAAACACGGGGCTTGAATTCCATGACCTACCAAAACGGGAGGCGAGCACTCAACTCATTTGGCCACCCCATCTGAGTCCGTAGTAAAATGTTGATACGTACTACTTGCGGGGGGGGGGGGGGCCGAAGAAGTAATACCCTTTGTACTACCTTGAAAATGTTGACAACTTTGAACGGCCCCTAACCGTGTGACCTCAGACTGAGGGGTTCCTATGGATCTATGACGTCAGTATAATGGTGGGTCATTACTTTGAGCTCTGAAGCGGAGGACGCTGGGTGTGGTGTGTGCTGGGAAGGGTCGGTGAAGTAAGGACTGTCGCATACATCCTTGGCAAAACGCTGACGCTGGGAGATAGGGGAATAAGTTTTAAACTTTTAATCAAAGCAATAGGGATGTAAGCAATAGGATACAACAGTGTTGCCAACCTGGAGGTACTGAGAATCCTTGAGGTTTTGCATTGCGTGCGTGGAACCGGAGTGGTGGCAGCAACCAGCTTGCTATAGAGGAGTGGGGGGTGGGGGTGGGGGGGTGAGATTCGGGGACTTGCCCCCCAGAATTGTATTTTTAAATGGGTTATTTGAGGGCATTTCCAAGGGGTTAAAGGATGATATTTTAGCATATGTTTAACATGATATTTATTGGTATTTAATCAAAAGTGCACTGTAGTACAAGGGATGAATATTAGAGAAAAAAAGCAAAAATAGTAACCAAAACATTTTTCTTGTGAAATTCGTGGGATTTTGAGGGCAATACGTGACCCATGAGGTGACTGATCAGAACCTTCAATTTCCGTGACTCACGGGAATTTCGTGAGAGTTGGCAACACTGATACAAAGGGGAAGCAGCTGCTGTAATTATAATAAACACAATTATATCTATACTGGTCCCATAAGGAAATGCATAACATAAAATAATAGTAGCAAAATATATATAAAAATGTACATATTTTCCAAATGGATTTATTTATTAAAGAATATTTAGTAGTAACTTAAATATATTTCTCTAATTCAAAATGTAATCAATGATAATTTTGTAATTACAAATACCAAATACAAACTTTGTTTTTTGTCTATTTTCAAAGATGATCATTAACTAAATAAAGACATCTGGAATTAGTATTTTCCATGTTTGGCAGAGAAAAAATACAGGCATGTGTTCATGACAGCAACATAGGAGACGGGACAACATGGAGAAAGCACATTACATCATGGTAAGACAGCTATGGCATGTAAAAACAACAACTCTGAGAACAACAGGACGAAACAAGCAGCAAATTAACAGGTGTGAACATCTGGCGAAAGCACCTTACATATGACCAGGAATTACACAATGTCTGACACAAGCAACATTACATTACATGTGGGTGGATCAACCACGTGGCAGATATCAACCACGTGGCAGATATCAACCAGGTAGCAGATATCAACCATGTGGTAGATATCAACCAGGTGGCAGATATCAACCACGTGCAGATATCAACCAGGTGGCAGATATCAACCACGTGGTAGATATCAACCATGTGGCAGATATCAACCAGGTGGCAGATATCAACCAGGTGGCAGATATCAACCATGTGGCAGATACCAACCATGTGGCAGATACCAACCATGTGGCAGATATCAACCATGTGGCAGATATCAACCACGTGTCAGATATCAACCGGGTAGCAGATATCAACCGGGTAGCAGATATCAACCATGTGGTAGATAAACAGATATCAACCATGTGGCAGATATCAACCATGTGGCAGATATCAACCACGTAGCAGATATCAACCACATGCAGATATAAACCGGGTGGCAGATATCAACCACATGGCAGACATAAAATATGTGACGTATTAACCATGTGGCAAATATCAACCACATGGCACATATCAATCATGTCGACCATGCCAACCATGTGGGAGATATAAACCATGTGCCACAAATATCAACCCTATGTCATATATCAAACATGCGCCAAATGGACGAACCGGTTGGTTGCCAGTTATTGTTCCGACCTTCACCCACACCCCTGCCACTTATTGGTTTGTTTTTGTATATTAATTGATTAAGCAGGGCAAATTTCAATCGCGAACAATTTTCTTCATTCCACTGCTCCTTGTCCTATTCGAGTAATGCAAAACACCAAGCTAGATAGCGACGAGTATAAACGTTTACATCATTGGTTTGACTCATCCAGGGTTCCAACCAGGGGATTAAAATACCATGGCCTACGTCCTCTGACACAGGCGCTCAACTCCTTTGGCCATCCCATCAGGCGGAGGAATCCCATTTCGAGGTCACCTGGTGATGTCACCAGTGTTTACGTTCATTAACATCCCTTGTCTCCACCAATCAGGACAATTACTGAGTGCCACAAGCATTGAACTGACAGTTGCTACAGCAACTGAACTGTCAATAACTAGCACTAATGGTTTGAAATTGTGTGCAAACATGATGAATAGCTAATACGTAACATATGATTTCCAATATAACACACCTATTTGTATTCATTGTGTATTCATAAACAGATGGAGTTAAAGATGAATAACTTTAAATCCAAAGGTAATTCCCTAAATACATTAGAATGTATGTCACAGAGACCAGTTTGGTTTGGAAGGCGACAGTGGAAGTGTCAGTCTGTGGCCAAAGGGTCGGGGCCGGCTGAAGGTACTGGCAACTCGGGCAGCCACATGCTAGGGGGCGCCACATCAGCAGGGTCCGTACACTTGTGAAGATATGGAATTCGAGGCTATTTCTAGGCTGTTTTTGATAGGAATTCAAGACTATTTTCATTTGGATTTAGTCCAAAATCACCATACAACGATTTCAGACTAATTTAGATCAGTGGGGACAGTTTAATGGAATGCAAGGCCTTTAAAGACTAAACATCCCAAATAGGTTATTTTCAAGGCCTTAAAATGGGGCAAAGGAAGTTTAAGACTCTTCAAGACTTTCCAGGCCCTGTACAGACCCTGCATCAGTGTTAATTATTTTTAATTATACTGGTAAAAGTGGCGACGTTCAGCTTGCCCAGGGCACCAGCAGCGGCTCTTTATATAGTCTGGTTCAGCTTTTAAAGAAACTAGTGGAGTCATACGCTACTCAAAGAAAATATAACACGCAGTTATTTAGTCATTTGACTCCTTGTTTAATCTCATGCCGCTACATTAATGGTATCGAAGACTACAACAAAACAACAATAAAAGGGTAGTGATTTGTTTGGAATGCTTGGGCTTTGATCAATGTGAGTGCCCCGCTTTCCGGATAGATCCAGCTGAATCTGGAAAACCCCATAGATGCGTCCCTCTTCGATAGAACAAGGAAATCACAAACATGAACGCCAGGTTTGCTGGCTAGTTCAAAGACTACTCACACGCAGAGTTTTTGTAGACAAATTAGTCAATTGTGAGACTGTCTCAGTTGGACCATCATTAGGATCTCAGATGGTTGGTGGCTGCACCCAATTTGTCCTTTTAATGACAGGACACTTAAACCAGGATCTTCTACATTCTAGGATAATGTCTTTGACTGTGGATTTGGAACAATTATTCAGGGATCAGAGTGATCTTGGAGTGGGGAAAAATGTGGAAATTCTCCAAGAAGAGTCTGTAATGATTAGTGCTAAGACAATGCTTAGGGAGCAATGTATAAAACATGCCCATCGCTAGTGTTCCGCAATCTTGTGACAGTGCTATCAGGGTTAGTACTGGTCCTTAAAAACCGACAAAGTACTTAAAATGATCATTTAAAAAAAGAAGTACTGGAAAGTACTTAGAATTTGTGGTTAAGGGCCAAATGTCATGAAAATATAGTTGCCCGACAATTTGAAATCATGTTTTGATTTCAATAAACATGTATCCACAATCTGTGCTTTGTCCGACCACCCTCAGTTAGGCTTAATAAATTAATACTTTGTTGGACCCTTTGTTTCTGAGTTCTCCATGATTTAATAACTTTTGGATGGTCAATGGATTATTCCAACATCCTCACAGGGTTGCAGCATGCAAAGTTTCATAAGGATGGATGTAGGATTTGTAGGTATTTGGTTAATAAAAAACGCTGCCTCGAGTCCTTCAACGTCGTTGAAAAGTCATGGAAAAAAAGCAACCTGATAAAGAGTCATGGTTAAAGTTATATAGTCCGATGGTTTTGAATTTCTGTATTTTTTCTGAGATAAATATATTAGATCAATCACTAATATTTACTTTACACTAATTCAAAGTTACTTTTATTTTAAATGGTAAACTTTTGAGATGTTTTGAGTGCAAACTTGGAAAATTAGTTCTGGCAAGCTTGCCAAAACTACAGCATATACTTCTGCAGTAACAGGTTCTGTTAAATTGACTCAGTATTGCCTTCTACACAGAAATATATGCTTAATAAGTGCATCAGTATCTAAGTTAGATATGTCAAATCAAATCTAGATAATTGGTTCAGTTTTGAAAATTTGCTATTTCATCGGACTATGCAGCTTTAAGCCTATGACAGAATTTCCACAATTTCGTAGAAATCAGTCCAGGGTTTGGTATCATTTGAAAGAGAAATCAATCTACTTTCATATCAAATCAACTTGATTTTCAGCGGTCTTTGATATATGTCAATTTAATTGCACTGACATCACATATTTAGATTTTTCAACACTTCAGTCAGGGCTCCAGGGACTTAATAATTAAAATCTATTTAAGGCTGAAAGGGTTAAGTAAGTAATAGATGAGGAAAATATGTAGAATACCATAGAATTTATCAAATATCTTTTCGAAAGTATGCAAATCACCAAAGATCAATGGAATCTATGACATCGCGGAGATCATTCATCCCTGCAATAATGTATTACAGAAAATCAAAAATAATTCAAAATGACCTGGTTCTAGGATGTACAGATTTGCATCAGCATGGTGTGTTCGGTTACCATGGCAACCCTCAATCAGTTCATCACTTATCAATAGCTCAAGTTGTACTTGGCATTGTGGTTCAAACACAAGATGTTATCTATCATCTGAAAACTACACAAGGATTTTAAAATGATCTAGTTTTAAGTTGTTGCTTAAAAACAATTGTGATCCCGTATCTCTAATCTAAATATATAGAAGCTATAGTGATTTGTCAACGAACTAAAGCGTTTATAGCTATCGAAAAGCAAATTAAGAATCGATATTAAATGATTGGACCTAATTTTATTTAAAGTTGCATAATACGATGGCTTCGAGTTTCTATCATATTTTTATGTAAAGATATTAGGTTGATTATTACAATGTACTTTACTCTAGTTTGAAACAGCTTCAATTTTAAAAGGTTAACTTTG
Source organism: Branchipolynoe longqiensis (assembly GCA_030323885.1). Lineage (NCBI taxonomy): Eukaryota > Metazoa > Annelida > Polychaeta > Phyllodocida > Polynoidae > Branchipolynoe > Branchipolynoe longqiensis. Next base: position 7,061,417 of record CM059186.1, on the reverse strand, counting down.
CAGATATTTCAAGGGAAATCATGCCAAATTTAAGTTACTTTAAACTAAAAGTAAAGTCGATTATAAAATCAACCTAATGAAAATCAGAAACTCAAAACCATCGCAAAAAATACACGGTTCGATGTTTTTGAATTTAGGCATATATTTAGATAAATATATTAGGTTGATAATCACAATTATCTTACTTTAGTTTGAAGAGCATTTTTATTTAAAAGGTTAATTTATATTTTAATTGAAGAAATTATATTAATTTTAGCATGCACACCAAAATGGTAGACATCACATGCTTCAGCGGTTACAAGTTGTATTAAATTGACTTAATATCCTATTTATGCAGCAATAGATATGTAATGAGTGCACCAGTATCTAAGTAGTGCTCGGAATCTGGGTGAGTGCTTAGGTTTATAAAATGTGATCATCGGATTAATCAGCTTTAAAGCCAGTTTCGTTAGTTGTCTTTAGTTCTTACCAACTCCAGCAGGCGTTGACTAGCCACACCATTTGGAAGTACAACGCTCGGATCTCGATTTAGCACAATCAGATTTAGGCCATAACATCCAAGGGAGGATTGATACAGAAAGAAATGCACATTTTATATCAGCTTTAAAGCCAGTTGCGTTAGTTGTCTTTAGTTCTTACCAACTCCAGCAGGCGTTGACTAGCCACACCATTTGGAAGTACAACTCTCGGATATCGATTTAGCACAATCAGATTTAGGCCATAACATCCAAGGGAGGAGTAATCCAGAAAGAAATGCACATTTTATAGCCCCCCCCCCCCTCCCCCCTCTCATGGAACCACAAGTTTTCAGTGTAACACCCCATCAAAGAAATATTGTTTAATGGAAAACAGCTGGATTTAAATGCTCTATAGGACACCCTCCCTCCAATAAACTTCATTTTCTCCTGGTTTTTTTTCTTATTCTCATTAAAATGTTGGCACATTTAAAAACAACCACAAAGAATTTATCAGATAATTTTTGTTAATTTAATAGGTTTTTTTATTTTACTTTAATGCACAAGATAATTTTTATAAATTGAAAAAGCATAGTTTTCCTTATTCACCAATATATGCACCTACTTATCTAAATCTAGCTTTCTCTCTTCTTCCTTCTCCCCGTTCCTAGAGTGCCACAGAAGCTGGACTTTGTTTGTGCCTCGCGCATGCTCGGCCAATAAGGCTTGTGACAATTACACTACAATGCTAAATATAAACTGTTGAGTCTGTTTGTCCGTCTATTTGTCCGACTGATGGTCTGAATATTCATGTTAGCGTGTGACGTCATTTGCAACAAGATTGTCACAATTAGGCCACGGTGCTAAAATTAAAATCCTATGTTTTGAGTCTCTTTGTCCGACTGACTGCTTGTTTCAATATTCACGCCAGTGCGTGATGACATTCATGTCAAGCCGGCCGCAACTACCACACACAGTGCTAAATATAGGTTTTGATTCTGAAAGATTGCCCATTTGAACATTCATTACAGCACATGACGTCATTCATGCCACAACTAACCCCATAGTACTAAATATAGGTTTTGAGTGTGTCCGACCGACTGCCCATTTGATTATTCACCACAGCGTGTGACATCATTCATGACAAGCCGTCCGAAACTAATCCTATACAGTACAACCCCGTTAAACCAAACTTTTTCGGCGGCCCGGCAAAATACTACCATTTATCATAAGTATCGGTTAATCCAAACAAAATTGTCGGACCCAGGCCACTTCCGGTATGGTTAAACCAAACTTTCATGTGGTTATAAGGTCATCTGAGACTTTTTTATATGATAAATGGTAGTATTTTGTAGGTCGCCGAAAAAAGTTTGGATTAACCGATCGCTTGATTTAACCGAGATTGGTTTGATGGGGTTAAACTGTATGTACATAAAAAAACAATAATTATAGTGTCCACATACATTGTACATTCATAATGCACTCCCGTTTTTGCCAAAGCCAAGTCAAAGTCAAAGCTCGGTTAAACCAATGATCAGTTAATCCAAACAGATTTCTAGGGTCCCTTCAAGTTTGGTTTAACAGGGTTATACTGTACTACTAAATATAGAGTCTTGAGTCTGTCCGACCGACTGCCCATTTGAATATTCACCCCAGCGTGTGATGTCTTTCATGACAAACCGGCCACAACTAACCCCATACTATTAAATATAGTCTTGAGTCTGTCCAACCGACTGCCCATTTGAATATTCACTCCAGGTCGTGACATCATTCATGACAAGCCAGCCGCAACTCACCCCATACTATTAAATATAGAGTCTTGAGTCAGTCCGACCGACTGCCCATTTGAATATTCATCCCAGGTCGTGATGTCATTCATGACAAGCCAGCCGCAACTCACCCCACACTACTAAATATACAGTCTTGAGTCTGTCAAACCGACTGCCCATTTGAATATTCATCCCAGGTCGTGACGTAATTCATGACAAGCCAGCCGCAACTCACCCCATACTACTAAATATAGAGTCTTGAGTCTGTCCGACCGACTGCCCATTTGAATATTCATCCCAGGTCGTGATGTCATTCATGACAAGCCAGCCGCAACTCAGCCCATACTACTAAATATAGGTTTTGAGTCTGTCCTACCGACTGCCCATTTAAATATTTACCCCAGCGTGTGACGCCATTCATGACAAACCGGCCACAACTCACCCCATACTACTCTTGAGTCTGTCTGACCGACTGCCCATTTGCATATTCACCCCAGCGTATGAGGTCATTCATGACAAACCAGCCACAACTCACCCCATACTACTAAATATAGTCTTGAGTCTGTCTGACTGACTGCCCATTTAAATATTTACCCCAGCATGTGATGCCATTCATGACAAACCGGCCACAACTAACCCCATAGTACTAATTATAGGTTTTGGGTCTCTTTGTCCGACCGACTGTCCATTTGAATATTCGCCCTAGCTCGTGACACCATTCATGACAATCCGGCCACAACTACCTCTATTAGTACTAAATATAGGCCTTGAATCTGTTTGTCTGGTCGAATGCATGTTTCCATACTCAGGGATGAAAGTGGTCTCCGGCAAAAAACGTGGAAATCAAACTAAGATTAATACACCGACAGCAAATTTCCACAATAACGCAGATTTCTCCGAATAGGAGTAGCACTGTGAGGGAATCACGGAAAAATGCCGGAAGTCAGGTTTAAACTGTCTTTGTGACTGTATTATCGCCCATATTTCTTGTTTGAGTTTCTTGTTCTAGCAACATCTAAGTGATCATATAAGAACAGGATTTAAACTAATTGTTGTCATATATCACCGATTCCTTGGCATTTTGTTTAACGTTATTCGGTAAATATTTTTAAAAATCGCGGAAATCCGCGAAATCACGGAGACCTTTCATCCCTGCATATTTACACCAGCTCACGATATCATTCCTTACAAATACAAGCCCTTATGCAATACTACACAAACCTCCCCCCCTCCCTTTACTCTCCCCCCCCCCCCCGCCACCCATCCCCACCCACTACTCCGGGTCCTCATCGAGCCTATCGAGGTTACACCGGAAGCCAGACTCCTGCAGTTTGGCGTGCGCCTCGCTCATGCTCGTCCAATGATCGTCGCCACGGACGCTGAAGCGCACCATTGGGTAGTGTCGGCCGGGGTCTGCGTCTGTGTCGTGCAGCTCTGCGCTTGCGTCCACCATCCGCTGTACGTATCCGTTGTCGACATTGTCTTTGAAGACGAGGTACAGCGCGGAGCACAACTTGGCGCGCGTCTGCTCATGAAGCCCGAGCATCGGTTTCATGACGCCACCCGTGTCACTGCGTTCCATGCGACGTAGCAGGTTCGGATAGACAAAATTCTCGCCATCCGGAACCACCACGTACGCCAGCCCCGGGTAGGTGCGCCGGCCGGGCCCGCCCCCGCCGCCGCCGGCATCCCGCCCGGCCCGCCGCAGCCCGGACACGGTGCCGGTGAAGGCGGACCCGACGACGGCGATGCCGGGGAAGCTGGTGACGAGCAGATCACAGCGACGCTGATGCGCCACGATGTCGGCCCACGCTGAGTGCAGGTCGCAGCCGGCTTTGCCGTACCAGCTCAACCGGAAGGCGCACATCTGACTTCCGGCGTGCAGCACCGGATCGACCAGGTGCGAGGCGAGCAGCTGGCGGTGTGTGTGGCTCTGCAGACCGCTCAGCGTAGGGTATCGGGCCTCCCCGCCTCCCCCTCCGCCGCCGCCGCCCCCCAGGCTCACCTGCAAGTAGACAACCAACACTGTACTCAGGTCAAACTGGGTGTCTACTGCGCACGCGCCGGGTCAGCGGGCGGGGGTGTGAGGGGGAAGGGGGGAGGGTGAGTGCAGGGGTTTGTGCGGAACCCGTCCAATGACCAAAAATATTTATACTTGTCGCTTCCTAGCCAGGTGCTCGGCATCATTAGGATAAGGCAAGGACTGGTTGGCTCAGTGTCAGGATAATGTGACTGAGTGGGATATCAGGTTTATTGTGCTGACGGCCTGGTCTCCCACGGGGGGGGGGGGGGGGGGGGGGGGGGGGGGGGGCAGAACTATAAAGTCGCCATGGGTGCGCACTGTCACAAGTCGGTGCCTGTCTTGATGTGACCGTAGATGTTGCCAGGACATAAAACTCCAACAACCAACCAACTTCATTCAACACACCCGGTGGTCCTTAAATGAGCGTTTCACAGCCCACGGAAAATGTTTGTCAACACTGTCATAGTCGGCCCAATTAAAAGCACACCTGTCAGCGGCTGTAAGCAGTTTATTGCCAGATATGGGGTTTGAGGCCCTAGGAACTGGAGGGTGAGATATCGACCATGGCGTAGGCTGAGATAGAAGCGCATTCCAGAGGCCAGATACCTAATGTGGTAAAATGTATTATACATATATTATTTTCAATGAAGTGTGTATGTGAAAGTTCGATACTCAAGCACTGGAGCAGCCTGGTCAACACTTTATTTGCTATTAGGTTCCATACCCAACAACAATACCACAGCCTGCGTTTAGCACCAAACAACAACAGTAGATGGGAGATGGTCCCACGATATTAAACAAATACAATTTTTAAAATGTATATTTGAAGATTAATTAAGTACTTTTTAAGGAGTTCTTTGTTAGTTCTTTGTCAATAAAGTCGGTGGTCCTGATTGAGGTCCAGCCAGAGATATTCGCTCACACCCATACTTGTGTTTGTACGGAATGTCTAATAAAACATGTGATGTATAAGCATTATGCTAGTATAAAGGCATGGGAGGGAATTATATGTTTATATAATACTTTATTATTGATGGTGTGCATTACTTGATGTATGCCCCCCCCCCCCACCAACCACGCGACTGGTGGCGCCGCCACGAGCACCATCCTAACCGGGACGCTACACTGTTCACTCACACCCGGGAATTCTTTTACACTGATCATGAGTGAGTGATTTGGGCGGATTGCTTGGTTGGTTGGACAGTCCATTCCACTCCACCCCCACTTCTCGCTAATCATATCACTTATATTCGTTGACGAAGCAGGACAGATTTCCAACTCCAGACAATTTGCTCTTCCTCATTCCACTTCTCAGAGACCAGACAGGATGGCCGAATGAGGAGAGCGTCCGTCTCCTGTTTTGGGAGATCCAAACCCATAAGTTTGTGGGTTCGAATTCTGGTCAAGTCAAACCAATGACTTAAAAATTGATACTTGTCGTTTCCTAGCCTGGTGCTCGGCATTAATAGGATAGGGCAAGGACTGGTTAGCTCAGTGTCAGGATAATGTGACTGAGTGGGATATCAGGTCATGGTGCTGGTGGCCTGGTTTCCCAGTGGGGCAGCACTAAAAAGTCGCCATGAGTGCGCACTGTCACAAGTCAGTACCCGTCCTGATATGTCCTTAAGTGTTGCTAGGACGTAAACCCCAAACAAATCTTGCCATATCCTAGTAATGCCGAGTGTAGTGACAAGCATGAATTTTGTAAGTCTTCGTATTGACTGGGCCAGGGATTGAACCCATGACTTCACGCACGGGGAGCGAGCACTACATATTTAGCCATCCCTCTAGCTAGCCACTTCCTGTTGAGCCGATTGAACTATCTCACAGAACTTAAGGCCGGTACACACCTCCCGTATAAAACCTAAAACGGAGTTTTAAGTCGCGAATCGGAAGGCTCTGGTGTGAGAGGGGGTCACACACCTAAAGACTGAAACCGACTAAAACTCAAACTTTGCCGCGAAACGGGAGGTGTGTACCGGGTTTGATAAGATTAAAAAAATGAATCGGGCAGTTTTAGTCGGGAAACAGGATGGGTTGGGTTGTAACGGGAGTGGGGGGGGGGGGGGGGTCACACACCTAAAGACTGAAACCAACTAAAACTTAGTCGGGAAACGGGACGGGTCGGGTTGTGATGGGTCCCGTCGGACAGTCAGTCTTAGCGCGTGAATCGTATACGCGAGGTGTGTACCAGGCTTTAATCATATCATCACTAACTCCTTCCGACCGATTTTACCTCAATATAATTAGTTAAATCTGCAACTAATTCCCAAAAGGATGAAGCAACACCACAAGTGGGTCATTTCACGCCAACACACCCGGTGCCTATTTGGTCACCATCTCGAATTACAGAAATACATATTTATGGAAAACTAACTCATGCACCATTTTAGTCCCCCATCTCCAAATACTTTCTGAGATATAGGCCTCTCAAAAAAGGGCAGCCCCCCCTTTTTTTTCTCTCTTTCTTTTCTTCTTCCTTTTTTAACCCTCGCGACAGCCAAAATCAAGTAGATAATGTTATTGTAAATGCCTATATCTCAGCTTTGAATAGAGATAGAGACCTGAAATTTGGTTTGTACCTTATTTGTAAGTAGCCCTAACACATCAAATGTATAGTTTTGAGCCGTGTTTCATATTTTCAGAGTTATTTACGGTTGAACACCTTGAAATTGTTTTGGCTCCTGTACGGTTTTGGGTAACATTTGGCCATATTGAAAATGTTGAGGTCTTTTATACCTTGACTGCTGTTTCATAGGCATGTTAAGGTCATTTGCTCACAATTTCACCTTCTGCTCAAAAGTGATTCATATAGTTATGATTTTTCAAAAAGATATTGCATTTCACACTTTTCATATGCCAAAATGAGCACACGAGTTCGAGCCCTGGTCGAGTCAAACCAATGACATAATTTTTTTTACTTGTCGCTTCCTAGCCAGGTGCTTGGCATTAACAGGATATGGCAAGGACTGGTTGGCTCAGTGTCAGAATAATGTGACTGAGTGGGATATCAGGTCATGGTGCTGGCAGCATGTTTGCTCACTGGGGCAGCACTATAAAGTCGCCATGAGTGCACACAGTCAAAAGTCTGTACCCGTCCTGATATGACATTAGATGTTGTCTGGATGTAAAACTCCACAACCAACCAACCAACATCCTAGCAACATCTAGGGTCATATCAGGACAGGTACCGACTTGTGACAATGCGCACTCATGACGACTTTATAGTGCTGTCCCACTGGAAGACCAGACTGCCAGCACCATGACCTGATATCCCACTCAGTCACATTATCCAGATACTGCGCCAACCAGCCCTTGTCCTTTTGTAGAAATGCCGAGCGCCAAGCTAGGTAGCAACAAGTATCAATTTTGTATGTCATCGGTTTGACTCGACGAGGATTCGAAGACCCGACCTTCCGCATGGGAAGCCTAAGCTCTACCGATTCGGCCACCGCGTCCGGTCAGTGCACTATCTTCTCATACTTGAGACATAGAACAACATCACCTAATGGAGAAACAGGCTTAGATTCCACCCAAAAGTCAGCAATGCTCTATAGCTATTTGTAAATGATTTGTTTGTGTTTTTACGTCCTGACAACATCTACGGTCCTTACCATGGTCATTCCACTGGACGGTAAAAGGGTTGGCTGCCTTCTCACATGTTTGAAGCCCAGCCGAGTCAAACCAATAACATACCAAATTTATATTTGTCACTACGTAGCCTGGCGTATGATTTTGATTTTTTTTTTTAAATGACCTAATTTCATCTATATTTTCTAGATTACACGTGATGGGTATATTTTAAATCAGTCTCAAAAACATTGAGAAATCACTAAATCGTTTAAACTGGAGACAGTTAAAGAAATGTACTTCTTAACTTTAAGTACTCAATCTATTAATGCTATTTAATGAGTTTACGGTAAATCCAAAGGATTCTCTTACTCAATCAATATGGTATATGTTTAATGAACACCACTCACACACAACCACAGAGGAATTAAGCAAAACACATGCTTCATATATTACACTTTAACAGATATATTGGCACAAATAATAGCATGCTTAAATAAATAAGACTGACAAGATGCCTGGCATTAGCTACAGTTATTCATAGGTGGTACTTACCATGTCACTCTGCAGACCGGCTGGACGCAGTGTTGGCGTTCCACCTGATGACCACGAAGAGCATCCTACCCGACTGCCATCTGGTGAAAAGAGTGAGCTCGTATTAGGATCGAAGAGCATCTGCGCCGACATGTCCCCCTGGTCCGTCGGCACAAGGTAGTAGTCATCGAGGCTCTGTCGCTTGGTGGGCGGCTCAGCATCCCATAACCGGCCGTTGTTCTTTCCGGCGTCTGTCGAAAGGTTGAAGGAGGAGTATGTCTGCCGCATGGCATCTGCATCATGCTGCTGCAGGCCTCCGTGTGCTAACGAGCCCCCCGTATAAGGTCTCTTCTGCGACTGCGGGTTTAGCACCCGTCTCTGTCCAGCAATCATGAGCGCCTGATGGGCGATGGCCCCCGGTGATTTCAGTGCTGGCACATCACCCCATACGTCCTGCGCATTTGCGCCGTCATCCTCCACCTTGATAACTACGTCCGGTTCGTCGATACCCGCTGCCAATGCCCCCTGCGGGGTCGGCGTGTTGAGCTCAGACCTCTTGTCGACAGCAATCTCGTTCCTGACCTCATCGAAGCCTTCCATTTCATCCTCTGTCAGGTTCACGAGCTCCGGTTGGCTTTCGCACTTCGTGAACCCTGCGGATTTGGAGACTGGTGAACGTAGGTCATCGCTGGACTTATCGCCTTTGCAATCGAAGCTGTCGTTGATGTGGACGATGAAGACATCGCTGTTGTCGAGGGTGATGCCAATCACCGCTTCGACACGCAGCTCTGTCTTGTAGGTGAGCCCATTCTTGCATAGCAGCGTCACCGTATCCGAAAGGAGGTTCTTCACGCGTTCCTGCTCTGGTCGCATCCTGACAAACTCACCAGCCTGGATATTGGACGTCAACTGCGGAATGCACAGAGGAGGGATATACATTAAAGTTATATAATCTAATGGTTTCGTGTTTCTGCCCTTATTTCTTTTTAAAGAAAAAAGAAGCTAAACCTACAGGCCCAGGGATGAAATCGCCATGTTCCATTATCTCCCTATTATAGCTCCAATTGTATGCGGGTATTGCAGTACCTCTGATACCATAGGTGCTAAAATACCTCAGGGAGTTTGACGCCCGTGCCTTGCAAAGTTGTAAACCACTGCCTTGTTGTACATGTTCTTGACAGAACCAAAGGCTAAGGGAGCAAACCCTAACAGAAAACCATGTTACCGTGCCAGCATTAAGGGCGATGATGAATGGAACTCCCAACATCTTCCGACCAGCCACTGCAGGGACAAATAGTCGGTACCCATTCTAATATGACCTTAGATGTTACTAAGACATAAACCCAAACAATCTGAAGAACAGTGTATCGGCGCGAACAATACGTCCATTCGGTGGAATAAAAAAAAACACCAAAAAGAAGAGAAAGTTAAAGACCCAATGCGTTAGCTGGCGTGCTGCCTTACTATTGTGCTGTACTTCCCACACAGAGTACACTATAATTGAGCATGTCTGAGTACATAGGGGCGACGGCCCCGAACCAAATTGCCCAATCAGATCAAAGTTAATTAGGTCAAATCGTGTAATTATAACGGTCATTGTCAGCGCGCTCAAAGTCTCGGGGACTGATCACCACCATGGAATGTGTGCAGACTGGAATCTTGCCTAAATTAGACTAATTACCAGCAGTTCTTGTATTACTAAGCAATTGCTTGTTTGATTGGGGTTTTACGCCATAGCAACATCCAAGGTCATATCAGGGTGGGTACTGACTTGTGACAGACAATGAGCACTCATGGCGACTTAATAGTGCTGCCCCACTGGGAGATCGATCAGGCTGCTGGCACCATGACCCGATTTCCCACTCAGTCTCATTATCCTGACACTGAGCTAGCCAGTCCTTACTCTATCCTAATAACGCCAAATTCCAGACTGGGGAGCGACACGTATCACTTTTATAAGTCATCGGTTTGACTAGGCCAGGATTTGAATTCCTGACCTTCTGCACAGGAAGCCTCTAGTCTTACCGATTCAGCCACCAAGCATTTAAAATATTAAGATTCGACAAGATCCACCGGATGAACATCTGACCATGGATTAACTATAGCTAAGCTAAGCTGTCTTTGACGAAAATAGTCGATGAGATAACAGGACCCTATTGGATTAAAGCTGCCCTCATAAGAAGTCTTCTTTTTTTTCAATGAAAGTTGGTGGGTGTAAAGGCCCTGTCACACTACGACGTAACGACGTCAGCATAGGGAGAATGTGAAAAACGTCAAACTTCTCAGCGTAGTATGCAAATTTGGGCACAAGTTGAATGTGGATGCAGCGTAGTTGATGAGAGCGTAACGTCGGTAAAGCATAGTGATAGCATCATTCAACGAGAGAGGACGTCATTACGGTCACAGGACATTATTCCATCGCCAGAAGAACGTTATGTGACGTTACATACATCATGACACGGTGGCGAAATGCTGAACGTACGTTGGAAGTACGTTCGGCGTACGTTCTCCTGACATTCCCATTACGCTGTGTGGATGTTTCCACCGGCGTTAATGTGGGTCGACGTAGTCGAACGTAGTGAGCAGCGTTTGACTAACGTCCTTTTAACGTCATTGACGTTCACCAAACGTGTACAGAACATACGGCGAATGTAAACCCTTATGTTCGAGTTACATTGAAAGTTTGGAACAGGTTCAAAACCTTGACGCGTGCCGACGTAACACGACGTAGCTCAACATCACTCTAACGTCATCATAACGTAACCCAACGTACGTCAACGTAATGACGAAACGTAACCACTTCAGGCTCACGTTGGCTCGTTACGTCGTAGTGTGACAGGGGTATTAGTGATTTAGTCTGTTACTGTTAGTATAACGGTCCGATTGTATGACTGACCCCTTGTCGCATCTTCATGTAGCTAAATCCTGCTTGGTCTTTAAATTAGGAAATCTTAGTGTCAACCTAGTGCACAGCAGTCACAAGCATGTCTTCTTACAACTGGCGCCTGTAGTGAATGAGTGAGTGAGTGAGTGAGTGAGTGAGTGAGTGAGTGAGTGAGTGAGTGAGTGAGTGAGTGAGCAAGTGTGTGAGTGGTGAATTACTAACTCTTTGATACAGATAGGATTTAGATTCCCCAGGTTAAAAAAACAACAACTCCCTATGCTATTTACATTACATCCTTTCTTAAAAATCATTGAAATAAGATTGTTTGTTTGTCGGCGATTTATATCCTATCAAAATATATGCTCATCTCAGGATGGGTACCGACTTATGAAAGGGCACACTCATGGCAACTCTTTAGTGCTTCCTCACTGGGAGGTCAGGTTGCTGGCACCATGACCCAATATCCCACTCAGTCACATTATCCTGATACTGAGCTAACCAGTCATTGCCCTATCCTAGTAATGGTGAGCACCAGGCTAGATAGCGACAAGTATCAATTTAGTAAGTCATTGGTTTGACTCGGCCAGGATTCGAACTCCCGACCTACCGCATGGGAAGCCTGCACTCTACTGATTGGACCACTGCAGATAGTCAACAAAAGAAGTCGCAGGGATGAAAGTGGTCTCCGGGAAAAAAAGCGGAAATGCAGATATTCTCCCATAGATTTAGCATTGTCAGGGAATCGCGGAAAGTTTCCGGAAGTCGGGTTTCATATATATTGGTATAAGCTGATAGTGCTGCGCCATTTGAAGCATGTATCAGTACTATACGCTGATAGTGCTGCGGCGTTTGGAGCATTTATTAGTAGTATATGCTGATAGTGCTGCGGCGTGTGCACCACATATGAATGTATGCTGATGGTGCTGCAGGATTGAAAACTCCCGGAAATCCGCGAAATCACGGAGATCTTTCATCCCTGAAGACGAATGGGAGAAATCCCCGTGCCTCTCGTCAGTGATAGATGGGAGACCACAGCTCATAACATAAATATTTTGAAAACTTTAATAATGTGCAACAAAGAATTCCCATCAGTTCCGAGTATTCAGTGCAATGGATTGCACTGTAGTGAGGTAAGGTGCACTGACCTCCTCAGGTAAAATGCCACATAGGTACCTCATAAGCCGTGTTTACACGGGGAATTGTGAAACGTTCTAGACAAGGCGATTCATATGAAGCGTTTTAGAGAGATGTTTACACGGCGGAGTTGAAAAGTGTGTGGCGCCGGGAATCAGCAGGCGCCTGTAGCCGGCTAGCACTGCTATTTGTTTTGTTTACACTTGGTGATTCGACGCAGATGTAGCTGCTACGTTAATATCGCTTGGAATTTAAGGTTAATTTAATTAAATTTCATTATTTGAGTCTGTAATTCTGTTAAATATGATCGCATTCACTAGATTTCGGCGTAATCGGGCCCTAACACTGCCGGGCACCAGCGATTAGTTACTGCTCTCCCTGTAGCTGGCAAGCTGTCCTATTTTATCCTATCTCCTCCCAGGAACCAGCTGAATCGCTTCATATAAACCACCTCCAGAGGTGGTATAGATGTACCGTTTCATATGAAGCGATTCAGCCCTAAAACGCCACAGCATCGCGTTTACATGGCAAATGTGAATCGATCTAGACAAGGCGTTTCATATGAGGCGTTTTAAATCGCCCGTGTAAACACAGCTCTAGATAAGAATGGCCAAACCAAACACAAAACTCAGGAAAATATTTGATGACATTTTTTTTAGGAATTCTTAAGTGACAGGAGAAGCCGGAATGGTCACAAATTTTGACCATATCCGGGAAAAAAATCGGGCAGATAACAAATCTGGAAATCTGGAAGATTTTCATGTATGTACCTGGATATTTGTAATTGTAAACTATATGACGTACAATTCTAGGGGGGACGAGTGCAGTGAGGGGCACTTATCTCACCAGGTGAAATGCTACATACACAGGTAGGCATGGTTAGGTTGAATGCATCAGGGGGCTGAGATAATCTAATGGTTAGGACACTAGCCCTGAAATGGCATAAGTGTGGGTTCGAATCCCGCTCTAGGTGTGATATATCTCTTCATTTGCAAAAACAACCCAGATAACATTAGGACAATACAAACATCCAGCATCAGGATAATGTGACTGAGTAGGGTATCGGGTCTAAGTGCCCACATGCTCCTATAACTGCCCACATGCCCCTTATGTAAGTGTGTAAGCACAGACCCTCATGTCACTAGAGTTGTTTCATCTACCAGCCGGTGTAACGTGATTAAATGTCCCTCAGATGTTACCTTCGCATGTCTCAGACAGAATTGGTCGAAGGAAAGCGAATGAATTTCATTTAACCCTATCAGCCCTAAAGATATTTCAATTGTTAAATCCCTGGCGTCCTGACTGAATTGTTGAAAAATCTGAATATGTGATGTCAGTGCAATTAAATTGATATATCTTAAAGCTGTATGTTCCGATAAAGCATCACATTTTCAAAACAAAAACAATTATCTAGATTTGATTGAACATATCTAACTTAGATACTGGTGCACTTATTAAAGAGTTGTTGCCACACAGAAAGCAATACTGCGGCAATTGAATAGAAGCTGTTACAGCAGAAGCCTATGGTGGCAGAGTTTTGGTGTGCTTGCCAAAATTAATTTGGCATGGTTGTTCTTCAATATCTCCAAACTTAGCCATTTAAAATAAAAGTTACTTCAAACTAAAGTAGGGTAGGTTATAGTGAACAATCTTATATATTTATCTCAGAAAATTCCAGAAACTCAAAAACATCGGACCATGCAACATTAAATAACATGGGAAATCATGTATTACAAGTTGATTTTAAATTTCTCTTTCAAATGATACCAAATTTAGCTTCCTTGGTATTACTGGTTATGAGATATGGCTTTGGAAATCTACAACTTTGAAAAAAATAATAATAATACTTTTGCGGGCGCATTCAGGCGCTCCCGGACCGTAAGCATGGTTTGTTTAATGGGGTTTTATGTCCGAGATACTTTAGAAATAAAACTAATCACAGATTTACAAAAAAATCGCGGAAATATGCAAATCGCAACGATCTTTCATCCTGGAATAAATACTTTATGAGTGCACAAAAAATGCATGAGTTAAAAATGCTGGATCAAATCTAGGTAAGTGCTTTTGTTTTGACAATTTGATCCTTTCATCGAGTTATTCTGCTGGACAATTCCATTCCGTCGGTACACTGGTCTTCCAGCCACAAGTATATATATCGCAACATATTTTTAATAAGGTACAATAATGTTTGTTTGTTGTTGTTTTACGTCCTCGCAACATCTAAGGTCAAATCAGGACGGGTACCGACTTGTGACAGTGCGCACTCACGGCGAATTTATAGTGCCGCCCCACGGGGATACCAGGCCACCAGCACCATGACCTGATATCCCACTCAGTCACATTATCCTGACACTGAGTCAGCCAGTCCTTGCCATATCCTAATAATGCAGAGCGCCTGGCTAGGAAGCGACAAGTATCAATTTTTAAGTCATTGGTTTGACTCGACCAGGGTTCAAACCCACGATGTATCAACAGGTACAATAATGAATCGGTAAGAGCGTAGGCTTCCAGTGCGGAAGATTGGGAGTTTGAATCCCAGTCGACTCAAGCCAATGACATAATATCAATATTTGTCGTTACCTCGCTTGGCATTCAGCCATACCAGGACAGGACAATCACTGATTAGTTCAATATTAGGATAATATATCAAGTCATGGTGCTGGCGGTTTGGTCTCCTAGTGGGACAGCACTATAAAGTCAGACTTTAGACGTTGCTAAGACGTAAAACCCCAACAAACAAACCAAATAAAATACTATAATGAAATATTCGATAATCTAAACTATAACATAGTTGTCATTCTTTCCATGAGACCAGGAACCAGCATTCTAAACTTGTCCTCTTCAGACGGGATGCACTTGGGAGATGAACTGATGAGGACAGTCAGAACTATCACACCAGCTTATTAGTTAACTCACAGTGATACTGGGTCACGTGATTGACCTCAACCAATCAAATAAAGCCTAGCGTCGAGAACCGGATGGCCAATCCCTTAAATAGTCAGTGCCACTGTGGATTCAGTCTTAAGCTTGCTTGTTAAGTCTCCATAGGAAAGGAACTCAGGATCCCCTCCACGCCAGTAACAAGCTTTGCACAGTAGTCACCATGCGTACAACAACCTCCCAGAGTCTCTCCACCTATGGAGAAGGAAGTGAAACTCCCTACAAGAGTACAATGGCTTCTCGCACTGTGCTAATCAACCGGTCGACCGGTGCTAGTAAGGCAGCACCGGTCAGCCGAATGGCGAACATGGGTATCATGGAACTTAGTGTGCCGCCTGGAGCCTACACAAGCGTAGCCGAAACCGGGGTCAAGTCTGTCCGCATCACCCGCGAGCAGGAGAAGAGGAATATCCAGAACCTAAATGAGCGCTTCGCCACATATATCGAGAATGTGCGCTATCTGGAGGCGCAGAACCGCAATCTTGCTGATGTGCTTGACAAGCTGAAGGCCAAATGGGGAAAGGAGACGGCTTCCATCAAGGCCATGTACCAGGCTGAGCTCGATGAGGCCCGGAGATTGCTGGATGATGCTGAGCAGGAGAAGGCCCGACTCGAGATCCGCAGCGCGACCCTCGACGAGCTGATCGAGGAGATGCGCATCGAGCTCGATGAGGTCAAGCAGCTGCGAATCCAGGACAGCGAGACAATTGGGCGCCAGAACACACAGCTAGCTGAATATGAAGCGGAGATCACCACCTTGCGGGGGCGAATCGAAGGTCTGGAGGCGGACCGTGTGAGAGACAAGAAGGAGATCGCTCGCCTGACGGAGGCCCTGAACAAGGCACGTGCAGACCTGGACACTGAGACGCTCAACCACATCGATGCAGAGAACAGGCGTCAGACCATTGAGGAAGAGTTGGAGTTCCTCAAGCTGGTCCACGAGCAAGAGATGAAGGAGCTGGCTACTCTCGCCTACCGCGAAGTGGCAACGGAGAACCGTGACTTCTGGAAGAACGAGATGGGCATCGCACTCCGCGAGATCCAGGTGCTGTATGACTTGAAGCTGGAGGCAATGCGCGGTGAGCTTGAGACATACTACAACATGAAGTTGCATGAGTTCCGCGCAGCTGTTTCACGCGGAGAGACGGAGACCGCCCAAGCCAAGGAGGAGGGCAAGAAGCTGCGCCTCATGCTGACAGAACTGCGCTCAAAGTTAGTTGACCTTGAGGCCCACAATGCGCAACTGGTCAAATCACTCGATCAGCTCAGCCACGAACACCGGGAGCGCATGCGTGAGTGGCAGGTGGAGAACACTGAGCTCAAGACTGAGGTTGCCAAGCTGCGCCTTGAGATGGAAGCCATTTTGCTTGAGCTCCAGGACCTCATGAACACCAAGCTGGGTCTTGAACTAGAAATCTCGGCCTACAGCAAACTCATCGAAGGTGAGGAAAACAGGATCTTCGCTATCATGGAGGCAGATGCTTAAATTGACCATTGTATAATAATGCAAAGGATTTGGTTGGAATCTAAAGGGGAGGTAAATATGTGCTGCGTAAGAATTGGACTGACATGGTGTTCTGTAATTGTGTAGGTACTCAATGCATGTCATGATTTCTGCGGAACAGCATTTTAATCAGAGCATAACATGACTGGAGAGTGTAAATCTGATTTTCTAACCAGGTTACTCATTTTGACCCAGTTCTCCTGTACATCCCGTATTTTCCTAACTTATGGCCACTAACATTATCTGCCATATTTAAAAGAGGAATTTCTGGGAAAATAACTGTTGAACAATCCGAGGCTAATTAAATCTGGTTTGTGTGGTAGCCATTGGACATGGCTTTGTCTTTGGATCCAAAATAACTAACAGTTTCTTATTTGGATCTAAACGAACATCTTTGTTCTTCGAATCCATGGAAAAAATTATTTTGTCATTTGGATCCAAATGAACCGAGGCAAGCGTTGTACAATATTTCCTTAGTTATATAAACTTATTGCACACTACTAGTCAAATTATTTCTTAAATATACGTAACATGGACAATTCTGTTAACATTTATCTTACAGTTACAATTTTATAACAAGTAATTTGCAGTTCATATAAGAAAGACAGTATTTTGAAAATATTTCGATGTCTTGAATTCTTAAATGTAAGTTATGTAAGGAGCCAAGTAGTCTAAAGATATAAAGGAATTTAGCTCGATCTATAAACATGTGTGTACACAACACGTTTTTGTCGCTGGAAGTTGGAGACCACAGTTTCTTGCATGCTAAATTTCGTCCACACATAGTTTCTAGACAGTTGTAGATGTTACAAAGAATTCGCTGTCTTGTGGCAATATAAATCACACGTGCCTCATTTTGTATCTGGCTATTTGTTTCTTAACTTGACCTACAAATATGTGCGCAGACAATACTATTTTGTTGCTGTAAGTTGGAGACCACGGTTTCTTGTATAATAAATTTCGTCTACACATAGTTTCTAGACAACTGTAGAGGTTAAGAATTCACCATTTTGTGACGATATAAATAACGTCTCTCACTTATGTCTGGCTATTTGTTCCCAGGTGATTTGGGATTTCGAAAATAATTTCCTCGAACCGGAATGATAGATTACAGTAATAGTAAAGGTAAGATTGTTCTGTTAAACATGAGTAACATGCTTACATACAAAAATGAAAGAAAGGGGAGGAAAAAAAACCAGGACTCAAATATTATACCGAGTAACTGGCTTATTAGATTCTGAAATAATGTATCACAAATTACCCTAAAAGTGCTGTCAATACTCATTAATTGATTGAAAAATATTCACGAATAAAATGCTAAATCAAATGTTTGCGCTTGGTGTTATTCAGATATATACTCGCTGTGGTTGGAATACATTTAAATGTCGCAATGATATTAATTCCGTAAAATAAAACAAAATCCATGTTGTCTTTAACTTTAAGGTGAGAGGGATTCGTTTGTTTCTTAAGGTTTTAGGTCCTCGACACAGCTACGGTCAAACCAAGTGTACCGACTTGTAACAGTGTGCATTGATGACAACTTTATAGTGTTGCCTCACTGGGAGACCAGGCCACCGGCACCATGACTCGATATCCCAATCAGTCACATTATCCTGATACTAAGAAATTCGGTCCGTGTTCTATCTTAGTCATGCCGCATTGGTTTCACTCGCCCGGGGATCGAACCCATGACCTCTCATGCCAGGGAAGGGAATGCTCAGCTCATTCGGCCATCCCGCCCAGTCCATAATGATTCGTTGATATCTGGTGCAATGAGTTTGAGGTGGGTGGGTGATGTGAAATGAAGCGGAGCCTGATGGTGCAGGCAAACTGAGATGGGTAAGTGATTTGAGATTTCCATCGATATGGTATGAGTGACCAACAGTTTCCGGGTTCGAGTTACTAATCTGGATATGGACTACTTGGGGTGAAATATACTCAAGTTGGTCTAAGTCTGGCACATTTTATTCCAAACTCCCCTCTTTCTGAACAGTAATAGCCACACCTTAAAGGTGCATAGTCCGACGAAAGCTTAAAATATTCGACACCAAAAAGACATCTAAATTTGATTCTACATATCTCACTTTGCTCACTTGATCAAGTTGATGAGTTAAAATTGCATAGTCCAGTAGTTTTGAGTTTCAGGAATTAACTTTAATTTTTTTTTTTTTAGTTAAATGTAATTAGGTTAATAATTGTATAGTTTTTGTTTGTTTGTTGTTGTTTTACGTCCTAGCAGCATCTAAGGTCATATCAGGATGGGTACTGACTTGTTGCAGTAAGCACTCATGGCGATTTAATAGTGCTGCCACACTGGGAAATCAGGCCGCTGGCACCATAACCTGATATCCCACTCAGTCACATTATCCTGACACTGAGCGAACCAGCCCTTGACCTATCCTAATAATGCCGAGCACCAGGCTAGGAAGCGACAATTATCAATTTTTAGGTCATTGGTTTGACTCGACCGGGAACCAAACTCGCGAACTCCCGATCTTCCACACGCGAGGCCTGTGCTCTACCGATTTGGCCACCGCGCCCGGTTAATTGTATAGTAGTCCGCAATGACTGTCACCAATAGTAGTCCGTTATGAGCACCACTCCCTCATAGTGGTGACGGTCTGGACTTAGATAAAAGATACTTCAGTAGCCTGAGATGGGGGTGAAGAACAACCCTATATAAAAAAGCTGGTGAAAAATGTTGACATGCTCGGAAAGTCATAAATGAAATGAGCAGATAAATTCTTAATTTAAGAAGCCAAATATATTCTTCACATACATCTTAATATTTTCCCGCTACTTTTGATTTGAAAAATATAATAAAACATCTCTATAGTCGCCATCTTGTCTTTTTGCATTCTCTCCCATTTCACCAACTCTGTGCCGATATAAGTAGCCATTTGATACTGGAATCTGGGGTTCTACTTCCTGTTCCATACCAAAGCTATTTTCGCCTGTACTTAGCCTACATTGTTGTTCACCCCTACGGGGTCAATCATTTATCTACTCTGGACTACGCTGAACATTACTGGACAAAATGACCAGTAGGTGGCATCACACTAAAAGAGGTGCCACCCCCCCCCCCCCCCCCCACTGGTGAACTGTTCCACCTATTACTAGCAGCCCACTCCCATTAGAGGTTATGTGTGATCCCGCTGGGCAATGATAAGTCACTCCTGTTCTGATCGACGCGAAATAAACCAGGGAAGAACCTTTTATTTTAAAGGACTAACTTTGGAGATATTTGAAAGTGAAAATAGGCACAATTACTTTTGATGTGCATACTGAAATCCTCGACACCACTGCATTGACTTCAGTACAACAGTACATGTTGTATCATATTGACTTAGTAATGCCTAGAGCCGTGTTTACACGGCCAATTGTAAAGCGAATAAGACAAAGCGATTTATATGAAGCGAAGTAGTGGCGCATTTACACACGGTGCGGTTTATGGCGGAAATCGATATCTGCGCATGAGCAAGTCCATACGAACCAGTGCTTAAGCTAGTTCGCTTCATATAAACCACATCGCGAGGTGGTGTACATAAAGTGAATCATATGAAGCGAATCAGCCCTAATCCGCCTCAGAGTCGCGTTTATACGGCGAATGTGAGGCGAACTAGGCAAGGCGATTTATATGAAGCGACTTAACTTCCCCGTGTAAACACGGCTTAGGTCACAAATGCTGCGATCGCAGTATGGTACTGCGGTCTGCAGTGTGTCTTACGGTTGATGTATTTACGGTATTGCGGTCTGCGGTTTATCTATTCACAAATTCTACATTCACCACACAATACTGTTCGACTTGATCCACTGTTTCCACATTGACAACTCTTTTTTACTGACATACTTTTGTGAATAGTTAATATATTCAATATTATTTTTATATGTATGCTAAATCATAATGAAGAAATGGAACTGATGAAAATCATATAAAAATATACAGTTATGATTTTTTTGCGGATGCAGCGACTTATGGTCCTCGCAAGGCATTTGTGACCACGGCATTAGTTAGTAAGCTATAGTAATGGTGGTCACATTACGAGGTATCTCGCCGGCGTGCCGCCAATGCGCAAAATCACTTTTAATCGTCGAGACACGTCAAACTTTTCGGCGTCAGTGCAACGCATTTGTAGCTTTCGGCCGACGTTGTGAGAGAAAAAAAAAAAAAAGTTTGGCGTGCCGTCCTGATATGACCTTAGATGTTGCTAGGACGTAAAACAACAAACAAAAAAGCAACAGTTTGGCGCAAGGAGCCCCACACACTCGCGCCGTGTGCCTAGCGTTCGCATAATGTAATTTCAGCATGTCTCGACGCGCCCCTAACGTCGCCATAATGTTAGCACCCACGCGTTGTCACACGTCAAAAGTTTTGCGCAAGCACAAACTTCGCCGATTCCTTGACGCGCGCTGCCGACCCTCGCCGTTCATCAACGAATACCAACACACGCTTAACGCTTCCTGACGTATCCCGATGTTGCGGCAAAAAATCACATACGTCGATGCGCGTTGGCGAGCAGCGTCGTAATGTGACAGCCCATTATAAGTTGTATGCCAAAAATGGTTAATAGGTACATCATGATCATCATGCATTACCTTAGATAAAAGATTCACCCCGTACTTCCAGTACATGGGTGAAAACCAACCCATTAGAAAAACTGGCGAAGAATGTTGACACGGTGGGGAAATGAATTGAGCAGATAAATTGTTAATTGAAGAAGCAAAATATATTCTCCACATACATATTCATATTTACCCGCTACTTCTGATATGGAAAATATAATAACGCATGTAGTTAAAGGAACTTTAAAAATAAAACAGACAGCATTTTATCACCGCCATCTTGTCTTTTTGCATTCTCTCCCATTTCACCAACTCTGTGCCGATATGGGTAGCCATTTGATACTGGAGCCAGAGTTTCTACTTCCTGTTCCATACTAAAGCAGTTTTCGCCAGCTTTTATATACTAATATAGGGTTTGTGTTCACCCCTGTACTAGAAGTACGGGGTGAATCTTGTATATATTCTAGCATTACCTTAGTTGAATATGCATGATCAAATCTAGGACTAGGTAGGTGACTTTGACTTTGTCTTGAAACATTTATTCTTTGACTGGATTGTGCAGCTGGTAATCAGATTATGCAGCTTTAAATAATGTCGGGTAATATCTATTATCTGACACTTACTGAAGTTACTCCCAATATTAATTATCTGTCACGTTTAGGAAGACCCACAATAATCAATATTTGGCGGGTTTATCATGTGAGATTTTCAGTTGTTGATGTCCCACAAACCGCAGATCGGTGTATTTTGACTGTGCAATGGATCCAAATACAGTCAGCTACACACCAGTCACTGATTTGCACAATAGATTGAACAGTTTACTTTCTTAGACAAGTGAATTCTTGCTTTAAAAGCCAATAATTATGGATACATTCCTAGCGATAATAGATCGATGCTACAAAACCGTCTCGCCGGCACCATCAAATCATCGGGTTTCTCAAATACTCACCACAGTATACTGCAACGTACCCGCTGTTTACTAGAACTGTATAACCAAAAGTTATTTCGATCGTTCTATTTGTGGCTCTATTGAAAATATAAGCCGCATTTTCAGGGTTTCCTACTACTGGTTAGATGGGTTTTCTTCACAGACTTGTTTTTATTTTCTGTCTGCTCCCGTCTCCGCGAGGTGGCACCACTGTGTCGAGTTTTTATACACCACATCTCTCTCTGTCAGTACCATTTGGAATTGTTCAAAGTGATTTAATAACCATATAAAATAAAACTACTAACATGCCAATATGCATTTATCAATTAAAAAATGAAGCAATAACGGCGTACAAATCGCTACAATTAGTTATAACGGGTTAAACTGGCTGTGTCTTTGGGCGTCATTACCGGAAGTGGTATCTGCCATTTGTCAACATCCCTGATTCATCCAGATTTGTGTACATCTATGACAGTTTATGTTCAGAAACATATGGACTCTGTCAGCTAACTAGGTTATGAGAAGCATTTATCACCAATATATGGCATCTGATTCTAACTACAATGGCGGACAGTGAACTTCCACACACTCCGACAAAGTCCATATTGGGACCAAAGCCGAGCGCAGATGAGACCGAACCTGCAAAAGGTAAAGCAGAAAGAATGAAAAACACCCGAAATAGCGAAATAGCGAAATGAGCAAAACATCGAATGGTAGAAAATGGCTACACATACATAACAATTACAATAACAACAACATATATATACTCACATGTATGATTAAAAAAATATATCTAAAAAGTATACCCTACTTAAACCTTTTAATTTGTATATATAAAGAATTTGGCAGCTCTGTTAAGAATACTGAATAGCTGAGCCTGAGGTAATAATAATAATAAAATATTTATTTCCACATGATCAATCATTGATCAATGTACACACAAGCTGATATTTATATCAGTAATTTTTTCACATGAAAAAGGAGAAAGCAGAAGTACAATACTTATGAGGTGCTTTCCCTATATAAAAAGAGCACAGATACATTGCTTATACCATAGAAATAATAAATAGAAAAATAAAAGTTAAAAGCATATCAACATTACCCTCAATACTGTAAATTACACCTCAATATTTATGTACTAGACTACTATGTGTTTTCCCTCTGATAAAGCTTAAATATTTTCTTTTTATACATTCCTTGAAACATATAGATGTTTTTTTAACATTTGATATTATCGTCAAGTGAATTCCATATTTTTATACCACATATAGATATGCATTTGAGTAGTTCCGTTGGGATGTGCTTCATTATTAATCACTAAACTCTTCAAAACAATTTCAGAAAAACAATTTGTTCATATACCTATAGGGAATATACTAAGCAAACACTAGTAATCAAAACCAGACACATAAAGAGTCCGCAAGGTGTAAAAATAATTAAATAAAGTGGAAAATTGACCAAAAAATGGCAGCAATGAATTTGCACTGGAGTGCCCACCATCTTTGAAGCTGTAAATAAAGAAAACTATCAAGCACAGTTCATTCAATTTGCTTTTATGTTGGCAAGATTATATCAATAAAGATATTTTTCACTACTTTTAGTTTTTACATTGCATAGGTACATGACAATATCGCTGTAAACATACCTGTCCTGTGCGTACCGGTGGTGTCACACTGACAGCACAGATGGTTTGTTAGTTTGATCAGTTATCAAGCATGGTATGCATAATCAGTAATACTTTTATTTAATCTATGACCTATAATGTTTTCAAATAATAAGAGATAATCTGGAATTATCAGAAATTGGCCGATTTAAAGCAATTTTTATTGATGGTGTCACATTTGTAACGTACGTCCCAACCAATTTACAAATTCGAAATTTGAGAACTTAAATGTCATAATGAGGGAAGGGAAGACTCCAGACTAAACAAACCATCTTAGCAGACATATTGGTGATGTTTTAGATGGAAACTCCAACAGGAAGTGACATAAACTGCAATGATTGATGAGGTGTCACGTTTTTGTGCACATGTACGTACGTCCCCAAAACGTGTGATTCATGGCTATGATCAAAATCCGATCAAAATTCTACAATATTTTTAAAGTCTAGTCTTGATATTTTGATGTGAACATGTTTTGTTATTTGACCGTAAAGAAATATACCAAAGTTGAAATGGCCATTTTATGTCTTGACCTAGTGGGGTCACATGTAGTACTGTCCTACAAACTACTAACTTCGCTATTCTCTGACAAATATGTATGATCTGCTTTTAAGGAACTACACATATAATGAGTATATTATATGGAATAATTCTTTTGATAACACAACAAAACATTGTTATATATGAAGAAGATGGAAAACATTTGATTTGTGATGGGACGTGCGTTACGGTGTCACAAATTAAATTTAGTTTTTTTGTGATCAGTGTTTAATGTAGATACTGCACTTTGTGCTTTAAAAGTTATCTTTCCTGTTGTACTTCAACATCCCATACCAATAATCTGGTCAATATCTGTGATACTGTACTTAAATGATGGTGGCGTCACATTGTAACACACAGGGCACTCTGTGTATTAACATTCTTTGAAGCCTAATTACATCTAAACCAGAGGTGGTAGTGATTTTTTGTTTTAGGTTGATGATTTCACTCACATGGAAGTTTATAAATAGTATACAATAGATGTTCAGAATACATTTAAAATTTTTGCACTAATGCAACAATGGGGTCTCCAATTCTGGAGAATCACTCATTTACTATTATGAATCTCTACTCTCTTTTAATCTGTCAAATTTATGGAATCTATCAGAATATCTATGTGTTAGGCATTTTTGTATATTTTAAAGAAAGCGCCTGTTAATTTGAATGTATTTATATCCAGCATGTAAGTCTAAATGGTGTCCAAGATTGTTTTTATTTCAGTTTCAAATTGATTGGATACGGAAAAACTAACTTTGAAAATGTCATAATTGCACCAAAAATTGTATTTCACCGTCATCCATTACATACCCTCTATTGTTGCTGCTACCTCTCCACCTCATAAATAAGCCTGTACAACCAGGCAGTATTAATGACTTCACTGTCCTACCTAACAGGGGGTTGCAGCATCAACGGTAATTTATTCTAACTGACCAGATAGGATGGCTGAATGCGTTGAACGCTCGTTTCCCGTTTTGGTAGGTCATGGGATGTGAACCCCCAGGTTGTTTTTTTCTTGAAGTTTTATACTGCCTATCATGGATAAGTCTGAATAGACTTGTTTTCACCATTAGACAGTTTTTGTCGATAGAAAGCCCAAGCCTACACTTTTACCGACTCAAGGGATGGTTAACCTCCCACATCATATAGCATGGTATGAGAGCAACTGGCCTTTGATTATGCTGTAAGTTATACACAGTGGTGGAAATCCAAATTGGCAGAGGTGGGGGCACAGGGAATCGAACCACTGACCTTCAGATTAGGAGTCTGACCTAGAAAAATGTCAGACACTCTAAGCACTCCGCCACAGAGAACACCACCAAACAAACCCACTTAACAATGTATATTTAGCCTGGCTTTCGGCATTACTAAGATAGAGCGAGGAGCAGTGAAATGAGGAAGACCAATTATGCAAAATTGAAATTCCCCCTGCTTAATCAAGTAACTGCATTAGTGGGTATGCTGACACTTTTGATAATGAATACATGTAATATATTGTTATCACCAAATATAAAATGCAAGCAGGTGAAAGTGTTTCTTTGAAATATGCACTGCGTACTTTCATACCTGCCAACTATTCCGATTTCCGCGGAATCATTCCGATTTTCCCGTCTTATTCTGCTGTTTCAAGTGGAGGGGAATCACAGCCATTCCACGAAAAGCTCATATTTTCAATAAAGCTCCCCATATTTATTTATTTTTGTTGATCTAATTATCTATTTGGTTTGTGAAATGGGAAGTGTCATGACAAACACAGCTTTACTTATTCAGGTTGGTTTTTTGGTTTTTTTTTCAATTTTATTTATTGCAGTTGAATAGCATATTTTTGTCAGCACCTAAGGATTGATCTTCTGGTTTTAGCACTTATGGTGCATATGAACTATTTATGGATGAAATTATGAGATGGTAGACAATACCAGGTAGCAGTCACGCTTTACAAATATAATAATGAAGATCTTATTTTGTACGTGTAGACTGGAGGATAGTCATTTGACTTGATCATGAATTTATATCTAGTAACTCCATATGGTACTACTAGTATCTTTCAACTGTGCACAAAACACCCTTCTTTAACCCTCTCAGCCCGAAAGAGATTTCAATTGTTATGTCCCTGGAGTACTAACCAAATTGTTGAAATATCTGAATATGTGATGTTAGTACAATTAAATTGATATATCTCAAAAACCTTTTAAAATCAAGTTAATTTCATATGAAAGTAAATTGATTTCTCTTTCAAATGAAACACAATTTAGGCTCCTTGGTATCACTGGTTATTCGATATGATAAGATAATATGGCAGGCACATTCAGACGCTCCTGGCCTTTAACTTTAAGCATGTGTAACTTGGGGGTGTATTTGGCCACTCCCGTCCTTAAAGCAGGGTTCATGCGGGGCCTCGAAATTCTCGAAAAGTGAACTTCATTTGCACCATTTAAAGGCCTTGAAAAGCCTTCACTTTAACTTATTTTTGGTAATTGGTCTTGAAAAGCAATTCCATTAAATGTCCCCACTGATCTAAATTCGTCCGAAATCACCATTCGGAATAGCAATTTCAGACTAAATCAAAATGAAAATAGTTTTGAATTCCTATTAAAAACAGCATTGAAAAGCCTTGAATTCCATATCTTCACATGTATATGGACCCTGTACTGGTTATAAGATATGATAAGACTAAGAGATATAATAAGAAATACAGTGCATTCAGACGCTCCAGGCCTGTAAGCGTGTGTAACCTGCGAGCACATTTGGACACTCCTGTCCTTAAACAGTTACAGGGTTATTTAAAGTAACGTGTGTACGATACATTTTGTACTTGGATGGCTCCCTGGCCTTCAGACGAAGTGGAGGAGGATGTGTGTCCGATCAGGGAACACGAGCCCCTTGACCACCTGCTGCGGTCCTTGCCCCACAAGGTCCAGCAGGGCCTCTTCAGTGTCGACATCGACTACACCTGTCTGGACGTGAGCAGTGAGTTCATCGCCCTCGGTTCATCGGTGGGGAAGGTGTTTCTCTACGACAGGCTGGCACAGACTCTGCAGAGGCTCAAATGCCAGGTGAGCAAATTTGTCCTCCTCTTCTTCTTCTTCTTTTTCTTTTGGATAGGTCTAGGTTTCAGTATCCCAAATGCAATTCGAGTCATTCCTTTTCTTTTTTCCATCTTCTTCCTCTCATACTACTTCTTCTTTTTCCTCTCCTCGGTAGATTTACATTTCAGTATCCCAGATGTTATTTGAGTCGTCTTCTATTACTCGGTTCTCCTAATCCCCCTTCTCGTTATAGTTCTTCTTTTTCTTTTTCTTCATTTGCGCATAAAAATATACCAATCGCTACCTTGAAGATAAAGAACAGGACCGCCGAATCAGTAAGAGTACTGGCTGGTTTACTGTATAGGAATTCGTGGGTTTGAACTGTGAGCCAGTCAAATCAATGACTTTCAAAGTTGCTACTTGTCGCCAAGGACTGGTTTGCTCAGTATCGGGATAATGTGACTGAGTAGGATATGGGGTTATGGCGATGTCGTCCGAACTGTCAGTGGGGAAGTGCTATATCATTGCCATGAGTGCGAACTGACACAAGAAAATAATCACATGCATCTATTTATCAGGTAAACTTTCTTTTCGGCTGATTGCGATCACATTCACGTGTATAACAGGGCTGGCTTTTGCCAATGCCTTACGATCACCTCCCGGTAACTCTGGGATGTATGGAACCCAAAACCTTCTATCTCACATACATGGATCTTTGGATTTAAATGCACAAAGTACTCATCAACTATATTTTCTGGCTGTTTGGCATACATAGTCAATGTGTTCAGTGAATTTTAGTCTATTTCTTCTTTTTCTTCTGGATAGGTGTAGGTTTCACTATTCCAAGTACCTGTATATTCCAAGATTTTTCACACAGTTTTTCTCCATTAATATTGGCATATTAAAATATGCTTATCATTATTATGTACCTATGACCTAAACTATTTGTTACAGCAAGGCCCGCAGTCCCGGCTTGAGGTGATCACCGCTGTGCGTATGCGTCAGAGTGTTGACTACGTTGTGGCGGCTGGGACAACAGAAGGCCTAGTCTACATCTTCCAGTTGCCTTCATACTTACCGGGCAGGGTGAAGCAGGTAAGCATCCATGGTCGGCTTTCAAACACTTCAGTACTCCAATTCGAGTGTCTTAGTCCCAGTGATGATGCCACAGGCATTTATGTGTTTCCACAGCAGGACACTACCTGTATTTATTTGTTTCCGCAGCAGGACACCAACTGTGTTTCCTCAACAGCATGCCACCTGCATTTATGCATCTCTGTAATAGGACGCCATCTACATTAATGCGTCTCTGCAATAGAACACCACCTGCATTAATGGGTTTCCGCAGCAGGACAACTAGGAAGATAACGCGGAGCATGTGACGTTTTCATCAGACTGTGCGGCTTTAATCCAGCAACTCCAGCAACATGGAAACCCTCACTGTCCGTCTCCTACCCAATGCCTACCTACAAAGACCCTATAATACTAAGACGGCTCACTCAGCCTGTACTGTGTAATCAAAATGATCAAACCCACCACTTGGTGCACTGGCTGTTCTCTTGGTTAAACAGTTGCTATATTATATGAATGTGAAAGATGTGTGATGATGATGATGCTGATGATGATGTGTATTTGTTCATAGCAATTTCATATTGATGTGTATTCATACTTACCTATCTCATGTATAATATAATTGTATGTGTTTACATGTGAAACACCAACCAGCAGCCAGGCTGATCAAACCCACAACAAGGTGGCACTGCAAAATTTACATTACCATGGGAGAGATAGGGAGTGAGCCATCTTAGTGTTATAGGGTCTCTGCTACCTACTAACACTAAAACCTTACAGCTACCCAACTTATATGAATTCTTTTGCATTCACCCCATATAACAGAACATCAGAATCCAACCAATGAAATTAACTGTCAACCTGCATATATACTCAGCAACCTATCGTGTCGCTGACTTCACTAAGCACCATCATCATTCGAAAATTACCCATGGCTTAATCTTCTTTCGCTGCTCATCACACTAGTTTGTTCGTCAGTAAAGTGATTTGTGTAAATGACTAAATGATACAGAGTGATATGTGGCACTGATAAATGTATTATTCTGAGGAATAAAAGCTATTTACCGTATATATGTGAATATAGGTCGACGTCGAATATAAGTCAAGGGGTATTTTTGAAGGAAATGCCTGGAATTAGGCCTAACCCGACTAGATCGAGCTTCATTTTATTGACTGACAAATTAAACTTCATTCCTACACATGCACAAATATTCAACAAGATGACAACATGACTGGTCACTCAAAAAACCTTCAAAGTCAGACTCATGTTGTCCTGGGTGCCATCCATGCTCCTCTGGGGGTATTGCGAGTATAAGACGACCTCAGAATAGATTTCTTTGGGGGTAAATTTCCGTGACTTATATTTGGGGCTATACGGTACCGAAAATGTGAATAATCTACGAATGGTGCAACAACAAAAATGCTCCGCGTTATCTTCCTAGTTGCATATGTTCGTCGTCGAAGGGATCCATGTCGGGAAGGTCACGTGCCTGGAGTGGAGTCCAAATGCCGAAAAGCTCTTCTCAGCCGACTATGATGGCAATGTAGTGTGCACAGAGATAGACTATGCAAAGGTAAGGACTACTACTACATAATAATAATAATAATAATTGGTCATAATGCTCGCATTGCGGTTGATTCACGGCGGAGGAGGAGGACCCACCCGTTGGGCCGTTACGTCACACACCCTGACTCAGCCTTTATAACCGCGCCCGCCGCTGCCTCCAGCCATTCCGCCTCCTGCTCTCCTCCTGCTGCATCCTTTTTCCACCCACCCACCCTTACTTCTTTTCCTCTTCCTCTTTCTCTCCTTCCTAGGGTAGAGGGCTCTTCGGGGCTCCACTCTCCCCCTTGACTTTACCTGTCCCCTCCTGGACTTTCTTCTTGTTATTGACTATGTTCTTGATGCCTCATTGTATCCTTTATTATATAGTCCACATTGCCTCATTTGTACTTTATTAACTACTCCAGATTGTACACTTCCTCATTGTCTCTCATTTTATTTGATCTCAATAAAATGTTTTTTCTCCACCCCCGCCTTCTGTTCCTCCTTCGTCGCGTATAATAATAATAATAATAATAATAATAATGTAGTAGTCTACACTACCTCTCACGCAAGGACCCGCATACTCGTGGACAAGGTGATTGCATCAGGGCGCCTAGATATGATAATGGTTAGGACACTAACTTCGGAATGGCAAGAAGGATAGGTTCGAATCCTGATGTAAAGTCTACTGCTCGAATCTGTGGTTGTGTAAGCAGGCTATAGAGGGGGTGTAATGACGTCACGAGGCAACTTCCGGTGGCCATATTGGATTACATATGCAAGGCTTGGAAGTGCTTACATTGTGTTTATTTACCGATTTGTTGGTTTATATGTCACTGTTTTGAGCAGTTTGGCCTCAAAAGTTGGGGGGAAAGGGTTTTTTGATGGAGGGGAAGCATTTTTAAAATCATGTAGCCTCACATCATTGCGAAAGCGCAGTATGTTGACACTTTGAATGCTTTGTTGAAGAATTAGATAGGTTCAGGCAGTACCCACTAGGTGGCGCCACACACTTGGGCAGCCCTAACTATAGGCAGGCCCAATGGTGGCTGTAGTGTTCTTGGTATATGACAGGTGGCGCCATAGGTGGTATTAAGTGTACTCCAAGATGGCTAACTGCTAAGTGATGACATCACATGCACTCCCTCTATAGTGAAATCAATACAGACAAAGAGAAAGGAAGAGTATAAAGTGTGAAAGAAGAGAAAGAGTCAAGCCCTCTGGTTTATTATTTATATGGTACACGGATTCAGTGTAGAGTATCACCCTACTCTATTCTCCCAATGAGAAACAAGCATTCTTAGCTCTACCAATAGGGATCCAGCATTCCTGGTCCCCATAGTTACCAGTGATCTGCCCACCACCACCAAGCTGTGTGGCTCCCCTGGCCACCACCTGCCTTGAGCCTGAGTGTGGTGATCCTGACTAGCAGAAGGTGGAGGGGGTAGGCTCTGAGTGCCCCTTACACACAGTCCTGCCAGCACCACTATGTCTATTTACATCTCAATCAGGCACCACCAGCACCTACATATACACATACATGCACCTGGTCACATATACCCGATCAATAATAGAACATTTGCATTCCCCCACCAATGCATTAAATCGGAATATTTTACACTGATCTAGACACAACTTTGTCTGCATCAACCCCAAGACAGTAATAATAAGAGTAATAATAATAATGCTGGTAATATTTGAATAATTACTTAGAATACTGGCCAACATTGAAAACAAGCCTGGGTACCCGGGCTTATATGCTATGGACAGTATAAATACAGCCTCAATTTTAAAAAAAAGAAGAATATTATAGGTTTTTTGGTGTATAATCTAAAGATTCATTTCAATTAAAATACCATATTTTCTTGTTTCAGAACCAGAGTAAATCTTTCACATTTTGCCAAGAACCTCATCCCGTGATCCAGCTAAGCTATGCATACCGCACACTGCTGGTCTCAACAACATTTCGCACCATTTTGTGCTTCAACAACCCAGAGAGAAGAGTAAAGAAGATTGGGACCAAAGATAGGAAAATGTAAGTTCTACATTATTTAGTTCACACATCAAAGACATGGTAAGCAGATACACTAAAACCCCTCTAACCGACTACTTCCACAGATCGACCACTCCCCTATATCGATCGCTTTATTTGGGTCCCAAACGATCGCCCATCCAATACCATTGTAACGATTACAAAAACTCCCTAAACCGACCACCTCCCTAAATGGACCATTTAAAGTCGGTCCCATGGTCGGTCGATTTAGACAGGTTTTACTCTATATAGTTTGAACGAGAATACCTGTGGCTGGGACCCTACCAAAAGACCCGGACCCGACTGTTTATTACAAAGTCAAGATTTGGTTGGAATGTGGGAGGTTTAGCGTTGCAAAGATGCACGCGAGCAATCTGAGTCATAGTGACCTGGCTGGCTGCATTCGAGCAGTTGACCAGGATGCTCAAGTGCTAGTAAGCTACCCAACAGCAGTGGTCAGGAAATACAAATGCATATTGCTACAAGCCGAGCAATCGTGTTTATCGAAATAGTCTTTATAGTAACCACCATCGTAGTAAGTCACAAGTGTTCTCTCTCGTAAATAATATTTGCATAATAAATGATGTATTTCTATGAAAATGTAAATTCTGTGAAAATTTAAGTTCTGTGAAAATGTATGTTATAGGAGAATCTAAGATATGGGAAAACGTAAGTTCCAGGAAAATGTAAGTTCCAGGAAAATATAAGTTCTAGGAAAATACAAGGTCTAGAAAAAGATAAGTTCTAGGAAAATGTAAGTTCTGATACTCTTCTCCAGGCCGGAAATTCAAAAATACTAGTGTAGTCACGGCAGCCAATTATGCGTTGTTGGGAGTTTATATGACCTTAGATGTTGTTAGGACATAAAGCACCAACAAGCAAGCAAAGCCCATGTTTAAAGTACCACTCTGGTCATATTGTAAGTAGTATGTACAATACTGTAGATCCCGTATTGTGAGTAGTTGATAGAAAGCAGGAATTGCTTCAGGGCTAGTGTGGTTATAGTTTGTTTGTTTGTTTGTTGTTGTTTTACGTCCTAGCAACATCTAAGGTCATATCAGGACGGGGTGTGTATAATTGAATATGTCTATGAAAACTGCATACTTCGTTCGATGAAGCATCCAATTGTCAAAACCAAACCAATTATCTCAAATTGATTCTACATATCTAACTTAAATCCTGATGCACTTATCAAGCATGTATTGCTATATATAACGGAATAGTGAGGCAATTTAATAGAACTTGTTAATGCTAAAGCCTATGGTGTCAGGGTTTTGGCGTGCTTGCCAAAACTAATTTGACATTTTTGCACTTCAAATATCTCAAAACTTAGCCATTTAAAATAAACAGTCCTTGAAGCTAAAACAAGGTGGATTCTAACAATCAGTTTAATATATTTATCTCAGAAAAATAACAGAAACCCAAAACCATCAGACTATACAACTTTAATTATTGTTCATTGTTAAATTACCACTCTGGTCCTATTGTATTTGTAAGTACATGTACAATAATGCTATGAAGCCTTACTGTGAGTAGTTTATAGAAAGCATGAATTGCTTCAGGGCTAGTGGGCGTATAGTTGAATATGCCTGTATTAAGTATTGTTCAGTGGAGCCTCGGCTGCTTGGTTAGTTCCGTTAGTCGTCACTTTCTGGAAGTGGCGCTTTACGGATGATTTAGATATTCTCATACATAATAGACTAGGATGAAAGATGTCCGCGAATTCGTGAATTTCTGCGATTCTTTTGGTAATCTGCGATTTGTGTTGTTTCAAAATATCTAAGTTGTTAAAACCCAAACAATCTAATCTAATCTAAGCAGAGCATCTTCACCACACATGTGGTGGGCCCTGATGGTGGTGTCTCCGACTTGGGCTGAGCATACAGCTAAAACACTCCAATCTAATCTAAACAGAACACCCTCACCACATGTAGCCTATAGCTCAAATACTTTAATCTAATCTAATCTAATCTAAGCAGAACATCCTCACCACATGTAGTGGGCCCTGATGGTAGTCTCCAGCTTGACCTGAGCGTACAGCTCAAACACTCTAATCTAATCTAAACAGAACATCCTCTCCACATGTAGCCTACAGCGCAACTACGTTAATCTAATCTAATCTAAACACAAGATTCTCACCACATGTAGTGGGCCCTGATGGTGGAGTCTCCGACTTGACCTGAGCATACAGCGCAACCACTCTAATGTAATCTAATCTAAACACAGCATCCTCACCACATGTAGTGGGCCCTGATTGTGGAGTCGCCGACTTGACCTGAGCATACAGCGCAACCACTCTAATCTAATCTAATCTAATCTAAACACAGCATCCTCACCACATGTAGTGGGCCCTGATGGTGGAGTCTCCGACTTGACCTGAGCATACAGCGCAACCACTCTAATCTAATCTAATCGAATCTAAACACAGCATCCTCACCACATGTAGTGGGCCCTGATGGTGGAGTCTCCGACTTGACCTGAGCATACAGCGCAACCACTCTAATCTAATCTAATCTAATCTAAACACAGCATCCTCACCACATGTAGTGGGCCCTGATGGTGGAGTCTCCGACTTGACCTGAGCATACAGCGCAACCACTCTAACCTAATCTAATCTAATCTAAACACAGCATCCTCAACACATGTAGTGGGCCCTGATTGTGGAGTCTCTGACTTGGCCTGAGAATACAGCGCAAACACTCTAATCTAATCTAATCGAATCTAAACACAGCATCCTCACCACATGTAGTGGGCCCTGATGGTGGAGTCTCCGACTTGGCCTGAGAATACAGCGCAAACACTCTAATCTAATCTAATCGAATCTAAACACAGCATCCTCACCACATGTGGTGGGCCCTGATGGTGGAGTCTCCGACTTGACCTGAGCATACAGCGCAACCACTCTAACCTAATCTAATCTAATCTAAACACAGCATCCTCACCACATGTAGTGGGCCCTGATGGTGGAGTCTCCGACTTGGCCTGAGCATACATCGCAACCACTCTAATCTAATCTAATCTAAACAGAACATCCTCACCACATATAGCGCCTACTGCTCAAACACTCTAACATAACCTAACCTCTGTGAACAACACCACAGTCTGGGCGACTTCGGCGCCTGCTTCATGCCCGATGCCTACACCCCTGAGGAGGAGCCGGCGCTGTACTGCGCGCGGCCCGGCCTGCGGCTGTGGCGGGCAACCTTGGCCGGCACCGTGGCCACCACCTACATGTTCCGCGACCTGGTGCACGCCCACACGCCCCCGGTGCGGCTGCTCGGCGACACGGCCGTCGGCGGCGGGGAGGCCGGCGTCGGGGACGCGGCCGGCCCTGGAGAGGAGGTGAACTTCGGCAAGATGTACGCGCTGGGCGCGGCGGGCCGGCTCGTAACGCACGGCGCCCGGGGCGTGCTCGTGCTCGACCCGGTCGGCGGCCGCCTGCTCGGCTGGGCGCGCCGGTTGGGTGAGGTGCGCGCCCTCGCAGTGTGCGCCGAGGAAGTGTACATCCTACGTCGGTGTGGCGCTGGTGTCGGCGCAGGCGCAATGGCGCGCCGACCTCTCATCCGGCTGGCGCCCACCAGGGACAGGCTCATCGATTATCGTGAGTAGGCCTTCTGTTCTTAATTTAAATATATATATATCTATATATATATATTTAGAAATTCCCTTTTTATAGTAGCTTTTCATTTTAGAATAGAATTAACGAAAGGAAGATTTCCACATAAAATATTATGAATAACAATTATTTTTTAAATGATTGGATGATAAGCACTTGTCTAGATTTGATACTACATATCCTCGTCCTGATATGACCTTAGATGTTGCCAGGACGAAAAACTCCAACAATCAACCAACCAACAGATCCAATTTACATACTGAGGCACTTATTTAGTATGTGTTGGTACATAGAAAGGGATACCAAATCAATTTTTTTTAAACAACTTTTACTGTTGAAGTCTATAGAGTTAGAATTTTGACAAGCACACCAAAATTAACTTTGCTGGTTTGCACTTCACATATCTCACGAGTTAGTCATTTTAAAGAAAAGTTACTTCAAAGTTAAGTAAGGTAAATTATAACGATCACGTTAATATATTTATCTCCGAAAATTATATGAACTCAAAATCAGCGGACTATGCAACTTTAATTCTTTTTAATATTATTCTTTTTAATAATATTTAGAAAATATTTGTTGTTAAAGATTTTCATTTGACATCTAATGCAAGTTTAGCCCATGAGGAGTAGCCGTGGGATAATGCTATATCTTTTTGAATGTTTGCAATGGCATTTCTAAACTGAAATGGCTTTGAAAACCTCTGCAATGCGTATTGATCTAAGCCTCACCTCAAATCTACCCGGCTCTCAACATCCATAACATTGCGTAACTTTTATTCCATCAAACCGCTGGTGTATCCTCAGTTCCAGGTGAGCGGTCGTCCTACCTGCCGACGTCCACACCGGGGTGCGCTCCGTCGTCACCTGCCCACCACCTGCTGCAGCAGACGGCGGAGATGATGCAGCACGGGTTGCTGGCCGCCCTACAGGGCGTCAGCGATAAGATCCAGGAGGGGCAGCAGCTGGCTAGTTCGGTGCCGCCTTGGGGCAAGGCCAGGGGACCGCCACGCCAGTCAAGTGGTGAGGACCCGGATGTGGACTCATGCCGTGAGGCAAGCTCTGCTTCCAGCGGAGCCGCCTCTTCGGTGAATTCACCAAACCATCCAGTGCCCGAACCAGGAAACCTAACGCCGGCTGGAGAATGCGCGGAGCCAGCGGCTAGGACGGACTTGCAGATGGAAAGCGGCTTAGCTCGGCCCCCGCCAGAGGAAGAGACCAGCAGGCAGCAGTGTTGGGGCGACACCGATCTGCAGCCAGAAATACATCTCGACTCGGATGACATGATCTCCATCCATATTCCGCACCGCATGCCAGACACGAGTAGTGAGGGCACAAGGCATGTGGACAGCAGCAGCCCCAGCCAGGACGATGGCGTCGTCCAAAAGGAAGTTTCACATCCGGCGCACAGTGACTCAGTCAGCGCGACACCCGATAATGACGATATCGTCTTCTCACACACCCAGACAAAGAAGCAGAAGAGGAGGAAACCCAAATCACGTCTGTTTACCTCTTATCTTTCAATCCCTTTGTTTGTCATTTGTTATTTTAATTGTTATTTTTGGTGGTCAAAGCCTTTGAGTAGCAGGTTTTTTCGTCCAGTCTCACCTGAAGCATCCACATATTGGCCCGCTGTGAGGACTCTGATGTTAATATCACATGATAGCTGAAAACTCTCCTCTGACCTGCAGGTGGTGCAATGAGGTCATTAATCATATTAGCCAGTCTTTTTAGTCGTGGAATCACCCCAAACTATTTCTAAATAGACTTATATTCTTTTGACTAAGCAACAATTCTTTTTTTTAAGCAATCCAAAACACTTGTTCCTCTTTTCTTTCCTTTTCCCTTCTCCAACGATGTCGAAGCACTTGGGTGATGACTTGCACAGAGTCATGGACTCACCCGTCGACTATTTCTAACTAAACTTGTGTTATTTCGACTAAACAAAATGAAAAATTTTAAAAACCACTAGTAGTGGCTCTTTTCTTTCCCTTTCACTTCTCCAGAGATCTCGAAGCGCTTGAGTGATGACGTGCACAGCGTGGACTCCTTGGACATTGTCTCCATCACCTCGGTCGACAGCGGTGTGGACGGCATCCTCCGGAGCCTCTCGTCCTCCCCGGTGCCGGACTCGGGGCTGGCAACCCCGGGCAACATTCCTGACAAATCGGGGCCTGAGTCCGACTACTCTCTTATCTCAATCACAGTGCCACCATCCTCTGAGCCCGAGCTGCTGTTGCTGCCGACATCATTGTCAGTGTCGGGGTCGGGCGCAGACCCCGACCACGCGTCATCACTCCCGCCGATTCAGAACCTGGCCGAGCTGGGTTTATCCGAAATCAAGATCAAACCAAAGCGTGCGGATGGTGATTGTGGCGTTACTGCATTGGCTGGCTCGGTGACGCCTGACCCAGTGCCGCCGGTGCTACCCACTGGTGATGAGGCATTGGCAGATCTGCTGGAAGCCAGCAGTGAACAGAAGGAGGAGCGGGCGGAGCGACCCCAAGCCTTTTCTCCATTACCAACGCCGACACCGCCGCCGATTGTAGGGCGCTCGCAAGAGACAGCCGGGGTTCTAGGCGGAGACAGGGTGCGGTCACCGGGCCGCTTCGAAACATTCCAGTCACCGTACGAGCATGACCCTGGTCCAGCCGCATCAGTTACATCAGCGTTGAACACCTGCAGCTTCCATGAGGAAATGAACCAGATGTCCTTCGAGTCATATGCGGCTCGCAACCTCGAATCGGCGTCGAGCACGGGTTCCGGCCCCGCAACCGTCCCTGCCTCTTCCTCCGCCGCATCTCCTCCAGCACTGCCCGGGGAGACGCCATTGGGGACCCATGGGGAGTTCTACCAGACCTCTGACTCCTCTGACGACTTCTATGCAAAGTATCAAAAAAGCGCTTCCAACTACAGCCTGGATGACATCTACAGCTCTGTGGAAGGAGCACTAGGAGGAGGAGGAGGAAGGGTGGAGTCCCTGGAGAATGCCTTGGACTATAGCTGCGTTACCCAGGAGAGTGTGGATGCTCGGAGAACCGAGAGGCCGGGAGACACGGGGACAGATGCGGGGTTGGACGCGGAGCCGGACGCTGGGCTGGACGTGGAGAAGGACGCGGGGTACCAGTTCAGCGACACATGGACGGAGATGCGCGCACCAGGAAACCTGCAGAGCATGTGCCTCACGAACCGGCATATATGGGTGGTGGACAAGAGCGACCGCCTCCACTACAGCCTGCTCAGTGGGCCAGGGCTCAGGTGGCGGAAGGTGAGTCAGGGGCAACCCTGCACCCTTCCACCATGCACCCTGTACCCTGCCCCCTACACCTTGCACCCTGCCCCTTACCCCTACAAATCCCTCAAACATGTAGTCCCCCATGTTAGCGCTACCCTGCCCCCTGCACCCTGCCCCCCTGCACCCTCTTACACATGCAGTCCCCCATGTTAGGACCACCCTGCACCCTGCCCCCATACACCCTGCCCCCTGCACCCCCTACACATACAGTCCCCCATGTTAGCACCACCCTGCACCCTGCCTCCCCCTCCACCATGCCCCCCTGCACGCCCCTACACATACAGTCCCCCATGTTAGCACCACCTTGCACCTCCCCCCCCCCTAAATCCTGCCCCTGCACCCCCTTACACATGTAGTCCACCCTACACCATGCCCCCCTGCACGCCCCTACACATACAGTCCCCCATGTTAGCACC
Source organism: Branchipolynoe longqiensis (assembly GCA_030323885.1). Lineage (NCBI taxonomy): Eukaryota > Metazoa > Annelida > Polychaeta > Phyllodocida > Polynoidae > Branchipolynoe > Branchipolynoe longqiensis. Next base: position 7,021,918 of record CM059186.1, on the reverse strand, counting down.
ACCCTGCACCCTGCCTCCCCCTACACCCTGCCCCTGCACCCCCCTACTCATGTAGTCCCCCATGTTAGCACCACCCTACACCCTGCCCCCTACACCCTGCCCATGCACCCCCCTACACATGTAGTCCCCCATGTTAGCACCACCCTGCACCCTGCCTCCCCCCTACACCCTGCCCCTGCACCCCCCTACTCATGTAGTCCCCCATGTTAGCACCACCTTGCACCTCCCCCCCCCTACACCCTGCCCCTGCACCCCCCTACACATGTAGTCCCCCATGTTAGCACCACCCTACACCCTGCCCCCTACACCCTGCCCCTGCACCCCCTACACCCTGCCCCTGCACCCCCCTACACATGTAGTCCCCCATGTTAGCACCACCCTACACCCTGCCCCTGCACACCCCTACACATGTAGTCCCCCATGTTAGCACCACCCTACACCCTGCCCCTGCACCCCCCTACTCATGTAGTCCCCCATGTTAGCACCACCCTACACCCTGCCCCCTACACCCTGCCCCTGCACCCCCTCTACACATGTAGTCCCCCATGTTAGCACCACCCTACACCCTGCCCCTACACTCTGCCCCTGCACCCCCTTACACATGTAGTCCACCCTACACCATGCCCCCCTGCACCCCCTACACATGTAGTCCCCCATGTTAGCACCACCCTACACCCTGCCCTACACCCCCTACACATGTAGTCCACCCTGCACCATGCCCCCCTGCACCCCCCTACACATGTAGTCCCCCATGTTAGCACCACCCTACACCCTGCCCCCTACAGCCTGCCCATGCACCCCCCTACACATGTAGACCCCCATGTTAGCACCACCTTACACACTGCCCCCTATACCCTGCCCCTGCACCCCCCTACACATGTAGTCCCCCATGTTAGCACCACCCTACACCCTGCTCCCCTACACCCTCTACACATGCCAGTCTAGTCCCCCGTGTTGACACCCCCCGGTACTCTGCACCTGCACCCTACACTCCCCTACACACCCCTACACCTGCAGTCCACGGTGTTGGTAGCTCATCATGTATATGAGAAACCATTGTATTCACAACTTTACTTTTTATTCTCGTAAATCTTTTTTCTCTCTTTTTTTATTAAAGAAGTAGTAAATAATACCAACTATGACTGGAAGACCAACCCCTCAGCCCTGATAAAAATAACTTAGTTCGGAGGGCTAAATATATTTACCGCTCACCCCCCGCCCAAACACCCCACGCCCCCCCCCCCCCCAAAGTCATTTATCAGGGATAAAAGATCTCTGTGATTCCGCGGATTTCCGCGATTTTGACGATACTGCAATCCCACAGCACTACCAGTATCACTATGGTTGTTCAAATGCCACAGCACTATCAGTGTATGCTGATACATTCTTCACATGCCGCAGCACTGACAGTGTAGACCAATAACACACTGCACCATGCAGCACCGTCAGCGTAGGCCTACAGCCACACCAGAGTAGTGTACGAAACGTGGCTTCCGTGAATTTTCTGCAATTCCCTGACAGTGCTAAGCCTATGGGAGAATATCCGTGTTTTCGCGGAAATTCGCCGTCGGTTTACAGATAATCTCACCATAGGCATAGATTTCGGCTTTTTTTTTTTTTGCCAGACACCACTTCAGGGTCCTTACGGGGGCATAGAAAGTCTTGAAAAGTGTTGAACTTCATTTGCCCCATTTCAAAGCCTTGAAAAGCCTTGAATTTAACCTATTTTGGGTAATTAGTCGTGAAAAGCCTTTAATTGCATTAAACTGTCCCCATTGATCTAAATTAGTCCGAAATCGCCATTCGCCATTATTGTTTTTCTCTGAAATCCAAATGAAAATAGTCTTGAATTGCTATCAAAAACAGCCTTGAAATAGCCTTGAATTCCATATCTTCACATGTGTGTGGACCCTGCCGCTTTCATCCCTGATTTACGCATTACCCAGGAGGACAAGCCGGCTCAACAGATCGCTGTGTCGTGGGGTTGCTCAATCGTGTGGCGTCTGTATCAAGGATCTGTGTACGCGGGTACAAAGATCACGACTCGGGCACCCGCTGGACTCAGTTGGGTGGAGGTGCTGCGTAAGGAGGTTGTCTTCATCGCTGTAGATGAGTCGACAGCCTGGTGAGTGCATGAAATCAGCGATACCAAAGTTGATGTCCACCTAGCTCTACCCATAGCGAGGCTAGTTACTCCCCCAGCGCTGTCTAAAGCCCTGCTGAACAACCCATTAGAAAAAGTGGCGAAAGGCAGAGTAAATGTAATCAGCACATAAATTCTTAATTTAAGAAGCAAAATATATTCTTCATATCCATCTTCATATTTACCCGCTACTTCTGAGTTGAAAAATATAATAAATCACGTAATTTAATGGACTTTAACAGTGAAATCGAAAGCATTCTGTGGTCGCCATCTTATCTTTTTGCATTCCCTCCCATTTCACTAACTGTGCCGATATAAGTAGCCATTAGATACTGGAACCGGGAATTCTTTCTTGAAGATTTATACTGCCTATCATGGATAAGTCTGAATAGACTTGCTTTCACCATTAGACAGTTTGTCGGTAGAAAGCCCCAGCCTACACTTTTACCGACACAAGGGATTTTTAACCTCCCACACCACATAGACATGGTATGAGAGAAACTGGCCTTTGATGCTGCTGTAAGTTATACACATCGGTGGAAATCCAAATTGGCAGAGGTAGGGGCATGGGGAATCGAACCACTCACCTTCAGATTAGGAGTCTGACCTAGAAAAAAGTCAGACACTAACCACAATTCTACGTCCTGTTCCATACTAAAGCAATGGGTAGGGGTGAATCTTCCATAGCGAGGCCTGTGGCCATGTTAGGTTGTAGAGTGAAGCATGCTGCATTACATGCTCAGTGGCAAGAACTAATGCTGCACGTAGCAACTCACTGCGCATGCTCTATGGGTAAGATCTGATCGATTCATCCTGTCAGGACTTTTAGCCTCGTTGTGAAGTACAAGCATTGTCACCTGCTTATCAGTAGGTACTGTAAAAGCTCACATATTAGGCGAGCCGCCAGATAAGTCGAGGTCAATTTTTTAGAATGGAATTCTTTCTTCGGGCATATGCATATATGTATATGTATTTAGTGCTGTCTACACAATGACCTACTTTCAGGTAAATTATTTAGCCTGGAATTGTTTACTCAGGCATATGTATATCTGTAGGAAACATGGTGCGCGTATAAGTCGAGCTGCTTCTAAGAACTTCCTTTATTTAAACAAAAAAATCCCAAAATAATTGACTTAGCTGCGAGTTTTTATGGTAGTATAGTAGTGCTTAGCGCTGTCTACAGAATGACCTACTTTCAGGTACATCAAATCAAGCGGAGATATAATGATGCAGAAGGGCCTCAGCAGGGACCGCCCCAGCTTCCGGTCTCTCAAAGTTCCCACCAATAAACTCCGCCTCAAACAAATCTGCTGTCACAGCGGTGTGGTGTGGGGCCTCACCGAGGGCCAAGAGCTGGTCTTCCGGGCAGGCGTAACCAGCGCGCAGGAGGAGGGCGCCTCCTGGGAAGCGGTACAAAGGTGCGCATGTGTATACCCGATATGGGTCATTATCTGAAACTGAGCGCTAAAGTGTGACATGGAAATCAAAATGGAGAACCGTCCAAATAATAGCTGTAAATAATCCAAATAATAGCAGAATCCATGTTCATATAGAGGTTTACATGTGAATATGTTGGAGTTGAACAAAAAGCTATATTACTTTTTTATTTTGATCTTATACAAATTAAGCAATATACGTTGATATCGCTTGTGTAACATGAAAATCAAACACACATCCGGAACATCATTTTAGCATGCACAATAAATTCAAACAAGATTTGATTGATTACACTACACCTAAGCAAACAAGATTATGAGAAAAATGTCTCATGAGAAAAAAGTTGAAAAGTAGTTGAAAAAGAGTTTGGGTAAATGCATGGTGTCGAGGTGTAAATTTTCACATTTTCACATTAGCATAAAATCACACAAGCATACTTTTGATCCATCCTATGGGATAGTTTAAAAGCATGTAGAATTACTGATGTACTTAAGACACAGAGGCAACAATAATTATTTGACTTGCTACCAAAAAAAGAAAGAAAGCATTATCAACCAAATATATGGTGCCCAGATTCAGAGAATGACCCACAGCCTATTTGAGGATTTGCACCTGCGTCATAAAACCATGTGACCTTTGTTCACGTGCCATTTTGGAGCGCAAGCTGCAATTAGCATAAACAGGATATAAATGCTTGACTATCAATCTTTAGGCTGTTATGTGTATTTTCAACATGGAAGCCAGGCAGGAGTAAAGTTTGCATCAGCATCATCATCAATCCTCCTCATCATCATATTTCAGGGATGAAAGATCTCTGCAATCTCGCGGATTTCCGGGATTTTTCCTGTAGCTATAAGTGTATACTAAGACGGTGTTCAAACGCCGCAGCACCACAAGTGTATACTAATATGTTGTTTTATGCTGCAGCACCATCAGCGTACACTAATGTGTGGTGCAGACGCCACAGCACTATCAGCGTATACTACTAATACATGCTTCAAACGAATTTGTTAGAAACACAACTTCCGGGAATTTTCCGCGATTCCCTGACAATGCTAAACCTATGGGAGAATATCAGCATTTCCGCTTTTCTTCCCGGAAACCACTTTCATCCCTGATCTTTAACTGCTAGCGTCGCTGGAGCGCCACAGATGATTTTGCAACCAGTTTTATCCATTTTCCGCTGTTCTTCACTGCTCTCTGGGACTTGCCGAACTCCAGGCCTGTCCATTCCCTGATGTTGTCTTCCCACCTCTTCCTTTATCTGACTTGTCTTCTTCCCCCTCCAATGAGGTGTGGGGGGGGGCGGGTGCCTAGCATAAACCAAGTTTAATATCTCCAGTAAGCCCAGGTACAATGCCAGCTTAAAGGTTCATAGTCCAATGAAAGTATAATATTTTCTAAACCCAAATGCATCTAGATTTGATTTGACAATACTGAAAGCGGCGAGATGATCGGGTGGACAGGTCTGCTACAGCCTTGTTTGTAAAAATCAGTTCCTGATGCGATGAGTCATCAGCAGGGTCGCCAACCCTTACGGTTTTGCCGTAAGGTGTACAACATTTAATGTCCCCATCATCACCTTACACCGATCTTCCGGTTTTTCATTTGATAAAATTATATAAATCTTACGGATTATTGTGTCCAAAATGCACCACAGAGCATCTAAGATTTACCCCCAGACCCCCATTATAACATCCCTTAAGATCTTCTGGTTTTGCATTTTTCAATGTTGGCAACCCTGGTCATCAGTCATTGTTGTTGCAGTGACGCGGTGGTGATGAAAGTATCCAGCGTGGCGTTTGGAGAGAATGGTGTCGCCTGGGTGCTCGACTTGGCCGCCCGGGTGTGGTTTACAACCGGGGTTAGCCAATCCACGCCAGCCGGCTCCGGAAAGTGGTGGGAGGTAAGTGGTGGGAAGCAAGTGGTGGGAGGGAATTGGTGAGAAATAAACAGTGGGAGGTAAGTGATGTGAGGTAAGTGGTGGGTGGTTAGTGGTGAGAGGTAATTGATGGGAGGGAAGTGGTGGGAGGTAAGTGGGGGACGTAGTGGGAGGGAAGTGGTTGGAGGTAAGTCGGGGGGGGGGAGGTGAGTGGTGGGAGGAAAGTGGGGGATGTTCTGTGAGGTAAGTGGTGGGAGGTAAGTGGCGTGAGGTAAGTGGGGAGGTAAGTGGTGGGAGGTAGGTGGTGGGAAGCAAGTGGTGGGAGGGAATTGGTGAGAAATAAACAGTGGGAGGTAAGTGATGTGAGGTAAGTGGTGGGTGGTTAGTGGTGAGAGGTAATTGATGGGAGGGAAGTGGTGGGAGGTAAGTGGGGGACGTAGTGGGAGGGAAGTGGTTGGAGGTAAGTCGGGGGGGAGGTGAGTGGTGGGAGGAAAGTGGGGGATGTTCTGTGAGGTAAGTGGTGGGAGGTAAGTGGCGTGAGGTAAGTGGGGGAGGTAAGTGGTGGGAGGTAGGTGGTGGGAGGTAGGTGATGGGAGGTAGGTAGTGGGAGGTAGGTGGTGGGGGTAAGTGGTGGGGGGTAAGTGGGGGACGTAGTGGGAGGGAAGTCGTTGGAGGGAAGTGGTTGGAGGTAAGTGGGGGGATGTGGGTGATGTAGTGGGAGGTAAGTGGTGGGGGTAAGAGGAGTGATCACCGGCCAAGGGCTGATGTGTCACTCCTCCTAGGTGAAGAGAAGAAACCTCAGCTGGCTAACAAATAGTTTAAATCTCAGCTGGTAGATGAAGAGCTAAATCTCAACTAGCAGGTGAAGAGTTAAGCTCTCAGGTATTAGAGGAAGAATTAAACTAGGTTAACAGATGATTTCTTAAAATCTCAGCTGTAAGGTGAAGAGTTACACTCTCAACTGGCAGATGAAGAGCTCAAATCGAAGGTAGCATGTGAATAGCTAAAATGTCAGGTAGCAGGTGAAGAGCTAAAAGCTTAAGTAGCAGATGATGAAGAGCCAAATGCTCGAATAGCAGGTGAAGAGTTAAGGTCTTAACTAGTAGATGAGTTAAAATCTCAGTTATCAGATGAAGACTTAAAATCGTAGATAATAGATGAAGAGTTAAAATATGAGCGATTAGCTGAAGAGCTAAAATCATAGCAAGTGAAGAGGTAAAACCTCAGGGAGCAGGTGAAGAGTTGACAAAGAATGATCATGTTGCGTAAAAACATTGAATCTCATCCTAAATAAATTGTTTGCATATACTGATACTTTTGAGTGTCTGTCATTTTCTGAGATAACTATATTTTAAATGGCTAGCTTTTGAGATATTTGAAGTGCAACCATGTAAAATTAATTTTGGCGAGCACACCAAAATTAATTTTGGCGAGCACACCAAAACTCTGAGACCACAGGCTTCTGCAGTAACAGGTTCTATTAGATTGCCCCAGATTCCCTTCTATGTGGCGACAAATGTTTAATAAGTGCACCAGTATCTTCTTTTTTTCTCTTGAAAGATTTATACTGCCTAGCATGGATAAGTCTGAATAGTCTTGTTTTCACCATTAAACAGTTGGTCGATAGAAAGCCCGAGCCTACACTTTTACCGACCCTAGGGATTTTTAACCTCCTACACCACATAGACCATTCTCGATTCGATGTCGGTGTCGCGTCACAACCCCGTAAACTAGCCTGCGAAGGGTAAATCGATGGAGGTGATGGCATGGGGTTTATCTAATTTAGATATGTCAAATAACATCTAGATAATTGTTTTAGTTTTGAAAATGTGATGTTTTCATTGGACTATGATACTTTAATCTCGGTTAGGTATCCATCAGCGAGTACATCATGGATGACAGCGGCTGCGCCCTTTCCGTCCGCCAGATGGCCAACTTGGTGGTGCCTTCCTGTGAGAATGGCGGCATCCTCAGTGCGGGACAGGCAGGCGTCTGGGTTTCCCGCGGCTTCAAGCACGTGCTACACATATGTAGAAGCAGCTTGGTTGGTGAGTGTCAATGTAAATATTTTTTATTTTATTTTATTTGTTAGTGATTGTTTGTTTTTTCTGGTCACAACAGTTAAAGTTGCGTAGTCCGATGGTCTAGAATTACGATAATTTTTCTGAGATATATGTAATTGAGGTGCAAACACGCTAAATTAATTTTGTCATGTTTTGGCAAGCATGCCAAAAGTCTGACACCATAGTCTTATGCAGTAACAGGTTTTAATTTTTTTTTAAATCTGACTATCATGGATAAGTCTGAATAGACTTGTTTTCACCATTAGACGGTAGGTCGATAGAAAGCCCAGGTCTACACTTTTACCGACCCATGGAATTTTGACCTCCCACACCACATAGACATGGTATGAGAGCAACTGGCCTTTGATGATGCTGTAAGTTATATACAGCGGTGGAAATCCAAATTGGCAGAGGAGATGGCATGGGGAATCGAACCATCGACTTTCAGATTAAGAGTCCGACCTGAAAAAAAGTCAAGAGACTCTAACCACTCCGCCACAAAGAACACGACAAGTTGACTCCATATGGCCTTCTATGTGGCACCAAATGCTTAATAAGCGCATCAGTATCTAATATATGTACAATCAAATCTAACTGAATGTTTTGGTTTTGATGCGTTATCGGACTATGCAGCTTTAAATGCACACACTTGTTTTCGCCGCTGTGCAATAGTAGTCGTAATCCACATGGATCTATTTCCTTTATCAACAATTTACGTGAACTTGTTTGTGGTGTAAAATCAGCAAATTTTCGAATTTGTTAAAATTTGGGTTTTCATTTATCTTATTGTACATGGTAAACATTTGTAATACCATGTACCCATGCGATTAGTGTTTTAAACCAGATATATGTACTATGTTAGTTATTCTGGTTTTTGTCACACCTTTGAAGGTTAGATTTGTGCATAATTTGTATGGGAGGTGAGTGCACCTTATAGCCCTGTCACACTATGACATATCTCGCCGGTATGCCGCCAACGCTCAAAATCACTTTTAATCGTCAAGACTCGTCAAACTTTTCGGTGCGGTGGGAAAAAGTTTGACATCAGCGCAACATGTTGGTAGCGTGCGGCCGACGTGGTAACGTATATCGACGCGTGAGGGAAAAAAAAGAAGAAAAGTTTGGCGCGCCGTCCTGATATGACCTTAGATGTTGCTAGGACATAAAACAACAATGCAACAGTTTGGCGCAACATTTGGGAACGACCTTCATGCGCGCGCGGCATGTGCCTTGCGTTCGCATTATGTTATTCCAGCGCGTTTAACGTATCTCGACGCGTCCCTAACATCGCCATACTGTTAGCACCCGCGCGTTGTCGCACGTCGAAAGTTTTGTGCAAGCGCAAAACTTCGCCGATTCCCTGACGCACACTGCCGACCCTCGCCGACCGTCGCCGTAGATCAATGAATACCAACGCGCGCCAAACGCGCGCGTAACACTTCCAGACGTCTCCCAACGTTTCGCCAAAAAGTGACACACGTCGACGCATGTTGGCGAATCATACTTCAATACTTGCGAATTGAAGTATGTGCATGCTTCAAGGTAGATTATAATGATCAACATTGTTGACGTCGTAATGTGATAGCACCATTACTACGAATTACAATGCCAATGTAGTATACTTGGATCAGTCAGTACATTGGGAGCAGAATTGAATGTGTAGGAATTATTCTGCTCTTTTTGTTTCCAAGGACATCATTGGGAGAGTGCAGGCCCGAGCGGGATGGCGCAGTCCGCCCAGTGGCATCTCGTGTCAGCCAGCTCCGTGACAAAAACTAACGGTGCGTATTGAAGATATTTCCCTTTCAACAACTGCTCCATCAACGGCTGTGGTATGTGCTGTCCTGTCTGTGGGAAAGTGCAGATAAGACCCTTTGCTGCTTATTGGAAATAGTAGTAGCCTATGTGGCGGCAGCAGGTTTCCTTCAAAGAAATATGTCAGAATGACCATATGTTTGACGTCCAATAGCCGATGATAAAAATCAATGTGCTCTAGTGGCGTCGTTAAATAAAACTAGCTTTGAGTAGCCACTCAAGTGTACGCATCACCTGCATTAACCACCGGGCGCGGTGTCCGAATCAGTAGAGGGCGGGCCTCATGCACGGGAGATCGGCAGTTCGGTTCCCGGTTGAATCAAACCGATGACTTATAAAATTGATGCTTGTCACTTCCTCGCCTGGTGCTCGGCATTAATAGGATAGGGCAAGGACTGGTTAGCTCAGTGTCAGGATAATGTGACTGAGTGGGATATTGGGTCATGGTGCTGTCGGCCTGATTTCCTAATGGGGCAGCACTAAAAAGTCGCCATGAGTGTGCACTGTCACAAGTCGGTACCCATCTTGATATGACCTTAGATGTTGCCAGACCTTAGATGTTGCCAGGACGTAATACTCCAACAACCAACCAACCATCACCTGCATTAAAGAACCCATAGACCTGTGCACCCTCAGTATTCTTCCGTATTTGGTACGGAATCGAACACCGAATACAGAAATACAGATTTGTTTGCTTCATTAAGGAATCGCCAGTCTCGATATACGTATTATATGGAGTATAATGAATTATGCTAATATAAAGAACGAATTGAATATTATTATTATCTGTCGCTTGACTATTATTGAATATTGAATATTGCATTGAGCATTGTGAATAAAACTGGAAATTGGAGTCGCGCGCTGAGATAAACATATTAAATTGATAGTCATAATCTACCTTGTTTTAGCTTGAAGTAAGTTTTATTTTACATGGCTAACTTTTGGGATATTTGAAGTGCAAACATGTCAAATTAGTTCTGGCAAGCACGCCAAAACTCTGACGCCATAGACTTTGGCAGTAACAGGTTCTATTAAATTGACTCAGCATCCCCTTCTATGTGGTGACAAATGCTTAATAAGTGCATTAGTATCTAAGTTGGATATGTAGGATAAAATCTAGATAATTGCTTTGGTTTTGAAAATTTGATGTTTCATCGGACTATGCAGCTTTAAAGTAATGACATGTACAATACAATAATAAGGCTAATGATTTCTTATGACAATTGGCATGGAGAAGTAGGCAATTCAACAACAAATAAAATGAATTAAAAAAGAAAAAGAAAGATAGATAAATAAATAGAAAATACACTGATGATTCAAGCAAAGTTTTACATACAAAAGGTAAACTTTAAACTTAAAATCAAAACCTAATGACCACTAACACAGCATGGTGAAGACATTCAGAGAAATTAACTATTGGTAATGAAACAATTATCCAATGTAGAATGAACAAACTCACAGAGGTTTGGGGGATGTGGGAGAATGCTTACAAACAGAGAAAGAATGTATGCAGTAGTTAGCTACATAACAACTGAAAGTGATAAAAAGAAGGGGAGTCACAAGACGAAAACAAGTCATTAGAAAAACAAGTCATTAGACTTAACCATTATGGGCAGCATAAATACACCCATCACCAAAAAAAAAATTCCATGTAAAAGAATTTAATTAAAATGCCGATTTGTTGTGACTTTGTATTTTGCATCAATGTGAACTTTAAATTAACGTAACATCAGTTGCTCGGCTGGAAGATCATGCCTTAAGGATTTTGTTTGTTTGTTGTTTTACATCCTAGCAACATCTAAAGTCATATCAGGACGGGTACCAACTTGTGACAGTGCGCACTCATGGCGACTTTATAGTGCTGCCCCACCCGGAAACCAGGCCGCCAGCACCATGACCTGATATCCCACTCAGTCACATTATCCTGACACTGAGCCAACCAGTCCTTGCCCTATCCTAATAATGCCGAGCACCAGGCTAGGAAGCAACAAGTATCAATTTTTAAGTCATTGGTTTGACTCAACCCGGATTCGAACCCACAAACTCCAGGGTTCGGATCTCTCGATCTCCCAAAACATGAGACGGACGCTCTACTCATTCGGCTACTACATCTGGTATCACTTAAGGAAGCAATGCATTGACCTTACTACATGTTTGTGGTTAAAGTTGCACAGTCCAATGGTTTTGAGTTTCTGTCATTTTTCTCAGAAAGATATATTAGATCGATCATTACTATCTACTCTACTTTAGTTTGAAGTAACTTTTATTTTATATGGTAAATGTTTGAAGTATTTTAAGTGCAAATATGTCTAATTAGTTTTGGCAACCATGCCAAAACTCTGACGCCATAGCCTTCTGCAGTAATATATTCTATTAAATTGGCTTAGTATTCCCTTCTATGCAGAAACAAATGTTCAATAAATGCATCAATATCTAAGTTAGATAAGTAGAATCACATCTAGAAAATTGTTCTGGTTTTGTAAAGTTGATACTTCATCGGACTGTGCAGCTTTAAATAAAACTTAACTCAACTCAATTTGTGAAAGTGTAAGATGCAGTTTGCGCTATTACATTGACTGCGGTTAATTCCACCATGGCAGGGTTGGTGTGGACCCAGCAGCCGAACGGTGCCATCTTTGCCTTCCAACCACTGTCTGGGAAGGCGATGGAGGTGAGCCAGCCACAGCAGGATATGAGCCCCTTTGTGTGTCTGAGCGCTGCGGCCGAGTCGGTGTGGGGCCTCACCCCGAGTGGCCAAGTCTTCATCAGGGCGGGAATGGCGGCACACTGCCTGCACGGCCTCAGCTGGGTCCGACTGAACCTCATGCAGTTAGGTAAGTACCTTCGCAGGTCTAGTCATTACAAAGCTTTTCTGTCTTGTTTGTCTTGTTTCTTGCGCGTACGCTCAGATCAAACTGCTTCAATTTAGAACATGAATCCCTTTGTGTGTCTGCGCGCTGCGGCCGAGTCGGTGTGGGGGCTCACCCTGAGGGGCCATGGCTTTATCAGGGAAGGAATGGCAGCACACTGCCTGCACGGCCTCAGCTGGGTCTGGCTGAACCTCATGCAATTAGGTGAGCACCTTCGCAGGTCTAGTCGCTAAATAGCACTTTCTTCTTGTTTGTCTGTTTCTTACGCACAAGGTCAGATTGAACAACTTTGATTTAAAACATTGAGGACGCTACCTGCATTAATCCCCACATCAGGACATCACCTGTATTAACACATCCCCACAGCAGGACACCACCTGTATTAATACATCCCCACAGTAGGACACCACCTGTATTAATACATCCCCACAGCAGGACACCACCTCTATTAATACATCCCCACAGCAAGACACCACCTGTATTAATACATCCCCACAGCAGGACACCACCTCTATTAATACATCCCCACAGCAAGACACCACCTGTATTAATACATCCCCACAGCAGAACACCACCTGTATTAATACATCCCCACAGCAGGACACCACCTGTATTAATACATCCCCACAGCAAGACACCACCTGTATTAATACATCCCCACAGCAGAACACCACCTGTATTTATACCCCGCCACCCACAGCAGGACCACCTGCATTAATACATCCCCACAGCAGGATCTTGCCTGTATTAATACATCCCAACAGCAGGACACCGCCACATTAATTCCACCATGAAGCAGGACACCGCCTTCCCCTTTTTCATTGTCGCATTAGAAACTTTGTGTTTATAGAAACATTATTTGCATTTTCATAGCTTAAAAATAACGAGAAATTATAGAAACTATATCAGACATTAATTACCAGTATCAAGTCTATAATTATGAAACACAAAATAAAAATTCTTGGTAAATGTTGTTTAAATATTGTGATTGTTTCCTAATATTCATACCGATTATTTGGATCTTTTCTTCACCACCCCCCCCCCCCCACTTCTCGCCTTGGAGTTGAAAAAAAAGGCAAGAGCATTAATTAGATCTCAAGAAGGGCATAACAAGTTTGATGTAGTTGCAGAATTTAAAGCAGTGTACATGTGCAAAATAAGATCCCCACTATATTTGTAATGCCTCATTTTAACCTACTACTGTCTATATTGTTCATACCATCGCATCATCTCATCCATAAATAGTTCATATGCACTATAATTGTTAAGGCCGGAAGACCAGTGCCTCGGTGCTGAAAAAAGATGTTATTCAACTGAAATAAAAATTTGAACAAAAAAAAAAGAAGCTGCATAGTCCGATGAAGGTATAAGATTGTCTAAACCAAAACACTTATCTAGATTTGATTCTACATCTCCACCTTAGATATCGATGCACTTATAAAACTTTTGTTGCTGCATAAAACGGAATACTTAGTCAAATGAATAGAGCTTGTTGCTTCTGAAGCCTAAGGTGTCAGAGCTTTGATGTGCTTGCCAAAATTATATTTGTCTGATTGCACTTCAAATATCCCAAACGTTAGTCATTTAAAATCAATGTTACTTTCAATTAAAGCATGGTAGTTTATAACAATCACTCCGCAATATTTATCTTGAAAAGTGACAGACACTCAAAGTTATCGGACTATGCAACTTTTTGAGTCTACCACATTATATACAATGTGGTTAGCTTTCTGCTTGAGCTGTGACCTTTTTGCACTCGGTAAGCGGAGAGCACCTGGTGCACTTGTCGTGTGGGTCACAGAATGTGTGGGCGGTAGATGCCAATGGTGTTGTCCACTTGTGTCTCGGTAACCGGCCCCCGGACAACATGCACCTCAGTCCCGCCTGGGTTTCGGTAGAGGACTATGCAACGTTTTAAGTAGTACCGCTTTATATACATACAATGTGGTTAGCTTTCTGCCTAAACTGTGACCTTTTTGCACTCGGTAGGCGGAGAGCACCTGGTGCACTTGTCGTGTGGGTCACAGAATGTGTGGGCGGTAGACGCCAGTGGTGTTGTCCACTTGTGTATCGGTAACCGGCCCCCGGAAAACATGCACCTCAGTCCCGCCTCGGTAGAGCACTATGCAACGTTCTAAGTATTACCGATTTATACACATACAATGTGGTTAGCTTTCTGCCTAAACTGTGACTTTTTGCACTCGGTAGGCGGAGAGCACCTGGTGCACTTGTCGTGTGGGTCACAGAATGTGTGGGCGGTAGACGCCAGTGGTGTCGTCTACCTGCGGATCGGTAACCGGCCCCCGGACAACATGCACCTCAGTCCCGCCTGGGTGCCGGTAGAGGGCACCACCCACCAGGCCGGCGCGAGGTTCACAAAAGTCTTCGCAAGCTCAGTCGAATGGATGGTATGTCCTCCTCCATATTTAATTTTCAAAATGCAACTGGCTGTGATGAATGTACTAGGCAAGGGTTTGCATGCTTTTTGATTGTTCTTGAATTTAGATTTTCGGATTGAGTACATTTGAACTTTCTTGAAATTAACTGTATGTTCTTGAGTGTTCTTAACCCCCCCCCCCCTACCCTCGCTCCCCTTAGCCCCCTCTAAATGTCAGCCAATTATGTACGGTGATGCTTGTCTTCATAAAATGTTGGTGTCAAGATGTTGCATGCCTCATTGAAAATGTTCTTGATAAAGTTCTTGAAAATGTTCTGATTCTACTGGCCAACTTTTTGTATGAACCCTGGTACTAGTGGTACTAGCAGTGCAGTGTCTGGTTCGCTTCCGGTGTAGGAAGTCATGGGTTCAATCCACCCGTCCCCTATGGACTTAAATCAAAGACTTAACGGGCGCATTGATAAGAGTGCTGGCTAGCTTTCACGGGTTGGAATGCTGGCTGAGTCAAACCAATGACGTAAAAAATTGATACTTGTTGCTACCTAGTCTGGT
Source organism: Branchipolynoe longqiensis (assembly GCA_030323885.1). Lineage (NCBI taxonomy): Eukaryota > Metazoa > Annelida > Polychaeta > Phyllodocida > Polynoidae > Branchipolynoe > Branchipolynoe longqiensis. The sequence continues at coordinate 7,006,758 of CM059186.1, read as the reverse complement.
ACTTGGCATTAATAGGATAGGGAAATGACTAGTTTGCTCAGTATCAGGATAATGTGTGGGATATTGGGTAATGATAGTGTGGGCTGCCTCCTCTTCCAATGGGGCAGCACTATGAAATCACCAAGAAACCAGAAGGGATGGCCGAATGAGTTGGAGCGTCCGTCTCCCATGCTGGTAGATCGTGGGGTCGTGGGTTCGAACCCCGGTCGAGTCAAACCAATGACTTAAAATTTTATACTTGTTGCTTCCTAGCCAGGCGCTCGGCATTATTAGGACATGGCAAGGACTGATGTGGTCAGTGTCAGGATAATGTTACTGAGTGGGATACCAGGTCATGGTGCTGGTGGCCTGGTTTCCCAGTGGGACAGCACTATAAAGTCGCCATGAGTGCGCACTGTCACAAGTCGGTACCCGTCCTGATATGACCTTAGATGTTGCTAGGACATAAAACAACAACAAACAAACAATGAAATCACCATGAATGAGTGCACACACCAACAAGTCAGTACCCATCCTGATGTAACCTAAAATGTTGCTGGGATCTAACACCCATCAAACAAAGACATTTGACAAAAGTAGTACTTGATATTAGGTGTTAATAAGCTACCTTTGCTAACTTTATAACATGGCTATTGTTTTGTTTGTTAGGGTTTTACATCCTAGCAACATTTAAGGTCATATCAGGACAGGTACCGACTTGTTATAGTGCAGACTCATGGTGACTTTATAGTGCTGCTCCACTCGGAGCCCAGGCCACTGGCATCATAACCCGATATCCCACTCAGTCACATTATCCTGGAACTGATTTAACCAGTCTTTGCCTATTCCTATTACTGCCAAGTGCCAGGCTAGGTAGCGACAAGTATCAATTTTGTAAGTCATTGGTTTGACTCGGTTGAAACTTAAAACCCCAACCTTCCACACAGGAAGCCAGCGCTCTTATATGGATTCAGCCACTGTATCCGGTCTTATAACGTGGAATCAGGTTGTGGTTCCGGTCATTAGTAGCCATTGGTTAGGAAACAATGCTTTCGGAACAGAATGCATAGTTCTGATTTTCATTTAGAGTGGTTAGAATAAGAATTAAGAAGGAAATTAGTGCATACTTCCCTAACATTTTAGGTCAAGCTCTACTGACTACAAATTTCACTAACCTGAAAACTACAATTTAAAAAAAAGAAGTTTATTGACGAGGTATTTACTCTGCCCATAACGTATAAGCTCCCGTCAGGGTGCTTGTTTTCAATGCTGGACAGCTGTGGTGCTGTCTTGATCTGTTCCTTTGCCCTGGGAGTGTTTACCTGTGTCTGCTCAGGTCAGCCTTCTGCAATTTTGGTTGTTAGTAATAGCCTATGTTAGTTTTTTTGTAATTTTCCAGTTCTTTTGTCTAGTCTGAGTATAATACCATAGTCTACTATGTACATCTACTATGGTGACATGCAGGCTTCCGGGAGAGGATCCCGTTCCATTCAGATTTTTGTATTTGTTACAGCATCCTTTCACCTAAACCCTGTCCTTAAATAGTGCACTCGTGTGCTAGAACAATAAAGGGGTTCGAGGTAATTTTCTAAGAACAAAGGTTGCGAGGTCGTCTGATGTAGTCTGTGTGCACTCACGACCATTATTCAAGACCTAACTCCTAACAATTCTTCAAATAACCTCATACCCCGACCTCATCAAGTCAGAGTGTAAACTGAGTATCCCTACTAACGCTAATGCATGGGGTAGGTATATACCAAAATGTTGCACCAAAAAAAACCACATAATTACTAACAGCTGAGATGACAAGGCAACTATCAAATTGAGACTATTGCTGTTCAGCGATGCAACTTAGTCATTATGGACAGGGTACATAAACCATCACAAAAAAACAAACAAACGAAATCGCTGACGCTTGCTGGACAGAACGACCGGCAGGTGGCAGCACACGAGCAGGGCTGGTCCCCATGGCAGACCATTACACCCATTTTTTTAGCGCCCACCGCCCACCAGAGGTTATGTGTCACCTGGCTGGACAGTGGTTAAAGCTGCATAGTCCGATGAAACATCAAATTTTCAAAACCAAACCAATTATCGAGATTTGATTCTACATATCTAACTTAGATACTGATGCACTTATTAAGCATTTGTTTCTGTGTATAAGGCAATACTGAGTCAATTTAACAGAACTTGTTACTGCAGAAGTCTATGGTGTCAGAGTTTTGGCAAGCTTGCCAAAACTAATTTTCCATGTTTGCACTCAAAATATCTCAAAGGTTTACCATCTAAAATAAAAGTAACTTTGAACTAGTGTAAAACAGATACAAAATTACAAGTGATCGATCTAATATATTTATCTCACAAAAAATACAGAAATTTAAAACCATCGGACTATGGAACTTTAAGTCACTTCTATTCTGACCTCATCATGCTGTCGGTCGTGATGCGACAAAGACTGTTTTCATTACTTGACTGCCGCTCTCCATTTAGCTCTCTGCTGTGAGAGTTGCGTCCATGAGTCGGTCTTAATGTCTCTCAGCTTCAGGTTTCTCTTGATGGTATCCTTGAACCGGAGACGAGGGCGCCCTCTCTTTCTGTAACCAGAAGACAGTTGAGAATATAGGATCTGCTTTGGTAGCCTATCTGATGACATCCTCATGAAGTGTCCAGTCCACCGGAGATTCTTTTTGATCAGATCTTCCATAGAGGGCAGCCCCGTCCGTTCGAGTATTTCCTTATTTGTCTTATTCTGACCTAGGCAGAATAAACCGGGAAGAAGCCCTAAAACTTGAAGCCTTTATGGTGTGTCATTCCCTCATTTCACCGATACATTGTAAGAGACGGAGAAACCAGTCCATCACACTAATAATGCAGATGGCGCCAGGCTATGTAGTAACAAGTACCCAACTTTTTTATGTCATTAGTTTGACTCAGCCAGAATTTGAATCTTGGGTTCTAGATTCTTCCATTATATGAACTGTTCTGGTTAATGGATCTTGTGTTTAATTTTCAGGTTTGGGCTGTGGATACTAAGAAGTGTGTCTACGTGAGAAAGGGAGTGACCGACTCAATGCCAATAGGCACGCACTGGCTGTATATACCCGGTATGTTACCTCTGTTATCTACTGCTGACTGCAGTTAAAACTCTAGATAGCCTAATGGTTAGGGCCCTTGCCCTGCCATAAACCCTTTATACAGGGTCCCAGGCTGGGTTTTAACAATGGTGAGAATTTCCCGTCGATCGGCGGTTTCCCAACTTTTGGGCAATGACCCACCTTTTTTAGGTCTGATTTGTTCTCACCTGCGCTATACACCAGGATGAGAATTTCCCGTTGATCGGCGGTTTCCCAACTTTTGGGCAATGACTCACCGTTTTAGGTCTGACCTGTTCTCATATGTGCTATATACCAGGATGAGAATTTCCCATCGATCGGCGGTTTCCCGACTTTTGGGCAATGACTCACCGTTTTAGGTCTGGCCTGTTCTCATCTGCGCTATATCCCAGGATGAGAATTTCCCACCGATCAGCAGTTTCCCGACTTTTGGGCAATGACCCACCGTTTTAGGTCTGACCTGTTCTCATCCGCCCTATATACCAGGATGAGAATTTCCCGTCGATCAGCGCTTCCCCAATTTTTGTGCAATGGCAGGCCTTTTTAGGTGTGACCTTTTCCTGTTCCCATTCCTTTTTTTAAATGCAGACTGCTGTGAGTGACTGCCCCTGCTTCTTTGGTTGTAGGTACCATGGCAGAGGAGATGACCCTGAGCGAAAGTCTCGTGTATGCCTTGAACCTCGCTGGCGAGCTGCTCATCCGCTACGGAGTACAGGAGGAAAACCCAGCCGGAGACTACTGGAAGAAGGTGCCCGGAACATTCAAGACCATCTCAGGTGCGTCATTCACATTCAGCAGGTAACCGGGCACGGTGACCGAATCAGCAGAACGCAGGCCTCCCATGCGCGAGATCAGGGCCGCATTCAGGGTCCGTCTCGGAGACGTCTCAGCAATGCTTTTTGGCTTATTTCAGTTCAGAGTGCGTCTCGGCGACGTCTCGGAGACGCCTCTCTTTCCAGACTGGAGGTGAAAAGCGCCTCGAAAATGCCCGCCGTATTCACTGGTTTCAGCCAATCACAGCACAGCTTTACCATTGCAAATGGCCTCCGCCTATGGAGGCAGCCATTTTCGAGACAACAAACTGCCTTTGCCGTTCAGACTAGCCTGACGTCAGGCCCGTCGCTGAGGCGCCTCCGTGACGGAGCCTGAACGCGGCCCAGGAGTTTGGTTCCCGGTCGACTCAAACCAATGATGTGCAAAATTGATTCTTGTCGCTCAACATTAATAGGATAGGGCAAGGACTGGTTAGCTCAGTGTCAGGATAATGTGACTGAGTGGGATATCCGGTCATGGTGCTGGCAGCCTGATTTCCCAGTGGGGCAGTACTATAAAGTCGCCATGAGTGCGCACTGTCACAAGTCAGTACCTGCCTTGATATGACCTTAAATGTTGCCAGGACGTAAAATTCAAACAACCAACCATTCAGCAGGGCGTTTCAGTCAAGTGGTTTGAAGCATCGTGAGTTTTGTGCAGCTGTTGCTGTGAAATTAAGTGTATCTTGGACCTCTATGTTCAGTTGTTGTTTGTTGATTTTTTGGAGGTTTACGTCCTGGCAACATCTGGGGTCATAACCAGGATGGGTACCGACTTATGACAGTGCACACTCATGGTGAATTTATAGTGTTGCTCCACACGGAGACCAGGCCACTGGCACCCTGACCCGATTTACCACTCAGTCACATTATCCTGATACTGAGCTAACCAGTCTGTACCCTATCCTAGTAACGCCGGACGCCAGGCTAGATAGTGACAAGTATAGCAATTTTGTACGTCACTGATTTGAGTCGACCGGGAATCGAACTCCCGATGGGTACTGACTTATGACAGTGCACACTCATAGCGGCTTTATAATGCTGCCCCACTGGGAGACCAGGCCGCCGGCACCATGACCCGATTTACCACTCAGTCACATTATCCTGACACTGAGTTAACCAGTCCGTGCCCTAACCTAGTAATACCAAGCACCTGGCTAGGTAGTAACAAGTATCAATTTTGTAAGTCATTGGTTTGATCCGACTGGGAATCGAACTCACGACCTTCCGCACGGGAAGCCTGCGCTCTATGGATTTGGCCACCGCGTCCGGTCGCCCCTCTGTTCATATAGTATTGGTAACCCATTGAGTGTGTGATAAAAGGTTTGATTTTGGGTTTGGGTTTGGTAGAGCCTGTTACTGCTTAAACCTATGGTATTAGAATTTCTCCGTGCGCCTCATTTAAAGGGACCAGATATAGGTCGCTGAGACACTACCCATACTCCGACAAATGCTCTCCAAGCATACGTTTGCCAGTTTTCAGTTTATGCAACTACATATGTGGGGGAGAGTGCTGACATTGGTTGCTTCTGTTGTGTTTTATTTAGTCCAGCAGCACTGACACCTTTAAACAACCATATAGATAAATAAAATGTTAGAAATTGCAATCTAAAATGATAAATATAATACCAGCTACTTTTTGTGTGAATAATTGATAAATAGACTTTAAAAGTTGAATTGAGAGCTTTCCGTGGTTGCCATCTTGGTGCTTGCCATGGCTTCCCCTGTCTGTTGGGGAACCCCTCTAGGTCATGTGATGAGGGAATCCCACCTATGATGTCATTCATACATCACAGACCTCAACTCTCCTCCCATATGTTCAATGGCATGAACTGAACAAACTAAGCAAAGGTATTTTTGGAGAGCTTTTGATGCTGGATTCATTTGTATCTGGGTGAGGTATAACCGGCGACTTTAATTTTTCATCTTTTAACTTCAAATATCTCCAAAATTAATTATTTATAATAACAAAAATTACTTTAAACTAAAGTAGGAGAGATTTTAAGGATCAATCTAGTATATTTACTCAAATAACCGTCGATTGATTGATGATTGATTGATTAATGGTTTCTTTACGCCGTGTCGGTAGTATAGGCCATATTCACGGCAAAACCATCAGACTCTGCAGCTATAAAATTTGGAGCTGAAACTCTCTTCAGCCTGTATGATGTTATTTTGATGGACAATGAATTGACATATTACAGGGAAACTGCGTTCGTAATGCCCTCCCTCCTATTTATTCCTGAATGTCGTAATTTCAATCGACAATGAATTGAAATATTACAGTGAGACGAGGCAGTTCTAAAACCTCCCCTATTTATACCAAATTGTCGGAATTTTAATGGACAATGAATTGAAATATTATACGTAGACAATGTGTTCCTAATGCCTCCCCTCTATTTATACTGCATGTCGCATAGTTTTAATGGACAATGAATTGAAATATTATACATAGACAATGTGTTCCTAATGCCTCCCCTCTATTTATACCTGCATATCGCATAGTTTTAAGGGACAATGAATTGAAATATACGTAGACAATGTGTTCCTAATGGCTCCCCTCTATTTATACCTGCATGTCGCATAGTTTTAATGGACAATGAATTGAAATATTATACATAGACAATGTGTTCCTAATGCCTCCCCTCTATTTATACTGCATGTCATGTAGTTTTAAGGGACAATAAATTGAAATATTACAGTTAGGCAATGCATACTGATGCCCTTCCTCCTATTTATTCCTTCATGTCATAATTTTAATGGACAATGAATTGAAATTTAATACGTAGACAATACCAGGGTCTGTATGGAGCCTGGAAAGTCTTTAACTTCATTTTGAAAAGCCTTGAATTTTAACCTATTTTAAGCCTTGAATCCCATCAAACTGTCCCCACTGATCTAAATTAGTTTGAAATCGCCATTCGCCATCGTTGCTTTTTCCTGAAATCCAAATGAAAATAGTTGAATTCCTATCAAAAACAGCCTTGAAAAGCCTTGAAATAGCCAAGAATTCCATATCTTCACATGTGTATGGACCCTGCAATATATTTCTAATGCTCGCATCTATTTATATCTGCGTATCGTCATTCCTAACGCTCTGCCTTTCTAGTAACAACCAGTGACAACCTGTGGGCGATCAACTTGGAAGGACAGCTCACAAATCGCACCACACAGTTCATCAAGCGTAAGAACCAGGAGCCCCCCGTCCCCCCAACCCGAGCCAACGTCACCATAAGCGATGACTGGGAAGTCATCTAATTTGCTCACATCTCGTCAGTCATTCAGTGATTTGCTAATTAAGCGGTTCTTTGTGTCGTTTTAGATGTTATTTTTGTTGTTTTAAAGCTGCATAGTCCGATGAAAATATTAAATTTTCAAAATCAAAGCAATTATCTAGATTCGATTCAACATATCTAACTTAGATACTGGTGCATTTGATTAAATAATCGTCGCTGCACAGAAGGGAATACTGAGGCAATTTAATAGAACCTGTTACTGCAGAAGCCTATGGTGTCAGAGTTTTGGTGTGCTTGCCAAAATTAAGTTTACATGTTTGCACTTCAGATATCTTCAAGGTTAGCCATTTAAAATAAAAGTTACTTCAAAATAAATTATGGTAGAATATAATGATCAGTTTAATATATTTATCTCAGAAAAATGACTAAAACTCAAAACCATTGGACTATGCAACTTTAACAACATTTAAGGTCATATAAGGACGGGTAACAACTTGCGACATTCCACACGCATGGGGACTTTATAGTGCTGCCCCATTGGAAGACTGGTCCACTTGGCACTACAGATCTCCCACTCAGGTATATTGTCCTGATGCTGAGCAAACCAGTCCTTGTCCTATCCTATTAATGCCGAGCACCAGGCTAGGTAGCGGCAGGTGTCAATTTTGTAAGTCATCGGTTTGACTCGGTTGGGGTACCAGCCCACAACTTGCTACACGGGAAGCCAGCCAGCGCTCTTAGCAATTAAGGCACCCTGTCCGGTGAGTTTTATAAGTCACACATCAGTGATGGTAACAATGACCTTTATATAAGTTCATAGGTCAGTTATTACCTGCAGGGTCATATTGATTGAACTGTTAATTAATTGCATTTTTTAGACGTCGTTCAAAGCACAATGTGGTTGAAGTCTTAAAACTGTTCAATACTTGATGATTTATTGTTACTATATATATTTTTTGTTTTTGTTTACTTGACGAAGGCATTATGGGAAAGGGTACACCAGCCAATGCTGATCAGGAATCCTGCTGATCAGGAATCCAGTTTCGATGCTCATCTTATATAAAAGAGCTACCTTCATCAGCTAGTACCGCAGACCTTAAATCTTACAGCAGTTGCATAATCTGAAATCAATGCTATAGCGTAGTTAAATCCTTAATATGAAATGCAATGGCATAAATCCTATTGAAATATATCAAAATTCCCGGGAAAGAAAAGAAGAAAAGAGCCAACTCCATCAAATTATGATTTATGAACAATCCAATCCAACATGCCTGTGCATGCCCTTCAGCCTTGGTAACAACTAAGTGCACTAGTACCAACAACTAAGTACACTAGTACCAACAGCTAAGTACACTAGTACCAACAACTAAGTGCACTAGTACCACAACTAAGTGCACTAGTACCAACAACTAAGTGCACTAGTACCAACAACTAAGTACACTAGTACCAACAGCTAAGTACACTAGTACCAACAACTAAGTACACTAGTACCAACAGCTAAGTACACTAGTACCAACAACTAAGTACACTAGTACAAACAACTAAGTACACTAGTACCAACAACTAAGTGCACTAGTACCAACAACTAAGTACACTAGTACAAACAACTAAGTACACTAGTACCAACAACTAAGTGCACTAGTACCAACAACTAAGTGCACTAGTACCAACAACTAAGCACACTAGTACCAACAAGTAAGTACACTAGTACCAACAGCTAAGTACACTAGTACCAACAACTAAGTGCACTAGTACCACAACTAAGTGCATGAGTACAAACAACTAAGTACACTAGTACCAACAGCTAAGTGCACTAGTACCAACAACTAAGTGCACTAGTACCAACAACTAAGTGCACTAGTACAAACAACTAAGTACACTAGTACAAACAATTAAGTACACTAGTACCAACAGCTAAGTACACTAGTACCAACAACTAAGTGCACTAGTACCACAACTAAGTGCACTAGTACAAACAACTAAGTACACTAGTACCAACAACTAAGTACACTAGTACCAACAACTAAGTCACTAGTACCAACAACTAAGTACACTAGTACCAACAACTAAGTACACTAGTACCAACAACTAAGTACACTAGTACCAACAACTAAGTACACTAGTACCAACAACTAAGTACACTAGTACCAACAACTAAGTGCACTAGTACCAACAACTAAGTACACTAGTACCAACAACTAAGTACACTAGTACCAACAACTAAGTACACTAGTACCAACAACTAAGTACACTAGTACCAACAACTAAGTACACTAGTACCAACAACTAAGTACACTAGTACCAACAACTAAGTACACTAGTACCAACAACTAAGTACACTAGTACCAACAACTAAGTACACTAGTACCAACACCTAAGTACACTAGTACCAACAACTAAGTACACTAGTACCAACAACTAAGTACACTAGTACCAACAACTAAGTACACTAGTACCAACAACTAAGTACACTAGTACCAACAACTAAGTACACTAGTACCAACAGCTAAGTACACTAGTACCAACAACTAAGTGCACTAGTACCAACAACTAAGTACACTAGTACCAACAGCTAAGTACACTAGTACCAACAGCTAAGTACACTAGTACCAACAACTAAGTACACTAGTACCAACAACTAAGTACACTACTACCAACAGCTAAGTACACTAGTACAAAGAACTAAGACCACTAGTACCAACAGCTAACTACACTAATAACAACAGCTAAGTACACTAGTACCAACAGCTAAGTACACTAGTGCCAACAGCTAAGTGCACTAGTAACAACAATTAAGTACACTAGTACCAACAGCTAAGTACTCTAGTACCAACAGCTAAGTGCACTAGTAACAACAATTAAGAGCACTAGTACCAACAGCTAACTACACTAGTACCAACAGCTAAGTGCACTAGTAACAACAATTAAGTACACTAGTACCAACAGATAAGTACACTAGTACCAACAGCTAAATACACTAGTACAAACAACTAAGTACACTAGTACTAACTAAGTTTACCAGTAGTGAGGTGCACTCACCTCCACAGGTGAAATGACACATACGCAAGTAGGCGTGGGTAGGCGGAGTCTTGCACTAGGTGTATTCCTTCCCTTCATTTGCAAAAACACCCTCAACCTGGGTGCCATGACCAGGATTCTGTACATGCTGTGTGCTGTATAGTGTTGAACCATCACTGTCTATGTACTGTAAATGCGCTACCTGGATATTTGTAATTGTAGGTATGAGATCTGCAATTCCAGCTTCCACTTATGACATTGGTTCCATGACCAGGATTCTGTACATTGGTTCCATGACCAGGATTATGTACATTGGTTCCATGACCAGTATTCTGTACATTGGTTCCATGACCAGGATTCTATAAATTGGTTCCATGACCAGGATTCTGTACATTGGTTCCATGACCAGGATTCTCTACATTGGTTCCATGACCAGGATTCTGTACATTGTTCCCATGACCAGGATTCTGTACATTGTTTCCATGACCAGGATTCTGTACATTGGGTCCATGACCAGGATTCTGTACATTGGGGCCATGACCAGGATTCTGTACATTGGTCCCATGACCAGGATTCTGTACATTGGTGCCATGACCAGGATTCTGTACATTGGTTCCATGACCAGGATTCTGTGCATGCTGTGTGCTATATATAGTGTTGAACCATCACTGTGTATGTCTTGTAAATTGCACTCACTACTTGGATATTTGAAATTGTAAGTATCAGACTTTCTACTCCAGGGGGATGTGTGTAGTGAGGCGCATGGGTAGGTTGGTTGTAAAAAGGAACCTAGTCTAATCATTACTATCCCAGGATGGCAGAATTGTGGGTTCTCCAGGGGTGATGCTCCCTTTTTTTTGTTCAAAGACACCCCCCAAGTATACACCCATCAACTGTCATTCTGTCCCTTAACATCTAACTACTAATTGTGCTTATCCAACTGTATTAGGCCAAACCAACACGTACTTGTTTCTCAGGCAACTTTTATTATAATTGGAATGGGCGGATTGTTTGGTTTGTTGGCTTTTTTCTTCTTTTATTTGGTTTGAGAAATTTGGAGAAGTTGCATAACTATTTTTTAGAAGTTGTCAGAAATTTGTCATTATTTGACTGCATAATTGTTTCAATATTGCTAGGATGTAAAACCCCAATAAACAAAAACAAACCTTCCGGAGTGGCCGTTGAAATTGGGTATGGTAGGATTTTTTAAATTTTACTTTTTCTCCAAAATTGCTATTATATAATGTGTTTGGCAGGACTCTAATACAACGCTGTGATTCATGAGAAACAACTGTGTTGTTTTCTTGAAGATTTATGCTGCCTATCATGGATAAGTCTGAATAGACTTGTTTTCACCATTAGACAGTTTGTCGATACAAAGCCCGAGCCTACACTTTTACCGACCCAATTGATTTTTAACCTCTCACACCACATAGACATGGTATGAGAGCAACAGGCCTTTGATGACGATGTAAGTTATACACAGTGGTGGAAATCCAAATTGGCAGAGGTGGGGGAGCACAGGGAATCGAACCACTGACCTTCAGATTAGGAGTCCGACATAGAAAGAAGTCAGACACTCTAACCACTCCGCCACAGAGAACACCACGTGAACCTGGTAGCGGCTGATGTAATTAAACTGAGTTTGCACAAATGAGAACTTTGGAAATATAAATAATAATAATCAATTGAGATCTTCCCTGCTTTTAAATAAATTAAATATAATAATTTTTAAAAGAGTTCTGCTGCATGGTATATATTTTTTTCAGAATTGGCAATGAGGTATTGGTTATTTCCACACCTCATACTTGTCCCTAGAAACTGGATTCAATGTTATCAGTATTATTAGGTGTTTCATATTGCATATAGTTTCACAGTTACTGTGACAACTTTGGTGATTTAAATTGTATTTTTGTACATTTTAATTAAAGCTGCACAGTCCGATGAAGACATAACATTTTCTAAGCTAAAACACTTATCTCTTATTTAATCCTATTTCATAACCATGCACTTATTAAACATTTAATGTTGCACATGAGGAATATATAGTAAATCAATTTAATAGAACCTCTCACTGTAGAAGCCTATTGTAAAGACTAGGTCTCCATTTTGTAGAATGGCTGAAGCTCAAATCTGTGGTTTTGTAGGCAGGCTATAGTGAAATCAATACAGACAAAGAAAGGAAGAGTATAAAGTGTGAAAGAAGAGAGAGAGTCAAGCCCTCTGGTTTATTATTTATATGGTACATGGGTTCATTGTAGAGTATCACCCCACCTCTTTCCCCCAATGGGAAACAAGCATTCTTGGCCCTACCAATAAGGATCCAGCATTCCTGGTCCCCATGGTTACGAGTGGTCTGCCCACCACCACCAAGCTGTGTGGCTCTCCTGGCCACCACCTACCTGCCTTGAGCCTGAGTATGGTGATCCTACCTAGCAGAGGGGGAGGGGGTAGGCCCTGAGTGCCCTTACACCCAGCCCTGCCAGCACTAATATGTCTATTTACATCCAATCAGGCACCACCAACACCTACATATACACATACATGTGCCTGGTCACGTATACCCGATCAGTAATAGAACATTTGCATTCCCCCCAATGCCGTAAATCGGAATATTTTACAACGTACGATGTCCAGCATTTCGACATGCCTGAGAACAGTAATTTTCCATCTTCCAATTGAAGACCTTCAAAAGCTTTGAATTTAACCTCTGTGGGGTTATTAGTCTTGAAAAGCCTTGAATTCCATCAAACCGTCCCCACTGATTTAAATTAGTCTGAAATTAACATTCGTCTTGGTTGTTTTTTCTTGAAATCCAAATGAAAATAGTGTTGAATTCCTATCAAAAACAGCTTTGAAATAGCCTTGAATTCCATATCTCCACATGTGTATGAACCCTGTTTTAGGTTAATCATTATCTATATATATATATAATGATCATCATACATCAAGCAATATAAGAAACTCAAACACATCTGACTGCTACTTTCAAAGGGACAGAACTGAGAACGCATGCTATATTTCCAAGTATGCCTACCATTTCTGCCAATTGAATGTTATTAGTGTCTCCTGCAGTTTCCCATGGAGTTGGGATCCTCATATGGATTATTTTCATATTATCTTTCAGTCAATACATTAAAGGATATCACAAATATCCCGGTGGTGTACACACATTAGCTGTAGTAGTTTATGTGGGCCGCATTCAGGGTATGACTCCGAGATGGATCCGCAACGTCTTTTTGGCCTATTTGCATTCATAGTGCGCCTCGCATTCGCCTCAGAGACGTCTCGCTTTTCAGGAAGGGGGCAAAAAGCGTATCCAAAATGGCCGCCAAATTCAGTGGTTTCAGCCAATCAGAGCTGTTCTTTTCAATTGCAAATAGCTGCACCCTGTGGAGGCTGCCATTTTTGAGGCACCAGACAGCTAAAGTTGTTCAGACTTGCGCAACATCCGGTATATCTTTGAGGGATACCTTGGACACGGCCCTGGTTGTCTGATAAAGCACACCTGTCAAGGGCTATTTTTAGACTAAAGACCTTGGAAGGTCTTGGCGACCACAAACCATATGCATATATATATATAGAGTTAAAGCTGCATAGTCCGATAAAAACATCAAATTTTCAAAACCAAGACAATTATCTATATTTGATTCTATATATCTAACTTAGATACTGGTGCACTTACTAAACATGTCGCCACATAGAAGGGAATACTGAGGCAATTTAATAGAACCTGTTGCTGAAAACCCTATGGTGTCAGAGTTTTGACATGCTTGCCAAAATTAATTTTGCATGTTTGTAAAGTAAAGTAGATAGATTATAACAATCAATCTAGTATATTTATCTCAGAAAACAACAGAAAGTGAAAACAACTCTAAATTTAATGGCACAAAATGCTCATGTAATATTTTTAATTCGGCCGAGTAATGTTTAATGATAAAGGAGTAGAAGTTGGGTTATGATTTAGGATGAACAGGTCTGGACTTCAACAAATTCTCCACGCAAATCACTCACAGAGGGTAGGGAGTTGTAGGAAAATGTTTACAATCAGAGAAAAAATACATGTGGTAGATAGCTACACAACAACTGAAAGTGACAAAACAAAGGGAACCACGAGACTCTTACTGTATAGCGCCAAAAACAAGTCATTAGATTTAACCGTTATGGGAAGCATAAATACACTGTCACAAAACAACAACATTATATAATAAAATCACCAAACATATGTTGGGAGAGTGATGTGAACTACATAGCTTTCACCATGCAGTTTCTACGTTTGCTTGCTGTGGGTCTTTTAGTTGATTATAATGGGTTCTTTAAAATTGCATAATCCGATGGTTTTGAGTTTCTGCCTTATTTATTAGATAGATATATTAGATTGATTGTTATAATCTAATTTACTTTAGTTTGGAGTAACTTTTATTTTAGTGTTAACTCTGACGGTACTTGAAGTTGAATGCATGCAAAGTTAAAGCTGCATAGTCCGATGAAATATCAAATTTTCAAAACCAAACCAATTACATAGATTTCATTTGACATATCTAACTTAGATACTGATGCACTTATTAAGCATTTGTTTCTGCGTAGAAGGCAATACTGAGTCAATTTAACAGAACCTGTTACTGCAGCAGTCTATGGTGTCAGAGTTTAGGCAAGCTTCCCAAAACTAATTTTCCATGTTTGCACTCAAAATATCTAAAAGATTTACCATTTAGAACAAAAGTAACTTTGAACTAATGTAAAGTAGATACTAGTGATCGATCTAATATATTTATCTCAGAAAAAAATACAGAAATTCAAAACCATCGGACTCTGCAACTTTAATGCAGGCGCATACGCCGAAATGGTGGACATAGGCTTTGTTTAGATGGTTTTGAGCACTGGGGCATAGCACAGGAGCACCAAACTGCAATACATATTTAATGAGGTCACCAGTATCTAACGTCGATAGGTACGATCAAATCTAAGTCAGTGCTTTTGTTTCGAAAATGTTATACTTTTATCAGTTTATTCAGCTTTTTTTCTTCTTTCTTTTTCTTGAAGATTTATACTGCCTATCATGGATAAGTCTGAATAGACTTGTTTTCACCATTAGACAGTTTGTCGATAGAAAGCGTGAGTCGACACTTTTACCGACCCAAGGGATTTTGAACCTCCCACACCACATAGACATGGTATGAGAGCAACTGGCCTTTGATGCCGCTGTAAGTTATACACAGCGGTGGAAATCCAAATTGGCAGAGGTGGGGGGGGGGGGGGGGGGGGGTGGCATGGGGAATCAAAGCACCAACCTTCAGATTAGGAATCCGACCTAGAAAAACGTCAGACACTCTAACCACTCCGCCACAGAGAACTAAAGGATAAATAGTGCTCAGTGATAATACAAATGAATTATGGTACCTTTCTAAAATATAGATGTGTAAAAAGAACTCTCTGCAAAAGTAAACATGGTATATATTTGATATTCGCTTTTGTGCCATTCGAATGATCCTGTTTCTACCCACAATGCTGCAGTGTTTGTCACAGTGCGCTTGGTTGGTTGTTGGAGTTTTACGTCCTGGCAACATATTAGGTCATATCAGGACGGGTACTGACTTGTGACAGTACGCACTCATGGTGACTTTATAGGGTTGCCCCATTGGGGAATCAGGCTGCAAGCACCATGACCCGATATCCCACTCAGTCAGATTTATGCTGACACTGAGCCAACCAGTCACAGTGTGGTACAGACCATCTAAGTCCTGCCCTGTTCCTTTACTAGTATAGCTAATTTAAAACACGCCTTACACATTCCTTATACAGTCAGCCCTCATTAATCCAAACTGATGCTGCATAGAAGGGCAAGCTAAGTTAATTTAATAGAACCTGTTATGACTGAAGTCGAGGGTGTTAGTTTTGGCGTGCTTGCCAAAATTAATTTGGCATGTTTTCATTTCAAACATCTCCAAAGTTAACCGATTAAATAAAAGTTACTTCAACCGAAAGTAAGTTTGATTATACCGATCAACCTAATTTATTTACCTCGCAAAATGGCAGAAACTCAAAACCATCGGACTGTGCAACTTTTAAGAATGGTGAAAATGAACTGCGGAAATCTGTAACATGGGTGGTTTTGGTCGGATCGCCAGATTTTCGCACTACACAGGGTTAGGATAATGCAAGCTAACTGATATTGTATTTCTTAAGCATTTGTATTGCTGATATTGCTCTTATTCATAACGATAAGGCAGGATGTGCTGATTTTATTGGTTTATCTCTGCGCCTGTTGCTATGTACAGCCAACTGTATGAAGTTGATGTTTCTGTGATAAATAAAATATAAACACAATACACAATCTGCTTTGTGCCTTTTTTTGTATGAGTTTACCCCTAAAACACTAATTTTGTATGGGCTTCACTATTTAAAAAATTCACCCCTACCCACAGTGAGGGTTGATCGATGACCATATCAGAACCAAAAAAACTGCTTTCATTGGTATGAATCAACTATAGGCCAAAACAAGCAATGGAGGCAATGGCTTCAGCATATAGTGTTTATCTATATTGGTGTAGAGTTGAGGTTGGTTGGGAGTTTTACGTCCTAGCAACAGTTAAGATCATATCAGGACAGCTACTAACTTGTAAAAGTGCGCACTCATGGGAGACTAGGCCGCCAAACCTGATATCCCACTGTCACATTATCCTGACACTGAGTTAATCAGCCCTTGCCCTATCCTGATAATGCCGATCGAGACCACGCTCTAGTGATTCGGCCACCGCGCCCGGTGTAAAGTTGAGGAATCCAAATTAATCAACAAAAGCAAGGGAAATATTTCCGCAGAAATTTTCCCCAATGTTTCGCTTGCTTTTGTTTATTCAATCTAGTTGTCCATCCTAGCAACATCTAAGGTCAAATCAGTCAGCCATTGCATATTAGATTCTGACCAATCAACTGCTGTCATTGTGTAATTGGCAGAAATCGCTGAAATCTTCCACCCCTGACCTACACTTAGGTCTTCACTGTATGGTTGTTAGACCAGTGTATCCATATCACCGTCTGGTGAATCTGGAGAGACATCATTGTTAGACACGAGAGCCATAAACTAATGCCACTTCATGATTATTTATAATGTATTGATTCATCCAGTAATCTATAAATGAATTGATCAGTGCATATGGGTCAGTATAATTACTGTGTACTCGAACTAACCAAAGCATTGATAAAAAACTACAGAAATATCTTATTCTTTTAAGGCTTGTTTGTTTGACATCCTGGCAACAACTGAGGTCATACTCATAGCATGTCTGGTGACAGTGCGTACTCATGACTTTATAGTGCTTCCCCACTATGTGACCAGGCCACTGGCAGCATGAACCAATTTCCCACTCAGTCACATTATCCTGATAACCAGTCCTTGCTCCATCCTAGAAATTCCGAGTGCTGGCCTAGGTATCAATTTTGCGGACCTGGCGGACATACAAGAACTGGGACCTGGCAGTCTGATGCTGTGCACCACTAGGTCATAGCAGCAGAGTCGGTGAACTGTTTCAAGTCCCGACTGGATGCATACTGGTCAAGCATTACTTACATCTTGGAGCCAGTGACAGTTGCTACAATCCACCACATCTGAAGAACGGTCTCGATTTCTATTATTTAAGAGCGGCTAACAGGTCCAAGGCCTATTATAGCTGTATCGTATTGATTGATTGATGTCCCCCGAAACCCTACTCTATCGATTCCCAGGACGCTCACAATTACTTTTGGTTAATCGCCCTGGGACCCAAATACAGACAGTCGATAAATCATGTCAAATCATAATAAATATTTCTGATAAATAAAAACTCTAAACCCGATAGATGGGGTTCGCATTACTGTATTTGTTATGTTGATTAAAGTTGCATAGTCCGATGGGTTTTGAGTTTCTGTCATTTTCTGACAAAAACATATTAGGGTGATCGTTATAATCTACCCTACTTTCGCTTGAAGTAACTATTAAATAGCTAACTTTTGAGAAGTGCAAACAAGCAACCAACACCATAGGTTTCTGCAGTAATAGGTTCTATTTAATTGCCTCGGTATTCCCGTCTATGTGGTGACAAATGTTTAACAAGTGCACCCGTATTTAAAGTTGCATAGTCCGATGGTTTTGAGTTTCTCACATTTTCTGAGATACACATATTAGGTTGTTCATTATAATCTACACTACTTTAGTTTGAAGTAATTTTTATTTTAAATCGCTAACTTTTGAGATATTTGAAATGGAAACATGTTAATTAATTTTGGCAAGCTTGCCAAAACTCTATCACCATAGGCTTCTGCAGTAACAGGTTCTATTAATTGACTCAGTATCTCCCTATATGTGACGACAAATGTTTACTAAGTGCACCAGCATCTAAGTTAGATATGTAGAATCAAATTTAGATAATTGTTTTGGTTTTGACAATTTTATGTTCTCATCGGACTATGCAGCTTTGGTCGTAATGCTCGCATTGCGTTTGATGCGAGGAAAGGAAGAGACCCTCCCCCCGCCCGCCTCTCCTGCCGCCGCGCAGCTTTCTCACCTGCCCTGTCATCCCTCCCTCAGCTTTCTCTCAGCTTTCTCCCTCGCCCTCGCGCCCTGCCCCGCCGCTTTCTCACCTCCCCCGCCCCTCGCCATGCCGCTCCCTCCCTTATAAGGCCGCCCGCCGGCCTCCCTCAGTCACTCGCCTCCCAGCCGTCCTCCCTGCTGCACCTCTTTCTTCTTTGGCTCTCCACCTCGGACCTCTCCACCTCGGACCTCTCCACGGCCGACGCACCTCTACCCGCTACCAACGCAGACGCAGACACCATGCCTGGCCGAGGAAAAGGGAAGGGACGCGGGGGAGCCCGGAGCGCCGCCTCGGGCACGCCGGGGGGCGCCTCACCAGCCCCCTACGCCCCGGGCTCGCCTCCGGCGCCTCGCAACTGCCCCTCGGCCGACTGGGCTGCCGGGGTCGACGCCGACATGGCCGCCATCCTTCAGGCACTGCAGCACATCACCGCACGCCTCGACACCCTCGACTGCGGCACCTCCCGTCGCGCCGAGGAGACGACTCCGGCCGGCGCGCGCCCTACTCCTCACCGGCGCCTCAGGCGCACGTAGGTGGGGGAGCACTCCCACCGCCCCCGCCTCAGGCACCGCTCCCGGGGGCGGTGCACCCGCAGTACGAGCGGTACACCCGCCACACCGTCCAGCCGCCGGCTCCTGCGCCTCCCTATGACCGGGACGCGGCCAGCCACACCCCGGCATCCGCGGCCGACGCCGTAAGGGAAATCCTTGCGTCGGCCAAGGCGCAACGGGTGGGGAGGAGGAAACGCATCTCCCCCAACTACCTTTTCCCCTCGGACCTCGTCGAGAGGGGCCGCGAGCGGAAGCCGGTCAAGTGGGGGGAGGCAACCAAGGACGAATACAGCCTCGCCCTCCTCACCCTCCTTAGCCACCCTGCCTTCCCCGCGCACTCCCTCCCGGGCCTGAACCACCATGCCCTCACAGTCCTCCGCGACAACCTCCTCTACTCCTGGGCTACCGTCCGCCGCTACTCGGAGACCATCTTCACCTGGATAGCAGACGGTAGACTCCCCCACGGGTGGCACGACCCAGTCGCCTTGAACATGGTGAGAATGGAGGTTCTCACCATGCCCGCCCCCCAGGCCCTCCCGACAGCACCAGCCTCCCGAGACGCGGACCTTCCCCGAGGCGCACAGCAGTCACATACACCTCTGCCGACAACCCCTCGACCACCACCGACAACCCCGTAACGACCACCGACCAAAACGCCACCCAGGACACAGCCGGAAACCATCACCTCGCGCCGCAGGCCCCAGACGCCGCCCACACTGACCACAAACCCTCCCTAGACAGCACAGCCGCCGATCATCACGCTGACCTTCACGACCTCCATGACACCGCCTTCCTCAACCCTCCCGACCCGACCCCGACCCCCACCCCCCCCCAGCCCTGACGACTTCGCTGCCCCCCTCTCCGACCCTCGCCGCACCTCCTCACCGCAGCTCTCCAGGGAGCGGGCCTCCCCAACTTTTTGGCCGCCCGCATCCCTGTCGACGCAGGCCCCTGACTCACCACACCCAGAGCTTCACCCTCCACGGCCTCCGCCGAGGCGCCGCCCAAGCCTTCCCACCACGCCGGGGTGCCCCTGGCCGACACAATGGCGCAGGGCACCTGGACCTCAGAGGCGGTCCACGCCTACGTGCCCCGCCTCGCACCCTCGGGCGCGCCTCGAGCCCTCTCCTCCTTTTTGGTGGAGGGCTCCTCGGCGCCCCTCCCCTGAACTCTAAGCTCCCAGAGCTCCTGCTACCCTAGTATAAGTTATACGTTATCGCTCCTTCTGAGCTTCCTCTTTGTACTCTCCATTGTTTGTATAGCTTGTATGTTGTTTGAGGCGTCCCAATAAATGCCTTTTTCTTCCACCTCCGCCTTGCCTTCTTCCTTTTCGCACATCGGTCGTAATGCACGCATTGCGTTTGATGCGAGGAAAGGAAGAGACCCTCCCCCCCTCTCCTGCCGGCGCGCAGCTTTCTCACCTGCCCTATCATCCCTCCCTCAGCTTTCTCTCAGCTTTCTCCCTCGCCCCTCGCCCTGCCGCTCCCTCCCTTATAAGGCCGCCCGCCGGCCTCCCTCACTCACTCACCTCCCAGCCGTCCTCCCTGCTGCACCTCTTTCTTCTCCACCCACCCACCCAACTTTCTCTCTTACTGTTGGTGGAGGGCTCCTCGGCGCCCCTCCCCTGAACTCTAAGCTCCCAGAGCTCCTGCTACCCTAGTATAAGTTATACGTTATCGCTCCTTCTGAGCTTCCTCTTTGTACTCTCCATTGTTTGTATAGCTTGTATTTTGTTTGAGGCGTTCCAATAAACGCCTTTTTCTTCCACCTCCGCCTTGCCTTCTTCCTTTTCGCACATCAAGTTAGATATGTAGAATCAAATTGAGATACTTGTTTTGGTTTTGAAAATGTGATGCTTCATCGGACTATGCATGGGTAATTCAGATCACGAAACCCCCGATAGCACCCACGACGCTGTACCCTGGCGCCACCTTTCTATCACGGCCTAACCACGCCAACCCACGCCCCCCCCCCTACCGGACTTTACCCGACCTACACCCGGCCCCGTCGGCGATTAGCATTTCGCCCACAGCCTTGTTTGTTGTTTTACGTCCTAGCAACATCTAAGGTCATATCAGGACGGGTACTGACTTGTGACAGTGCACACCCATGGCGACTTTATAGTGCTGCACCACTAGGAGACCAGGCCACCAGCACCATAACTTGATATCCCACACACATTATCCTGACACTGAGCCAACCAGTCCTTGCCCTATCCAAATAATGCCGAGCGCCTGGCTAGGAAGCGACAAGTATAAATTTTTATGTCATTGGTTTGACTCGACCAGGGTCTACCAACATGGGAGACGGACGCTCTAGCTCATTCGGCCATCCGCCAGCAGTCTTTGAACCCAACGGAATTAAATTGTGGGGTAGTCTCAGTAAATTTGACCATCCCTCCCCCCAGAAAGACAAGTGTACGTGACGTCATCACTCAACAGTCAGCGGCCAGCCATCTCGGATTATGGGCACCCTCCCTAGCCATGTTGTGAATACATGCAGATGCAGTAAAACAGAATTTTCTTGTGTTCTGGGCAGTTTACATCTAATGTGTTTACTTACCGCACTTTACCAACAACTTCTGAGGCCAAACTGCTCAAAATAGTGACAAATAAACCAACAAATCAGTAAATAAGCACAGTGTAGGCAGTTGCAAGCCTTCTGTATGTAATCCAATATGGCCACCGAAAGTTGCCTTGTGACGTTATTACACCCCCTCTATAATCGTCCTGAGATTCGAATACAGAGTCGATAAATCATGTCAAATCATAAAAAATATTTCTGATAACTAAAAACTCCAAACCCGATAGATGGCTTCGCGTTACTGAATTATCCTGCTAACCAATTCTTGCTCCACCCTAGAAATGCCGAGAGCTGGGCTAGATAGTGACCAGTACCAATTTTGTAAGTCACAGAATTGACCAGCACCTAAGTTGGATATATAGAATCAAATGTAGGTAAGTATGGACAAAAATGTTTCATCGGACCATGCAACTTTACTGCTAGCCTGTAAATATTTTAAAATCACGGAAATTTGCGAAATCGCAGAGATCTTTCATCTCTGCACTCTAATTCCTAAGTGTGATATTCCCAACTTTTTTTCCTTCCACGATATTATCATAAAGAGCATGCATTACATATTTTAATTTAATCATACAAATCAACAAAGACATCAAAACGAACACAAACCCAGTTGGTTTTGTCAAATCACATTTAACACCTCATTTTTATTTGATATATTTTGCTTCATTAGGTTCGATTAGGTTGGGAGTAAATCGTTATCAAGTGGCGCACGCATATCAGAACATGTTATCTTGTAATATCAGTAGACAATGTAGCCTCTCTTTGGCTGTTTCCTCTCCAGAAAGGGTACCACCAAATGAAACTAAGGAAGCTCTGGTGGTGGTGGTGGTGGTGGTGGTTGGAGTTTTATGTCCTGGCAACATCTAAGGTCATATCAGGATGGGTACAGCCTTGTGACAGCCCACACTCAAGGCAACTTCATGGGCCGTAATCGATTAACACGACCCGGGCGTCAGAATTTCAAATCGAACACCATGAGTGGAGTTGACAAATACGCGTGCCGTGTGCAAAACGACCCAATCCCAGTCACCCACCTCTTGGCTGGGGTTGGCTACGAGCGATGACTTCACATTTGCACTGGTACCGTCCTGCAGGATAACAGGCACCAGTACCAATCATATATGTTTTTTTGTTTGTAATAACCTAGATTAATGAAATGGAAATATAACTAAACTATGCCATCATAAAATACTCTAAATCCTATTTTGCTGCAGTTATATCAGTATATCGGTTATTAAAAAAAAAAAGGTTTTGGATTAAGTCACTCATGGCGACTTTATAGTGCTGCCCCACTGGAAGACCAGGCCGCCAGCACCATGACCTGATATCCCACTCAGTCACATTATCCTGACACTGAGCCAACCAGTCCTTGTCCTATCCTAATAATGCCGAGCGCCAGGCTAGGAAGTGACAAGTATCAATGTTTAAGTCATCGGTTTGACTTGACCCAGGTTCGAACCCACGACCCCACGATCTACCAACACGGGAGACGGACGCTCTAACTCATTCGGCCATCCCGTCTGGTCAAATTATGCTGATGCTGAGCCAACCAGTCCTTGCCCTATTATAATAATGCAGAGTGTATGGCTAGGAAGCGACAAGTATCCATTTTGTAAGTCATTGGTTTGACTCGACCAGGATTTGAATTTCTGACCTTCCGCACGGGAGGCCTGCGCTCTACCAATTCGGCTACCGCATCCAGTGGTAGTGGTGGTGACTTTTGGTGTCTGGTGGTGGTGGTGATTGGTGGTGATTGTTGGTGTCTGGTGGTGGTGGTGGTGGTGGCGATTGGTGGTGTCTGGTGGTGGGTGGTGGCTTGACCAGGAATTGAACTCATGACTTTCCGCACGGGAGACCTGCGCTCTACCGATTCAGCCACCGCTTTCGGTGGTAGTGGTGGTGACTGTTGTTGTCTGTTAGTGGTGGTGATTGTTGGTGTCTGGTGGTTGGTGGTGGTGGTAGTGGTGGTGACTGTTGGTGTCTGTTGGTGGTGGTGATTGTTGGTGTCTGATGGTTGGTGGTGGTGGTAGTGGTGGTGACTGTTGGTGTCTGTTCGTGGTGGTGATTGTTGGTGTCTGGTGGTTGGTGGTGGTGATTGTTGGTGTCTGATGGTTGGTGGTGGTGGTAGTGGTGACTGTTGGTGTCTGTTGGTGCTGGTGATTGTTGGTGTCTGGTGGTTGGTGGTGGTGGTAGTGATGGTGACTGTTGGTGGTGGTGATTGTTGGTGTCTGGTGGTTGGTGGTGGTGGTGACTGTTGGTGTCTGTTGGTGGTGGTGATTGTTGTGTCTGGTGGTGGTGGTGATTGTTGGTGTCTGGGGCCGTATGCACAAATCGGGGTTAGGGCCGTAACCGCGGCTAGGCTAGCTCCCACGGCTAAATCCGTATGCAATTACACACATTTAGCCATGTGGAGCTAGCCTAGCTGCGGTTACGGCCCTAACCCCGATTCGTGCATATGGCCCCTGGTGGTTGGTGGTGGTGGTAGTAGTGGTGACTGTTGGTGTCTGTTGGTGGTGGTGATTGTTGGTGTCTGGTGGTTGGTGGTGGTGGTAGTGACTGTTGGTGTCTGTTGGTGGTGGTGATTGTTGGCATCTGGTGGTTGGTGGTGGTGGTAGTGGTGAAGTATTTGGATAAGTTGTCACTGGATACACGTCATGATAAGGCCGGATGTGGCAGCTGGTGCAGATAAGAGATGGATGCGCACCTGCGCACATGACACCTGGGTATGCCTCGGAGCCTCCGGGTACACCTCGGAGATGGCTCGGAGATGTTTTTTTTGGCTATTTGCGTTCAGGGTGCACCTCAGAGATGTCTCGCTTTTCCAGTAGGAGGCAAAAAGTACCTCCAAAATGGCCACCAAGTTCAGTGGTTTCAGACAATCAGAGCTGTTCTTTTCAATTGCAAATGGCTGCACCCTATGGAGGCCGCCATTTTCGAGGCACCTGATAGCTAATGTCGTTCAAACTAGTATGGCATCTGGAATATGTCAGAGGCACCTCCGAGGCATACTTTGGACATGGCCCTGAAACCAGTGTTATCTAGTAAACCTGCCAATGGGGCAGTTGAAATATTCTCCCATTATCTTTTGAACCTGTCCAGTAATTCTCCACCAATTAATTATCTGGTAAACCTGCACAGGGACACCTGAATTAACTACCCATTATCTTGTAAACCTGCACAGTAATTCTCTACCCATTATCTTGTAAACCTGCACAGGGGCGTCTGAAATAATCATCCAGTATATTGTAAACCCGACCAGTAATTCACCACACATTATCTAGTAAATCTGCGTATGGACACCTGCAATCCTGACCCATTATCTAATAGACCTGCCCAGGGACACCATAATTCTCTAGTGAACCTCAGGGGCCCGGTAATTCTCAACCCATTATCTAGTAAACTAACCCTTGCCACCCGAAATGTCCGTCCATTATCTAGTAAACTAACCCTGGCCCCATGAAATGTCCACCGATTATCTAGTAAACTAACCCTTGCCACCTGAAATGTCCATCCATTATCTAGTAAACTAACGCCGGGCACCTGAAATGTCCACCCATTATCTAGTAAACTAACCCCGGACACCCAAAATGTCCATCCATTATCTAGTAAACTAACCCTGGGCACCTGCAATGTCCAGCCATTATCTAGTAAACCCCGGACACCTGAAACATCCATCCATTATCTAGTGAACTAACCCCGATACCCAAAATGTCCACCCATTATCTAGTATATCCCCGGGCACCTGAAATGTGAACCCATTATCTAGTAAACTAACCCAAAGCACCTGAAATGTTCATCCATTGTGGAGTGAACTAACCTCGGACACCTGAAATGTCCACTCATTATATAGTAAACTAATCCCGGACACCCAAAATGTCCACCCATTATCTACTAAACTAACCCCGGACACCCAAAATGTCCACTTCCTTAAGGACACACATTCTAATTGGTGCGGTGAATACATTGTGTGTGAAACTTCCAGAGGGGTACATTAAAAGAGCTAGATATGGACTAGCCGTGTACTCTGACAAATGACCAGTTGCAGAACTGAGTGAGGTGAATAATAGGTTTTACGTTCCACCAAGAAAAGAGGTCAAATCAGGACGGGTAGCAACTTATGACAGTGTGCACTCATAGTGCTGCCCTGCTGGGGATATCACGCCATGGACACCATGTCAAATTATCCTGACGGTGAGCAAACTAGTCCTTGTCTTATTCTAGTAATGTCAAGTGCCAGGTGAGGTAACTATAAATATCAATTTAGTAAATCTTTGGTTTAACTCGGCCGGGGATTGTACCAATGACTTCCCACAGGAGGAGCAGGCGCTCTACCCACACAACAATCCCGTCCGTTTTCTTGTTGCAGAACATGTGTTGGGAGAGTGACGGAAACTAAGGTATCACCATACAGTTTTTGTTTCCATTTGTATATGGTATGGCTTTGGCAAGTTTTAAAATAAATATATTATAATCTACTTTACCTTGAAGTAAATTTTATTTTAAAGGGTTAACATTGCAGATATTTGAGATGAAAATATGCTAAATAAATAAGGGCACAAATACTGAAATACAGGGCATCATATGCTTCAGCAGTAACAGGGTTCTATTGAATTAGCATTTATTCACTATGCAGCAGAAACTATTTAAGTGAAACAGTATCTAAGGATCAAACCTATGTCATTTCTTTGGCTGTGGAGAAATTTGTTTTTATTTGCCTGTAGTATTTAGATGTGCATGTATGTATTTCGAGCGAGTGGTATAGGCGTGAGGCAGAGCCAGGTGAGGAGGAAGCGGCAGACAGCACCACTAGGTGAGGCAGAAGGTCTGAGCAGTAGATGACTGGAGGAGTGTCAGTTATTAAGTGTAGTGTCAGGTTGAAATGAACTGAGGACACAGTTTATAGATAATCGGTTTCCGGATAATTATACACGTGTAATTGCTTATACAGCACATATATATACATAAATATATGTGTATGAGTCAGGATGACGAAAATAGGCCAATTGGGGAAAGTTGTCGGTGTCGTGCATTGGATGTGGGCGTTGGAACAATATAATTATAGTTTAGCATTGACAGAGGTATTGGAAAGTCCTTAAATCTATCTTGAATGTAAAGGTAGAGAAAATACAACAACCTTATTTGTTTCTAGGATAATTTAATATAAAACAAAGAAATGCACTACACTTTAAGAATTACGACGCCGACATCTGTTAAAGTTGTCGGTGTCGAGCATTGGATGTCGGCATCGAACGGCATAATTATAGCTTAGCATTGACAGAGGTGTTGCAAAGTCATTAAATTTATCCTGAATGTAAAGGTAGAGAAAATGCAACACCCTTATTTGTTTCTAGGATAATTTAATATAAAACAAAGAAATGCACTACAATTTAAGAATTGCGATGCTGACATCTTAAATAAACCAATTGGCCCATTTTCATGAGGCTGACTTGTATATATATTGATATGATTGTGTATAAATATACAGTAAAACCTCTCTAAATCGACCGACCTTGGGACCGACTTTAAGTGGTCGATTTAGAGGTGGTCGGTTTAGGGAGTTAAAATATGGTTACAATGGTACTGTTGGGACCGAATGAAGCGATCGATATAGGGGAGTGGTCGATCTGTGGAGGTGGTCGGTTAGGGAGGTTTTACTGTATATACATTGGTATGTCCATAACAATATATATAGCAATATATATAATATACCTCGGTATTAAAATTATGATACCCATCAGAAATGTGGATGGTAGGCAAGTAAACACAGTGTATATTTGGTACTTCCTTCATTTCACCTCAATATGCTACATCTTTATCGACTTGAGCTATTTAAAGACCAAACTAGAACTGACCACACCAGTTCCTATCAAGTAGATTCAGCCGTCCATGTGAATATAGCAACCACATTTTTAATTTAGCAAAGTCGACCAACCATAAAAGGGTGTTTATTGTTTGTTACCAAATCGTTAATTTAGGCCCTTGAACTACTGGCGCTAAAAAGATCCTCTTGTAATATATAAAAAAAAAATTATTTATATAAATTGTCCATCATTTTCTTATTTCCCTTTTACAAAAAAGATTACAAATGAATCCTCATTTTGACAATATAATTTGTTTGTTGTTTTACGTCCTAGCAACATCTACGGTCATATCAGGACGGTTGACAATATAAACATTTTCACAACGCCAGCCGGACCAGCATTGAAAAGATTGTTTCCTATATGTAATGGGTTTTTAATTTCCCCTTCAATTTATTATAAAAAAAAAGATTCCGAATTACCTTTTTTTTCCTAAATGGAAATAAATGTCAATATAAATGTAAAAAACCCCACAAAAATCTGACTTCCGGAAAATTTGACTACTAAGCATACGAAGGAAAATGACCCCAATGACCCAGAAAAAAACCCCGGAAATCCGCTGAAAATCGGAAATTTCTCATCTCAGTCAGATCCACTGCCTCTAGCCCCTTGTTAGATACGTCAACCCTCCCCACCCCACCCCACCCCACCCCATCCTCCTCCTTCGCAAGTGTTTCCGTACGCTGCCCCCCCTGGTGGTGGTCCCACAAACCACCAATCTGACCACCACAATGCCCTCATTCACAGCACCCACATGAGGAGACGCAAATAGCCAGTCACCTCCTATTACAGTAAAAAGGCAAACACATCCGTAAACATAATACCAGCGACATGCGCCAATAATCCAGTGCTAAGAAGATCAAGTATATACAGTCGTGTAGCTCCGTCACGCCTTCAGCGCAACCTTGTCATGTGACAATTAAATAGCTTTAAGTTAAAACTCTCATCGCGACAGGCGAGTATCACACACATTCCATGGGTAACAAGTAACAGGGTTGGGTTAAAACAGCTGCGCCTTCAGAACGCGAGTGCTTCCTCCTGTTCCAGAGGACATGAGCGTCATTTATTCGCTAGCGTCTCTCGGGGTCTATTTCTTGACTTTTGCTGCGGTGGCAGCCTGCGCTGCCTTCTTTGCTCGAATCATCTCCACCAATTCCTGAAACATGCAACAGGAGACAACTGGTTAGCGCTTTGTAAACATGTATGGCTTCTGTAATCGCAACCAAAGTATTTTATGGATGGATGAATGGATGGGCGTGTCCATAGATGGATGGAGGCATAGATGGATGCATAGCCGAATGGATGGGTGCAGAGATGGATGGATGCATAGTTGGGTTGATGCAGAGATGGATGGATGCATCAGGGATGAAAGTGGTCTCCAACAAAAATCGCGAAAATCAAGCCGAGATTATTACACTGACAACGAATTTCCATGAAAACGCGGATTTTCCACTATAGGATTAGCACTGTCAGGGCATCGCGGGAAAAGCCGGAAGTCAGGTTTCAACTATCCTTGCTGTGGCCATATTATCGCCCATATGTTGTAACTCGTTCTTTTTTTGGTTTTATGTTCTAGCAACATCTAAGGTCATATAAGAACGGGATTCTAACTAACCAAGTGTTGTCATATACAACCTGATTGGTTGCCCTCTATAGAAGATCTTTTGATCAAAAAGAATCTCCGGTGGACTGGACACCTCATGAGGATGTCATCAGACAGGCTACCAAAGCAGATCCTCTACTCTCAACAGTCTTCTGGTTACAGAAAGAGAGGGCGCCCTC
This sequence comes from Branchipolynoe longqiensis, assembly GCA_030323885.1. NCBI lineage: Eukaryota > Metazoa > Annelida > Polychaeta > Phyllodocida > Polynoidae > Branchipolynoe > Branchipolynoe longqiensis. The sequence goes on along the minus strand of CM059186.1, from coordinate 6,977,259 downwards.
GTCTCCGGTTCAAGGACACCATCAAGAGAAACCTAAATGGAGAGCGGCAGTCAAGTAATGAAAGCAGTCTTTGTCGCATCGTGACCGACAGCATGATGATGATGGGTTGTCATTGTGCTTAACATTAATATGTAAATATAAAAAATCGTGGAAATCTGCGAAATCGCGAGATCTTTCATCCCTGATACATAGATGGATGGATGCATAGATGGATGGATGGGTGTATTTTCTGAGATCCTCTGGCAGTGCTAACTTATCGGAAATTCTCGGGTCTTTTTTATGCAAGCACAATTTGTCCAAATATTTTAGACTATCAAATTTAACAGAAAACAGCGAAAAGATGGAGATCCTTTCATCCGATATCCCACTGAGCAACATCAATTCGAACACAGAGCCTTTTGATTTTGTATTTCTCCACCGTAAAAGAAAGAGACTCGAGATGAAGCTGAGATTTTTTTAAAGCTGCATAGTCCGATGAGGCATCACATTTTCTAAACCAAAACAACTATCTAGATTTGAGTCTACATATCTAAGTTAGATATTAAGTTTGTTTGTTGTTGTTTTACATCCTAGCAACATCTAAGGTCATATCAGGACGGGTACCGACTTGTGACAGTGCACACTCATAGGGACTTCATAGTGCTGCCCCACTGGACACTGAGCCAACCAGTCCTTGCCCTATCCTAATAATGCCGAGCACCAGGCTAGGAAGCGACAAGTATTAATTTTTAAGTCATTGTCTTGACTCGACCAGGGTTCGAACCCACGACCTCATCATCATCATGCTGTCGGTCGCGATGCGACAAAGACTGCTTTCATTACTTGACTGCTGCTCTCCATTTAGCTCTCTGCTGTGAGAGTGATATTTTGTGCAGTTGTACATTTCATGAAAGCTGCCTGCAAAAGTGTTGAAGTGCTGCTGGCTTTTGCAAGTTACCAGCGACACTCTCTCGGGGAGCAAATAGAGGGTTCACACCGGCAAGAACATGTCCAGACAGGCGCAAACTATTTGTCCCTGCAGTGGCTGGTCGGGAGATGTTGAGAGTTCCATACATCAACCGCCCTTGTTGCTGCCACAGTGACATGGTTTTCTGTTTAGGGTTTGCTCCCTTAGCCTTTGGTTCTGTCAAGAACCTGTACCACAAGGCAGTGGTTTACAACTCTGCAGGGCAGGGGCGTCAAACTCCCTGAGGTATTGCAATACCTGCATACCTACATACCCACAACCTACCAAGCAGTTATTAAACATTTGTCGGCACATAGAAGGGAACACGGAGCCAATTTAATAGAACCTGTCACTGCAGAAGCATATGGTGTCAGAGTTTTGGCATAATTGCCAAAAACTAATTTGACATATTTACACTTCAAATATCTCAGAAGTTAGCCATTTAAAATAAAAGTTACTTCAAACTAAAGTAAGGTAGATGATAACATTATCTCAGAAAAATGACAGAAATTCAAAACCATCGGACTATGCCACTTTAAGAAACCCAGAAAACAAGACGGCCTCCACAGTGGCCAGTGAGAGAACCCCATAGCCGTGTACACGCACCTTGTATCTGACCATGCAGTCCTTCTTGCTGCGGCAGGGGATCACTTCAGAGATGCGCTCCCACCGGTCAGGTGTCGAAGCGGGGAAGGTGCGCAGCGCCTGTTCCAGCTTCTTCTGCTCGTCAGCCATCCACGGAGCCGGGTTCGTCCCCATCTCATACACCTGCTGCTCAGCGGGGCCTGAAACAGACGCAGCCGGCGAATTAGATAGAGAGGGAGAAGGATGTGTGTGTTTGTGTGTGTGTGTGTGTGAGTGTGTGTGTTTGTGTGTGTGTGTGTGTGTGTGTGTGTGTGTGTGTGTGTGTGTGTGTGTATCTTTATAGTGTGTATGTTTATAGTGTGTGCGTTTGTATTGTGTTTGTTTGTATTGAGTGTGTGTGTCTTTGTATTGTGTGTGTGTGTTGTGTGTGTGTTGTGTATATGAGTGTATATGTTTATAGTGTGATTGTGTTTGTATTGTGTTTGTTTGTATTGAGTGTGTGTGTCTTTGTATTGTGTGTGTGTGTTGTGCCTGTGTTGTGCATATGTGTGCTGTGTGCGTGTGTATTCTGTGAGTGCACGTTTGGGTTTTATATTTGACATCCTGGCAACATCTAAGGTCCTATCAGGATGGGTACCGACTTGTGACAGTGTGCACTCATCGTGACTTGATAGTGCTGCCCCACTTGCAGAGTATCAATGAAGTAATCATTTATTGCTTTATCAATGTGATTCATTACTCTATCAATGAGGTAATCATTCATTGCTATATCAATGAAGTAATCATGCATTACCATATCAATGAGGAAATCATTCATTCCTATATCAATGAAGTAATCATCCATCGCTATATCAATGAGGTAATCATTCATTGCTATATCAATGAGGTAATCATTCATTGCTATATCAATGAGGTAATCGTTCATTACTATATCAATGAGGTAATCATTCATTACTATATCAATGAGGTAATCATTCATTGCTATATCAATGAGGTCATCATGCATTACTATATCAATGAGATAATCATTCATTGTTATATCAATGAGGTAATCATTCATTACTATATCAATGAGGAAATCATTCATTGTTATATCAATGAAGTAATCACCCATCGCTATATCAATGAGTTAATCATTCATTGCAATATCAATGAGGTAATCATTCATTGCTATATCAATGAGGAAATCATTCATTGCTATATCGATGAGGTAATCATTCATTATTATATCAATGAGGTAATCATTCATTGCTATATCAATGAGGTAATAATTTATTCCTATATCAATGAGGTAATCATTTATTATTATATCAAAAAAACATTTCGAACACCAAAAATCAAACCAACAAAAAGTAAAACAAGCTTGCCATGTAGTCAGTTGAATCTGCTATGTGCTAAATTGTTTCTTTGTTTCAAGCATGGGAAGTCGTGGAAGGATGGGGGCTTTCTTATGTCTTTTTAAACCTAGACCCCATATCAGACTGATTCTAATATTTAATGACCTTTCCTGCCTAAGAAAAATCCTGCCATGAATGTAATTCAAAACAGGATTAAATCATATGGACAATATTACGGACAATTTTGAAAGCGACAACACGCTAAGTGTTACAAAGCAGAACTCACTGTCAAATCGCTCGCTGGCGACTGCTTCTTTCGCAGTAGCTCCAGGAGCTTTGTAGTGTTGGGTAAAGCGGTCGTACGCTTTCTTGTTCGCCTCATTCTTCAGGCACGCATCTGAAAACAAATACATCACAGCTCTAAATAAAATTGCAAATCCGATGGTTTTGAGTTCACGTTTGATTTTTGTAGATAAATTGAACATTTTGAAGTGAAAACATGCAATATTAATTTGGTGTGCACACCGAAATATTGGATAAAGGCTTTGGTTACCCGTTTTCAAGCATAGTAGTAGTAGTATAGAAAAATCAAATTACAATAAATGTTCAATGAGTGCATCAGTGTCTTCGTACACATGCTTACAGGCTGGGAGCACCTGAATGCACCGGCATATCTCTTATCATATCTCATAACCAGTAATGCCAAGGAGGCTAGATTTTGGTATCATTTGAACGAGAAATAAATTTATTTCCATATAAAATCAACTTGATTTTCAAAGGCTTTTGAGAAATGTCAATTTAATTGCACTAACATAACATATCCAGATTTTTCAACAATTTGATCAGATTGAAATCTCTTTAGGGCCGAAAGGGTTAACGCACCATAACAGGCGCAAAATATTCGCATCACAGCACTAAGTCATCACCTTCTAAAGAAATGCCCCAGGCCCGCAGAGCTGTCCGCACTCACCTGGATTCTGCAAACTCTTCGCCTTCATAAGAACTTCCTTCGGTGTTCGGTCACTGGTAGACATATGCTGGGTGATGAAGTTGCCCACCGTCTCCCACCTGTGCGAAGCCAGGTTTGTTTGTTTGTTTGTTTGAGTTTTACGTCCTGGCAACATCTGAGGTCATATCAGGACGCGAAGACAGGAAAAGTGTTCTGGCCTTCAGCAACCTTCACAACCTGAACGCATGCACAAGTTATGTGCCTAGGAAATCGGTATCCCGCACTTAATTTACGGGTAGGCGTCAATGCTGACATTATCTTAATTTTCTAGGCCTTTTGAAGGACATTTTGAAATTTAAAACTATTTGTTGGCACTGCGCCAACAATTCTACACTGCAGACAGTATGCATGACCTTTTTACTAAAGTAAAACAAGAAAACATTTTAGCCTTTTTGAGGGCAGCTGGACTGTACCACCTCATATTGCTTACTAAATAAATTCTATCAATTATTAATAAAACTTTTCTTTTTCTATGTGAATTTGTTTCCCTTGACCACAAATATATGATTGTGAGCTTTCTAATTTAATGAGTGTCTATTAGCACATAATTGTCTGCTTTTACATGAAAAACGATGGTTTGAACAAAAAACAAACATTTCTCGCCGTGAATATGGCCTATTTTGCCGACACGGCGTAAAGCAACCCCCAATCAATGAAAACCTGAAATTTAAAGGGCGCTTTTCAAAGAGACATTACTGTGATGGCCCTGGAAATAAAGCAAGGATACCCCAGTTGCTTCAAATCTCTGAATGCGCTCCCAGTTTATTCTATGGTGGCCAAAATAGAAGTGACCTGCTACTGTCCAGTTGAGTCGTACGTAACCTGCGGTGGCGGCGGCAAACCACTGGCATTGGGTGGAATGGTCCACCATAGCGACCACCTCTCGTAGTGTGCTGCCACCTGCCGATACTTCTGACCAGCTAGAGTCAGCATAGTTTTGAGTGGCTTTGCAAATAGCTTTTTGAGTGGCTCTGTAAAACATCTTTTGAGTGGCTTTGTGAATGGCTTTGTAAATAGCTTTATGAGTAGCTTTTGGTTGTTTTTTGTGGTTTGTGTTTTTGGTGGTTGTTTTTTGGTGGTTTGTGTGGTTTGTGTTTTGGTGTTTTCGAACGGCTTACAGTAAAGTTCCGAAACTCCAGCTTACCTGTGAACGGTGCCTGCAGGGAAGAGGTTCACCGCCTTAATAAGAAGGGACGTCTCCTGCTCGCTCCAGGGAATTTTCCCGGAGTTGCGCTCCGCTGATACTGATGAGGCGGACCGGTGTACAGTAGCCAGGTGCTCCCGCTTCTCACGCTCCAGGTCGGCATTTACATCAGATACCTGCCAATGGGGATGCGGTGACCAAATCGGTAAGAGTGTGGCTTCGCATGCGAAAGGTCGGGTCAAACCAATGACTTACTAAATTGATACTTATCGCTACCTAGCCGGGTGATTGGCATTATCTAGGATAGGACAAGAGACTGGTCAGCTTGGTATCAAGACATTGGACGTATTCGACTGGGCCTCTATATTCGCATATCAAAATATTCTTTACAAATTCCTATTCGGCTGGGACCGGAAGTGGGTTTCTATACGCATGAATCAAATGTGCCTTGTGGTTCCATCCATAAATCTTGCGGATAGAAAGGTCCCAGTCGAATGCCTCCAATGTGACTGAGTGGAAAATTGGGTCATGGTGCCAATGGCCTGGTCTCCCAGTGGGACAGCACTATAATGTCACCATGAGAGCACACTGTCACAAGTCTGTACCCATCATGATATTACCTTTAATGTTGCCAGGATAAACAAGAAACAGACCATCCGGCTGATTATAGTAAATCAGAGTTCCTATACATTTGGCTGAACATAACAATTCCATAACTCTCCAGGACCATTAAAGTTAATCTATATAACTCTACTTTATTTGAGTTTGAAGCAACCTGTATTTTAAAGGGTTAACTTTGGCGAGATAATGAAGGTGAAAACATACTAGATTAATTTTGGTCTGTGTGTTAAAATGCTGGAAGTCATATGCTTCAGCAGAAATAAGTTCTATAAAATTGACTTAGAATCGCTTCTATACAGTAATAGATATCTAATGAGTGGACCGGTATTTAAGGTGAATATGTAGAATCAAATGCAGGTAAGTGCTTTAGATTGGAAAATGTTATGCTTTCATCAGATTATTCACCTTTTAAAGCACCATTTTTCTATACTTTTCCCGGACCATGAGCCACATTTTCAACAATTACTAACTATGTTTAGTTCTGCAAATGTTCTTGAAGATTTATACTGCCTATCATGGATAAGTCTGAATAGACTTGTTTTCACCATTAGACAGTTTATCGATAGAAAGTCAGCGCCTAGACTTTTACCGACCCAAGGGATTTTTAACCTCCCACACCACATAGACATGGTATGAGAGCAACCAGCCTTTGATGACGCTGTAAGTTATGCACAGTGGTGGAAATCCAAATTGGCAGAGGTGTGGGCATGGGGAATCGAACCACCGACCTTCAGATTAGGAGTCCGACCTAGAAAAAAGTCAGACACTCTAACCACTCTACCACAGAGATGTGTCATTGTCTTTTTAAGTGTTCTCGCTAACATTGGGTTAAAAGAAATGTGCGTGTCATTAACTCATCAGATTATGCATCCATGCAGTCAATCAATTGTTACCGTTTTTAAGAAGGCTTTCTTGGCTCTGTCACTGTCTCCACTAGTAAGATCTTCATTTATACTTTGAAGGCTGGAAGAACAATGTAACAAGCATCGTCATGAAAATACAATTATTATATTATAAGAAAATGCTTTCAAACAAGTGTCTAATACGGCTACTCAGAGTTCCTCTGATTCCTCAGTAACGACTGAAACTCAGGCATGTGATTGGGTGCAGGAAAAAAAACCTGAAATTTTGCTTAGGTTATCGTGGGGACACAGCATCCCACTGAGTCGCGAGAGGGATGCAAATAGTGTATTTCAGAGGTGTTTCGGCGAACAGGAAAAAAAAGGAATTCTGGTTAAAACCGGAGAAATCACATGCTTGGAAACTACAACTCAGCACGCCGGTGTTGCAGTTTCCGCGGCACACCAGTTTGCAAGGGACACATCCATTCAAATGCATTGTCAATGGCCGTGAGTGATCTTCATACAGAAAAAGTCAAATATCTCTCAAATTACACCACCTAGAAACAAACCGCTTGGCACACATACAGAAAACATATTCAACAAACAGATTATATTAAATTGGAATAAAACTAATGGTTTGCACTGCGCGTACCGTCAAACTCAAGGCATTGTCAATGGTCGTGAGCAATCTGCATACAGAAAATGTGAAATATCTCTAAAACCACACCACCTAGAAACAAATCGCTTGGTACACATATAGAAAACATCTTTACCAAAAACATTATATTAAATTTATAAGGTTAGTGACGATGCTGTTCGATTTTGATGCATGCACAGAAGCGATGTGTTCCTCGCAAACTGGTGTGTCCCTTGCAAACTGGTGTGCCACGGAAACTGCAACACCGGGTCGCAGTTAAAGCTTCCATGGTAAGAGGTGGGGGTGGGGGAGGTGGTGGTGGTGAATACACATACACGTAGTGGTATTTTTTCTACTGTAAAATATTTGCTTGCACAATTTAATTGCAATTTACATTAAAACCAAATGTGTGGCAAGCATTCTCCCAAGTTTAGTCATGACGAGGCATGTGGTTATAGGTGCAAAATGTAGGGTCTACAGTGAAGGATATGGGTGGCAGTGACCACCAACACTCAACTTCTGGGCCCGTATGCATGGAGCGGTGGTAGCGCTCTACCCCTGGGGGTAGAGGGGATATCCGGGGTAGTGGCGAAAAGTCGGTATACATGGGGCAGTGTTATGGAAACCCTGCGAGTTAAAAGTCGGGTAAGCTACCCCCACTCAGTAGCAGGTATAAGGGCGGGGGTAGGGACCGACTCGGGCCAAATCTATCGAATGCGATCATATTTAACAGAATTACATACGCAATAAGTGAAATTTTATCAATTTAACCCTAAATTCAAACCGTTATTAAGGCTACCGCCGCATTGGCGGCGATATTAATAGTGTCGATTCGACGAATGTAAAGTAAACAAATCGCCCCCGCTGCATGGACGTCGATATCCATACTGTCCATCGCCGCCGCCGCCGAATCGGCGGCTATATATTAGGCCCAAATCTATTGAATGCGATCATATTTAACAGAATTACATACTCAAATCATAAAATTTCATTAAATTAACCCTAAATTCGAAGCAATATTAACGCTACCGCCGCATTGGCGGCGTTATTAATAGTGTCGAATCGACGAATGTAAAGGAAACAAATCGCCGCCGCCACATGGACGTCGATATCCATACTGTAGCCGCGCCGGTTAGTGTGCGTGTGTGGGTCTCAATCTATTCAATGCTGTCATATTTAACAGAATTAAATACGCAATAAGTGAAATTTTTATCAATTTAACCCTAAATTCGAACCGTTATTAAGGCTACCGCCGCATTGGCGGCGATATTAATAGTGTCGAATCGACGAAAGTAAAGGGATTTCCCAAATCTATAAATAACTACAAGGGTAGCTACCTCCTCGCCGATTTGGCTCCATGCATACCCAGTGACCCATTTCTTACCCCCGGCGATAGCTACCCCGAACTCGGTCCTTACAACCAGGGGCGATAAATAATTCTTCATGCATACGGGCCGAGCCCGTATGCATGAAGCGGTGTTAGCGGCGTGTGGTGTTATCCCTCTAACTCCGGGTGCCTATCTCCGGTTATCGGTGTCGTAGAGAACTATGTCAAGCCGTATGCATGGGCGCTTAAACGGTGAGTGTTAGCTAAACGTGAATTAATTTATTCATTATGGAAATTTCTCTGAGCCTGTTGCCAGCGAGCACCTGCTTGGGCCTAATATATTGCCTTCTCTACCCACCGGGAACCAGCGTGCTTGTTACTGAGGCGGCGGCGGCGATTTGTTTACTTTACATTCGTCCATTTGACAATATGAATAACGCCGCCAATGCTGCGACTGCATTAATATCGGTTCAAATTTAGGGTTAAATTGATAAGATTTCACTTATTGCATTTGTAATTCTGTTAAATATGACAGCATTTAATAGATTTAGGATTGAGTAGATTTGGGTTCCATCCTGACACTAACCTAACACTAACACCGCTGTAAACCTGCTATGAGCAGAGTTAGAATTTCCGGATTTAAACGCGTGGTGTTATGCCTAACACTGCTCCATGCATACAAACTTTTCGGCGTTAAACCAGAAATCCCGCCTTAAACGCGTTTTGACTCGGTAACACCGCTCCATGCATACGGGCCCTGGTGTACAAGCTCTTAAAGCTGAGGCTGCAACCCACTATGCTGATAAGTAGTGTGAAAATATGCATGTCAGAATTGATGTTGAAGAATTTTCATCCAGGCTGTGTGATTGTGTGTTTGTTGTTTTGCGTCCTAGCAACATTTAAGGTCATATCAGGACGGGGCCAGCTGTGTGATAGATTGTGTGCAAATGGACTTGTCAGAATTGACACTGAACACTGAGGGCATATTCGATTAACCAACTCGGGTCACCCGAGTCACTTTTTGGCGCATGCACACATCCTACAGACTCGGGTTGAATAAACGAACACGCTTCTCCACGCTCTGGGTGGAAAAAATGGTGGCTTAATCTAAAACTTTTTTTTTTTTTTTAAATAACCGATATAACTACAGCAAAATACGATTTAAAGTATTTTATGATTGCATAGTTTAGTTATATTTCCATCTCATTAATCTGGGTTATTAAAAAAAAAAAGCATTAAAACAACACGTGTGAGACTTGCACTGGTAGCTGTTATCCTACAGGTACCAGCACAAATGTGACGTCATCACTCCTAGCCACCCCCCAGCCAAGACGTGGGTTACTGGGGTCGCGACTTTTTGCACACGGCACTTCTATTTGTTGACTCCACTCGCGGTGTTCGTTTTGAAATTCAAGCAACTCGGGTGACCCGAGTCGCCCGGTGTTGCAGTTTCCGCGGCACACCAGTTTGCGAGGGACACATCGCTTCTGCGCATGCGTCAAAATCGAACAGCATCGTCACTAACCTTATAAATTTAACCTTTTAAATTTAATATAATGTTTTTGGTAAAGATGTTTTCTATATGTGTACCAAATGATTTGTTTCTAGGTGGTCTGCTTTTAAAGATATTTCACTTTTTCTGTATTTTCTGTATGAAGATTGCTCACGACCATTGACAATGCCTTGAGTTGGACGGTACGCGCAGTGCGAAACATTACTTTTATTCAAAATTAATAGAAATCAAGAACCCTAACCGTATCAATTTAATATAATCTTAATGGTAAAGATGTTTTCTATATGAGTACAAAGCGATTTGTTTCTAGGTGGTGTAATTTTAGAGATATTTGATTTTTTCTGTATGAAGATTTGCTCACGGCCATTGACAAAGCATTTGAATGTATGTGTCCCTCGCAAACTGGTGTATCGCGGAAACTGCAACACCGGGTCGTGTTAATCGAATAATACGGCCTGAGAGTGAAATGTACATATTTTTAGCCAGGCTGAGTGATAAATTGTGCGGAAATGTACATGTCAGAATTGACACTGAACACAGAGTGAAATGTACATATCACCCAGGCTCCGTGCAGAAATATACATGTTAGATTTGTAGTGCCAATGATTTTCCGCGATCGCAGAGAACGGACGGAAATCGCGGATTGTCAAGTTTGAAACAGAATTCATAAGTTGGAGCGGAATTCCGTTATTTTCATGTCAAATCCGTTATTTTGAACTAAAAAGTGACAGAATAACTGCCTAAATTGATCAAATACCACTTCTCCGTAGTCATGATCTCCAATCTAACATCAGTATTTATTTTAATTTTATTTGTCATTCTTTTGTGTGCCGATCATGTTGCGATGTGTTACATTATTATTTCAATTGGTATCATTATAATAAAAGTGCAGTGTCAAGTTGAATGTTAAAGTCCCCGTCAATTAATTCTAACATGATAGCAATACATAAGTAACATAATCAACCATAAAATTAAACAGTGTGGAATGGAAATTTGTCATTTTTTTCTGAAATGGAATTGAAACGGAATTTGCTATTTGGTGAAACGGAATTTGCCTTATTTTGAAACGGAAAATCATTGGCACTAGATTTGATCCAAAAGAATGTAGTTTCACTCCATATAACCCGAATACAAAATAGCTTTTTCATTCGGAGCAATGTGGTTATTCAAGCCCCATATTTGTATCCCCCATAGAAAAGTTCATCATTTATTTCTGCAAATAAATAACACCAGTGTTTTAAAAATAGAGATGTGGCTAGAAGTTGACGCCTAAATAACTTACTTCACTAGAGACAGCACTTCCGCTAACTTCTCCACCTCTTGCATGTGGTTTACTCGTTCATCCTCGTCAGTCGCAAAGTAGTCGTATTCCTGAGCGAAGGCACAAAGTCATGTAGATATGATTGAACCTGAATAATGTCAATCAATCTCATCTCTTGATGTGCTAGGATTTGCTCGAATATTATTTTAATCCCACCTAACCTTATTTTTTTATGGGGTGTGTTTGGGGTTCTATTGATGTAAAGCCTGGTCCCCACCTCCTGTATACGATTCACACGCTAAAACTGACTGCCCGACGCGACCCGTCACAACCCGACCCGTCCCATGACTAAAACTGCCCGATTCATTTTTCGAATCTTATGGGCAGATTTAGGTTTTATACGGGAGGTGTGTACCGGGCATTATACGTCACTTCTGAGTTGGACAGTTCACTGCTGGTTTCCATTCATGATCACTGATTCTATCCCCAGCACAAATAACACGCTCAATTTTTTTAAGACCTTTATCTTCATTATTCTTTCAGAAATTAAAGACTAAACTTGCTGAATTAATCAATTTCTATTGACTGTCAATAATAGAAACCTGTACAAAAATGTTCAACTTGTCCTATCACTTTCTACGTGATACCAAAATAATCAGAATTATAAGCGGTACACTTTTATAAATGATCAGAGATAAACACTAAAATTGTAGCGCAATCTGAATGTGGAGAATTAAGAAACTTGGTCACTAGCCAAGTAACCTGTACAGGCCCATCACCAGCCCTTGTTGACTCCAGTGACAGCATAGCATCATCGAATATGGCCATTTTTCACCAGTTTTGGCAGCTCGTTGTTGGACGTATGACTAGCTGTTAAAACTTAGTGTAAAATATTCTGATGAGATGCATTGGTCGGGGAAGGCAAATGGTCTATAATGGTAAATGGTATATAGTGCCAGGTGCATAAATGTATTTATGTAGTTGCTGGTGATCCTTTACTTATGGTCAATAGTCATTATGTATTAGGTAGATAGTGTGAAAGAGACACTAGTGATAGTGTGTAAGGGGCCTCAGGAGCTGTACTCACTACCCCCTCCCTCCTCTGTTAGTCACGGATCACCACACGCTCAGCTCAGACAGGTGGTGGCCAAGCAGCCACACCCGATGGTGGTGGTGGGCAGATCACTGTAGCCATGGTGACACAGGAATGCTTGATGTTCATTGGTGGAACTGTAAATGCTTGATTCTCATTGGAGAATACGGTCAGGTGGTATGCCATACCAGATCCATGTACCACTATATAATAATAAACCTGAGGGCATTGTCTCTCTCTCTACTTTCATTCTTCATACTCTTCCTTTCTCGTCTTGCCTGTATTGATTTCATTATAGCCTGCCTATACAAACCACAGATTCCAGCTGAGGACTTTCACATTAGGTTTTTATAATGGGCTGGTAGAAGAAATATTCCTCTTTACACTGATATTTATTTTGTGAGTGTCAGTAGTTTAAAAGTGGGAAAATCACTTGAAAAACCAACTTTGATAAACTATTTTCATGCCTTTAGCAGGCTGTAGGATTTCAGATTTTATGGGAAACACTTTTTGGGATCTGTGCCTGGTACTCATGGGAACCCATGGGCAACTGTTTTTCAGTTCCGTAAAATTGGTGCTCACACCTACTTCCAAGCCCTGCCTGAGTTGATGTCAATGGTTACTTTCTGGATCAAGATTAATTTTTTCAGATTAAAAAAAAATAATTGGGGGTTGGGGGGGTTATTTACCCTGTCCATAACGAGTAAGTTGCGGCTTGTTTTCATCGCTGAACAGCAATAGTCTCAATTTGGTAGTAGCCTTGTCATCTTAGCTGTTATGTTAGTTTTTGGTGGGTTTATCAAACTCATTTGTCATGTTGGCGAGGCTAACATGAGTAATTTGCTCAACGAGGCAACTAGGTCGAGTAGTTTTCTTGCTGTCTCACGACACGCCCAGTAGTCACTTCTCACCCGGCCGTCACAGCAGTAGGTTCGCTCTCCCACCCACCCACCCAGGGGTTGAGCGCCGGTTGTTAAACTATATACGCTTACTGTTACATATATTATCCAAGTTCGTTCTGACTCAGATTTCGGAACATAGCTTTTGTATCATGTTACTGACTGACCTATTCTGGTTCGGGATTCTGCTTACTGTTGATTATATGTACTAGTTAAGATTGGCCCTGTCGCCGAATCAGCTCAGTTATACATGATCGGCCAACTTCCTGGAAGTTACGGACTTGTTTTTCTTTAAATAAACATACTTGTTATATTTAAATCCATATGTGCCTTGCCTTGTTTGTCTCGTTGAGTGAATTAAACAGTCATATAGACAAGACGTGGAAACCTTAAATTTATATATTTTTTTATACATTCCTTAGTGAAATTGGATCACAAACACCCGAGATATATCTCATTGAAAACCCACTTAAACTTGCCAAATTCAGCTAAGTGGACCGTGGTTGCACGCACTTTGGACTACTTACTGTCTGAGATATTAATGCTTTAGAAACATTCATACAAACAAAGCATACACCAATCCCTATCCATCAAAGACCACGTGTCTAATCTAAACATTGTGCATACCTTTAATTTTGTTCTAAGTGTTTTACGCTCCTTTTTCAAAGCCTTCCGCTGAGCTTCCTTTTCCTTTTTCAGAACTTGTGCCTAGAAAAGAAAAATAGTTCAAATAGACTAGCAAATAAACAGTTAACCCTTTAAGGACGGAAGCGCCCAAATGCACCCGCAAGTCACACATGCTTACAGGCCGGGAGCGCCTGAATGCACCCGCCATATCTCTGATCCTATCTCATAACCAGTAATACTTATACCAACGAGGATAAATTTAGTATCATTTGAAAGAAAAATCAATTTACTTTCATAAAAAAAATCTATTTTCAATGGTTTTTGAGATGTATCAATTTAATTGTACTAACATCACATATTAAGATTTTTCAACAATTTGGTCAGACTTAACAACTGAGATCTCGTTAGGCCTTTTGTAACTTGCATCTACTAATAATACCTTTCTTCAAAGTCAATTTTCTGAGATAAGCAATTTTCATGCACGACAGAATATTTTGTTGCTTTTTGGTAATAATTTGGTCAATTGTTATCCTAGACGAATAAATTTGGTATCATTTTAAAGCGTACGCTCTGCTCTTTCAGAATATGTCCTTAACTGAGTTTCCTTGTTTGGGGCAATGTGCCTCATTTCGTGGTGTTGTCACATATACTTAATTTGGCTGTGTTATATTATATATACATAGCAGTCTCTGAATAATAAAGAATAAGCTTATAATATAAATATTCTGTTAGAATTGAAAAAAAGGAAAGTTTGTTTTATTTAACAAACGGACTCTAGAGCACATTGAGTTTTTATCATCGGCTATTGGATGCCAAACATATGGTCATTCTAACATATTTCTTTGGAAGAAACACACCACTGACACATAGGCTACTCTTTCCGATAAACAGCAAGGGGTCTTTTATATGCACTTTCCCACAGATAGGACAGCACATACCACAGCCTTTGATGAACCAGTTGTGGACCACTGGTTGGAACGGAAAATAGCCCAAACGGCAAATGTGTCCACTGAGCAGGATCGATCGGATAACCCACACCTTCACAGGTGGACCCCCTACCACCTGAGCTACGTCCCGCTCCTGTGTGCTAGCAGTGAATATACATACTGTGGCTTTTGCAGCCTCATCCTCTTTCTCTTTCCTTTGTCGGGCTTCATCAAGCACGGCTTGTT
This sequence comes from Branchipolynoe longqiensis, assembly GCA_030323885.1. Taxonomy (NCBI): domain Eukaryota; kingdom Metazoa; phylum Annelida; class Polychaeta; order Phyllodocida; family Polynoidae; genus Branchipolynoe; species Branchipolynoe longqiensis. The sequence goes on along the minus strand of CM059186.1, from coordinate 6,962,246 downwards.
TTTGCTGCAAATATTTTGCATAATACAACCATTAATTGTTATATTAAAAAAGAACACAGACGCCACGGCTAGTCTTAGTCTTCGGTAGTATTCTTAAAGTAGAGATGAAAGTAAATGCGAAGAAAAAAAGAAGCGGAAATCAACAGCGAGGTGGGCGATAATATGGTCAAAACAACGATAGTGGAACGCTCCCCAAGGATAGTCTGTACTGACTGATCAGAGGAATGGAGCTGGGATAGTGCTTGAATGAAAATGTAATTCCTGCTTTTTCTTTTTTCCGCGCGATTCCTTCATAATGCTAACCTTAAAATTGATATCGAACCCCACTCAATATAGGGACATGGTTAAATGCTTAAAATATTCTTGGCATTTTGTGTTACTTAAATAATAGCTGGAGAAATCCATAGAATACTTTAAAATATGTAGAATACTTTTCTTTTTTTTAAATTAAAAAATAAAGAAATAACACAAATCGCAATGAATGGTCAAACGGAACAGTGTATGCTTTCTCTGCTGGAAGGTTTTGGGTTCAATCCATTTAAAGGTGACTACTTGACACAAGTTGGTACCCATCCTGATATGACGTTAGATGTTGCTCAGATATAAAAACACAACAAACAAAACAAAGTATGTTGACCTACTAAGATATCGCATCATAGTGCTAACAGCATGGTATCCCAGTGGGGCAGCACTAAAAGCTCGCCAATACTGTTGATGCTTACCCTCTCCTCCTCATCTTTCTTGGCTCGGATGGCGTCTTGCTTGGCCTTCTTCCGCGCCTCTTTCTGTGCCTTCTCCGCCTCCTTAAACCGGGCTATCCGAGGATCTGAGGAGTATGCGTTGTCTGGAAGGAGATTGTATAGTGACCGATGACACCACGCTTCAAACACTTCGAAGCGGTACGCAGTATGAAGAATGAGTACACAGTGGGTCATTCTCTAAAATTGTGCGCCTCATAATTGGTTTCCACGTTACAATGCAAATAATTAATTATTTCTTTTATTGATAGCAAGTCAAATTATTTGTGTTGCCGCTGTGTATTAAGCATGTTGGCAATACTACATATATTTAATCTATTACACAAAAGATATCAAGACTACATTTTTATGATTTTGCGCTAAAGCAAAAGTGTGAAAATTCCGTTTTTCTTTTTTTTTTAAACACTTTGTTTCTTGTAAGACATAACCTTGATTGCCTAACTGTAATCAATCAAATCTAGTTTGATTTTGTTGTGTATGTTAAAATGATGTTCTGGATGTGTCCTTGATTTCCATGTTACACAAGTGATATTAACATATTGCTCAATTTACATAAGATCTAAATCGAAAAGTGAAATAATTGTTGTTCAACTCTGACATGCACAAGACACAAACTTTCATAGGAACATGATTCTGCTATTATTTGGATTTTTGTTGCTATTATTTAGAAGGTTTTCAACTTCGGTTTCCATGTCACATTTTAGTGCCAAGTTTCACAGAATGACCCATCATACATTGTATACAGATGCCATACATACAGATACAGCATCACCCATTACAGGATTCAGGTTTCCACACATGTAAGAAATCATACATACAGATACAGCATCACCCAATACATGGCATGATTCAAGTTTCCACACATGTAAGAAATCATACACACAGATACAGCATCACCCATTAATGGTATGATTCAAGTTTCCACACATGTAAGAAGTATACATAGAGATACAGCATCACCCATTAATGGTATGATTCAGGTTTCCGTACATGTAAGAAACCATACACACAGATACAGCATCACCCATTAATGGTATGATTCAGTTTTCTGCACATGTAAGAAACCATACATACATATACAGCATCACCCATTAATGGCATGATTCAGTTTTCTGCACATGTAAGAAACCATACATACAGATACAGCATCACCCATTAATGGCATGATTCAGTTTTCTGCACATGTAAGAAACCATACATACAGATACAGCATCACCCATTAATGGTATGATTCAGTTTTCTGCACATGTAAGAAACCATACATACAGATACAGCATCACCCATTAATGGCATGATTCAGTTTTCTGCACATGTAAGAAACCATACATACAGATACAGCATCACCCATTAATGGTATGATTCAGTTTTCTGCACATGTAAGAAACCATACATACAGATACAGCATCACCCATTAATGGTATGATTCAGTTTTCCGCACATGTAAGAAACCATATATACAGATACAGCATCACCCATTAATGGTATGATTCAGTTTTCCGCACATGTAAGAAACCATATATACAGATACAGCATCACCCATTACATGACATGATTCAGGTTTCCGCACATGTAAGAAACCATACTCACATATACAGCATCACCCATTAATGGTATGATTCAGTTTTCTGCACATGTAAGAAACCATACATACAGATACAGCATCACCCATTACATGACATGATTCAGGTTTCCGCACATATAAGAAACCATACTCACATATACAGCATCACCCATTAATGGTATGATTCAGTTTTCCGCACATGTAAGAAGTCATACGTACAGATACAGCATCACCCATTACATGACATTATTCAGGTTTCCGAACATGTAACAAGTCATACATCACTCATTATATGCAGGGTATATACATTTTTGTCCAGATAAAATTCAAGGCTTTTCCCAGAACTTTCAAGAGTCTAAAAAGATGGTCTTCCAATGTCCTTTACGCATACATTTTCAAGAACATTTTATTTCTACACAGACACACACACACAGCGCCAACTCCTGTATGTGTCAAATCGAACGTGATGAATGCTATTACTGTCCATCATTGTGTCTTCATGGCGAATTTCCCTGAAAATGCAGATATTCTCCCACAGGCTGAGCACTGTCGGGGAATCGCAAAAAATTCTTGGAAGTCAGGTTTCATACAGCACTCTCCAAGCCCCATTTCACTGATCGCTCAGTAAGACTATCATTGGAGAGTGTTCCAATAATTACCCCGCATAGCACTGAATCGCTTAGCAATGCATTTTTTCCACCAAACATATCTAGAGGACTAAAGCTAGGATTCCTTACACGTGGTATGCGAATGCGGCAAAAAATCAAAAAGCATCTAAGTCAATGCGGGTGATTCCTTACACGCGGTATGTGGCATGCGAATACTGAATCGGTCCATGTAGAAATCGGTGCGGCATGCAAATGCGAATGCCCATAGACAACAGTGTTAGAGAAACCTGACACTATGTGTATGTGTGTGGGTAAAGGACCCAACCCGTTCGCATATCGCATGCCACGTGTAAGGAATCTTAGCTTTAGCGGGGTGTTACTGTATATAGAATCTTAGCTGTAGAATGACAACTGATCGGTCTATTTAGTCCAAGGGGAGGAGTTTATGGTGGAACTCTTTAATTTGGTGATCACCCCAAGTACACATTCACGAAGCCTGTGTTGACACTCACCGACTAACTGGCGAACCCGCATCACTTCCTCCTTCTTCCGCTTTTGCCGTTCGGCTTTGTTCTGTTTTTCTATCCAACGGCGCTCATCACGACTGTCAAAGACACACAGCACAAGGTCGTCATTGCCAGATCCAGGGTTTGCATAAAAAGTTGGCCACCAGATCCAAGAACATTTTCAGAAACATTTTCAAGGAGATGCACAACATTTTGATACCAACGTTGTTATACAATCTACTCAAAATTACATAACGTTGGGAAAACAATTTCACAAAAGTAACGGACAGGAATTTGTCAAAAACAAATTCATCTCAAATATCATGTGACATGTTAAAATCAGGGGTCATACAAAAGGTTGGCCACCAGATTGAAGAACATTCAACAACATAGTCAAATTCAAGAACATTCGAGGGTACTCCAACCCAAAATTTAAATTCGAGACTTTCAAGAACGCACGCGCTATGAACACTGGCCTCATCATGCTGCTAATTTTTAACGAAACTATGCGACTTGGGAATATAATTGTTTAAAACAGCCAACCAGATTCATTGCCATTCACTGTGTAGGTTTAGAGGTGCCACTAGAGATATTGTGTAGGACATTGCTAATGGTTTGAGCATCCAGTTTTGCCAATATGCAGTTGGGCTGTTTTGTTGGAGATGGGACTACAATCGAAAGACATGATATGTGAAAGGATACGCAATATTTCGAGCGGACTTACTGATTTCAAACGAGTCAGATTCGAAGGCTGGGGCGCATTTACAAAATTATTCTATCTACATAGAAGAAGGCTTTTTATGTCTAGAATCAGGTCTTGCGTCTATTATTGCGCATGGGTGGATATATTTTGCTATTTACCATGGAATAACACCTCAGTGAATATGGTGCTAGTGTCATGCGATCTCGCAGAATTGCAATACATTATACTGATGTATGGCATGGGTAGAATTTTTCAGAATTAGTTTGTTGGTGTTTTACATCCTGGCAACATCTAAGGTCATATCAGGATGGGTATAGACTTGTGGCAGTGCACACCGATGCTGACTTTATAGTGCAGCCCCCACTAGCACCCCATTATCCTGATATTAAGCTAACCAATCCATGCCCATATCCTAATAATGCCTAGCACCAGGCCAGGAAGCGACAAGTATCGATTGTGTAAGTCATTGGTTTGACTCAGTACGGTTTCAAATTCCCAACCATCCGCATGGGAAGCCTGTGGTCTACCGAATAGGCCACCGCATCCGGCTTCATAATCAGTGTGATTGTTTGGTGTGCGGCTTTAAGGCTATGTGTGGTTGTGTGTACTTACTTTTCGGCTTTGTCCTTTTCCTCTTCATCCATATAAGAAAACTCTCGCCATGATTGGAAATCATACCTGCAAATAGAACGCAACATCATACATCATAGCAACATCGAACATCACAGCAAGACGGGTACCGACTAGTGGACAGTGTGTACTTCTGGTGACTTTATTTATTATAGTGCTGCCCCAGTGGAACACCAGGAAGGAAGCATCATGGCCCGATATCCCACTCAGTCACATTATCCTAATACTGAGCTAACCAGTCATTGCCCTATCCTAGTATTGCCGAGCACCCGGTTTGACTCGGCCAGCTTTCACACCCATAACTTTCTACATGGGATTTGTTTTTGTTTGTTTGTTGTTTTACGTCCAAGCAACATCTAAGGTCATATCAGGACGGGTACCGACTTGTGACAATGCGCACTCATGGTGACTTTATAGTGCTGCCCCACTGGGAGACCAGGACACCAGCACCATGAACTGATATCCCACTCAGTCACATTATCCTGACACTGAGCCAACCAGTCCTTGCTCTATCCTAATAATGCCGAGCACCTGGGCTAGGAAGCGACAAGTGTCAATTTTAAAGTTATTGGTTTGACTCGACCAGGGTTCGAACCCACGATCCCATGGTCTACCAACACGGGAGACGAACGCTCTAACTCATTCAGCCATCCCGTCTGGTTCTACATGGGAAGGCAGCTATCGCGTTTACCGATTCGGCCACCGTATTTAGTCAAGAAAAAGGAGTAAGTAACTATACACAAATCTAGATCACATGTTTCATTCTTTTAAGAGACAAAAAATAACAATAAATCTTAATAAAAGTAGTCTGCACTGACCTCTCAGGCAAGGAGCTACATAGACAAGTAAGCGTGGATAGAGTGATTGCATCAGGGAGCCTAGAGAGCTTAATGGTTAGGACGCTTGCCGTGGAATGGCAGCAGTGGTGGGAGTTCAAACAGAGCTACACACTCCATGGATAGTGATTGCATCAGGGGGCCTAGATAGCTTAATGGTTAGGACGCTTGCCACGGAATGGCAGCAGCGGTGGGAGTTCAAACAGAGCTGTACACGCAATGTTCGCTTTGTTTGTATCACCCTTCACGACACTCAACAAATAGGGATGGAAGTGGTCGCTAGCAAAAATTGCAGAAAACAAGTCGAGATTATTTCATCGAAAACGAATTTCCCTGAAGAAGCGGATCTCCCTCCATAGGATTAGTACTTTCAGGGAATCGCAGAAAAATGTCCAAGCCATTTTGCTTAACGTTAATTGATAAAAAAAATTAAATTGTGGAAAGCTGCGGAAATCTTTCAACCCTTAAACAAAATGTCCTAAAAGTTAACTCCAGGGTGAGTGTGACAATATGTGTACTCACCAGAAGGAGTAGAAGTGGTTGATCTCATCGTACGTGGAGTTCTCGTCACCAAGAAGCGGAACCTTCTTCTTGATGGACCACCGCATGTTGCGCTCAAGCACAGGCCCAAAGCGCCTATAGAAGTCCTTCTCCTTCAGGTCAGTGCTGGCTGACGGTATCGAGTCATCGACTGTGGGGTCGCAACTGTCAAACGACCGCTTCTTGTCCTTCTGGTTCAGCTGCTCGTATGCTGAACGAGAGAGTGGTTCAGTGGTTGGTTATTGGAGTTTTATGTCCTGGCAACATCTAAGGTCATATCAGGATGGGTACCAACTTGTAACAGGTCACACTGGGAAATCAGGCCGCCAGCACCATGATCTAATATCCCACTCACTCGCATTATCATGACACTGAGCTAACCAGTTATTGCCCTATCCTATTAATGCTGAATGTCAGGCTAGGAAGCAACAAGTATCAATTTTATAAGCCATTGGTTTGACTCGACCGGGAACCAAACTCCTGATATCCTGCACTCGAGGCACGCACTCTACCGATTCAGACACTGGGCAAGGTGAGCAGTCGAGTGAATTCGTTGAGTGAGTTAGTGAGAGTGAGTGAGTGAATAAGTTAGTGGTTGGACAAATGAATTTATCAGTGGTTGACAGGTGTGATTGATTGAATGATTGATTTCTTTACTGAATGGTGGGGACTTAGGCCATGTGAGTAGAAAAAAAAATATATATTCATGGCGAAAAGTTAATCGGATATATTCTGTCATTTTGGTTTCACGAAAAAATATGTCAATCACATTTATGGTTTACATTAAAACTGACATGACATTCGGAGATGAGATCAGATGAGTGAATGACTGGTTGAGTGAGTTAATGGTTGAGGGAGTGGTTATTGGGGATTCACGTCCTGGCAACATTTCAGGTCCTACCAGGACATGCACCGAGATATGACAGTACCTAAAAACAAGTGTTTATACTCCGTAATACTCCGTAATACTCCTTACCTCTGGTGATACAAGTGAAATAATCGTCCTCGCCGTCCCCGACCTTGAGCCCCCTGGCTTTGCGCTTGTCCGGATGGTGAGTAAGTACTTTGGCTTTATACGCTCGCTTTATCTGATCCTCAGTAGCCCGCCAACGCAGCTTTGTCAGACCCAACACGGCATAATGGTCCTGCTTCTGTTAGGGTGAACGAGATTTCAAAGGTATTTCAAAATACATAGTCTTCTGATTTAAAAAAATATTTATTTTGTTGTTTTATGATTAAGATTAGTTGGTTGGTTGTTGGGAGTTTTACATCCTGGCAAAATCTACGGTCATAATAGGATGGGTACCGACTTGTGACAGTGCGCACTCATGGCGACTTTACAGTGCTTCCCCAACTGGGAGACCATACCACCAGAACCATGACCTGATATCCCACTCAGTCACATTATGCGGACACTGAGCCAACCAGTCCGTGCCCTATCATAATAATGCCAAGCACCTGGCTAGGAAGCAACAAATATCAATTTTTATGTCATTGGTTTGACTCGACCAGGGTTCGAATCCCCCAATCCTTCAAAACAGGAGACAGACGCTCAACTCATTTGGGCACCCCATCTGGTTATTTTATGATTAAGATAATGCTGACAATTTCTCTTACTCATTCCCCTGCTCCTTATTTTATTAACTGCTTGTAGCAACAAACATAGAACCTTAAGAAAACAACTAACATAGTAATAAGAATAGAACAAAAATACAATGCCAAGAGGGCCCAAAAAAACTAACATAGGCTACTAAACATACCAACAGACTATCTATCTGCTATTGAAATGCAGACAATCAAATAACTTTTCAGCAGCTACTGTTTGGTAAGACAACACCAACACTACAGCTGGCCAGCATTGAAAACTAGTCTGGGTACCCAGGCTTACATGCTATGGACAGAATAAATACAGCCTCAATATAAAAAAAATAAAAAAACCAGCTTTGCAAGCCTTTAGATTGACTGACCCCATGACCTTCCACAAGTGAAACACACGTTTGGTTATACCATCTGGTTTATTAATTTGCAAAAAGGAAAATAAAACCGGACAAATGTTCAGAAAATGATGGTTGCGTAAGTGGGCCTTCATGCAAATGCAAACTGCCTTTTAGGTGGTTCGAAACGTTGACGGTTACAGGTTGCAGCAATACAAAACGGCCCCGATCAATCGGTCCCGTTTTATGGATGAAGAGTAAACTTCAGTGGGGACGTTGTAGAAGCAGAGGGGTTCTTTACAACAATAACAACAAGTCGTTGGAGTGGCATCGGTTCTCTCCGGTCCGATTGTAGCTGTGCACTCGTGTCCAGTTGCCGGTGGGTTAAGAGGAAGGGAGGGGAAAAGGTGGAATCTGCAGCAAGAAGGAAGCGAAACAGTGAAAAAGGCCACACCCAAGCAAACAATTCCCTTGATCAGGGACCAGTAAGCCCGGGAGAAAAAAAGGGTAGTATAAAGGAAAGAGAAATGAGGAAAGTTGAGTCAAAGGGCCACGCCTCCTTGGCCTGTGGTGACCAGTCAGCAAGCCGGAGACATGGACAGAGGAAGAGGTAGAAAGTGAAATGCTGGCCGGCTCCCCCTGCAGGAACTCGTTTTAGACATCTATCAAGGAGGAGCTTGGCACAGTGGAGAGGGAATAGAAGAGGTGTGGACGAGGTGGAGCCCGAACAGCAAGTGGAAATGCAAAGGAAGGAAAGTTCATTCATCATGGAATATGTCCACCCACCTTCCATTCTTTTGGATCCAATGTCCGAAGAAGGTCTTCGTTGTCATCATCCATCTGAAATGTGTCTTCCTCCTCCTCTGAGCTGGAAGATTGGTTCGAGGCCTGTGACAGTGTTTGCTTGTGACGACGCCGCAGACAGAATGCCTCGAACCATCGCCCAACCGGCTCCACCACTGTTGTGGCGAGCGCTGTGAACGAGAACAGAGGCAGCTGTAACCAGTGTTTTTGACAGAGGGTAAAATTCTGCACCCTTAAATTTTCTGATAGTATGACACTGTACTCTCAAATAGTTTTTTTTGTTAAAGGTTTCTCAAGGAGCCAGAGACAAAGCCAGCAACAATAATCAGTTAGACTGTCAATATACAACAGTACTCATACCAATATCCATAATTGACCAAGTGATGTGGAAAAATAATACCCCCCTCCACCTATTCTGCGTACCATCAAATTATTTTCTGGGGGAAACCCTGGTAACACCTATATAATCCACCAACATCAAACAGGGTGGTCGAACAATTTCTTTAAAGTAAAATAATAATGATTTGCTTTGTTTAACCCATTCGGGCCGGGAGCACCCACAAGTTCTACCGCTTACAGCCTGGGTGTGCCTGTAGTTGAATTGCATTTCTAGAAATGTTTTCCTGAAAATCTGTAGACCATATCAGAAATACAGTGCTACCCGATTGCAGGTGCATTCAGGCGCTCCCAGACTGCAAGCACATGAAACCAGCGGGTGCAGCCGGGCCTGAAGGGTTAATGGGGTTTTACAACCTAGCAACATATCAGGAAAGGTACTGAGTTATGACAGTGCACACTCATGGCGAGTTTATAGTGCTGGCAGACCATGCCACTGGCACCATCGTCTTGATATCCCAGTCAGTTGGATTAGCCTGACACTGAGCAAACCAGTCCTTGCCCTATCCTAATAATGGTGAGCGTTAAGCTAGGTAGGCTAGGCTTAGGCTTGTTGTGGAAGTGATCGGTATGAGTCGACTGGGGTTCGAACACATGATCTACCACATGGGGAGTGAGAGCGTAACTCATTCAAGCATTCCATCCGATGTTGGGTGTTGATGATATTTTTGTGGGGTGATGGGTGCATGAAGCAGGGCGAAGGGTGCACAGGTCCGGGCAAAGGGTGCATGAGCATGGGGAAAATGGTACAAATTTCCAAGTAGCGGTATGTGCCATAATATGTCTAATACGCATAAATATTACCCAAATATATAATAAAATTGTTAAATATTTGCCCAAATTGTCCAATTTTGGCTCCAATTCAAGATGCAGAACAACTGACTCATGTACATATGACACTTTTATTTAAATGGCATCAAATGGGTTCGGGACCTTCCCAGTAGGAGCAGCATGACTTGTTGGTGAGGGTTCCAGGTTGCTCAACCCTACCGTGTATGACTGTCAGTTGCTGGGGTGGCAAAAATAAGGCTAGAACTATCACCACGATTTGGCTTGGTTGATGGTTCGGGCTGTGAACCTGCGGGTTCGATCCGCCTGATGAGTAGGACTAGCTCGATGCTGGTTGTTGGAAGTTTTACATCCAGGCAACATCAATGGTCATATCAGGACGGGTACCAACTTGTGAGTGTGCACTCATGGCGACTTTATAGTGCTGCCCTACTGAGAAATCAGTCCACTGGCACCATGACCCAATATCCCACCCAGTCACATTATCCTGACTGGTTAGCTCAGTATCAGGATTAAATTGACTGAGTGGGATATCGGGTCATGGTGCCAGTGGACTGATTTCTCAGTAGGGCAGCACTATAAAGTCACCATGAGTATGCACTATCACAAGTCGGCACCTGTCCTGATATCACCTTAGATGTTGTCAGGACGTAAAACTTCAACAACCAACCAACGAGTCGAACCACCAAAGTGTGGTGTGGGTGGCAGAAGGAGGCCGGGAATAACGGCGATAGAACGCCGCCGATTTCACTTTTAAAGTCTATTAAACTATATGTTTATTATATTTTCCAACTCAAAAGTACCCGGGTTCGGCTCAGATCATGGATACTGAAGTGTTATGGCCGGTGCACACCTACAGTTTTTCCGCACCCACCTACCGTATACGATCTAAAACTGCCCAAAAATCACTATGTGTGCGCCCCCCCACGCACACCTACCGATTGCAATTCGCGCATAAAACTCAGTTTTTAGTGCTAAAAGCGGCCGTTTACGATTGCGATTCACGATTCGAAAAACGAATCGGCCCGTTTTCAGTTTTAAGCGGGTCGGGTCGAGTCGCGAGTTTTAGTGCGCGAATCGTAAACGGTAGGTGTGCACCGGCCATTACACTATAGCCATAAAATAAAAGTGGCAACAGGGTCATAAAAGTACATGCACGGTGTTGGGTGGAACATCTCCTGAGGAATGAGTTATAATTTAGAGCAGGAAAGTTTGTATTTTGACTTTGTACTATTCACATATTGCAAGATAAGGGTAAAAACATGCATCATTAATGGTCACACATGAAAATCGGACACGCAGGTTATATACAGAAGTGAAAACTTGAAACGTTAATGAACTGGCTAAAAAAAAAAAACACTGAACGATACAAGACTCTTGTCAGTAAAACAAACACCTTTTTAACTCATTAATTTGGAATTTTAATTTTTATTGTCATTCTTTTTGGAAAGAGCTTTGTACACATATGCTCTTCTCAAGTACAAAATTCGGACACAAAAGGTTATTTACAGAAGTGAAAACTTGCTACGTTAATAAGCTGTCTAAAAAACAACACACTGAATGATACAAGAATCTGTCAGTAAAACAAACACTTTTTTAACTCATTAATGTGGAAATTTAATTTTTTATTGAGTAGCCTTATAAATAGAAAAGATGGTGTGAAAAGAGTGAGTGATGCCATGTAACAAGTGAGTGCTATTTTTTAAAGCTAATTTTAAAACAAAGTTTTGTCCCTAGGTACAATGGGGAGCTTTCATGAGCCAGTTCTCTCACTTTACACTTGGTGGCAGCACCCGTTCCCGGTCCAAGTCGGCCATCATGGTTGGATAGAAGGGTGTAGGTGTGTGTGTTGGTCGGGGTTTAAGGATGTGGTGTGGGTGTAGGTATATGTGTGGTGGGGGTGGTGGGCGTGTGGTGAGGGTTTAGGGGTGTGGTGAGGGTGTAGGGGTGTGGTGGGGTGTAGGTGTGTGGTGGGGGTTTAGGGATGTGGTGTGTGGTTGGGGTGTAGGTGTGTGGTGTGGTTGTGTGGTGGGGGCGTAGGTGTGTGGTGATGGCTTAGGGGTGTGGTGGGGGTGTAGGTGTGTGGTGGGGGGTTGTAGGTGTGTGGGTTGAGGGTTAGGGATGTGGTGGAGTGTAGTAGTGTGGTCTGTGTGGTCGTTGTATGTGTGGGTGGTGGGTTAAGGTGTGTGGGGGGGTGTAGGTGTGTGGTGAGGGTTTAGGTGTGTGGTATGTGTTTTGGTGGTTGGTTTGGTGGGGGTTTTGGTGTGTGGTGGGGGTTTAGGTGTGTGGTGGGGGTTTAGGTGTGTGGTATGTGTGTGGTGGTGTAGGTGTGTGGTTGGGGTGTAGGTGTATGTGGTGAGGGTTTAGGTGTGTGGTGGGGGTGTAGGTGTGGTGGTGTAGGTGTGTGTGGGGGCTTAGGGATGTGATGGGGTGTGTGGTGGTGGTGTAGGTGTAGGTATGTGTGTGGTGGTGTAGGTGTGTGGTGAGGGTTTAGAGGTGTGGTGGGGGTGTAGGTGTGTGGTGGGGGTTTAGGGATGTGGTGTGTGTGGTTGGGGTGTAGGTGTGTGGTGGGAGTGTAGGTGTTTGTTGGTTGTTGTTTTACGTCCTAGCAACATCTAAGGTCATATCAGGACGGTGGGAGTGTAGGTGTGGTGAGGGTTTAGGGATGTGGTGGAGGTGTAGGAGTGTGGTGTGTGTGGTGGTGTAGGTGTGTGTGGTGGGGTGTAGGTGTGTGGTGGGGGTGTAGGCGTGTGGTGATGGTGTAGGTGTGTGGTATGTATTTTGGTGGTGTAGTTGTGTGGTGGTGGTGTTTGGTGGGGTGTAGGTGTGTGTGATTGAGGTGTAGGTGTGTGGTGAGGGTGTATGTGCATGGTGGTGTAGGTGGTGTAGGTGTCGTGTGTGTGTGGTGAGGGTGTAGGTGTGTGGTGGGGGTGTAAATGTGTAGTGGGGGTTTATGTGTGTGGTTGGGGTGTAAGGGGTACCAACCAAAGCATTACAGACACCGGCATGAGTCGCCATCTGGCGAGAGACTCATGCAAACTGAAAGGTCCTCATTGGACAGCACTGCGGCCATAAAGTCTTCTTTCTCTAGGCTATTTTTATAAAGGGTATGCACTGATGTCATGCTAAACGGAAGTGCGACCATTGTGGCAATAGTAACCACAATAACAAACCACAGGTTACCACTCATTTGTGCTTTAAGTCTACGTTGGCATATCTTGATCACATTTCCTCAACATGGCATCTAGAAAAGTCAGTGACAACGCGCTCAGTTATCGTGATACTTTGAAAGCTGCTGAATTAGAGCAATACGATGCTAAACTAAGTCTTATAGGACACAAAGACACATTCGAACGTTGGGACTGGACTGAGAATGTGACCATTCTACTGGCGACCACATATATTGACATAATGAACTATCTGGTCCTTTCTCCATGTCCATATACAATGAAGGATTTACAGGCCGACAAAGGATTGGATGCGTACAACCAGTTTGTTTGTGGATGGGTCTGAGATAAACAGATGTGTGTGAAAGAAGGGCTCTGTGTCATGACAGCCAAAGTAAGTGTTCCGATGCTGCACTCTGATCTTGTTACTTTCTATGAGAGCCAACTTTCACGGATTTGGGGGAGTTAGGTTTTTTTTAAGGCCATTTAAATTTGACAGATTTGTGTCTTTGTCTGGTCAAAATCCAACAAGAATTGATATACAGAGCTTTCTGAAGCAGCACCAAATTTCTTCACTTGAGACCCGGCCGTCGGGTGTTTTGGAAATGGCTACAAGAATTCATTCATTTCTTTTAGAAAAAATGTACATGCTCTTGATATTCTGAAATTTTTAGATGCTTTCAACTAAGTGTTCCGATGCTGCAGGCTGACCTTGTTACTTTGTCTTGGAAACGGCTACAAGAATTCATCCATTTCTTTATTATAGGTGTGACTACGAAAAAATTTAACATGCTCTTAATATTCTGCAATTGTTAGACACTTTCATATATTTTAGATACTGTAATATATGATCATCCATTGGTTGAATTAACATTCCATTGTCTTAATATTCTGAAATTGTTAGATACTTTCATATATTTGAGATACTTTATAATACATGATCGTCGATTGGTTGAATTAACATATTCCATTTTTTTAAACCGCTCTTGGGTACTTTTATGCAGTAAAGACTATATCATGAGGTTTTTTTCCCTAAAGGTTATGCATTCTCAACGACTGCGAGCCAAACCACTCAGTCCTTGGATCATTTCTGAGAAGGAAGGACGTGGCACACTGTGACTGCATGTCAGGTCTGGGTGAAACCTGCACCCACATCGCTACACTGTTGTTTGCTATTGAAGCAACAGTGAAGGTGCGTGGTGTGAAAACAGTCACTGAGGAAAAGGCATACTGGTTGTTGCTAGGTGCTGTCAAGGGTGTCACCTACAGTGAAGTCAGTGACATTGACTTCACATCTGCCAAAACCAAAAAGACCCTGTTGGATATCTCACTTTCGTCCCCACAGACACATACGATCAGGCCACAGAGTGTAAAGTCATTGCATATTTTTCAAACTGCCATCCTTCCCGAACTGGTGGCCAGATATTTTTCTAAGCTGCCAAACAGTAAATCATCATCTCTCTGCAGCACTTTGAAACCTGCTGTGACTCCCAATGACAGCTCTGCTGATAATGCGGTTTTCTGTTATTGTGAGCAGGTTGAGTCAGGCGACATGGTTGGATGTGATAATGACATGTGTGATATCAAGTGGTTTCACTTTGAGTGTGTCAAAATAACTAGAGCCCCGAAGATGAAGAAATGGTATTGTCCTGATTGTAGGAAACTTCCACGGTTCAAACATGGAAGAAAATCAATAGCAAACTAATTCTTCATATATATAAGCCAAATTCTGAGATTGTTAGTATGTCAATTTAATCAATTAACATAGTATGTATTGATGTGACACAGTTTGCTTTAAATACACAGACAATGAAATGGAAATAGTAATTTTATTTATTGACATAGTAATTTTATTTATTAACACAGTATGTATTTATTTGATCTAAATTGCTTTACATGTTGTTTTAGTGATCATCAGAATAATAACAAATGGCAAATGTTTTATTCTCAGTCAAATGCGACTATTGGTTCACAAATATTTGTAAGAGAACATATGCCACATTTTATCTACCATTGCCATGTTAGTTTCATCAGTTTTTTTTATTAAATAATTGATTGGTAAAGTGCTACTCAATACGGTGTATTTCTATCGAACACACCCTATGACTCGCTGAACATGGATGCGGCAATTTTCTATTTTTCTGGTCGTTTCTATTTCAAGAGGGGATAATTGATCTTTACCCCCAGTGAATGATGAAATCTTTACTTTGGCACACTGTGTACCAACAATGTCTTGAATGTCAAAGTCCCTGTCTGCCAAAATGACATCGTATGGCAGAATATTATTTAAGAAACCACAACGCCCTGTAATGTGTTTATTAGTCACCCAACCACCCCAACCCTTTGATATAAATTAAATTAAACCATGTAGTGTTATGCCCATCAGAAATTTGACTGTGTTATGATGCTTATAAGAAGACCATGTTTGTGCTCTGGCCATGAGATTTGAGGGGTGTTCAATAAAAATTTAGAAGCAGTCTATAATTACAGCAACTTTTTTTCCATAAAACATTTTTGAAATTGCATTGGCATAGTTTTGTGCAATTCCTCTCTTTCAGGCCAGAACACAAAATGGTTTTGTTCTTTGGTAGAGAACATTGATAACATTACTAACAATTCTGCTTATTGTGGTCTGTGAGACAGAAAATTTGTATGGTAAAAATTGCCCTGGCAGGTTCAGTCGGAGGCACGTGAGAGTCATGAGAAGCATTCGAAATGATGTCATAGAATTCTTCTTTGGTATGAAAGGCAGGAGGTATGTGAAGAGTGTAGATAAGACAATATAGGAGGAAATACCTGTTAAATATTTCACTTTATCATCTTTCCATTCCAAATGTTCTAGACTAAGTTTTGACAGCAGTTCTCTGTTTTAAATCTAGATTTTCCATTCTTAGCTCTTGCATTTTCTTTATCATTCCCTGCATTAGCACACTGTCTATCTCAGTCTGTGTTCCCACAGACGGTTCTTTTTCTTCTGGGATGACAGCATCATCCACCTGTAGTAGCAGTAATGACTGGGCAGCAGCACTTGCTTCCTTCTTTGCTTCCCGAATTTCTGACCTCTGATGTCGCTCCTGCAGCACTGTAGGTAACTTCAACTTCTCGTGACCCAGCCTAACATTCTGTGCCCAGTCTGGGTTGGTTTCAGGCTTTCCTGTAATCAAACCAATAAAATAATGTAAATACATCAAATCAATTTCCTCTGGATCTGAAGCGACTTTTTTATTTGTGATAAACTTGTTTCACAGAAATATCTCCACGAACCGACTTTTTTGTTTGGGATTTAAATGGAGAAACTTGTTTCACAGAAATAGCTACATGTAGCCAATGTCTGATTAACCCTACCCACTTCCTAGATATAAATAAAAATGAATTAAATAAGTAAAACTGACTCTAGAGCATAGAAATAAAACCATCAGTGTTTCAACATACCGACTTCCTAGATGGGTCACTCTCCTGAAAACTGGCCAGAAGTGTCACATGGAGAGTTAAAATGTAATATTTGAATTTTTTTACATTTTTTGGTTGCAAATGAAAGCTAGAAATCTCCCCTTTACATCTATGTAAAATATAAATTGATGAGATGAAAAATAAAGGTGTAGTCCATGAATAAGATATCTCTTATGGCAGTATAACATGTGTGTCACACGTGTAACACATGTTTAGTACACCACACAGTCTGCTTAATAAATATCTAATCAGAATTAAATAATATCATACTTAGAAGCATATTAATCATGGCATAATATACAGAAATATCTAGTGCTTATATTGATAAAAAAAAGTAATTCCCAGCCATGCTTTATTCACTGAATAATTAGTGTACAATATTTGTGTGGCATCCAGACACCACGGTTACACGTGTGACGGAAATTTGTAATGTTATTTCTGAAGACATTACATTTTTTTTTTTAAATTTAAGCATGCATACATGTTAATAAATACTTCCTCTTTGATTTGGGAACTGTTTTGTTTGATATATCAATGCAATACAATATGTTAATAAGGATTCAACCACGTCCCATATGTCATGTTACAAATGGCTGACTGTAAAATGGTTTTTTTTTGTACAAAAACAGTTCATAACTAAAAAGACCAAAGTTGCACACAGTTTTATTTTATTTCCCTTATTTCTTTCATCAAATCTGAACATGAAAAGTATAAGGAAAAAAATAAGTAGGTAGGTTTTTATTGATGTTTTAAAATCCCATCTCATGCTGACCAGTTTTCAGGAGAGTGACCCAGATATAAATATAAACGAATTAAATAAGTAAAATTGCATGTTTCCATGTTCAAACAGATAAAGAATAAACCATGCAGTAATAAAATAATAGACACCACGTACCTGATAGGAAATGATCAGAACATACTCGGACATTGCTGAGGTTTTTGCCAGTGAAATCCTGATTTAGGTTTGACAACCATTGCCGCCGCCACCGCATTGCCGACAAAGACTCGCAAACTTTGCCTTGGTTAGTAATTACCGCTGGTAGTCTGAAGAAGGAATGATCTACCTCTAAATGGCCTATGTTACTGCAACCGAAGACATGGCAGTAGTTCACCATAGTGCTTACTTTAGGTTAGGTTTCGATCTAGTAAACATGAACAGTACAACTGCTGGCAGGTTTGTTTACTGGTTGATATCGCCACAATGGCCACGCTTCCAGTTGATGATGTCACCAGAATACCCTCTATTAGCAGGGGGCATGTCAACATTTTGAAACTGTTGAACATTTAGTGTTTAGATGAATATTAAATGGGCAGGTACTGAATAGACCCATGATCAGAGCCATACACAAATATGAAGATATATATAAAGAATATATTTTGCTTCTTTGATTAAGAATTTATTTTCTCAGTTAATTTCCCCAGCATGTCAAAATTCTTCGCCAGTTTTTCTAATGGGTTGGTTTTCACCCCTGTACTGGAAGTACATGGTGAATCTTTTATCTAGTGAAAGAGCACCCCAAAATAACCCTAGTCTAGACACAAATTCTCATTGTCCTAAGTGCAAGCATTAAGAATAAATCAACATTTTTCATGAAATTCTATTAAAAAAAGTTTGATCTGTTGACCTATCCTAATTACTTCACCATTGTCATACAAGCCCTATAGACTAGATCACCATTCCAGCTGTGTGGTGCATTGTGGGATGCGTGGAAGAAAAACAAACCCCTGCGAGCATTTATAAATTTTTAAGCTTTTACGGGATCGATTAAAAATATCTTAATGGGCGATTGAAGAGGAAGATCTGAAGTATTTAATGTAACCTAAGAGCAATTTACTCTGAAAGTATTAAAAACAGAGATAATAGTGAAAGTTAGGATATTCTGAGTGTCAGTGCCAGTGTTACTGTTAACCTTACCAGATCATGGCCTCAAAAACTATTTTCGCAAAATAAATTCAAGAACTTCCAATTGGCTGATAAAAAAAAAGCTGAATGTGAAATTGTAGAGAAAGATCTGAACTATTCAATAGAAACAAGAGAAATTTGCTTTCAAAGCACCACAAATTACTGTGTTACTGTGATAGTTAGGGTGGTTTTAATGTTGTCTCTATAGCCGTGTTTACACGGGGAATTGTGAAACGATGTAGACAAAGCGATTCATATGAAGCGTTTTGGAAGCGTGTTTACACTGCGGAGTTTGAAAGTGTGTCGGCGCCGGGAACAAGCAGGTGCCTGTAGCCGGCAAGCAATGCTATTTGTTTAGTTTACACACGTCGATTCGACTCCGATGTAGCTGCTACGTTAATATCGCTTGGAATTTAAGGTTAATTTAATTAAATTTCATTATTTGAGTCTGTTAAATATGATCGCATTCACTAGATTTCGGCGTAATCGGGCCCTAACACTGCCGGGCACCAGCGATTAGTTATTGCTCCCCCTGTTCCCGGCACGCACTACTATTTTATACTATCGCCGCCCGGGAACAAGCTGAATCGCTTCAAATAAACCACCTCCCGAGGTGGTATAGATGAGGCGTTTCATATGAATCGATTCAGCCCTAAAACGCCACAGAGCCACGTTTACACGCCAAATGTGAGTCGATCTAGGCAAGTGGGTTCATATGAAACGTTTTAAATCGCCGGTGTAAACGGGGCTTAAGACAGTGGCATTTGTTTTACCCTTCGTGCGTTGTGAACGCAACAAGTGCCCGGATGTCCGCATCGAGAATCGTCACAACTTTGGTTCTATATAGGGTATGCACCGACGTCACGCTAAGCGGAAGTGCGGCCATTGCAGCGATAGTAACCACAATAATAACACACTGTCACAATGCAAACTCAATGGCTATGAGCAATCTTCCTCCAGAAAATGTTAAATATCTCTGAAACCACACCACCTAGAAACAAACTGATTGGAAAACACATAGAAAACATGTTTACCAAAAAGATTATATTAAATTGATACGGTTAGGGTTATGGATTTCTATTAAATTTGAATAAAACTGGCGTTTTGCACTGCGCGTACCGACAAACTGCCCGCGAAGGGTAAAATACGGCAATGCTATGTCTATGTGGAGCATTTATTTTTGTAAAATAATTTAAAAGCTTTCATTGGATCGATTAAAAATATCTTAATGCGCGATTGAAGAGGAAGATCTGAAGTATTTAATGTAACCTAAGAGCAATTTACGCTGAAAGTATTAAAAACAGAGATAATAGTGAAAGTTGGGATATTCTGAGTGTCAGTGCCAGTGCATTGTCAATGGCCGTGAGCAATCTTCATACAGAAAAAGTGAAATATCTCTAAAACCACACCACCTAGAAACAAATCGCTTGGTAATCATATAAAAAACATATTAAACGAATAGATTATATTAAATTTATAAGGTTAGGGTTCCAGATTTCTATTAATTTTGAATGAAATAGACGTTTTCCACTGCGCCTACAGGCAAACTCTATGGGATGTTTACAAGTTGATATCGCCACAATGGCCGCGCATCCGGTTCGTGACGTCACGTGAATACCCTATATTAGGTACCCCGGAATCCGCCGGGAGCGCCACTGTCGCCGGCGGATAAAACTCGTACAACTTCTAGCGACTTTCTGAGCAGCCCAGTCATGTCGGAAAACGGCACCACATGTGCAACACATGCACACTGCATTGACTGCTACATCTGGGTTTGAAGCACAACAGACTGGGGCACAGATAGAGACCATTTTCAGTGCTGTGTGACATTTGAAAGGCATTTTACCAAGCCATTCAAGTCTTCAGATGCAGAAATCAGAGCTAAGACTGCCGGGAAAGTGCATGTTAACTATCATAATGGGAAACTTTAGCATTTTATCTTCCTAAAACTGGTCTTACATTGACTCTAACTGGAATCGCAACTCTACAATTTGATGGCCAAAAGTTGGTGTTTTGACTGGATTCTGACTCACGCGCGGCCCGCGGGAGGGTCGAGGGATGCGCCGGCTACAGTAGTCGTTAAATCAACTGTGTTTTGTGGTGTTTGATGGTGTTTGGTTGGGCTGTGTGACATTTGAAAGGCATTTTACCAAGCCATTCAAGTCTTCAGATGCAGAAATCAGAGCTAAGACTGCCGGGAAAGTGCATGTTAACTATCATAATGGGAAACTTTAGCATTTTATCTTCCTAAAACTGGTCTTACATTGACTCTAACTGGAATCGCAACTCTACAATTTGATGGCCAAAAGTTGGTGTTTTGACTGGATTCTGACTCACGCGCGGCCCCCGGGAGGGTCGAGGGATGCGTCGGCTACAGTAGTCGTTAAATCAACGGTGTTTGGTGGTGTTTGGTTTGGTTGTTGTTGGTTTGATGTTGGTGGTTTGGTTGGGTTTTTTTTTGTTTTATTTTATTTATTGAGGCTGTATTTATACTGTCCATAGCATATAAGCCCGGGTACCCAGGCTTGTTTTCAATGCTGGCCAGTTGTAGTGTTGGTGTTATCTTACCACACAGTGGCTGCTGATAAGGTATTTGATTGCCTGCATTTCAGTAGCAGATAGATAATTGGTTGGTATGGTTAGTAGCCTATGTTAGTTTTTTGGATTTTCTTGGTATATATGTTTTTATTTTTCTACTCTTATTACTAGACTAGCCTACTCCTATTTACATATCATAGGCTTGTACGTAGCTGTGTGGTGTGTTATCTGGCTACTTTTGGCATGGTTACCTTCCATTGGGCATCCCGCTGGTGGGCCGTGACATATCACATGCCCCTTTGCAGTGCAGCTTACTGGGGGTTTCCTAGCCTTATTTTGCACAGATATTTTTTGTAGGTTTTTAGGTCAGGAATTTGTCGTTCCTTTACCGTTTGGGCATTCCACAACTTGGCAGCCATTTCCAGCGTGCTTCTCTCATGAGCTTTTATTCGGCTTCTGGTCTGCTTTAGTAGTGGTGCATTATTTGCTCTAGTAGCCCTTTGTGGTTTTGTTAGAAGTTGACTGATATTGTAGGCGGGAGTGATTGTATTACAGTTGCCATGGAAACCTACATTTTCCTGTGATCTAATTTTTGTATATCCGTTTTGATAAGCTGGGGTGATTTGGTATAAGAAGAAGAACCTTGATGTCAAGTTTGATCAGGAACAAACCATTAATAAAGAAACTGCAGTTGTAGGCATGATTGTATTACGGTTGCCATGGAAACCAACATTTTTCTGTGATCTAATTTTTTTATATCAGTTTTGATAAGCTGAGGTGATTTGACAGAGCAAGAAGAACCTTGATGTGAAATTTCATCAGGATCTGACCATTATTTAAAAATAGCTACAGTTGACTCATATTGTAGGTGGGAGTGATTGCATTATGGTTGCCATGGAAACCTACATTTTCCGGTGATCTAATTTTTTTATATCAGTTTTGATAAGCTGGGGTGATTTGGTATACGAAGAAGAACCTTGGTGTGAAGTTTGATCAGGATAGGATCATTAATAAAGAAACTACAAGGAAATGTAGTCTATTTAACAGCCCTAAATAAGGCACTTCTCTAGTGCATTAGCTAATACAAAAAATCTTAAATTCAACAAACTTCAAATGCACATATCTCATTCAATTTTTGGAATATCTTAAAAATTCAAAAAGCATATTGCTTTTGATTCATTGGAGCTTCCAATGAAATTATAATTTGAATGTTTGGAATAATTTGAAAATTTTACTGGGGTACCTACCTATATTGAAGATATTGATATAATTTTAACTGTTCTGATTTCGGGTTTAGTCTAGCTACCTAACTATCATAATTCTAAGGCATTATGATTTATTTCAATGTTTTATGTATCTTACCTACCATTCAGTCCATTGGCATTGTTATGATTGTTCGACACAATTCTTAATGAAAATGTCCCATATTTTTCATCAGGTGAATATATCGATTGTCTCTAAATAATAGTATTTAATTATGAAATAGATCATTATGATTATGTCGTCGAGATCCGGTGTCAGGTGCACCCTTCAATCCCTTGGCAAGTTGCCTGACAACGACTTATATCATATATCATATATGCGTGCCGCACGATCTCAGACTCAGTTGATGCAGATTGTTGACAATTTCATAATTATTTATTGGGAAGCAATTCAATTATGCACACTAAATTAATTTTAAAATGGCCAATCGGTGCTTGATTAACACCATAAGCGTCAAGCACAGTCCCACTTGCACTGATCTTGACAACAGGCGCAGTGTTGGTTTTTCTTCTTCAATTCTTGACAAATCACAGCAACGAGCAAGTGAACAAGGCAAGTCCAATTCTCAAGTCAAAGTGAAAGACATTCACATTGTCATTGTTACATGTACTAGTTGCATACAACGTTGATAAAGAAGTCACTCAAATTTCTTTAACGCGAATAACTTAAAATAAGTTATGACCACAAATCGTACCTGGCATTTTCCCCGACACAACGGTGGTATCATCTTCCTTGGCAAACAACAGCAACATGTCAGTAGGAACGTGCATTTTCCTATATTTTACACCACACGTTCCCTCCGACCGGCATTACTCTATTATCGGCCGGAAGTTGGGTGTGCTTCAAATCGAGGCCCACAACTGGTTTTGATTTGAATCGGTAGGTGGCAGTACGGTAACATTTTCGCGCCGTTTTTCTTGTGTTTCTTTGTACATCAGGAAATTTCAATCGCGAACACCATGTCATTAGTTTGACTCGACTAGGGAGATTTGCCACGCTGCTCATAGCTTCCAAATACGCAGTTGCGTACCACCTGAGGCTAAGATTATATATTATCCGTCCTGATATGACCTTAGATGTTGCTAGGACCAACAATATCGATATTTAAGTACGCATCTTTATTCGGATATGAGCAAAACTCCTGACCAGACTACAGGTCTAACCGTTAGATATGTGGACATCCCCACGATTAGTCGTTGCGATTTTGTTCCAGAATCCTGTGATCGGTTCAAATATGATGCACTGTAAGTGCTCAAACCGGTTCAAATTCATTATGGACGGAACTAAAACGTAAATAGACTTAATTATGTCCGTCTTTTCTTAGCTTCTGCCAAGGATTATCAAAATCTGATGCGTCGAAAGTGGTTAATTGTGAATCGGAAAATGGGAATGTGCACCTTGACTGTAGGGGATTTCCACACACCTGTAATTAATATTAAAGTCAGCAAGCCAATTTAGAGCAAGTCAGGTACATTGTAAATGTTGATTAACCTTTATTTCATATCCAGTCTATGTCAGGGTCAAAAAGATTTACAAAAATCTTGTAAATATCATTAAAATTAAGCAAGTTCTGGCATATTTTGTGTTTCTTTGAGATTAATTAGCACTTAATTAAATAATTAATAATACAAAATCAGATTTTGATGCAGTCTTAAAATGGACTTTTTCTTCTATTTAATCTATTATAAGAATCATGTAAATACCATGAAAACTAATAAAGTTATGCACTTTTTTAATTTAGTTTGCATTGTTTAGGATCACACTCATTCCCTTTGTTTCAGTTTAATTGCATTCCAAAAAAACATGCGATTTTAAAGAATTACAAATTCATAACTTTCTTAATGTTAGACCAATATGCATGGTCTTAGTGTAATTTAAAAGCATTTTTTGTGCTCTTTACAATGGTATGATTTATATACAGTAAACTCTTTTTTTCTTGTCACATACCTATAACCATGACAATGAAAGAAGACGGAAGGCAAAGTATTAGTATTCTGTGGTAAGTGTAAAAGTAAGACGTCTAAACGCTTTGACTTCTGGTTAACGAATGCTTTATTCACCGTCCAGGAGTCGAACCGCCGGTACCCACGCGTCCACTGTTGAATCCTTCAAGGAGACTTTTAAACATGTTAGCTTATTTATTTACTTGGTTTACATTAGTCAAGATCATGGCTCCTCTTTGCAGGAGGTTCCCTGCAAACAGTAGAAGTTGCCCCTACTACAACTTGGTATATATTTCTATGTATTAGCACAAGGTGGCATCACCATACTAGAGTCAGTAGAGTCTACCACATCTCCCCTCTTTCTTCTTTTTAATTTTCTTTTTCAAAGAGAATATATTTTGTGTAAATCTCTCACCATCGAAACAGATCCATATCTAGGTATATGTTCAGTCATTGAGGTGAATTTTGACTTAGGTTTCACAATATCTGGCAGTCTTTTCTTTGTAATTTCAGTTACATTGATTAGGTCGTTATGAATAGAGAGATAAATGTTGGTTAAAATTTCTAGCTTAATAGTCTGGGTTTAGCATTCTTTGATGTAACATTGAGTCTTCGCTCTGGCTCTCTGGGACCTCCGCAATGGAGAACCACAACTTGGCACATCCAACCCGGCTTGTTCAGTGGCTCCCTCAGGATCCTCTTCAGCAGGAACACTGAGTGCTACATCTGGTTCAACACTTGCTCCAGCTGTCTCCACGTTTGGTCATGGCCTCAGGTTTTGTGTCATTCTTCTATTTCTTCTGACCAGTCAAGTTGGTGATGATATAATATAGGACCGTGGACGATGAGCTTTACCAACAATCTTTCCTTCTACTCCAAGATCAGGCAACCATGCTCTGTCACCTGGAGAAAGTTTGTTGGCTTCATGGACTCTGTGGCGATGGTCATAATTCCTCTTCATATTCATTCGGTACACTTTCTCCCTTTTTCGAATAAAATCAGCATCTGGAAATGTTGGCTTCAGTTCATCAGGATGGCATGGTAGTAGTGACTTCAACTTCCGTCCCATGCTGAGTTGAGTGGGAGAGAATCTATTCTTTAGAGGTGTGTTCATGTATGAAAGTAGTCCAGGGTACTCGTCATCTGTCTTATTAAGAATAGCCTTCATGGTTTGTACCACTCGCTCGGCTTCTCCATTTGATTGCGCATATCTTGGTGATGAGGTAAGATTTTCGAACCCCCTACTCCTTTGAAAACAGCTCAAATTCTCTTAAAGCAAATTGTGTACTATTATCACTAAAGACAATATCTGGTATTACATGACGGCTAAACACTTTCTTCAGTTTGTTGATCGTCTCCTGGGAGGCAACCCCTTTCGTCATTATCCAGATTTCAACATCTTGAGTAGTAATGCCTCAGTCACACAACGGGCTGCGTTCGCTTACGATCGATCTCCGACCAAAAGTCTGCGATCTCCTTGTGACAAAATTGAAACAATTTGTTACAAACTATTTAATACGTCGCCATGTCGACCATTATGCACGAGGCGACATGCCTCATCGCATCGGTTGGCGATCGCTCGGCGATTTGCCATAAAGCAGTCGTAATATCATCGTAATTTAACTGCAAAATGGCTTGTGTGATGCTTGAGTACTGCTACTATGGTCGCAGATCAGTCGGCGATCGGTGGAGATGCCAGAAGTCGTAAGGAGATTGTTGGTGCTGCAGTGACAATCTCCTTGCGACCAAAAAAAATGAAATGGTAGGCGATCAATCGGCGATCGCTCGCAGAGCATTCGGCGATTAGTCATAAGGTGGTCGTAATTTAATTGCAAAATCCTCGCGGATCGATCGTAAGCGAACGCAGGCCTGGTGTGACTGGGCCTTCATCTACAACTACTAGGTGTGTAGACCCTTTGTGGAAGAAAAAGTCCACACCTACTCGTTCCCATAGTCTGCTTGGGAATTCTGTTCCTTTCATAGGTTCAATTCTTTCTCTCCTATACTTTTCACATGTAATACAGTTTTGCACTACTTTTTCAATATCTTTCGTTATTCCTGGCCACCACACGGATGACTTGGCATTATCTTGGGTGTTTGTTATTCCCTGGTGACCATCATGAAGGTATCATTTACAGTGTTCACACGGGCAATGTAAAGCCCTGTTCACACGGGCAATGTAAATCGATTCGTAGAAAGCGACTTGTATAGTTCGCCTCACATTTCTCGTGTGAACGCACGTCTGATGCGGATTAGGGCTGATTCGACTCATGTGATGCGGATCGTGTAAACCACCTAAGCGAGGTAGTCTACGTGAATCGATTCCTGTGATGCGGATAATTTTGCCCGTGTGGACGCAACCGACTTACGTGATGCGGACTAAGCACGTCGATATATACTATAATTTGGTCTATGAAACTGCTAGATGTGCACATATATTTTTTTCATCATTTATTTTTAGGGTTTCACTGCCCAGCAGAAGTTTTGACCGTTCCAAACCAATACGATTCATTAAATACATATCTAGGTCGAACCCACACTCTCTGGTGCCAGCATCGTCGAACCCAAAATGGCGCTGGTTAGCCTGGACTTGCTCATGCGCAGATATCCACTTCCGCATCACGCAGTGCCCGTGTGAACGGGCGGCTAATTCGCCTCACCTGATTCGATTTGTGTGATGCGCCTCACAATTTGTCCGTGTGAACAAGGCTTCGATTCGTAGAAATCGACTTGTATAGTTTGGGTTACATTTCGCGTGTGAACGCGCGGCTGAGTCGGATTAGGGCTGAATCGATTCCTGTGATCTGGATACTTAAGCCGTGGTCACACGGACAAAATGTGAGGCGAATCACACAAATCGAATCAGGTGAGGCGAATTAGCAGCCCGTTCACACGGACAGTACTTGGGCCGGAAATCGAATGCTGCGCATGAGCAAGTCCAGACTAACCAGCGCCAGTTTGGGTTTGTCGACGTCGGCCGAGAGAGTGTGGGTTCGACCTAGATATGTATTTAATTAATCGTATTGGTTTGGAACGGTCAAAACTTCTGCTGGGCAGTGAAACCCTACAAATAAATGATGAAAAAAATATCTGTGCATAGATAGCGGTTTCATTAATTAAATTATATAATATGCGCTTTTGATCGACCGGAAAGTCAACAAACTAAGGTCGACTGCGCATGCGTGTGAGGTGCTTAATCCGCCTCAGATGCGTCCACACAGACAAAATAAATCGACTCAGAGAAATCTACTCGCGTAACCCATCTCCACAAGTGGTTTCCAGTATCAGAATCAATCAATCAATCAATAGTTCCATCCTCTAGTCGAGGGTTGGATGCAATGGTTCTCCACTTGTCCCGATGTTGTGCTGTTCTGATGGACTGTGAATAATTCAAGCCTGTCCACTGTGAAATATTTGTAAACCATGATGTTCTTGGTCTCCCTCTCCCTCTGCTGCCATTCACCTTCCCTTCCAACAATGTACGGTATATTGAACACTGACGAATGATGTGGCCAAAATAAATAAGTTTCTTTGTCTGTATAGTGGCAAACAAGCTTTTCTTATTTTTAATTTTTCTGAGAACTTCTTTGTTGGTGATCTTCTTTGTCCATGATATTTTCATCATCCTTCGATAAGTCCACATCTCAAATGCTGCAAAACGTTTGTACATTTTCTTAGAGATTGTCCATGTCTCAGCCCCATACATTAGAGTAGACCACACATAACACTGAAGAATACGCTTCCTTGTTTGTATTAATATCTTACTTGATGTTAACACTCTATTCATTTTGGAGAATGTTGTTCGGGCTATTGCTATCCTTCTTTTAATTTCTTCCTCACATCTCCCATCATTTGTAATCTTTTGTCCGAGATATATGAATTCGGATACTTGTTCTATGTTTGTGCCATCTATGGTTATATTGACATTTTGTTTATCTGTCTTTTTACTTATAACCATTGTTTTGGTCTTCCTGGCATTCATCTTCATGTTGAATAGTATTCCAGCTTTATTGATTCTATTCACTATATCTTGTAGGTTTTTCTCACTGACTGCTAGTATTACACTGTCATCGGCATATCTAAGATTGTTGACGTTCATGCCACCTATTGTCACTCCCTTGCAATCTTCAATGTGTCTGAAAATCATCTCTGTGTACAGGTTAAATAGACATGGTGACACTACACACCCCTGTCGAACTCCTCGTTTAAAATCATAACTTCATCGATAGGCCCAGCCTCCATTTTTATAAATGCACGTTTGTGTCCATATAAGTTCACAATTAGTTTAATGTCTTTGCCATTGACTCCAATATCTTGTAAACATTTGATTAACAGTGCATGATTGACTCGGTCAGGCCTTCTCATATCAATTAAATCAGGCATAAACATCCTGGTTCACTTCACAATAACGTTCACAAATCATTCTCATATTGAAAATCCCTTCATGTGTACCTCTTCCAGATATAAACCCACTTTGTATGTTACTGATTTGTTCTTCAATTTTCTGTCTGTTTCTCAGTAAAATTATTTTCAGGATCATCTTTCAGGAGCACATATATATGGCTTAGTGTTCTGTACTCAGTACACAATGTTGGTTTTAGCTGCTTTGGGAGGAGTCGTACAAATATGGATTTCAATCATATTCAATGGTATAAAATCCAGTCTCATAGATGTCATTTACTAGCTTATGAATGATTTGAATCCCCACTTCATCTAGTCCTTTTTATCATTTCTGATGTTATCTGGTCACTTCCAGGAGCCTTACCTGCCTTTAGATCATTGATAGCCTTCTCAACCTCTGATACTAATATAATATTCCCATCTTCTTTCTCAATTGTGGGTGGGTTCCCTCTTTCATCATTGTATAGTTCGTTTACATATTCTTCCCATCTGGACTTTATTTCATCTTCTTCAAAGAGCATTTTGCCGTCTTTGTTCTTGATACATTTACTGCTTCTCTGTCTGTATCCTTGACCTGTTATCTCTTTCACTTTCTTGTGCATCTCTCTTGATGGATGTTGAGACTCAAGTTGTTCCACTACTTCACACATCTTATTCCACCATTCATCTTTAGCTTTTTTGCATTCATCTTCTATTTCATTCTTCAGGTGTTTGTATTTAGGTGGATCAGTGGTTTTCACTTTCTTCCTTTCTGCCATCTTTTCGAGTATGGTTTTGCGTCATCCATGATTGCTTTGTCTCTCGTTTTTTATTTGGTAACACCTCCTCTGCTGACTTGACCATGCTTTCTCTGAGAGCTTCCCATTCCATTTCAATGTTGTTATACTCTCTCTGAGGAGTTTCTTCATTCATCAGTACACTGAATTTGTTATGAACAGAGACATTATACTTAGATCTGTATTTTGCATCTTTTAACATGTTCATATCCATTTGAATGTTGTTTTTAATTTTGTTCTGCTGTTTCAATTTCACTACCATACTGATTACTACTGGATTATGATCCGAACATATGTCAGCACCTGGATATGTCCTTGCCTGTTTGATACAATTTCGATATCGTTCGTTGACAAGAATGTAATCGATCTGGTTCCGACATACATCACCAGGGCTCTTCCATGTATATAGTCTTCTCTTTGGATGTTCAAATAAGGTGTTAGCAATTACTAGTTTTGATGTCAAACAGAAATTTATCAAGTATTCACCACGATCATTTCTCTCACCTAAGCCAAATCTTCCTGTTACTGATATTCATGTTGTTCTCCAACTTTCGCATTCCAATCACCCATAACAATTGTTATTTCTCCAGATTTGGTGTATTCCATTACCTTTTTGATGCTGTCATAGAACTCGTTGACTTCTTCATCATCGTGATCTGAGGTTGGTGCATAAACTTGCAGAATGTTTATATTGAACGGTTTTCCCCTCAGCTTCATCATAATAATTCTGTCAGATACTGGCCAGAATCCAATCATTGTGGCGGCAATGGACTTCTTCATCATAATTCCAACGCCATACTGATGTTTTTCATCTCCATAATATATCATATCTACCTCACTATCACCTATCCTCCCGTCACCCGTCCATCTCGTCTCAGCTATACCTAGGATGTCAAGGTTTAGCGCTGTCATTTCCACTTTCAGGTTGTCATATCGGCCTGGTTTGTACAATGTTCGTACATTCCATGTACCAATCTTTAGCACCTTTCCTCCAGTTTTCAGTTGCCTGACATCAGATGCATACCTTCCTATTTTAGGCTTTGAGTTTACATTGTCATTACGAGGTTTCTTAATAGTTGAAGGAAAGGTGCCTCCACTGTAGCTATTAGAAGGCTTCCCCGCAGAGGGACCAGAGTTGTCTCCATCTCTAAATTTGTTTCCATTAATTACCATTGCTTACTATGGGTAAATACTTGGTAGGTTCCCCTTCCTTTCCAAGGTGACTGGCCACTTACTCATCTTTGTCAGAGTGTGCCCTGATGAGCCACATCATCTTGCTGTTACACCTTCAAAGCTATTGATCTTCTAACTCATCTGCTGCTCCAGTCTTCATGCACTTGAAGGGGTGACATCCCCTGACCACACCAACAAAGTTGATGTGCACCGCACTTAGTTTAGGCCGACAATTGAGTCGGTATGGCCGCTGGTGTGCACTACCAACTTCTGGTCTTCCCATAAATGGGACTAGCCGCACGGCAGCGGGGGTTTTAAATCAGAGTTTACCTTCTCCTAGATGAGCAGTCAGCCAAGATTGACGAGCCCCACCTGCCCGAAGCATCTGGTTTTGAGGCGCCAGAGATCCGCCTTTGCCCCTTCTCCCGTCAGTAGAAACAGTTTCGCCTCGTGAAGGCCGGGAGTTGGACTTGGTTATCAGAGGCTGTTTGATACGCATGCCATGAGAAAGTACTTTATAGGTAGTGAGAGCTTATCCTCACTATCAGGATCAGGATCACAGGAATCGATTCAGCCCTAATTCGACTCAGTCGCCCGTTCACACGCGAAATGTAACCCGAACTATACAAGTCGATTTCTACGAATCGATTTACAGCGCCCGTGTGACCACAGCTTTTCTGTAAACCACTTGACGAGGTAGTTTACGTGAGTCGATTTCTGTGAACCGATTTATTTTGCCCGTGTGAACGCAACCGACTTACTTGAGGCGGATTAAGGACGTGATAGTCGAGACCTGAGTTTGTTGACTTTCCGGTCAATTTGCTTTATGAAACCGCTAGCTGTGCACAGATATTTCTTTCATCATTTATTTTTAGGGTTTCACTGCCCAGCAGAAATTTTGACCGTTCCAAAACAATACGATTCAGTCGAAACAGATCTAGGTCGAACCCACACTCTCTCGTGCCGATGTCGACTAACCGAAACTGGCGCTGGTTAGTCTGGACTTGCTCATGTGCAGATATCCACTTCCGCCTTAAACCGACTCAAAGCACTGCCCGTGTGAACGCGAAACACTTTCAAACTAAATCGATTCACATGATTCGCCTTGTCTAAATCGCTTTACATTTTGCCCGTGTGAACACGGCACTGTCAGGCCTTAGGCTAGCAGGAACCACTATCTGTTTCCAACGGAGTAGTAGACCATCATGTACCGTGAGGTTACCCTGTTCATTCCAGTATTTCACAATTGGTCCATATATGTTCTTTCTGCTTTCTGACCATCCATGTTCCACATGATGTGTAATAACTTTCAGAACGTCATCCTTCTTTGTCTCGAATCGGATTTCTTCCAGGCGTTTGTCTGAAGCTAGAAGGCCAGACGAAGAGCATTTACATATATGCATTTGCTTCTCTACGGAGTTCTTCCTCCTTGCGACGCTCATTGTTTTCATCCTCATCTTGACTTTCTTGTTTAGGTGGTGCTTGCGATAGCATATCAGCCATAGTTATGGGCCTGTCACATTACGGCGTATGGCGGAAGCGTATGCCGGTGTATCGGCTTGCGTCACATACGCCATCATACACTGTCATACGCTCTGCATACCCTTCGCATATGCTGCACATACGTCGTATACGCCCGGCGTATCCCTCATACACCGTCATACGCGCGTCCGTCCTAAAGTTTTTTGGGCATGCTAAAAGATTTCAGTGTATGGCGATGTAAGGCTCATATCTATAGCATATGTAGCGTACGCCTGGCGTGCATGTAACGTATTTGAGCGTATTCATACAAAGTGTATATTCAGTGTATGCCCTCGGTATATAAAGGCGCCGCAAGGGAGGGAGAGAGGGGGAGGGAGGGACCGGGCGTATATGGTGTATGCGTAGCGTATTACGGCGTATGCGCTGAAAACTGATACATACTAACATGCTACTCATACGCTACTCACATGCTACGCATACGCTCATATCAGTGCACAAAGGTCACCATACGTCATCCCGCAATGGTTTTCAAATTTTATCGGTATGTTTTATATACGCTGCCACCATACGCCGTAATGTGACAGGCCCATTAGGAGCTTTCCTTGTACATGACTGATAGTGTAGTCAAACCGCATCAGTCTCATGCGAAACCGCTGGATTCGTACAGGGAGTTCATCAATTAGCTTAGTTGAAAACAAGGGAACTAGAGGTTTGTGGTCAGGTTCAATCTGGAACTTTATACCAATCAAAAGGTCACTCCACCTCTCGAGCGCTCAAGTTGTTGCTAATGCCCCTTTTTCAATTTGCACATATCTACATTCGGTCTTACTGGCATATATTCCCAGAAGGGCATGTGATAGGTCACGGCCCACAAACTGTGGTGCCCCATGCAAGGGGGTAATCTGGACCACCCTCAGTAGATAACAAACAGCTACAAACTATGTACAAGCCTATAAATGTAGAGTAGGCTAGTTCATAAGTAGTAGTAAAACAAAAAACTAAAACCAAAAAACTAATATACTATTTGTACCCACTACAAGGGTGATCAGAAAATAAAAACAATATACCTATCAGAACACCTGATACTAAATAATCACCATGTACCTGCTACTGTGTGAGAAACAAAAACATCTTATCACCTCCTACTGTGTGATAAGATTAAACCGCTACTACAGCTGGCCAGCATTGAAAACAAGCCAGAGCACTCGAGCTTACATGCTATGGACAGTATAAACAAAGCATCCAAAAAATAAATAAAATTAAAAAATGCCACAGCCTTTAGTTCTCCATCATCCTGCTTTTGTCGAATTACGGCTCCAAGACCAAAGCTACTGGCATCCGCAGAGACAGTATTTTCTTTTCCTGGATCATATAGAGCAAGCACTTGGTGTGAAGTGAGTTCTTCCTTTAGTCGTCTAAAGGCTTCCTTCTGTGCTCTTCACCATTTCATTGATTTTCTTTCTTCAGCAGTTCCCATATTGGTTTGGTCATTTCGGCCAGGTTTAGGAGAAATTTCATTTGCTGATTGACCATGCCTAGAAATCTCCTCACCTCTAGCTCCTCTTCAGGTTCTCGCATCTCAATGATTGCCTTGCCTTTTTAAGGGTCTTTTCTGATTCCACTGTCTAGGTAATGTATTACCACAAGGTGGCAGCACCATACTAGAGTCAGTAGATACCCCATCTACTACGTCATCTCATTAGAGACCAGAGGGGATGGCCGAATGAGTTAGAGCATCCGTCTCCCGTGCTGGTAGATAGTGGGGTCAAACTATGACTACACTATCAGTCAAACCAATGACTTAAAAATTGATACTTGTCGCTTCCTAGCCTGGCGCTTGGCATTATTAGGATAGGGCAGGGACTGGTTGGCTCAGTGTCAGGATAATGTGACTGAGTGGGATATCGGGTCATGGTGCCGGTGGCATGGTTTCCCAGTGGGACAGCACTATAAAGTTGCCATGAGTGCGCACTGTCCCAAGTCAGTACCCATCCTGATATGACCTTAGATGTCACTAGGACGTAAAACAACAAACAAACAATCATCTCATTAGCATATTCTTTTGTTCTATCCGTGTGCCTAGATATCTTTTATGCATAGGTCTACATTTCATTAATAGTGGCTATGCCATCCTAATAACAATAAATGTGTCCGCTCCAAATGAGAAGAAACAGCTGCGTCAGTATGACATGCATGCCAAAATTAATTCATGCTTTCACTTCAAATATCTCCAAAGTTAGCCATCTAAAATAAGTTACTTCAAACTAAAGTAAGGTTGTTTGTTGGCCTGATATCTCGCATTATCCTGATATTGAGTTAACCAGTCCTTGCCATATCCTAGTATTGCTGAACACCAGGGTAGGTAGCGAGAAGTATCAATTTTGTAAGTCATCGGTTTGACTCGGCTAGGATTCGAAACACGGGAAGCTTGCACTCTACCGATTGGATCACCACATGCGGTTTAAAGTAAGGTAGATTATGATTAACTTAACAAAGTTATTATTCAATCGACCGCTGTATCTGCAGTGAAAATTTCAAGCACTGGAGACCCGAAGGTGACATAACGGGGTCATAAGCGTCAAATACTGGGTGTTTGCAATAGTTATACTGCCTCCAATGCGTATCGAGCCTTGCTTTGAAAGCATTCAGGGATGGCGCATCCACAACCTCTGGAGGCAGACCGTTCCAGGCATTGACAATACGATAACTGTAAAACTGCTGGAGACCCGAAGGTGACATACTCATACTCATACTCTACTGATTATGGTTAGGCTATAAGCCTGTATCAGGTCGAGGCTTGTCCAACTGTGACTTAACGGGGTCATAAGCGTCAAATACTGGGTGTTTGTAATACTTATACTGCCTCCAATGCTTATCCAGCCTTGCTTTGAAAGCATTCAGGGATGGCGCATCCACAACCTCTGGAGGCAGACCTTTCCAGGCATTGACAATACGATAACTGTAAAACTGCTGTCTGACACTCTTGTTCATTCTCCCTTTCTTCAATTTGATCATCGGTTTACCAACCAATTAGAGTGGGAAAAACATAAAACCATGGCGGGGGGAGGAGCTTGCGCGACCATCAGGTAAACAGCACCGAATTCCTTAGATAAAAGATTCACCCCATACTTGCAGTAGGTTCTTTGTCACATTAGCTCTAAGCTTAGTAGTGAATTGTTGACCAATATTTTAATACCAAAACAGACAGCTATTAAAAGAATCCGATAATCCCATGTAAACATCAAATTGGATAAATGATCCTAGCTATCCCAACTCAGGTTTCTGCAGTATGGGGTGAATCTTTTATCTACGAATTCCTTCACTGGAGACAAGTGTCGGGTCTACAAGACCAATTTCCTTCACTATAGACCTTATACTTATATCACAGAATTACCGAAACTCAAAATCATCAGATCTGAGTCAAATGAGAGCAAAAATGATTACTGATGTAATTTTGAAGCAGGTAAATTTGTCAAATGACAGGTAGATTTAACTCACTGAACAGCTAAAATTACAGGTGACACATTTAATAACTCTAAAAGTTATCGGTACTTTGCATTGGCAAAGAGGTCTCGCATGCTATTTACATTAAAAGGTTGTTAGTGCAAGGCCGTCCCCCCAATGTGTTGCTACCTTGTCGTCGTGGGGAGGCTTGTGTGCCTCCGTGACCATGAGAGCTATACCGGCGGGGGCTAGCCCCCTGGCAGGTTTAACCAAGCTGGGCAGGACTCATGGTAGAGGACAGACTAAGAGCAGCAACTAGTCCTCCAGGTTGGGGGTTGGGCGTGGGGCCAACAACCCCACCCCAGAAAAAGAACGTTACAGAATCACAAACAAGAAACTCAAGGCCCAGGACCGGGGAAACTGGAGAGCCCTTGTTTGTGGCCTATGCCCAACGTTTGGCGGTAGGCGACACGTTCATCTATGACACAGCTGAGGTGTTTGTGTGGATGGGCGCTGACGCCTCAACGGGCGAAGAAGCGCAATGCCGTGAAATCTATATTAGAGCAGAATATGAGTGTAATGACACCCAATGCATTTAAGGAGACGGGTTGGGGGTTCCCTTGAGTAAAAATGTACGATTCAGCCAACAGTGTCAATCAGGCATTGCGGGAGGTCTACTTGGGTCACCTCCGACAGCCGTCATGATGCTGTGGATGTTCTTTAATGGATATAGTGATGTTAAGCAACTTATTGTTTGGATGCTCATTCCATTCATGTTCACATTTTGAGTTGATATACTTGAGAATAAGTATAATATGGAATAATAGTAATACAGACTAAAAATGCAGGGTACTTTATTTTATTCATATAATAGATTATACATCACACATATATAAATATATATAAGCTCTGTATGCTTAATGGATTTACAATGACAATGACCATATTGAAGTAAATG
This sequence comes from Branchipolynoe longqiensis, assembly GCA_030323885.1. Lineage (NCBI taxonomy): Eukaryota > Metazoa > Annelida > Polychaeta > Phyllodocida > Polynoidae > Branchipolynoe > Branchipolynoe longqiensis. The sequence continues at coordinate 6,925,683 of CM059186.1, read as the reverse complement.
AGAATGATTATGTTACAAAGGTGATAGGGCATGTCGTAGTGTATGGCCAGTTCCCCCATGTGTGTATTGAAAGCAATGTGGAGAGAAGACGGGAGAGAAATGACGCTTCACCATTTATCGCCTGAATCCTCCGCTCTCTGCGGCATTACATAACGAAGTGACTTGCTCCCTGACCAGCCAGGTTGCAGGTAACCTCTCATGGTGGCGAGTGGCCGTGATCCAGTTGCAGAGGAGGGCGGTCCACCCGGGAAACAGAGGGCAGTCCACCCAGGGATCGTCTCTGGCTAGCCTGCTGCCACCCGCCGCCATCAAAGGGCAACAGAGGTCAGCATAGTGCTTGCCGCCACCGCGTGGTGCGGAGGCTCATGTACGGCCTACTACACAAATTAGATTTGACTAACGCATTATGACGCACACAGCTTGCTTTTTAAATTGACTCACGGTGGTCCACATCACTGAATTTGACAGTGGGGATATAGTGCTGGGAATTAGACGAGGGAGAGCGGGCAAGCATGGACTTACTCTGGATTAATTAACCCAGTTTCGTACAAAAAAGGAATAATACAGACTAAAACGTTCAGGGTGCTTCTTATATTCATATAACACATTACACATCACATATACAAACACATATAACTAATTTGACAGTGGCGATATAGTGCTGGGAATTAGACGAGGCAGAGGAAGCAAGCATGGGCTTACTCTGGATTAATTAACCCAGTTTCGTACAAAAAGGGAATAATACAGACTAAAACATGCAGGGTGCTTCTTATATTCATATAATACATTACACATCATATATACAAACAAATATAACTAAGCCCTGAATCCTTAATGCATATTTACAGTGACAATTGCCATATTGAATTAAATGAGAATGATTATGTTACAAATTACATCTGCTCAGTGCATCATATGACGCGCACAACCAGGTTTCTAAAATGACTCAAGCCGGTCTGGGTCGCTGAAGTTGACCGTGGCGAGGTAGAAGAGTGCCGGGAATGGGATGAGGCAGAGGAGGGACGCGTGGAGAGCTGGCTCAGTCAGCTCAGTGATGGCTACCACCCCAAACGCGTGCAGCAACCAATGACACAGCATGATGCTCAGGTTGCGGGGGTTTGTGAACGTCTCCTTCAAAAGGAACTTGGGAGACTGCAAAGACAAAGACAATTGTGACCTGTAGTAAGGAACCTAACGCAGATGCCAACCGAATTATCTTCCCCCCCCTTTTTTGGGGGGGGTGTAAAATAAGGAAATCATTGCAGTAAGAAAAAAGGAGGGGATTTCTCCCTTGTAAATTATTATTTTTGGTGATGGGTGTATTTATGCTGCCCATAACGGTTAAGTCTAATGACTTGTTTTCACCGCTAGACAGTAATAGTCTTGTGGTTCCCCTTGTTTTATCACTTTCAGTTGTTGTGTAGCTAACTACTGCACACATTCTTTTTCTGTTTGTAAGCATTCTCCCACATTCCCCAACCTTCTGTGAGTTTGTTTGTTCTACAATTGGATAGTTGTTTGGTTACTTTCCCTGACTACCTTTCTTTGATGTATTTATTTCCAGCACACTTTTTATTCCTACGCCAATCAAGGTTCATGAGGAAAGGGGGTTAAGCGCATACATTTTCAATTAAAATATTGGTGTACTGTTAGTAACTACAACAGCATACCCTTTAGTAAAGCTGGCTTGCATGTCACTGAGGTAATTGTTTGTTTGTTTGATGGGACTTTATATCCTAGTGACATCTAAGGTCATATCAGGATGGGTACCAAATTTTTACAATGCACATTCAGATAACAACCTTAATGATGATAACATGGTTGTTCTCTACCATAGACAAGGATATGATTGTCCCGCAGCTAAAAATTGTGAAGATCAGGCCGGGGCCTTGGGGCCGGCTAAGGCCCCCAACAGGGTCTGGTGACTCAGGGGGAAGCGCCCCCAAAAGCTAATGCAATTTAACCATGTATACGACCTTAGAACTAGTATTTTTAGTAGGAAAATATACATATGTCCTTTCTTATACATGCAAGTGAAGCCATTACCCCTCTACATAACACGACATGTTTTATCACCGGATCTGCATGAATCACAACAATGATCAATTTAATTATTTAAGCTGCAGAGTCCGATGAAGTATGAGATATTCAGAACATAAACAATTATCTAGAATTGATTCTACATATCCAACTTAGATACTGACACACTTATTAAATAGTTGTTGCTATATAGAAGGGAATACTGAGGCAATTTAATAGAACTTGTTACTACTAAAGTCAATAGTGTCAAGAGTTTTGGTGTGCTTGCCATACTAATTTTACATGTTTGCACATCAAATATTAAAAAAAAAACTTGGCCATTTAAATAAAACTTCCTTTAAATTGAAGTAAGGTAGGTTATTACAATCAATACACAATATTCACATGGATGCGCTGTGGCAATGGTCCCAGAACCGTAGTGTTTGCCCTCGCCGTCAGATGTTGCATGTGTTATGAATATTGTGTATTAATAGTGACTGACTAGATTGGTACCTTCCTAAAATTTTCAAAAGGGTCCGAACATGAAGATTTAATTTTTCTTGGAAGCTCCAATGACCCAAAAGCAATATACTTTTGGAATTTTCAAAATATCCCAAAATTTGACTGACATACGTGCATTTGAAAGTTTGTAATTTCCATAGCTTTTGTATGCGCTGTGGCAATGGTCCCACAACCGTAGTGTTCGCCGTCGCCATCAGATGGTGCATGCATTGTGAATATTGTGTATTTAAAGTATTTATCTCAGAAAAATGAGAGAAACTCAAAACCACCGGACTATGCAACTTTAAAAACTCAGAATTCCGCAAATTCGCGGAAAAATCACATCTCTGCATAGATGCAAATAGAGCGCTTGACATGTGAGACATACCTGCTCTGGGTAGTAGGCGAAGTGGGCAGCACTGGTGATGACAGAGATGATAAGAACTATGTACGGGAAGGAATAATCTGCAACCAGACAACCAAACATCAGAGGTTTCGCACACGCACAGAAAAGGAGCTCCATTATGAATAGGGCTTTCCGGCTGGCTGAGATAACGCTAGGTGGTGCCCGTGTACAATCAGTCCATACTCTTTGTGTACTATCGATAAGGCCAAGGGACAATGCTAACAGGAACCCCGTTGGTGGAGGAGACTAGGGTACCAGACTACTCTGCATCTCAATGCGATTCCTATTGCAGATCGTTTGGCGAAAAAGCGGAAACCGTCAACAATAAACAGAACCCTTTTCTCCCGATTGTTAAGGTACATCTGATCAAAGTAAGTTTAATTATACCATCTTAGATGCGTGCGACAATATTTAGCACAATTTTGGTTAGCATAGCGTACATAAATAAAGAACAATAATTCTGAGTGAGCCAAAACGGACTGATAGTACACAAAGAGTATGTCCTGATAGTACACAAGCGCCATTTAATGTTATTTCGGCCAGCAAGCCCTATTGTATGGAAGGAATAATTTACAACCAGACAATGAAACATCAGAGGTTTCGCATACGCATAGAAAGGGAGCTCCATTCTGAATTGTATGGCAGGAATAATTTACAACCAGAAAACTAAACATTGGTTTCACATATGCACAGAAAAAAGAGCTTCATTCTGAATTGACTAAATCTCTACATGTAGAAGAACAAACACAAATCTTATACCTGCAGTAGTACCTATCTTTAACGACCCCTGTGATTGGGGGGGTGGGTGTTTTATGTCATCGCAACATCTAAGGTCATGTCAGTATAGGCTCTGTGATTGATGAACCCCGACCATGTGCAGACATTTTTTCCAATCTATCTCAGTTTCATTGTGTTGTCCCTCTGATGACAGGGCACCTGCCATGTCAGGACAACAGTATTTCTAATTCAGTGGCTTGAATAAAATGACAGTTTTGTCAATCATCGTAGAAACAATTAAATAAAAGCCATTGTGGTGCCCCCTAATTGGTTGTTTTCCGTCCTAGCAACATCTAAGGTCATATCAGGATGGGTACCGACTTGTGACAGTGCGCACTCATGGCAACTTCATAGTGCTGCTCACCTAGGAGACCAGGCCGCCAACACGAGTGGGATAACAATCCCACTCAGTCACATTATCCTGACACCAAGCCAACCAGCTCTTGCCCTATCCTAATAATGCCGGGCGTCTGGCTAGAAAGTGACAAGCATCAATTTTCAAGTCTTTCGCTAGTATCAGTGTCCAGTACTCACATATCATTCCGGCAAAGACGGCCTGCACAACAAGCAGCATGGGAAAGAAGTAGAGCGCTGCGTACACAGATCTTGTTCCCCGAGAACTGACGAGACGCGAAGAGAGCAGTGGCCGCAGCAGCAGCAGCAGCACCAGGCAGAAGGCATAGTACACCATTACCATGCTGTACCTGAAAGACAGCAAGATCATAATAGTGTAGTAGTCTACATAGACAGGTAAGCGTGGGTAGGAAGATGACATCAGGGAGTGTAGGTAGTGTAATGGTTAGCACACTGGCCCGGAATGCAAGAGGTGTGTTCGAATCCTGCTCTAGGCGCAGTATTTTCCATTTTTATCCCCCCCACCCCAACAACACTGGTTCCGTGACCAGGATCCTGTACAAGCTATGCGATGTTGTTCAACATAACCTGTGTATGTATAAATGCATTGCCTGTATGTATGTAATTGTAAGCATTAAGCGACTCATGGAAGCAAACCATTTAAAAGACCTAACAATTCCAGCGGGACGAGTGTAGTGGCCTGCACTGACCTCTCAGGCAAGGACGCACATAGACAGATAGACATGAATAGGGTGATGACATCATGGAGTATAGGTATTGTAATGGTTAGCACACTGGCCCGGAATGCAAGAGGTGCTGGTTTGAAACTTGTTCTAGGCACAATATTTCCCATTTACATCCCCCCTCCCCCTACCATGACAATAACAAAGGCCAAGCGGGATGGCCAAATGGAGTTAGAGTGCCTGGCTCCAGTGTAGCAGGTCTTGGCATTGAAACACCAACCAAGCGAAACCAAGTTATATAAAAATGTATACTTGTCACTACCTAGCCTGGTGCTCAACATTACTAGGAGAGGGCAAGGAGCAGCGAAATGAGGAAGAAAGATTTCCACGACTGACATTCTCCTCGCATAATCAATTAATGTAAGCCCATACTAAAGAAAATTCCAATATATTTCTACATGTCCCATGGCATATTATTTTAAGTATAAACATTACTCTGAACTAAAGTAGAGTAGATTATGATTTTCAACCTGATGTATTTAACTCAAAAACATGAGAAAATTTGTTACAAGCTACATAGTCCGAAGGAACATAACATTTTCAAAACCAAAACAATTATCTAGATTTGATTCTACATATCTAACTTAGATACTGATGCACTTATTAAGCATTTGTTGCCACATAGAAGGGAATAATGAGCCAATTTAATCATTATTCCCTTCTACCTCTGAAGCCTATGGTGTCAGAATTTTGGTGTGCTTGCCGAAACTAATTTGACATGCTTGCACTTCAAATATCTCAAATGTTAGCTATATAAAATATAAGTTACTAGTAAGGTAGATTATAACAATCAATTTAATATATTTATCCCAGAAAAATGACAGAAAGTCAAAACGATCGGACTAATGCCCGGTACACACCTCCTGTATAAAACCTAAAACATAAGTTTGAGTTTTAGTCGGTTTCAGTCTTTAGGTGTGTGGTCCCCTAACACACCTGAGCCTTCCGATTCGCGACTTAAAACTCAGTTTTAGGGCTTAAGACTGGAATCTTATGAGATTCGATAAATTAATCGGGCAGTTTTAGTCGGGAAACGGGACGGGTCGGGTTGTGACGGGCAGTCAGTTTTAGCGCTTGAATCGTATACGGGAGGTGTGTACCAGGCCTAAGCAACTTTAAGATTATACAACTTTAATTTGAGCCCAATACTCATTAATATGTGAAAGAGTGTGTGATTCCAACTATACAGCACAATAACTCGGTCAGTTCACCGGGTACACACAGCGGGTATGTGATCTCCTGCGTGCAGTGCAGCGTCGTCGTGTACCCCGGGTTCGGGTTGTAGAAGAGCGAATACCAGTCAGACAGGTCAGTCACCGGACATGATGTCACAGCCAGGGAGCCAATCGGATTGGTGACGAGCAGTGTGCAGATAGCTGCCACAGCGCACTCCACGAACGCTGACATATGCAGCACGGCCAGGCCCCCACTGTCGAAAAACACACCTTGTTAGCACCATATATTATTGTGCATGCGTCACTTCAATTACAAAGGTGCTTTCTAGTCGACTGAATGGCACTCGTACCACCTGAAGTCACCAGAATATAGTTCCGTAAGAAATAGCAAAACGGGCATGTGTGCTCGCAATAAAACTAAACGACATAATTGTACATACTTTTAGGCACCATAATAGCCCTCATGGATGGGGTGCTTTTATTGGACCCACAGCCTTTGGTGGAAACCTATTTTAAATCACTTTGTTCACAGACTGCTTCTATTGCATATAGCATATGCATGTGTCGAATTGTGTCTTTTTATTATATAAATTGCGTAATAATAAATAGCACATAACATTATTAAGAAATAAAACGTATGTAAGTTATCCATAATTTGTACTCCCCTTGTTGACCTAGAATTAGTATATATCTATTTACACACATTTAAATATTCTCGGTGTTAATTCTTTCTGGTCACAAACCTTTTATTCTTGGTGTTAATCTATTCTTTCTGGTCACAGACCTTTAATGCTTGGTATTAATCTATTCTTTCTGGTCACACACCTTTTATTCTTGGTGTTAATCTATTCTTTCTGGGCACAAACCTTTAATTCTTGGTATTAATCTATTATTTCTGGTCACAAACCTTTAATTTTTGGTATTAATCTATTCTTTCTGGTCACAAACCTTTTATCCTCGGTGTTAATCTTTTCTTTCTGGTCACAAACCCTTTATTATTCTCAGTGTTACTCTATTCATTCTGATCACAAACCCTTTATTAGTCTGATTAGGCCAGATAAAAATTTATATTTGCTTAGCGTCCCTGCCCGACCTGAGAAAGCCCCATACCTCCAAATATATTTTATTTAGTTAAAAACCCTTCAGATAAAATTTTAAACCTCAAAACAACGATAATACACATTATCACATTAAATACATGGAATTAAACTTTCAGTTGAATAAAGATTTCATAGTAATTTTAACGTTTTGTTGTTCAATTTCTAGCTAAAAAAGTGTCTATGGTCTTGTTTACCATTTCTTGTGACCATGAACCGTGGTTAGTTTTCTTCCTGTACACCGCCATTCTACATTTAAAAAATTGAAAATAAAAACCTCCCGTCTGACCTGGAATAAATTTAATGAGTGGACGCGAAACAAGTACTTTTTTTTATGTGGCCTTATTCTCAGTGTCACTATATTCTTTCTAGTCACAAACCCTTTATTATTCCCAGTGTTACTCTATTCTTTCTGGTCAAAAAACCATAATATTCTTGGTGTCACTCTAATTTTCTACTAAATGCAATTGTTGTTGTTACTAAATGATGCTGGACGCACTAAATGATGCTGGACGCACTAAATGATGCTGGACGCACTAAATGATGCTGGATGCACTAAATGCTGCTGGACGCACTAAATGATGCTGGACGCACTAAATGATGCTGGACGCACTAAATGATGCTGGACGCACTAAATGATGCTGGACGCACTAAATGCTGCTGGACGCACTAAATGATGCTGGACGCACTAAATGATGCTGGATGCACTAAATGCTGCTGGACGCACTAAATGATGCTGGACGCACTAAATGATGCTGGACGCACTAAATGATGCTGGACGCACTAAATGATGCTGGACGCACTAAATGATGCTGGACGCACTAAATGATGCTGACACAAAACCCATGACCTACTTTTTGCGCTTGTTGGTGAAGTCGATGAAGAACCAGTGGAGGGCCGGTGCCAGGATGGCCATGAAGCTCAGGTAGAGCCAATCGTAGAAGCTGGGCGAGCCTTGGCAAGGCTGGCAGATGGAGTCCACGTTGGGACGCCACCCACGGGGGCAAGCCTTTAAAGGACACACAAAGGCCAATCACACACCTAGCATATCTTTTATTTTTAGTACATTAGTTGATTAAGCAGGGGAAATTTCAATCACGGACAATTGGTCTTCCTCATTCCACTGCTCCTTACCCTATCCTAGTAAATCTAAGCGCCATGCTAGGTAGTGACAAGTATAAATTGTTAGGTCCTTGGTTTGCTCAGCCATGGTTCGAAACCCCGCGAGTTCGAATCCCACGACCTACCAGAACGGGAGGCGGACACTCAACTAAGATTATGTCAGAACCATCTGCATTTAGCAATAAGACAACCTGCACAAATAAAGGCAATGCCTTGTGGCGTTTGTCGTTGGGGTTTTACGTCCTAGCAACACCTAAGGTTATATCACGACAGGTACAGACGTGTGACTGCGCACTCATGGTGACTTTATATTCAGGGTTCATACCCATCCTCTATTCTCAACTGTCTTCTGGTTACAGAAAGAGAGGGCGCCCTCGTCTCCGGTTCAAGAACACATCAAGAGAAACCTGAAGCTGAGAGACATTAAGACCGACTCATAGACATCACTCTCACAGCAGAGAGCTAAATGGAGAGCGGAAGTCAAGTAATGAAAGCAGTCTTTGTCGCATCGCGACCAACAGCATGATGATGATGATGGTACCCATTTTGAGATATCAACTTCCAGGACTTTCCAGGACTGTTCATTGCAAAAATTCCAGGATGTTTTTAAGAGGTTTATTAGATTAAAGTACCCCAGAACGCAGCTATATTCATATCATAGTTGATTCATTGTATAAGATGTGAAGTGTAAATATGCATAAAAACAATAATGAACGTATGTATCACAAAAAAAGTAGTTTTAATATGAAAATCAAGAGGCAGGATAACAACCCCACAAGAATCACTTTAAATATAAACCATCACTGATCTATGAATAAAAAACATGCACATAACACTCCAGCTATTTATGATTAAAAAATAATCAAATATGATCATGATTTTCCATTTGACAGGATTATCAAGGATCTTTAGACAAATTCCAGGATATGGCAAGAACTCAAAACCATTGGACTATGCATCTGTGAGTTTGATTATTAGGCGAGAGCCTGTATTTCTACCAGGATATTAGCTGTTTAATTAGGTATATACCAAAATGTTGCACCCCCACAAAAAGAACACCACCACACTAACATAACTACTACCAGCTAAGATGACAAGGCTACTAGTACTACCAAATTGAGACTATTGCTGTTCAGCGATGAAAACAAGTTGCGATGCGGATTACTCGTTATAGACAGGGTAAATAAACCATCACAAACCTCCCTTAAAAAAAGACTGAATTATTGGGCTTGTCGATGAAAGTGCCGACAGACAAAAAAAATACTTCTGTATGTTATACGTCACAGTTAATACACCAGTCACACTAGGCTTGCGAACACACAACAAATGGGTGGTCGCAAGTGGTTGTAAAAAGGCCTCTATTTGGTTTCCACTGATTGCCGATCACCTTTTCTTCATTTTGATCGTAAGACAGTTGCAGGTGTTGCACCAAAAACACTCTTTGCGACCAAAATGGTTGCAGGTAGCCGCAAGCCTAGTGTGACTGGGGTATTACTATTAGCTTCCGCAAACTTTTATTCGCCAACCGTCATTATCTTGATAACACAGTCATGAGATGGTCCATCCAACTGGACATAATACAAAATACAAACCCAGCAATTTGAATAATTTCCATCTTCAGATTTAATCCGACCACAAAAGCGTCCTGGACATCTAACGGGCTTGATTTCATCTGCTGAAAGAAGAACATAATATGAATAAGCAATGCTTAGAACTGACGCCTGACATTGGTGATTAATAGATGGTGTTATATGAGAATCACATGCGTGCAAATAAAGGGAGTGCATGTGATGTCATCACTTAGCAGTTAGCCATCTTGGAGTACACTTAATACCAACTATGGCGCCCCCTGTCATATACCAAGAACACTACAGTCACCATTGGGCCTACCTATAGTTAGGGCTGCCGACGTGTGAGGCGCCACCTAGTGGGTACTGCCTGAACCTATCTAATTCTTCAACAGAGCATTCAAAGTGTCAACATACTGTGCTTTAGCAACGATGTGAGGCTACATGATTAAAAAAATATTTCTCCTCCATCAAAAAACCCATTTCTCCCAACTTTTGAGGCCAAACTGCTCAAAACAGTGACAAATAAACCAACAAATTGGTAAATAAACACAATGTAAGCACTTCCAAGCCTTTCATATGTAATCCAATATGGCCACCGGAAGTTGTCTTGTGACGTCATTACACCCCCTCTATAGGTAATCTTTTTCAATTAGGAACCAATCAGAGAGGCGCTAGATCGAAAACCCAGATCACTATTACTGAAACTTATACCAGGCTGGTAGCTGGTTCCGGTTTCTGGTCAAATATGTACTCATACGTCATACGAGAAGGCACTGGGACCAGTTTATATCAATTCTGCAGAAACACCTGTTTCCTGTTTCTGGTGAATTTATTTTCGCTCTCTATGACTATGGCTATGGGTATACACGATGCCACGGTTTGGCCATATATGGGCATGTCCTAATTTCGCGAGAACGAGCCCACTTCCGGTTATAGGTAAACAAAGGCTGATAGCCTTGAGTTTGCCGGAACGCACAGTGCAAAGCATTAGTTTTATTCAAAATTAATAGAAATCCAGAACCATAACCTTATAAATTTAATATAATCTATTCGATGAGTATGTTTTCTATATGTGTACCAAGCGATTTGTTTCTAGATGGTGTGGTTTCAGAGATATTTAACTTTTTCTGTATGAAGATTGCTCACGACCATCGGCAATGGATTGAGTTTGCTGGTACGCACAGTGCAAAACGTCGGTTTTATTCAAAATTAATAGAAATCCAGAACCCTAACCATATCCATTTAATATAATCTTTTTGGTAAACATGTTTTCTATGTGTATTCCAATCAGTTTGTTTCTAGGTGTTGTAGTTTTAGAGATATTTAACTTTTTCTCTCTGAAGATTTCTCACTGCCATTGACAATGCATTGAGTATGCCGGTACGCGCAGTGCAAAACGTCGGTTTTATTTAAAATTAATAGAAATCCAGAACCCTAACCATATCAATTTAATATATTCTTTTTGGTAAACCTGTTTTCTATGTGTATTCCAATCAGTTTGTTTCGTGCTTGTGTGGTTTGAGAGATATTTAACTTTTTCTCTCTGAAGATTGCTCACTGCCACACTGGTGATACTGCCACGTGTGTTTTGTTTACCTGCGAACAGGAATTAGGTCAAGATGGCCGCCGAACCGTGGCATGGTGTATTGTTTATGCATACATTAGCCTCGGCCCCTGGGTGGGTGGGTGGGTATTATTAGAAGTTAGAGGTGTTATCACTTAGGCAACAATTAATTCATTAAAATTCAATGTCTGTTTTGACATAGTAAAATTTCATTTTTTTGCCTTGGTCTGAACCACAACGCGAAACAAACAGGAAATGAAATTAAGAGAAGTTAGAGGTGTTATCACTTAGGCAACAATTAATTCATTAAAATTCAATGTCTGTTTTGACATAGTAAAATTTCATTTTTTTGCCTTGGTCTGAACCACAACGCGAAACAAACAGGAAATGAAATTAATCAAACACTTATCGGTAATCTGAGCAAGAGTCTCTGTAGATTAATTATTCACTTCCAGTAGGGGCTAATGACGGCCCCATTTTATTTTAAATCCAAGTAAAAAACTGTTTTGGTTTGAGTTCACTGTAAACAACCTGTGAAGGTACTGTTTCTAAAACCTGACACGGCGGCCAAATCGGTAAGAACGGAAGGTCGGGAGTTTGAATCCCTGTCGAGTCAAAGCAATGACGAATACAATTGATACATGTTACTCGGCATTAATAGGAGAGGACAAGGACTGGTTAGCACAGTATCAGGATAAGGTGACTGTGGGGGATATTGGGTCATGGTGCTGGCGGCCTGGTCTCCCAATGGGTCAGTCGCCCCGAGTGTACAATGCCACATGTCGGTACCCGTCTCGATATGACTTTAGATGTTGCTTTGTTTTGTTGTTGTTGTTTTACGTCCTAGCAACATCTAAGGTAATATCAGGATGGGTACTGACTTGTGACAGTGCGCACTCATGGTGACTTTATAGTGCTGCCCCACTGGGAAACAAAGCCATCAGCACCATGACCTGATATCCCCCTCAGTCACATTATCCTGACACTGAGCCAACCAGTCCTTGCCCTATCCTAATAATGCCGAGCGCCTGGCTAGGAAGCGACAAGTATCAATTTTTAACTCATCGGTTTGACTTGACCAGGACTCGAACCCACAAACTCATGGGTTTGGATCTCCCAGTCTCCCAAAACAGGAGACGGACGCTTTACTCATTTGGCCATCCTATCTGGTCTTTAGATGTTGCTAGGATGTAAATCAACAAACACATATGGATATCGTTCTCCGTATGTCTGGATTTGACCTCACCTTTCATGTTTACACATAGGTACAAGATTCACCCCGTACTGCTGCAGTAGGGGTGCAAACCAACCCTATGTAAAAGGTGGCGAAAATGCGGGTAAAAGAATTGAGGGCCTAATTTAATAATCTAAGAAGCAACAATTATTCTTTACATCTGTTTTATTATTTACCCGCTACCTTTGAGTTGAAAAATATAATATAATATCTAGTTTAATAAGATTTAAAAGTGAAATCGACGGCGTTCTGCGGCCGCCATCTTGTCTTTTTTGCATTCTCTCCCATTTCACCAACTCTGTGCCTATATGCATAATATGGGTAGCCATTTGATACTGGAGCCACATACTGGAGCCTCACTTCCATACTAATGCTATTTTCGCCCGTATTTATATAAGGCTGGTCTTCACCCGTGTACTACAAGTACCGGGTGAATCTTTTATCTAGTTTACGCATAACAAGCAATGAAACACTTTAAATCCCAATAGAAATGTCAACTGTGAACCAAAAAATCTAAAACTTATTCAAACCTCTGAAGTGAGTTCTTCATCACAGGCCAAACCGTTGTGTTAAGCTATTTTCTGAAATATGCCGGACTTGTCAATTCGGACTGGGCAGTAGTGAAGTCTGAAAATGGCGCACAGTGATCCGCCAAACATTTGGTGTTTATATAGGTGGTAATCGCTGGAAATCATTCTATCAAAGTTTAAAACATATTTACCTACTCATAAGGCTAATGTGGAAATATGAAGATGCATGTGACGAATACATTTTGCTTTTTAAATTAAGAATTTATGTGCTGATTTCATTACCCAGCCCCTCGCCACTTTTTGTAGTGGGTTGACTCAGACAACTGAACAGAACAGTACGGGGTGAATCTCTTATCTATGCGACAGCCTACTCTGGGTAAGGGTTAGATAAAAGATTCATCCCGTATTGCAGTAGCCTAAACAGACTTGACAAATTGTTTGTAACCTTTCGGTTATAGGGGGCAAACCTGCCGCATTTGAAGTGACACCGATAAATCAGTCCGATTTTGGCTGAAGTGTAAACTTCTAGGGGTAGTCAAGAGTACAACGTACTTGAGCCCGATCGGCACCGATCCATCGGCCTGATTTTGGCTGAAGCACTTGAGTCCAGTCGTCAATGGGTTGGAGAGGAGGGAGGGGAAAAGAGGAGATCCGCAGCAAAGGAGGACAGAGCAGCAGTGAAAAAGGAAAAGGACCAACAACTTCTTTGATCAGCAGAAGTAAGCCCGGGAGGGTAGGATTGAGGAAAGAGAAGTGAGGAAAGTTGAGTCAAAGGGCTCGGACTTCTGTGGTGACCAGTCGGCGAGCCGGTGTAGTAAGTTCAAAACACTACCCCACAACAACACTATGGTAGTGTTTTCAACTTAGGTTCAAAACACTACGGTAGTGTTTTCAACTTAGTTAAGGGTAGGTTCAAAACACTACCGTGGCCATGCTCAAAACACTATCCTTAAGTTCAAAACACTCCCTTTAAGTTCAAAACACTACTCTCATGGTGCTGGCAGCCTGGTCTCCCAGTGGGTTTGTTTGTTTTTTGTTTTACGTCCTAGCAACATCTAAGGTCATATCAGGACGGGTACCGACTTGTGACAGTGCACTTTATAGTGCTGTCCCACTGGGAAATCAGGCCGCCGGCACCATGACCTGGTATCCCACTCAGTCACATTATCCTGACCCTGAGCAAACCAGTCCTTGCCCTATCCTAATAATGCCGAGCGCCAGGCTAGGAAGCGACAAGTATAAATTGTTAAGTCATTAGTTTGACTCGACCAGGGTTCGAACCCACGACCCCATGATCTACCAGCACGGGAGACGGACGCTCTAACTCATTCGGCCATCCCGTCTGGTCCTCCCAGTGGGACATCGCTATAAAATCACCATGAGTGTACACTGTCACATGTCAGTACCCGTTCTGAGATGACAATAGATGTAGCTAGGACGTAAAACAACAACAAACAAACAATCAAATACCGCAGCACCATCAGCGTAGTCTAATAGTAATACTTGGTGCAGTTGCCGCAGCACCATCAGCGTAGTCTAATACGTGGTGCAGATGACACAGCACCATCAGCGTATACTAATACGTGGTGCAGACACCGCAGTGCTTTCAGCGTATACTATTAATATGTGACAAATTCTCCCCAGCGCCATCAGCGTATACTAAGTAATACGTGGTGCAGTACCGCAGCACCATCAGCGTATACTAATACGTGGTGCAGACAGCGCAGTGCTTTCAGCGTATAATACTAACTCCCGATAACCAAACTAGGTTTCATTTTGCGACATTACACTTACAGCTCCAACTGCGGTGTTGTGACAGTGTTTTGAACTTGGGTAGTATTTTGGACGTACGTAAGGGTAGTGTTTTGAACTTAACAGTAGTGTTTTGAACTTAAGTTGAAAGCACTACCGTAGTGTTTTGAACTTAAGTTGAAAACACTACCATAGTGTTTTCAACAGGGTAGTGTTTTGAACGTCCTACACCGGAGACGCGAACGGAGTAATGTGGTCGGAAGTGATGTTTGTTTGTTGTTGTTTTACGTCCTAGCAACATCTAAGGTCATATCAGGAGAGGTCGGAAGTGAAAAGCTGGCCGGCCTCCTCCTGCTGTATTTATATATATATCCAGGAGAGAGGACCGGACCGGCAGCTGAAGAGAGATAGAAGGGGTGTGGACGAAGTGGAGTCCAGATAGCAAGTGAGCCTGAACAGACCCCAGCCTCAGGGACAGGGTGAACTTTTTAATCTACGTTCATTATTCAATACAATCAGATTAACTTTAAAAAATGATGGACGTCCTTAAAAGCCTTACTCTCGTGAACAATCAGAACCGATGCTTAATTTAAGGAAATTATTTTTGTAATTACAATTGTTTTTAAAACTTATAAATAATAGGCTACTTATAAGTTATAGATATCGAATAGTGTTTAATCCTCTTCTGTTTATATATTTGAGCCTGTCTCAAAAGGTGATAACTCTTTTTTTTTGTCCAGTGTAATGATTGACACAAAACAGCACAGAAACAGTTGCACTGAGTTGGCACAGAGTTGGTGAAATGAGAGCGAATGCGCAAAGACAAGATGGCGATGATTTCACTTTTAAAGTCTATTAAACTACATGTTTTATTATATTTTTCAACTCAAAAGTAGCGGGGAAATATGAACATGTAAATAAAGAATAAATATTCCTTCTTAAATAAAGAATTTATCAGCTCAGTTCATTTCCCCACCATATCAAAATTCTTCGCCACCTTTTATATAGGGTTGGTATTCACCCCTGTACTGCAAGTACAGGGTTAATCTTGTATCTACCTCTACAGGCTTGCCACAAACCAGAGATGTCAACATTCCCTGACTTTTCCATGACAAATTTCATCCCCCCCCCCCCAGACAAATAAGACGAGAAAATCTTTTTTATTAAACGGCCTCCAACCACCCCTACAGCTGTCCTTTCTTCCCATTTATTTTGTTATTTTAGGCCCGGACTTTCGAAACACCATACCTTAGACTATTATAAACCTTTCTTGTATATAAGGCCAGCCTCCTGTATATAAGGCCAGCTGCCCACTACTATCCTCACTACACTTGGCATCCTGTAGCCATGGCGATTGTTCCGGGTCACAGCAAGGCCCCATACATTGATACTTTTGATGACAACCAAATATATACTAAAATAATTGTATAAATATGTGGTATATTTGTTATGAGCAGAGTGGAATCTGGTATATTTTCTTTTCTTCAATACACACAGATTTCGAGGGTGTCATTGTTGGCTAATTCTTCGTGCATAGATCTGAAAATTTAATTTTTCCCTGCAAGGGTAAATTTTTCCTGACATTTTTCAAAATTCGATTTTTCCCTGACAAATTAAAAAAATTCCCTGACAATTCACTGTCCTTGAAAAAAGACATAGATACAGATTTACCCCATACTTCCAGTACAGGGGTGAAAAACAACCTTATATAAAAGCTGGCGAAGAATTTCGCATGCTGGGGAAATGAACTGAGTTGATAAATTCTTGTGTTATGTTATGTAGCTACTGGACGAAGGCTTATGCCTGTATGTCCAGATCTTCATCTGTATCTGATAAATACATAAGGAGTTATCGGTATTTCTCAGAGCCCCCTCATAGTTGTACACCAGGTCCTCATTTGTTCACCGTTTGTAGAGTCTCCGTTCAAATGCCTTAACACTTGGTGCTTGGACAACGCCACTTGGCAGGTTGTTCCACATCTCGGTTATTCTCTGCGTGAATAAGTGTTGTCGGAGTCTCGTCTTACATCTAGATTTCTGTAGCTTATATTGGTGAACTCTGGTAGTTGGGTTTTATTCTCATGTGGTGGAAGCTCTGGCACTGCATCTTCATCATATACCCCTCGTACTATCCTGTACGTCTCTATAGCGTCTCCTCATTGCCTCCTGTAGGCAAGCATATATAGTCCTATCTTTCTGAGTTTTCTGGATAGCTCAGGTTTTTGAAGTCTGGTAACATCTTAGTTGTTCTTCGCTGGACGTCTTCAATCAGGGTTATATCTTTTTTCCTTAGTGGGGACCATACCATGTTGGCATATTCCAGGTGGGGTCGGACGGTCACCTTGAAGAGCCAAAGCAAGTTCTCCGGTTCTAGGTGTGTAAAGGATCTTCGCACCAACGCGATCATCTGATTTGCTTTGTTAACGTGAGTGCTGATATGTTGTTCAAACTTTAGTTTTCAGTCAATGATGACACCCAAGTCTTTCTCTTCCTCAGTTGAACTCAGTCTGTGTCTGTTATCTGCCCCTGCGTTGTTCTTTCTCATGCTGTATGTCTGCCGAACTGAGTCGTTCTTCCGTGTTACTGACATAACCTTGCACTTTTCCGGATGGAACTGCAAGAGCCATATTCTTGACCAGCGCTGTAGTTCATTCAGGTTTGACCGCAGAATTCTTGAGTCTTCTTCTCCTCGCATCTCACGATACAGTTTTATGTCGTCCGCAAACATAAATAATCTTAATTTAAGAAGCAAAATTTATTCTTCACATAAATCTTCATATTTACCCACTACTTCTGATTTGAAAAATATAATAAAACATACTTTAATGCCCTTGAAAAGTTAAATCGACGACGTTCTATCGGCACCATTTTGTCTTTTTGCATTCTCTCTCTCTCAGTTCACCAACTCTGTGCCGGTATATGTAGCCATCTGATACTGGAAGCAGGAATTCTAGTTCCTGATTCATACTAAAGCAGTTTTAGCCAGTATTTAGACTATGTTTAGGTATGAGCGTAGTTGCCGGGGGTGCCAACATCGCGATGCTTTCAAAATAGTTGGCTTTCATGAAGTACTGGCTTGGTACACACCCATAACTTCCTTGATCCTTACACATGCCATTTCAGAGCATTCACTGAGCTACTTCTGGTTTTTAATGTAGTTTTGATTTAGCTATATTTTTATCTGTTTTTAAATTAAATTTTGACGTTTTTGACTACTGAAAAAAGTTTTCAATTTGCTAAAAAAGAAGGTAAGACATCATTAAAATGAATTTTTAATGTCATAAACTGGTTTACCGGGACATTGTTTCATATAAAATGGGTAACTCTGGTCAGCTGCTTTCACCCGTGAATTTCCAGCAGACCTAAAAAAAAGTACTGGGTGAGGTGGGAGAGTGCAACACTCACCACCTCACAAGGCTGCACAGCCCCTCCCCCTCCTGTATATAAGGCCAGCTGCCTGCTACTATCCTCACTTCACTTGCCATTTAATTTGAAGATGCAAATGATTACTAGTTTTGTATTCTGGAAAAAATAATTAAAATGGTAAACAAAGAAATCCCCAAATGGCAAAAGTGCTGAGTAACTATAGAAATCATGATAATTTAACAACCGTTTGTATTCCATGAATTCTGATTGCAGCATGTGAAAGAGCATCCGAAAACACAATTAGATACAAATTCTCATTGTCATAAGTGCAAGCATAAGAATGCATCAACGTTTTTCATTCAAATTCTACTCACAAAAGTTGGCCTAAATACTTCACCATTGCCATACTAAGCCTATTTAAAATGGATTTGTAGGTATGTGTGAACAAATTTAGAATGCATGTTATCTCAATGTAACATATACCAATTGAAAGAGCGCGACTTGAACTTAATTATGGGAGCCATATAATCTTTCCACAGTAAATATCAAGAAAGTTATGTTGATTTGAAGTTGGGAAAATCAGTACCTTTTTGGCCCCTTTGTTCTATAGTAAAACTGCTCAAAGGTGTTACCCAAAATCCAGATTTTGCACTTCAAACTCTTCTATCTTTTAAAATAAAAGACTTATTTAGATGAAAGTTGTACTGTTCAATTTACATAACAAGAGCTTTAAAATTGTTATATGTGTAATTAAAAAAAAGTAAATATTAAGAAAGTTATGCAAATTAGATCATAAGAAAAGATGTGATCCAAAATCCAGATTTTGAAATTCAAACTTTATCTTCTATAATAAGACTTATTAAGATAAAACGTGTGCTCCTCAATTTACATAACAAGAGCTTAAAAATGGTTATATATATGGGTCACTCTCCTGAAAACTGGCCAGCAGTGTCATATAGAGTTAAAATCTAATATTTGAATTAGCATGAACCAATAATAATACATGTATAAAGAAGAAGAAAGAAGAGATAGGTGGACATTTTATGTACCATTCTTGCATCACGTGCTCGCTAAAGCAGGGGGGGGGGGGGGGACAGGGCAACTCGGCGGCCAGGGTGAGTGACTTTGATGACATTGAATCATGCTACCCCTCAAAATGCATATATATGCTAGTTACCCAATCTTCATGAAAATTGGCCAATAGATACAAAACAGATATGAGAAAATGAAGGCGGTAGTTTCAAAAATGATTTCATCAAATTTTTTAGATTACCAGAGGTTTATGATAAAAAAATATCTTAAAAAGTATTCGGAGCAATTTTAGTCAAACTTCTAGTTGACAAATTCAAAAGATCTGAGGACCCACGTGAAAAAGAACATTCTATCTACTTGATGCAAACAACTGTTTGTTAATATCTTTAAAGGTGTTCCCACACCAAAGCAAAGAGTAACACATGCCAAAACACAGTAGTTGTAAGGTATGTGAATCATGTACGGTATGCAAGGCATGTAAGGCAGGGCAGGGTGGTCATGTGACCACCTGACCACCACCGGGACCGGGACATGTGACCAAGAATAAAACCAGTCTTACAACAGCACTCATCGGGTTCGGACGTGTCCTTCACATACATCACATGGTGTCAGATCGGGACTGAACAAAATGACGACGTCGGGGCTAAAGCCACCGGCTCCGCTGAAATTAGCGAACAACATGGCAATGAACTGGCGTGACTGGCTGAGTTTGTATGAAATATATGCTGGCGCTGCTGGTGTAACAGCAAAGTCAGAGAAGGTGCAGTGTCTCACATTCCTACATGTCGCAGGACCGGACGCGCAAAAAGTCTACAGAACTTTCAAGTTGGAAGGCACCGACAGAGAAAAGATAAGCCCGTTAATTGAAGCGTTCAAGAAATATTGTGAAGGGAAGGCGAATATTACTGTTGTCAGGTATAACTTTCATTCATATAACCAAACAACTGAAGTCATGGACTTGTATATCAGAGAGTTGCAAAACAGAGTCGAGTATTGTGAATACGGAGAGCTAGAGGATTCACTGTTGTGTGACCGGCTCGTATGCGGAGTGAGAAGCAAGGACCTGCGGAATAGGTTGTTACAGACGCCTAATCTAAATATTGAACGGTGTGTTGAAATGTGCCGCCTCAGCGAACATGCGGACACGCAGTTCAGTAGTAACAGTGAACCGGTTGAGAGTGAGGTGAACGCCCTGTACAAGGCTGGAAGACGGAAGTTCACGCCTGCCGCTGCTACTGCCGCGAGCATGCAGAGGGGCGGGGCCAGTCGCTACCCAGACTACAGCAAAAGGGGCGGGTCCCACGAGGAGTGTACCCGGTGTGGATACCGACACGAAGGCAGGCCATGCCCGGCGAAAGGAAAGGAGTGTGCAGGCTGGCGCAAAATAGGACATTTCAAGAAAGTGTGTCGAAACAATAGAATGGCAAAGCCGGTAGATGAAATACAAGTCGACAGGCATAACAGGCCAGATGATAGTGAAGACGACGACCAGGACAGAGACCTCTCGCTCGGGGAAATCAACAGTGATTTGTTCGTCGGTGAAATCAGACAGGATGAAGAAGAGGCAGAGTTGTGGTTCTCGGACATGTACATAGGGAATGTAATGGTACATTTCAAGCTGGACACCGGCTCCGAGGCCAATATAATACCTCTGAGCGTTTTCAACAAGCTGAAGAACACCGAAATGAAGCCATCGCGGTGTCGACTCGTGACATATTCTGGGCAACGGATACAGCCAGAGGGGGAGGCGAACGTCATGATGAACGACCGGAGCATCCTGTGCCAGATTACCGCGTCTGGAAGTCCCATACTTGGAAAGGCTGCCTGTGTTCAACTCAACCTGCTGACCAGGGTCGGCGAAGTGCAGATACATGCTGACAGCACAGCGGCGAATGAACTGGTAAATACATATCACAAAGTGTTTGAGGGTCTGGGGACTATAAAAAGTAACGCTAAAATTCATATCGACCCGAATGTTCAACCTACCATAGATCCACCACGTCGGGTCCCGCATGCCATTGAAGAGAGTGTAAAAAATGAGTTAGAGAGGATGGAAAAACTAGGAGTTATTGTTAAGCAGGATGAGCCGACCCCGTGGTTCAGTTCGATTACGATAGTCAGGAAGCCCGAGAAAATACGTATATGTCTTGATCCAACAAAGCTCAATAAGGCTGTCTTACGCGGTCCGTACCCAATCAGAACTGTAGAGGAAGTCGTAGCAAAAACACATGGCGCGAAATTTTTCACAGTGCTGGACGCTAACAGTGGATACTGGCAGATAGAGCTAGATGAAGAGAGTTCAAAAATTTGCACATTTAACACGCCGTGGGGCAGATATCGGTTCACGCGTCTGCCTTTCGGGATAAAGACAGCGGGTGACATATTCATTGAGCAAATGAACATTATTCTAGCTGACTTGCCGGGAGTGAACGTAGTAGCTGACGATATTTTGATATATGGGTCTACGGTAAAAGAGCATAACGATCGTCTAGAATCAGTGTTGAAAAGAGCTCAAAGTGTAGATCTTAGGTTGAACCCAAAAAAGTCTAAGATATGTAGGACACAAGTAAACTATGTAGGACATGTACTGACTCACGAAGGACTCAAACCCAATACCGAACGCATACAAGCAATTGTAGAAATGCCCTTGCCCACTAGTAAAGCAGAGATACAGCGTTTCCTAGGCAGGGTAGGATATGTGTCAAAGTTCATCCCAAATCTGTCTGAAATATCAAAACCGTTGCGGGTTTTATTAGGTAGCGACGTTGCGTGGCATTGGGATGAGGGCCAACAGAAGGCATTTGACAAATTAAAAAGTTGTTTAATTGAGGCGCCTGTATTGAGATATTACAATGTGCATGAGCAAGTAAAAATACAGGTGGATGCTTCACAGTCAGGACTGGGAGCCGCGTTATTACAGAATGAACAACCTATCGCCATGGCGTCTAAGGCCTTAAATAACGCACAAAGTAGTTACGCTGTAATTGAGAAGGAGCTCTTGGCAATATGTTTCGGGTGCCAAAAGTTCCATCAATACATTTTCGGGAAAGAGACCATCATCGAGACAGATCACAAGCCCTTGGTTGCAATCATGGGTAAACCGTTATTCATGTTGTCAGCAAGAATGCAGCGTATGCGCATGCGGCTGCAGAATTATAATTTAATTGTTGTGTATAAAAAAGGTACTTCCATGTATTTTGCAGACACCTTGTCACGCGCGCATGGAGCGACCACGAGGCCCGGTAGCCTATTTGACAAAGAGATCACGATAGCTGCCATCGACATCATTGAAGATGAGTTACAGCAGATAAGGACAATAACACAAGCTGACAACACATTCAAAGAAATATCAAATTATGTCAAAACAGAATGGCCAGGGAAAAATAGTGACATACGAAGTGAGGTTAAACCGTACTTTACATACAAAGATGAGATCACAATACAAGACGAAATACTCATGAAAGGAGACCGCATCATGATACCAAAACAGCTGCAACCTATGATGTTAGACAAAGTACACGAAACACACATGGGCATTGTAAAAAGTAAGCAGTTAGCGAGGGAGTATTTTTTTTGGCCAGGCTTAAATGGGCAGCTGGAGGACAGAATTGCTAGATGTGAAACGTGTCAAAGGTTTAGAAACAAACCACATGCAGAGCCACTAATAAATCATGATATCCCTGAGTTGCCGTATAACAAGATAGGAGTAGATTATTTCCAGGTTGACCAGAAACATTTCGTATTAATAATGGACTATTATTCGAAATTTCCAGAGGTAGTGGAAATGAAAGAGACAACTAGTGCAGCCACGATCAGGGCATTAAAACAAATGTTTGGGCGATATGGGATACCGAAAACAGTGGTAACGGACAATGGGCCTCAATTTGTGAGTGCCGAGTACAAAACGTTCGCAAAACAGTATGGTTTTAAGCCAACATACACGAGTCCACTATACCCGCAGAGCAATGGGCAGGTTGAACGGTATGTTCAAACAATCAAGATAATGATCAAGAAGGCAATGCTAGAGGGAAAGGACATGAACATGTCGTTGTTAAACTACAGGAATACACCAATAAGTGGGTTAGGGGCATCACCAGCGCAATTGCTAATGAACAGACAATTGCGATCCAAATTGCCATCACATAATAGCCGTCTAAAACCTCAAGCACAAGCAGCGAAAAAACAACAAATCAAACAGATACAACAGAAACAGAAACAGCATTTTGATAAGCGTGCAGGGGAAAATCACAAAGAATTAGACATCGGAGACAAAATTAGATACCAAACATACCAGAAACAATGGGGAAAAGGAACAATAATAAAAAAAAATTACCCTGGAAGGCGAGACTATGAAATATTAAATGACGAGAAACACAAGCTAAGGCGTAATCGAACACAGTTATTTAAGGTACCTACTCAATTCCCGCCCATCGAGTTGGTGGACAGCACCCTCAGCCATGATAAACAACAAAGGGTCACAAGCGAGACACAAGAGCCAAGGCTGAGTGGGTACATAACACGGGCCGGAAGGGTCACGCGGCCAGTAGATAGACTAGGGTACTCGTGATTGAGTAAGAGGGTCAGGTGAATACAGTAGCACAATTGTGTGTAATTAACAGGTATTTGGATACTTGTATGTGAGAGTATAGTGCATTAGCGAGAAGAGGCGTTGTATTATGTAATCTGGTAAAAGGTTAGAACCTGTTGTGATATCAAAGAAGTAAAGATAGAGTAAGGAAAACAGGATGTAGTAGATGTATCATATAAAGAACGTATATATGTATGTATATGTATAGATGTCTAAAGCTGCATTAATGTATCATGACCAGATGTTGACATAGAAATAAGATGAAACAAAAAACTGAAATGACATTTATTGTATTATTAAATTTGTTTATTGAACTTGTTTGTTTAGGGAGGAAGATGTAAGGTATGTGAATCATGTACGGTATGCAAGGCATGTAAGGCAGGGCAGGTTGGTCATGTGACCACCTGACCACCACCGGGACCGGGACATGTGACCAAGAATAAAACCAGTCTTACAACAGCACTCATCGGGTTCGGACGTGTCCTTCACATACATCGCAGTAGTTGCCATGTAGTTCCAGCCGATATTTGAGATTTCGGCCTTAGCGAAAGTCGGGTATAAATATATCCCGCGATGCGCACATACCTCCCATTTGGCAAGATTAGAATCGTCATAACTTTGGTTCTATTGAAGATATTGAGATAATTTAAACTGTTCAGAGTTCTGGTTTAGTGTAGCTACCTAATATTTTAGTTATACTAGACTTACGTAGTAAGTTGAAGTATTACTGAGATTCTTACAAATCTATGAATACGGAGGTCAGGATCAGGGAAGAGGACAAGCCCGCGCAGCCCCGGATGTAGCATCAGTCTTTAAAGTTGGAGGGAGCAAAAAACCTTAATATTCGTTTCAGGAAACCTACCCCCCTTCTACTTTCCTTGTTTCCTGAACCCTCTTTTTAGTTATTTACCTCGAGTTCCATGGTTCTTATTTTTACAAGGCGCGGGAGGGTGGGCCCCTGATCCTTACCTTCGTATTCGTAGATTTGTAAGAATCTCAGTAATACTTCAACTTACTACGTAAGTCTAGTATAACTAAAATATTCTTACTTCATCTTCCGAACACCGGAAGTTAAGTATCCGGGGAGAGCCTTCGTAGCTTGGTTTTTGCTTCCCGACTTCTCCTACTTCCTTCCTTTTGTCTCATTCTGCAATTATATGCAACCAGAAACTGTCTTTCGACTTTAGTCACATTTTATGTAAAGGCATGCGTTTGGGTTGTACCCGAGACAATGTCATCACTTTATATGCCTTTCTTGTTTAACAGAATTAATAAATTCACAAGTTTGCCTAATGCTTTTTTATTTCGTTTTATTTCTACACGTTTGCTCTGCTCAGTATCAGTCTCTGCACCTCACCTGGGTCTTCCAATGTTTTATGATAGAATTTGGCAAAGCTCGCACTGTTTCACCACGACGCATTCCTCATGACTGCGTTTAGGCTCGCACCTAGTGCTTTTGCTGAGGAGACAATGCCCCTCGTGTACTATGTCCTTTGTATTTTGTAGTGTCTACCCCTGACAATTCTAGCACCTTTAGTGTCCACCTGGCCAGCGTGGCCCTTGAGATTGGCCCATGTGGTCCGATGAAGGAAATTAGCAGCTTGGAGAAGCGGAAACCGTGGTTGTGCTGGCCAATGCGGAGCCACCACTATCGCCAATGCCCCGTCTCATTGCATCTTTCTCACGACCATGGGGAGTAGGCTGAACGGGGGAAAGCAATAAATGAACATGCCTGACAAGTTCATCGAGAACGCGTCTGTTCTCCAATTGTTGGGTTCTGGCTCCCAGCTTACGTAAATCGGTAATTTAACATTTAACCTGGATGCGAACATGTCAACCTGTGGTGACCCCCAACGTTGACATACTTCTTCGAAAATGTTGTTACTTAGATTCCATTCCAAATGATCCTTGAATTTTCTGGACCTCAGGTCTGCAAGTACATTATCTACCCCTGGTATGTGAGTAATCGTTAGCCAGTTATTGTGCTCTTGGGCCTATTCCCATATAATTAATGCCTCTGTTAGGCAGTCTTCTGAGTTGGTCCCGCCCATGTTTTTGACATAGGCCAAGGCCGTTGTGCTGTATGTCCGTACTCTGATACATGTACATTATCCCTCTTGCATAGGCTCATTAATCTGAATGCTATTCCCCTCAATTCGAGCACATTGATGTGTGCTAGCTCGTCCGGGTGCCATCTGCCTCCCGTCTGAGCTGTCTCTGTATGAGCTCCCCATCCCTGATGTGAAGCATCAGTGAATAATTCCATGTCTGGCTCTTTTCTCCTAATTTCCCGTTTGTTATTTAGGTTCACTTCGCACTATGTTATGTCTGCGTAACCTCTGTCTGAAATCCACACTCTTTTTTCGAAGTTACCCTTACTTCTCTTCAGAGCTTTAATTTTGTCCGTTTCTAAGCTTTTGAAGTGTATACATCCGTATTCTACCGCTGGGGCATAGGCCACCATTAGCCCTGCCACTTGTCTTATTGACAGTTCGCCCTGTTGAGCCCCTTTTATTTCATCTATTACCAATAATATTTTATCCTTTTTATCCTGTCAGGGATCCCCACATCCCCACTGAGTCAATGTCGAACCCTAGGAATGTTACGCACTGCATGGGCGTTAGTACTGATTTTTCTTTGTTAATTTTTAACCCTAGTTTCATGAAACTGTTTGTTAGTTCTGTTATAGCTTCTTGGCACTTGCTTTTTGTTTTATTTAACGCGAAGCTGTCGTCTAGGTAGGGGAATCCCATATGTCCCATTTCTGCTCATTCTGAGTATATAGGCTTTAGAAGTTTCATGAAAATTCTGGGCCCCGGTGATAACACATTTGGTAATAGTACTCAAGTAGTCAGTTTCCGAATCGAAACCTGAGGAACCTCCTATGATTTTTATTGATGGGTACTGAGTAGTACGCATCTGTTAGATCGGTGCTAGCCATCCACATACCTGGCTCTAGCAAGTCTAGGGCCGTTCTGAGATTAAACATTTTAAAGTGTTCATATTGTATGCATTTGTTTAACTCTGTCAAATCCAGCATCATTCGGAATTTGCCATTTGGCTTAGGTCTGAGAAAAATGTTTGATATCCATTGGTCTGGCATATCCCTCACTACCTTTAACACTTGCTTTTCTAAAAGCGAAGTAACCTCTTTGTTTACAAATTCCCTTTCCTGTGCGTCCATTCTAAACGGGTGTGGTTCCCTTTCCTGTATCGGAGTAACCACGAATGGGATCGTTATGCCTTTCACACAGTTCAATATCCAATTATCACTCGTTAACTTTCGCCAATTGTTTAAGTAATTTACTATGTTACCTGCCACAAATGTTTTACTTATGTCATGTTTGGCATTAATGTCAAAAGGTAATCTTGTCAGCATACCAGGTCTTAATGCTGATGAGTCACCCACCTGGACATGGTGGCTCACTTCTGAAAAGCCCCTCCGCGGTTGGAGTTGCTGTTGTTGTGGTTTCCCCTACCATGGTTGCTGTTCGGCGTGTTGCCGTATTGCGCGTCATCCTCATTGGATCTGCCAAACTTCTTTTCCGTGGGTTGTGGTCGTGCTCCCCACGATGAATTCCCTCTGCCCCGGTCTCTCGCTCGGCCGTTGCCGCAGAACTTGTTGTATGATGAGTTACCGCCCCAGCTGCCACCCAGTGTTTTTGTAGTCTTCCTGTACGAATTTCAGGAGTGCCCCCTCCGCCAAGCCAGTATCTAGCTTGTACTCTACGCTTTGGCTTTGGGGTTGTTTCGGCTGCTGTCTCGGTAGCCTTTTCCTTCGCTACCCGTGTGTCTGCCTGCTTCGGTTTTGCTGGCGCCTTGAAACTGCTGAACGGTGACGCTGTCACTTTGTTCGGCCTAGCTGGCGTTGTGGCACTTGCCGCAAATCTTGTTTTTATAGCTTTCAGTTGGTCTGCCATATTTAGGGAGGCAATGGATTCTATTTCGCTGTTGACCTCCTCATCTCCCCACCGCGTGTCTTCATCTTCCGCGTCTTGCCATGCTTACCCGCCATCTTGACCTACAGAGGCCACATCGTCTTCCTCATCTGCTCTAGCTTCTCGCCACGCACGAGTCACCTCTCTCATTCTCTCTGTCTCCTCTTTGGATTGCTGAGACTCCCTTTTCATGCTCAGGAGTTCCAGATACATTTTCTTGAACTCATTTCTGTTTTCCTCCTCAGGGACAGTTTGAGTGTGGCCTTGAACTGTCTAGGTCGTTTTTGCGCGGGTTTTTGGCTTCGCCTCGGCCATCTTTTTTCATTTGGCGGGTGTCCACCGACCCGGAGTCACTCTCTCTCTGACCCACATTCGCTATCAGCCCGTATTTGTGTATTATTGCGACCACACCGCTTACTAGCCACTGTTAGATCGAGCGTTCGTGTTCAGCCGAGTCAGGTTCTGAGACACTTGTACTCGCAGTCTGTACAATCTGATACGACACACGTTAGATTTGTATTAGTTCACCACAGAACTTGTTAACACATTCAAATTTTTCACAAATTTTCACGATGGCTATTACATGGTAGTTTGACACACTAGCCATAATTATCATTTATCACTCAACGTAGTGTTTCCTCCTATGAAACTTACCTGTTGTGCTCCTCCTTTAACTCGCTGCTGCTCCACCGCTGCCGAGTTGCTGCGTACTGAGTCTGAGGCTAGATCAGGGACTGCGCGAGCTTGTCCTCTCTCCGGATACTTAACTTCCGGTGTTCGGAAGATGAAGTAAGAACCATCATATGATATATTTAATTTTGTTCATGTATCGTACCTACTATGTTGTCGTTCACCCCTGCACTGTAAATGTAGCCTGTACAGTGTACTGTAGTGTAGTGTAGGCCTGCTAAAGCTGTATTCACACGGGCGAGTTAAAACGCCTCACGCGAAACGCTTTGCGTACTGCGACTCACATTTGCCGTGTGAACGCGACGGTGAGGCGTTTTAGGGCTGAATCGATTCATATAAATTGTTTAATGTAAAACGCTTCGCTAGGTCGTCTACAGGAAGCGATCTATGTTGAAACGTTTTATCTTGCCCGTGTGAACGCATATGAAGCGATTTAGGACGTCACACGCATGCGCAGTCAAGACCTTGGTTTGTTGACTTTCTGGTCGATCAAAAGCGAATTTGGTCTATGAACCTGTTAGAGGTGCACATATATTTTTTTCATGATTTATTTTTAGGGTTTCACTGCCCAGCAGAAGTTTTGACCGTTCCAAACCAATACGATTCAGTCATTACATATCTAGGTCGAACCCACACTCTCTGGTGCCAGCATCGTCAAACCCAAAATGGCGCTGGTTAGTCTGGACTTGCTCATGCACAGATATCGATATCCGGCCCAAGTACTGCCTGTGTGAACACGCACCTAAATCGCTTCATATGATTCGCCTTCTGTAGATCGCTTTAGATTTTGCCCGTGTGAATACAGCTTAAGACAGCTAAGCCTAAGTACGGGGTGAATCTTTCATCTAATTCGGCAATCTACATATCACCTGTTATAATTAGAGTGGTCATGCGGCGAGAACTGAGAGTTGCATATTATGATCTTGTTATTATGGGTGTATTAGAAGTACCTGATTGGCCGCATGTCTTGCACAACAGCATGAAAATAACGAAGATATATAAATAAAACACACGACTTCGTCCCATTTTGTCTTCTATATTTATTCTGTTACTTCCGGTAACTCCTGTAAACCCGCGAGGTGGCGGCACTCAAGATCGACAGATCGCCCTCTTGCGGATAATTTCACTATGATCACGTGCACAAATACCACGACGTTCTTAGGTACTATAATGACCTAAATTGAGTCTATTTTAATTATAATTTACTGATAGATTAAATAAACTGAATAAATTAGACTAGGCATATCATTGTAAAAGAACTACTAATTTCAAATGGTTCTAACCAACGAAATCAAATATATGAGCGAACAGTTCTTGGTACTATGTTGCCCTACATATTAGAGAGTGACCTCATTAGTCTACACGTTTCGCGCGCTTTTCTGTGCTTTTGTCAACCTACTGGGCATCGCGTCTTCAAAATCAACCATGGCTGTGAGTATTTCTTAATTTACAAGCTATATTAAATGTACATATTGTATCACTATGGGGCAATATGAATTTAGAAATCTTTGTGACGCCATGGATGCGATTTCTTGACATGACAATCGGTGCGATTGCATGCTGCCTGTTGTTTTAGTTTCAGTTTGATCTGCGGCAGGTTATTTAAAAATGGCCTCTTAGTTTGGAACTGACAGTATAAACAGTTTTCATTCGAGGTGTTTTGATTTTGATTAAAAGTCAAAGGATACAGCATTTAACTTTTACCTGATGTTTGTCAAGGAAAATCGTAAGATTTAAACATGTTTGCCCCTATACCTAACCCAGTAACTGCCCATAAATATTCTCAATATTTATTCATTGATAAGCTGTGTTTACACGGGCGATTTAAAACGCCTCATATGAAACGCCTTGCCTAGATCGATTCACATTTGCCGTGTAAACGCGATGCTGTGGCGTTTTAGGGCTGAATCGCTTCATATGAAACGCCTCATCTATAGAGGGAGTGCACGTGGCGTCATCACTCAGCAGCTAGCCATCTTGGATTACACCTATGGTGCCCCCTGTCTTATACCAAGAACACTACAGCCACCACTGGGCCTACCTATAATAATGGCTGCCGAAGTATGTGGCGCCACCTAGTGGGTACTGCCCGAACCTTTCTAATTCTTTGAAATAGCATTCAAAGTGTCAAAATACTGTGCTTTTGCAAAGATGTGAGGCTACATGATTAAAAAAATACTTCCCCTCCATCAAAAAACCCTTTTCCACCAACTTTTAAGACCAAACTGCTCAAAACAGTGACAAATAAACCAACAAATTGGTAAATAAACACAATGTAAGCACTTCCAAGCCTTTCACATGTAATCCAATATGGCCACCGGAAGTTGCCTCGTGACGTCATTACAACCCCTCTATACCACCTCGGGAGGTGGTTTATTTGAAGCGATTCAGCTGGTTCCCGGGCGGCGATAGTATAAAATAGTAGTGCGTGCCGGCAACAGGGGGAGCAGTAACTAATCGCTGGTGCCCGGCAGTGTTAGGGCCCGATTAGGCCGAAATCTAGTGAATACGATCATATTTAACAGAATTACAGACTCAAATAATGAAATTTAATTAAATTAACCTTAAATTCCAAGCGATATTAACGTAGCAGCTACATCGGCGTCGAATCACCAAGTGTAAACAAAACAAATAGCAGTGCTAGCCGGCTACAGGCGCCTGCTGATTCCCGGCGCCACACACTTTTCAACTCCGCCGTGTAAACATCTCTCTAAAACGCTTCATATGAATCGCCTTGTCTAGAACGTTTCACAATTCCCCGTGTAAATACGGCTATAGACTACATCACGGTTCCAGCGGCGCGGTGCATTGTGGGATGCATCAGAGCAAAACAACCCCCCCAAAAGCACATGGCACATGCTAATACACTGGGTGCAGCTATCAAATGTGTTAGTTTCATCTCATCTCAGCTCTTGTTTGAAACATAGAATACCAACTAAAAAAATATATATAATAAATTAAGATATTAATCTTTTATCCAGCATTGCATTTACATCAATATAATCAGCACATTTTATGCCATGTGCATTTAGATTTAGAAAGATCTAGGCACTCAGACTAGTGTTAGAGCCATAGCTAGAGTACTCAATGCATTGTCAATGGCAGTGAGCAATCTCCATACATAAAAGGTAAAATATTGATAAAACTACACCACCTAGAGACAAACCGCTTGGAACACATATAGACAACATGTTTAACGAAAAGATTATATTAAATTGATAAGGTTAGGGTTTTGGATTTCTATTATTTTTGAATAAAACTAACGTGGCCGTATGCCATTGCTTTGCTCCCAACGCCGTTTTCAGCGCATGCGCAGTCGGAACCGTGATGTAGTCTATTGTTTTTTTCTTTTTTTGGTAAAGTATATATTCATCGGAATATGACATTTGTCAGTGCCGGAGCACTGGTCTTATGTTACGGCCATCTTACTATTGGAATTGACAGTCTAAATAATCTAAGTTTAACCAGTGCTGTATTAGTTACAGCAGCGACCCTGTAGAATTAAGGGAGTGACTCCTGCCCGTATAAATAATATACAGCACCAGTCACTGTAGTTCATGCAAAAATGGGGAGCAGCACCGAGTAGAAAGTGTTTACTCGGGGAAACTCAAACAATCCCTGTGGGTTACATTTTTTTCCTTATAAAACAAGGTAAGTTTATAGTAGTAATAGTTGACAAGACATTTTGTCTGTCTTATATAATGTTTGATGTGTTTAAACAGGTTGATAGTTGTGTAGGATGTTCAGTGTGTTGATCTGTTCATGATGGTTAAGGGTGGTGGCAGGGGAGGGGGCCCATTGGCATTGGGGTGGGTGGGGGTGGTGCTCTTTCTTTTTGTTTCTACCTCTATTTCTCTTATTATTGTGATACGAACCCCGCACCTCCTTATTTACGATATTAATTTGATATACTAATGATGTTTTCTTTTTACCCCAAGTTTATTCGGAGTGTGTTTTGTCCTAACTTGCTCTTGTTATTGCTGTCCTCCTCTTTTTAGGCTTGTATACAGGGCCGGCGGGGAGAGGGTGGCTTTTAATTGTGACTCAGTAAATATGTTATACAAAAAAATGTATCAATTTAGATGATCGCCAATTAATGATGTAGCTGATTGGATTTTTCTTTTCGATTTTCCACTTGGGACTGGCTATATAGCGCCTGATTCGCCGCGGTGGGGGGCGGGGGGGCAGGGGGGACTGACACTTCTGCCTAATGCACAGGGGAGGGTTTTGTGTTTGTTGTTTTACGTCTTAGCAACATCTAAGGTCATATCAGGACGGGTACCGACTTGTGACAGTGCGCACTCATGGCAAGTTAGGAAATAGCTGACGATTTTGTATGGATGTATGACTTATTTTTTAGAATCCACAGACCTGTATTTGCGCAGCCGCTGTGCGAATAGTGGTATGTGGTGTCCTTATTCGCACAGGTGCGAAATAGAACACCAAGTGCCACTATTTGCACCGCCACTGTGTGAATAACCGTGTCCTTTTCACTTAATAATGGGTAATAATTTTAGGTACTCCAAACATAGGACTGGTTGTTGATGTTGACTGGCAATTGGGAAAAATAGGAGACTTGCTCTCAGCACACTACCCCTCTGTTGTCTGCTGCGAGTGCTAAAAATAACTACTTTCACTGTAAAGTAGAGATCACTAGCTTTAGTTTCTTTTCCATTACGACTGACTTCGGGCGGGGAAAATTGAGGTTTGAAAACTTTGGAATGATCGTGAAACATGATTTGACCAAATATGAAAAAAATATAATATTACATAGAAAAATTCTTTCTCTACAAATCTGTGTAGATTTAGCCACCATTTAGCACTCACTCTCACCAGTTTTGACTTAACCATAGGACAGGTATACTAATTTTCTAGATTTTTTACATGTGGATATAGCTTAAAGGCAATGTAGTCACATTATAATTATTTGCATTCTGATCATTTTGATATAAAAAATCAAGTCAATATCTCAAATAGAACCAGAGATATTAATTTTCTAAAGATTTTTTATCAAGGACGGTTCGTGAAAATCATACGATTTGCCATGTTTGATGTCAAATTGCTCAACAAATATTTATTTGGAAGGTCTGACAAAAATTGAGATTAGAATTTGTACTAGACATAATAAGTTAAAAGAATATTGATGTGATTAAAATGTAATTTACCTTCAGCAGGCAGCCTCAAACATCGAGATTAAGCATTGGCAAAATCCTGAAAAAGGTGTTAAATTAAGGCAAAGACCCTATAATACTAAGACGGCTCCCTCCCTATCTCTCCCATGGTAATGTAAATTTTGCAGTGCTACCTTGTGGTGGGTTTGATCAGCCCGGCTGCTGGTTGGCATTTTACATGTAAGCACATACAATTATATTATACATGAGATAGGTAAGTATGAATACACATCAATATGAAATTGCTATGAACAAATACACATCATCATCAGCATCAGCATCATCATCATCATCCCCCATCCTGATATGACCTTAGATGTTGCTAGGATGTAAAACAACAACAAACAATCATCATCATCGCCATCATCACACATCTTTCACATTCATATATACATTTATACATATAATATAGCACCTGTCTAACCAAGAGAACAGCTAGCGCACCAAGTGGTGGGTCTGATCATTTTGCTTACACAGTACAGGCTGAGTGAGCCGTCTTAGTATTATAGGGTCTTTGATTAAGGGCAAGAATTAAATATTAAAAAATCCATAACTCAGGGACTAACCGACCAATTTTCCATTATTATATATATTTGTAATCAGAATGATAAGATCTTTACAACTATGCCATTTGCAAATTAACAAAATTCAGTCTGGAGTACCTAGTAATGAGTAGATTATTGCTATTATTATTAACAACTGCGTACCTTCTTCAAACAAACTTGCCAGATTTTATTCTTCGATGGTATTTCCGTTTTCAGCTATTAACACAAGTAATACATTTATTTAAAAATAGCTCTCTGGGGTCATGGGTTCGAACCCTGGTCGAGTCAAACCAATGACTTAAAAATTGATACTTGTCGCTTCCTGCCTGGCGCTCGGCATTTTTAGGATAGGACAAGGACTGGTTGGCTCAGTGTCAGGATAATGTGACTGAGTGGGATATCAGGTCATGTGCTGGCGGTCTGGTCTTCCAGTGGGGCAGCACTACAAAATTGCGATGAGTGTGCACTGTCACAAGTCGGTACCCATCCTGATATGACCTTAGATGTTGCTAGGATGTAAAACAACAACAAACAATAAAAAGAGCTCGCAGTTGTCAGTGGATTTTTCCCATCTGTCAGGATCACTTCTCATCGTTGTCACACGTTATGTCTGAAGCGTGACTTCTGATTAAAACTTAAAATCGAGGCGGTGGGTAACTAGGACGATTATATCCCATGTCTTGTATGAAGCAATTGGCTCCAATTTTTTTTTATTAATGTGTCTAGCAGCCCTGGCTTGGTTTGGCTCATCTAATCAATATTGACAGATGTGACTCAGTGTATGAGTGCAAATACTGTAAGGTATTTCTAGAGTGTAGCTCTATTATTGTTAGAATACTCTACTGAATCCGTTGCAGAATTATGTTGTAATTTGACATTGCCATGTGTTCCGTATTAACATATCACTAATATATCGTTAATATATAAGAACAGTGCGCCAGCACTGAAGAAAATTAAACCGAACGCAACATTTATTAAAAACATAAAATAATATATTATACTTTAAAACATTCAATTTTATTAATATAATTTTAATTGAAAGAAAACAAAAAATTATAAACTTTATTTATTTTTAACTTGCAGGATGAACCGACGAGCTCCGACCCCTTTAGCAATGCGACTAGTCCCGCTCGGCCCTCCAGGCGGCGGGGTAGCCGGGGAGAGCGGGACCCCATCACATCGAGCCCCGGCCGTGACCTGCCGCCATTTGAGGATGAGTCTGATCTGCTCGGAGAAGGGCCTGTCGAGGAGGAGGGTGACGGCGAGGAGCTGTTCGGAGAGAACCTTGAGAGGTAATGAATAAATTTAGTTTAAAAATTGATGGACATGTTTTGATGTATTGCTTTTGTTTATTTCATTTAATATGATTTATTATTTTAAAGTTGCATAGTCAAATGGTTTTGAGTTTCGGCCATTTTTCTGGGATAAATATATTAAATTAATTGTTATAATCTACCTTACCTTAGTCTGCAGTAACTTTGATTTTAAATGGGTGCCGGACCTCTGACACCATATGCTTATGCAGAAACAGGTTTATTAAATTGACTCAGTGTGCCCTTTTATGTGGCAACAAATTGTAGACGTGCCGGCTGGTGGTGTGGGTGGTGTAAATAGGTCAAATGAAAGCACTACAGGTAATGAAGGAAACAGGGTTAGAGTGAAAGTAAGAGAATGAGACTCTTCAATTTATTGGCTTATATAGGTTTTCTCAAGATCCAAGATGGCCGTGGTCACATGATTCCATCAATCAATCACAGTACAATGTAGTGGTCACATGACTTAATCCTCCAATTAGAATACAATGCAGTGGTCAATGATCATAACAATACCATGTGGGGGGGAGGGGGCATGTGAGGTGACTCTTCCAAAGACTGTTCTTAGTCAAACCCGGAAGTGACACTCCCTCTAAAGACTATTCAATTATACAAATTCTATACTCAATGAATAATAGTTTACCAATTTCACACATCCCTCATATGCCTTTGGGTTTTTATATTTTAACATTTATCATTATATAGACAGTTTGCAATTTATTATAGTCATTTCACCTCGGTTCACATGTATTAAATCGGACAATTTTACAAAATGCTTGATAACTGTGTTAGTATCTGATACGCAGCGAAGGAGGAAGAGGAAGGCGGAGGTGGAATTTACGAGCACTTTATTCAGAGTGCGAGGATAAGTAATACAGGCAATGCAAATGAACAAAGTACAATCAACAATCAATAGGAATCAAATCATCAAGAACAGGATAAAGTAGCATCGGGAGTCAATGTTGATCAGAGGAGATTCAAAGGGGAAGAGGAAGCCCCGAAGAACCCTCCACCAAAACGGAAGAGAGGGTGCGGGGAGCGGCACAATGGGCAAGGCGGGGGGGAGGTACGCATGTACCGCCCCCAAAGTCCAGGTGCCCTGCGCCATAATGTCTGCCAGGGGGACGCCGGGGCACTCGCATGCCTGGGCGGCTGTGGAGGGTGAAGCTGTCCGGGGCTGACACCGAGACGGTCCGAAGGGCGCCTCGGAGGATGGCTGTGAGGCTCCATGGGTCCAGCGGCTGGCCCGACGGCATGATGTATGCTTAATAACTGTGTCAGTATCTAAGTTAGGTATATAGAATCAAGTCTTAATCGGACTATGCAACCTTAAACGAAATCCCTCCCTCACGGTGTTCGCCAGAAAATAATTTGAGGGTATGCAGAATGGGGGCGGGGGTATGGAGGCTTTGTCTATGGCTACTTGAAGAACCTTTAAAAAGAAAGTATCCCATCAATTTCAGAGTACAGAGTGCCATTTGCCATTTTTTTCCTGAAATCCAAATGAAAGTATGTGTCGTTTTGAATTCCTAACAAAAACAGCCTGACAAAGCCCTTGAATTCCATATATTCACGTGTGTACGGACCCTGCATTTGTCTTGTAGGGACTACCGGGCGATCCCAGAATTGGATGTTTACGAGCGAGAAGTGCAGGATGAAGAGGACTACTCGGACCTCTCCATGAACGAGCGCATTGCTGCTGAGCGAGACATGCGGAAGCGTGATCGCGAAGAAGCCATGGCATCTGGACGCATGCGGCGAGGCATCCTCTATGGTGAATATTTGAATATGTTTTTACCATAAAGTTATAGTATGGTGTTTTTGGTTCGCATCCCTTAAGGAGGTAATCTTCCTGTCTGTACAACCAAATACGTCTTTTCAAACTAATGAATAAACAACTCGTGAAGTGTCTTAAGCAATTTGACATTTTAACAATAAGACCTAAACGACATTACATGGGATGCGTACAGATGTCATGGGAAGTGATCCCTTATAAAGATGCACGAGTTACACAGGTTATGACATCCTAGAGATATATACGAATACCTACAAGTATGTAGTATTCAAGTAATCTGCGAATTCAGTTAATGCCTAGATGATTGCAGGGCTGCCAACCAATACGATTTCTGCAGAATCATTACGATTTTCTCTCTCATTACGCCATTACGCCCGTAATCTGAAATATTACGATTTAAAAAAAAAAAAAAATATTTTTGTTGTGATGGGTGTATTTTCTATTTATTTATCTATCTTTCTTTTTCTTTTTTAATTCATGGTATTTGTTATCGTTAGTCTAGCAGTGCATTTAGCTCTCTTTTGATT
Source organism: Branchipolynoe longqiensis (assembly GCA_030323885.1). Lineage (NCBI taxonomy): Eukaryota > Metazoa > Annelida > Polychaeta > Phyllodocida > Polynoidae > Branchipolynoe > Branchipolynoe longqiensis. Next base: position 6,887,874 of record CM059186.1, on the reverse strand, counting down.
TTTTTTTTTTTATAGGCTTCTATTGTCCCTGTACTTCTTTCTTCTACTCCCAGTGTATTCCATTCCCTTGCCTTCATGTACTCGGTACTCCTCTCATATGATCTGTTTTTGGCTCTGTTTATTATCAGTGTGGGGCCATCACTGCCTCTTGGTGCCTTTTTTGTTACCTGCACCCTCCCAGGCTTCCTGGTCTCCCTGAATGCTGCTATTTTGAGATGTGATTTTCTCCTGTCCTTTAGTGTAGGAGGAGATAAATCATCAATTTTCTTAGTAAAAACTTACAGATAAATAAACATTAATAATATAAGTGACTTTAATGATACAGAACTGAAATATAATGTGTTATTTTCAATATAAGCTGAAAATATTGATGTGTTACAATATTATTATATTCATGAAATAAAATTTATTTGGAAAGTATAATCTTGAAACTTTCATGATGTACATAATATACTTGAATATTTTTTTTTACCAGCTTAAGTTAAAAAAAAAAATCAGTTTGGGAACACAATATCACATTCCTATGATGTTTGAGTATTATTAAACACAACAAAACTATTGAAATATATATGGGCCATACTCCGCGATTTACGCAAAAATCATTACTCTTTCCCATTTTCAAATGTTGGCAGCTATGTGATTGGTGCTCGATGCTAGTTTGTGCTTGCCTAATAATTGCTGGAAATTTTCCGGAAGTCAGCTTCCCATTTAAATTTAATTATTTGTCATCATAGGCAACTTCCATCACCAATAAATGTATATGTTTTGAATTTTTTGTTTAATTAATCAAAATATTAATTGGTGTAAATAGATATTAATGATGGATAATATTGTAGGCGGGTGAAAAGAAACACGACTAAAATTGCGCTGCCTTTGTAGAGGAGTCCGATGATGAGGATGAGCGACCATCAAGGCGGAGGCGGCTTGCCGAACGGGCTGCTGAGGGTGCGGAGGAGGAAGAGGTACAGTGGGACTATTTATTACCCGAGTCTGAAAATCATTACGCTGTCCATTGATATGGTCTCTTGGAATGAAAATACAATGAACTGTTTGAAATTGTCCCCTGTCAATCAAAGGTGACTTGCAAGATCATAACCAGACCAGGTGGCCGAATGAGGTGAGAGTCCGCTTCCTGGTTTGCAATTTATTTAAAGCTGCATAGTCCGATGAAGCATTAAATTTTCAAAACCAAAACAAATATCTAGATTTAATTCTACATATCTAACTTAGATACTGGTGAACTTTTTAAACATTTGCTGACACACAGAACGGAATACTGAGTCAATTTAATAGAAGCTGTTACTGCAGAAACCTATGGTGTCAGTTTTGGCATGCTTGACCAAATTAATTGAGCATTTTTGCACTTCAAATATCTCAAAAGTTGGCTATTTAAAATAAGTTACTTAAAACTAAAGGTAAGGTAGATTATAACAATCAATTTAATATATTTATCTCAGAAAATGACAAACTCAAAACCATCGAACTATGCAACTTTAAAAAAAACTATGGCGTAACTTTAAATTCTTGGACTGCAACCTAAGAGACTACCATTTGTTTCTATTTAGATGATTGAGAGTATTGAGAACCTGGAAGACATGAAAGGTCACTCAGTGCGCGAGTGGGTGTCCATGCTGGCCCCCAGGACCGAAATCTACAACCGCTTCAAGAACTTCCTTCGCACCTTCCTCGATGCGAAAGGCCACAATCTGTACAAGGAAAAGATTAGGCAGATGGTCGAAGGTATGTCTGCTCCAATACGTCACTTCCGAGATAACCAAGTTACGTGTCAACGCAACGATTAGTCATCTCCCTGGCCATGCTATCGCTTTGGGGGTGGGGGTGGGGGTGGGGGTGAAGCACGCTTTGGCACTGCAAACCGCTACACATAAATATATTAAGTGGTATTTTATTTTATGTATAATTTGTTTTGAATAGTTCTTACCACAATTTCACTGCAACCTCTGTGGCGGAGTGGACTTTTTTCTAGGTCGGATGCCTGATCTGAGGGTCGGCGGTTCGAGTCCCCGTGCCCCACCTCTGCCAATTTGGATTTCCACCGCTGTGTATAACTTACAGCGTCATCAAAGGCCGGTTGCTCTCATACCATGTCTATGTGGTGTGGGAGGTTAAAAATCCCTTGGGTCGGTAAAAGTGTAGGCCCGGGCCTTCTATCGACAAACTGGCCACAGCAGGAGCGTCCACATCGCGGCCCTGGTAATCAGCTATCTGATTGCAAATCCTGCTACCACCATCCACCACCGAGAGCACATCCCACGAATAAAGATCATACCTCTGCTCGAAAATCCCTTGAGATAACTGGTGGAAGGACACGGTGAAGAAGAACTGCAACCTAATTCAAAAACAAATATAGGGCAAGAACCCACGATACTATGTGTAGTAGTCTGCACTGTCCTCTCAGGCAAGAAGCCACATACACAGGTAGGTGTGGATAGGGTGGTGACATCAGGGTGCCTAGGTGGTGTAATGGCACACTGGCCCGGAATGCAATAGATGTGGAATCGATTCCTGCTCGAGGCACATAATTTTCCCTTTTATCAACCCCCCCCCCCATGACACTGGCGCCGTGACCAGGATACTATACACGCTATGTGCAGTATTGTTGGTGAACCTACCCTGTGCATGTATGTAAGTGCATTGCCTGTCTGTATGTAATTGTAAGCACTAAAAAGACTTACAATTCCAGGGAGACGAGTGTAGTAGTCTGCACTGACCTCAGGCAAGAAGCCATATAGATGGTAGGCATGTATAGGGTGGTGACATCAGGGAGCCTAAGTGGCCTGGAATGCAACATATGTGGGTTCGATTCCCACTCCAGGCGCAATATTTCCCATTTTCATCACTCCCCCCGTGATATATGTTGAGGGCCTATTTTGAACGATAGGACTGAGGGACTGTAAACAAACCGTGTCACAGCTTTAGTTCTTTCTCAGGGATCTGACATTCTTATACTGGTTTGACATGATATCTTTCCGTTTTTAAGCGGATTTCCGATTTTTTCTACAGCCTAGGGGTATTTTTGATATAGGTGTAAACGGAAATTTGCCGCCAGGATAATAATCTCGGCTTGATTTCTGCTCTTTTGTTTGTATGCCTGAAACCACTATCATCCCTGCAAAGATTACTCTATTACTCTCTTGTCGAGATGTTTATTGAGGAATTTGATAAATGTACTACATGGGACACCTGTCTAAAAGACAGTATTGACCATACAGTTAACTCCTTTTGTCACTGTTGCGAGTTCAGCAGTTTGGTGTGAATGCCAAATTTATTTAGCATGTTTCCGCTTAAATTTCTAATTGTTTTTTTGTTGTTTTTTTTTTGTGTTTTGGTTTGTTTTTGGTGGTGTTGTTGTGGGGTTTTGGGTGGGGGGTGGTGAGCGAGGAGCAGTTGCTTGTGATTGAAATTTTCCCATGTCAATCAACGAATGTAAAAAAAAAAAAAAGGAGGGGGGAAGAAAGAAAGGTTAAACAAATTACTGCTTCCTTTTTGCAGCAAACAGGGAGAGTCTGATAGTGGATTACAACGTCCTGGCTTCCCAGGAACAAGTGCTCGCCTACTTCTTGCCCGAAGCACCCACTGAGATGCTTAAGATCTTTGACGATGCGGGTAAGGATGTGGTGCTGAGCATGTACCCGCGTTACGACCAGATCGTCAAGGAGATCCACGTGCGCATCTCGGACCTGCCCCTTATCGAGGACATCCGCTCACTCAGGTGGGTCACCTCAGGTTTCCGTCATTTAGCCACTCTTGATGTCATCGCATCATTTCATCCTCACAACAGGATACCACCTGCATCATTTCATCCTCACATCAGGATACCACATGCATCATTTCATCCTAACAGCATTATACCACCTGCATCATTTCATCCTCACAGCAGGATGCCACCTGCATCATTTCATCCTCATAGTAAGATGCCACCTGCATCACATCGTCCTCACAGCAGGATACCACCGTCGTCATTTCATCCTCATAGTAAGATGCCACCTGCATCACATCATCCTCTCAGCAGGATACCACTGCATCATTTCATCTTCATAGTAAGATGCCACCTGTATCACATCATCCTCACAGCAGGATGTCACGTGCTTCATTTGATCATCTAAGTTAGATATGGAGGATCAAATCTAGATAATTATTTTGGGTTTGAAATTTTAATGCTCCATTGGACTATGCAGCTTTAAATGTTTAAAATAAAAGAATAAAATTCGACTTAATATACTAGTTTACCAATTATAGCTTCTACCAGACGGGATGAATGAGTCCGAATGAGTTAGAGCGCCCGGTCTCCCGTGTTTGTAGATCGTGGGGTCGAACCCTGGTCGAGTCAAACCAATGATGTAAAAATTGATACCTGTCGCTTCCTAGCCTAGCGCTCGGCATTATTAGGATAGGACAAGGACTGGTTGGCTCAGTGTCAGGATAATGTGACTGGGATATCAGGTCATGGTGCTGGTGGCCTGGTCTTCCAGTGGGGCAGCACTATAAAGTCACCATGACTGCGCACTGTCACAATTCGGTACCCATCCTGATATGACCTTAGATGTTGCTAGGATGTAAAACAAACAAACAAATCCTCTCTTTTAGTTTGGAGTAACTCTTGTTATCGTATCCTCCGCAGACAGTTGCATTTGAACCAGTTGATCCGGACCAGCGGTGTGGTGACTAGCACGACTGGAGTACTGCCGCAACTCGCAATGATCAAGTACGACTGCAGCAAGTGTAACTTTGTGCTCGGACCCTTCTACCAGAACCAGAACCAAGAGGTGAAACCTGGGACGTGTCCAGAATGTCAGTCGTTTGGCCCCTTCGAGATCAACATGGAGCAGGTAGGCAATCGTGCGGTGTGCTGGGATGAAAGATCTCCACAGTTTTGGACTGGACGCTGTGGCCGAATCAGTAAAGCGCAGGCTTTCCATGCGGATGGTCGGGAGTTCAAATCCCAGTCGAGTCAAAGCGATGACTTATAAAATTGATACTGGTCGCTACCTAGCCTGGTGCTCAGCATTACTAGGATAGGGCATGGACTGGTTAGCACAAAATCAGGATAATGTGACTGGGACATGTGCAAGCAGCCTGGTCTCCCAGTGGGGAAGCACCATAAAGTCCCCATGAGTGCACACTGTCATAATTCGGTACCCATTCAGATATGACCTTAAACGTTGCTAGGACGTAAAGCAACAAGAAGCAAACAAAGCATCCGTGATTTTGCAGATTTTCACGCTTTCTTTGCAAATCTATGATTTGTGTTGTTTCTAACATATCAACGACTTAAAATCCCATTAAAGAAACAATTTAATTTGACCTTTTTATCCTCTCCATCTACTACCTAATATAAACACTTGAAGCAGTTAACGCAAGCTAGCGATGGCCAATGTTGGGTTGGCGACAGGCTGTAGTTGGGGTGACAGTTGGGGCTATGTTGGGCTTCCCGTAAACTCAATTTTTGTTGAATTTTCGCAGAAATGGTGAAATTCTCTTATTGGCGTACCACTATCGGGGTATTGTGGAAAATGCCAGAAGTCAGGTTTCATCCAATACTTTCATAGCATTATCCTAGCTCTATTCCACTGATCAGTCAGTAAAGACTATCCTTGGAGAGCATTCCTCTGTTCTTGTTCTGACTTGTATTTTCCCATCTTGACAACGATTTTACCTGTTTTTCTCTGCGATCACTTTCACTGTTTCAGTCTGGAATTTTGTTTAATGATATTGGAGAATGTAAGGCAATGCATTTACTTTACATTTGTTACTCTATATTTGTTACTCTTTAGACCCTTTACAAAATGTACCAAAGAGTGACAATCCAGGAGAGCCCTGCCTATATTTACTTTGCATTTGTCACTCTGTATGTTTTTACTCTTTAGACCGTCTACAACAACTACCAAAGAGTGACAATTCAAGAGAGCCCTGCCTATATTTACTCTGTATTTGTTACTCTATATTTTTACTCTTTAGACCATCTACAAAAACTACCAGAGAGATAATTCAAGAATGCCCTGGACGAAACCATGCCTATATTTACTCTGCATTTGTTCTATATGTTTAAACCATCTACACAACCTATTAAAGAGTGACAATGCATTTGTTACTCGACATGTTCTTACCTTTAAACCATCTACAAAAGCTGCCAAAGACTGACAATCCAGGAGAGCCTTGGACGAAGCCTTGTCTATATTTACTCTGCATTTGTTACTCTATAGACCCCTTTCAATGTTTATAAACATCGTGTATGCGCGCCCAGCTTGGCTGCAGAACGAAGGCACACTGCCATTGAGTTTGCCGGTACGCACAGTGCAAAACGTTTATTCAAAATTAATAGAAATGCAGAACCCTAACCTTATGAATTTAATATAAGGTAGGGCTATGTAATAAGAGAGAGAGACGAATTTATGTAATAAGAGAGAGAGATGAATTTAATATAATCTATTTGTTGAATTTGTTTTCTATATGTGTTCTAAGCGGTTTGTGTCTAGGTGTGGTTTTAAAGATATTTAACTTTTTCTGTATGAAGTTTGCTCACGGCCATTGACAATGCATTGAGTTTGCCGGTACTCGCAGTGCAAAACGTCTATTTTTTATTAAAAAATAATAGAAATGCAGAAGCCTAACCTTATGAATTTAATATAATCTATTCGTTGAATATGTTTTCTATATGTGTTCCAAGCGGTTATCGTGTGTCTCGGTGGTGTGGTTTTAGAGATATTTCACTTTTTCTGTCTGAAGATTGCTCATAGCCATTGAGTTTGCAGTGTGACAGTGTGTCGTCCTGCAGCCAAAAGGCGCATGCACTGACCTAGATACCTATGCTGATGTCATATGAAATAGGTCGATATGTTTTAACTCCTTAGACCATCTACAAAAACTACCAAAGAGTGACAATCCAGGAGAGCCCTGGCAAGGTGCCAGCCGGTCGCCTTCCTCGCTCTAAGGACGCAATCCTGCTCGATGACCTGGTCGATATGTGTAAACCAGGAGATGAAATTGTGAGTATTTCATGTGCAGGGAAAAGTTCATTACTAATCGTCTTCTTGATTTTGGTCCGTATGTGTGCCCACTGGGATGGCTGAATGAGTTGATCGTTCGTCCGCTTCCCGTTCTGGTAGGTCGTGGGATTCGAATCCTTTGGATTTGAACCCTGGCCGAGTCCAAACATTGACTTAAAAAATTGATACTTGTCTCTACCTATCCTGGCGTTCAGCATTACTAGAAGGTCCATTCGGGGCCTGGAAAGTCTTGAACTTCATTTCCCCCATTTGAAGGCCTTGAGAAAGATTGAATTTAACCAATTTTGGGTAAATACTCTCAAAAAGCCTTGAATACCATTAAACTGTCCCCACTGATCTAAATTAGTCCAAAATCGCCATTCACCATTGTTGCTTTTTCCTGTAAACCAAATGAAAATAGTCTTGATTTCCTATATATAAAAAAAACAACAGCCCTGAAATAGCCTTGAATTCCATATCTTCACATGTGTATGGATCCTGTACTGGGCATTGCAAGGAGCAGTGGAATGAGGAAGACCAATTGTCCGCGATTGAAATTTCCCCTGCTTAATCAACTAATGTACAAACAAAACTGAAACAAAAATTGATATGTCCAGGGTGTTGCGATTTTATTGATGAATTTTTATATCTGGGGATAAAAGATTTCTGCGATTTCGCAAGTTTCCGCCATTTTTGATAATCGGCGATTTCTGATTATCATAACATGTTTGGACAATTTCACACCTCATAAGATATCCATCTGGTCCATTTCTGGCAGTTTCTCAATCTATTACTTAACAATCACAACATACTAGGAATGTGTGATGGCAGTTGGTGGGTCTGTGGTTGTCGGTCAGAATTTCCTTCATAACATGTGGATATCTGCAATAAAAAAAATATATCGAAAACCTGTACCGTAACATAAAAATATCCAATATATTGAAGAAAAAACCCTATTTTTTAGGAACTGACCGGTGTGTATCACAATAACTACGATGGTTCGCTGAACACAGCCAATGGCTTCCCAGTATTCGCCACCGTCATCCAAGCGAACCACATCTCCAAGAAGGACGACAAGCTGGCAGTTGGTGCACTCACAGACGATGACGTGAAGGCCATTATCGCCCTTTCTAAGGATGAGCGCATTGGCGAGCGGGTATGTACAAGGAATCAAATCAGCCTGTCGAAACAAGATTCACCTGGCCAAGGACCATGACCAAGCCCCAATGGCTTAAACAGGGTTCCCAGGCATCCTGGAAAACCTGGAAAATAACAAATTCATTTTCCAGGCTTGGAAATGTCCTTGAATTTTACAAAGTATAGAAATGTCCTGGAAAAAAATACTGCCTGAGAAAAAAATGAACATAATGAGGTCCCCAATATCATTTTAAAGCTTGTGTCTGGTCCAATTAGGGATGAGGACCACTTTGGGGGACCAATTAAGGGGACCACATTTTTATTTGAATAGCCTTGCAGGAACAAAATAAATAATGTATTTACCATAAAACACCGCCTATAAGACACGTCTAATAGCCTGAAACTGAGGTTTTGGGTAAGAATCTGGAGGCCAAAATTGTGTGTGTCTTATAGGCGGGGTTTTTAAGAAGAAAAATTGTGGTATTTTTTTAGCAGGAAATGAAGCCAAAAAGGGGGTGGGTCTTATAAACGGGGTGCTTCTTATAGAGGGCTTTTACGGTATATACCATTTATTTAGTTAATAAAAATAATCACCAATACGTTAAAAGCTTTAAAAATGGGACCACTAAAAGTCATGATATCCGATGTTTGTTAAAATTTAAATAAAAGTGGGTGATCGGACAGTTAGAAGGGGTGAGGAGGTTGTACGATAAAAAATGTCAATTAGTCATTGAATAAATATGCTATGCTTTTTCACACACATCTTGAATTATTACCCTTAAATCTTGTATACTTTGTCCTAGAAAATGGTAATTTTGTCCTGGAAATGTCCTGGAAAATAACATTTCGATGGCTGTGGGAACCCTGTTAAAGCTGCCTAGTGTGATGAAAGATAACATTTTCGAAACCAAAGCAATTATCTAGATTTTATTATAAATATCTAACTTAAATACCGGAGCACTTATTAGGAATTTTTGCTGCATAGAAGGGGACACTAAGTCAATTTAATAGAATCTGTTTCTGCTGAAGCCTATGGTGTCACACTTGATGTGCTTGCCAAAATGAATTTTACATGTTTGTTCTTCAAGTATACCTGTTTTATGATTTCAGGTCTTTGCCAGCATGGCGCCTTCAATTTATGGCCACGAAGACATCAAGCGAGCGATTGCTTTATCATTGTTTGGCGGTGAGCCTAAAAACCCTGGTGGCAAGCACAAATTGCGTGGAGACATCAACGTGCTGATCAATGGTGATCCTGGTACGGCTAAATCGCAGTTCCTCAAGTATATAGAGAAGACTGGACCGAGAGTCGTGTTCACGACTGGCCAAGGCGCTTCCGCAGTCGGTCTGACTGCATACGTCCAGCGTAACCCGGTCTCGCGTGAGTGGACCCTTGAGGCAGGAGCCCTCGTCCTGGCCGATAAGGGAATCTGCCTTATCGATGAGTTTGACAAGGTAAAGAGGACAATCGTCAGAATGATAATGATAGTTGTGATAGTAATCAGTTATTACCTGATATTTGGGCATGTGAAGCCTGCAGAATGTCGGGTGAGGAGTGATCAGGGTTTGCTTGCGTCACTGAAAGTCTTGAATTTAGATTTTAGGGTTCGAGTACTCTCAAATGTTCTGGAATTTACCTGTATTTTCTAAAGTGTTCTTAAATGGAACAAGACAGCATTTCACAAACGGCTCTAAACCAAAACCAAGCAGTCCATTGGTTGTCAGATGCTGGACATTGGCAGCTGTGGCCTCCACGTTACCAACGGTGCCTTAAATCGTTGCTGCGAAGCATCAGGATGGGATGTTCAGTCTGTGCTGCATTCTGTCCACTCTCTTCAACGTGATACCATCAGTATATGCAGTTTTCTTTATTTTGAGATTTAGTTTTTATGGGTTATTTGCGTGTCTCATTAAAAATTTTACTTGAATGTTTTTGAATCTGCTGGTCAACTTTTTGTATGAACTCTGGGAGTGATGGAGGTGAAGCTGAGGTCAAAATGGTTTCCTGTAGTCTGAAGATTTCGAACCCGGCATTTATTTGTGTAACAGGCATGACAGATCTTTAAGATTTCGCCGATTTCTGCAATTAAAAAAAAGAAAATTCTGTCCTTTGTGTCTTTTGTAAAATATCATTGCTACCCCCAGCTATACCTCCTCAGTCACCTCTACCTCCATCGTCACTGCCACCACCTCTTCCTCTTCCTCTTCATCTTCCTCTTCCTCCTTCCTACTCTTCCTTTTCCTCCACCACCATCACCACAACCACAAGCAATATCAATATAGGTATCAGTATCATCACAGGTACAGATCCTCATCAGTTTCGACATTCTGTGAACACTTTAATGCGAACAGCTAACAAGCTCCAATGTCGTATCTTTGTTTCAGATGAATGATGCGGACCGCACAAGTATTCACGAGGCGATGGAGCAGCAGAGCATTTCCATCTCGAAGGCGGGCATCGTGACTTCGCTGCAAGCACGCTGTGCAATCATTGCAGCTGCTAACCCGATTGGCGGGCGTTACGACCCATCACTGACCTTCTCTGAGAACGTGGACCTCACCGAGCCCATCCTGTCTCGTTTCGACATCCTCTGTGTTGTCAGGGACACCGTTGACCCAGTACAGGTCAGTGTCTGTTGATTTTGTTGTTGCTTATTGCAGGGTCCGTACGGGGACTTTACTTCCCCGATTTGAAGGCCTTGAAAAGCATTGAATTCCATTAATCCACTGATCTAAATTAGTCTGAAATTGCCATTCACTATTGTTTTTTCCTTGAAATCCAAATGAAAATAGTCTTGAATTCCTATCAAAAACAGCCTTGAAAAGCCTTGAAATAGCCTTGAATTCCATAATTTACACATGTGTACGGACCCTGTTATTGCTTTAGTTATCTCGCTATGGCCTTCTAGCGAAATGGATGTCAGTCTTCTGTTCCTTCCCTTCAAAATTCAGGGATTCATGAAACCCCCCCCCCCCACCCTCCTGCCAAAAATAAACCAACCCTAAAGCCCCCCAAAAAACAAAAAAACAAAACATTGAAAAACAAAACCCCCCCCCCCCCCCCAAAAGAAAACTCCACAAAACCTCCACCCCCCAAAAAACAAAAACTCCAACAAATCTCCCGTCCCCCCCCCCCCAAAAAAAAGAGAAAACACAACCAAAAAAACAACCCTCACACCTGAATGTGTAAAATAAATCAAATTTGAACACCTTCCTCTGTACCTCCTTCTTATCCTGGAAATCTACCCAGTCCTCCCCGCCCCATCATCTCCCCTGCCCGCACGCATGCACGCACGCACGCACACACACACGCGTACACATACACGTACACGTACACACAAACGTACACCTGGAATATTCGGTCTGAAAGGCCTCCACGATTTCACCGAATTCCGTGAGTTTTGTTAATCAGCGACTATTTTTTTGTATATTTCCATTATGTATAATGTGCATAATATGTATTATATATAATATATATATACAGTGAAACCTCTCTAAATCGACCGACCGTGGCACCGACTTTAAATGGTCCATCTAGGGAGGTTGTCGGTTTAGGGATTTCAAAAAAATTCGTTACAATGGTATTTTATGGGCGATCATTTTGAGACCCAAACAAAGCGATCGATATAGGGGAGTGGTCGATCTATAGAGGTGTTCGGTTAGAAAGCATTTACTGTATATAATAAATATATGTAATATATATGTAAGTTAATGCGCATGCAGATAGATGGCGCCACAATTGGCCTGAGGTTGGAAGAGGATGCCAGTCGATGACCAGTAATAATAAGAACACTACAGTAGATGACAGGCTGGAGAATAGTATAACAGGAGTAGAAAGCTTCCGATTAATTATACTCGTATAATGCTTAGACATCACATATAATATGTATTTTGTAATATGTATACAAAATATATTTGATCAGTTAGTAACTATGTCGAATGTTCCAGGACGAGCGTCTGGCCAGGTTCGTGGTTGGCAGTCACATCAAGCACCACCCAACAGCTGTCGAAGATGAAAACAAGGAGCCGGTAAGTTTTGAACCACTTCACCGCATCTTTTGTTTTACGCAGCAAACTAGCAATCACGATTCATAATAAGCTTTGCAATGACCTCTTTAGGCTTTTGTTATTGTCCTTTTTAAATTGATTAAATGTGCATGTTTGAAAACTTGACCTTCATCGTGTTGCTATTTTCACCATCTATTGTACGTGTTACCTTTAATATAGCGATGTTTTCTGCTCAGCCGAATGACACATGTATCATATGAATTCGACAGAATATAGTTCCATTGTGAATAGCGAAATAGCTTATCATGTATGATTTTTTTTAAAGACTCGATTGTACATAATTAGAGTGGTAATATTCATCATATGTGGGCGGGGTGATTTCGGATCACCCTCACCCTTCGGCTTTGACCCATTCGAAATCACTGACCTCTCGCTTGTACTGTTATAAATATGTATGCATACATGATGATCTATGCATATGTAGCATCTTATTTTTCGACTAGAGCGCTGGGTTCTCATGTGGAAGGTCAGGATTCAAAACCCAGCTGAATCAAACCAATAACTTAACAAATTGATACATGTTGTGACCCAGCCTGACACTCAGCATTACTAGGGTAGGGCAAGGACTGGTTCTGTATCAGGATAATATGACTTAAGTGGAGTATCGGGTCATGGTGCCGGCAGCATGGACTTCCAGTGGGCTAACACTTTAAAAGTCGGCATGAGTGCACAGTCACAAGTTGGTACCCGTCCTGATATGACCTTAGAAGTTGCTAGGATGTAAAACCCCAACAAGCAAACATATCTTTCGACTATAATATCTGATAGCCAGCTTACAAACAGTACGATATGCAATTTGCCACTTTGATCTGTTTCGCGAAGGAGGTGTTAAAACCCAATAAGCAAACATCTCTTGACTATAATAGCCGCTTGCCAACTTACGAACAGTTAGCTCTGCAATATGCCGCTTTGTTCTGTTTTGTGAAGGAGGTGCTGGAGAACACAACTTCAGTGGACCTGGTGCCACAGGAGCTGCTCAAGAAGTACATCATCTATGCCAAGGAGAAGGCGCACCCGAAGCTGCACGGCATGGACCAGGACAAGGTGTCGCGCATGTATTCGGACCTGAGGCGCGAGTCCATGGTGAGCTCTGCGCTTGCGCATGAATGAGTCCTTCGCTCAACTTCCTCCTTCACTCAACTTCCTCCTTCACTTCCTCAATTATTCGCTCCTTCAATCATTCACTCCTTCACTCAGTCTGTCACTAAATCACTTCATGTCACCCACTCATTTCACGTCACCCACATCACTCACTCACTCAACTCACGTCACTGACTGACTGACTCACTGACTCAACTCACTCACTCACTCACTCACTCACTCACTCACTCACTCACTCACTCACTCACTCACTGTCATTAAGTCACTTCTCCACGTCCCCCCTTCCCCACTCCTTCACTCCCTCCTGAACTTCCTCCAAAAATCGCTCTTTCCTTCACTCCCTCCCTCCATCATTCCCTTACTCTCTTACTTCCTCATTCACTCATTCTCTTCCTGTCTCATTCACTCATTCCCTTCCTGTCTCACTCTCATTCCCTTCCTGTCTCACTCATTCCCTTCCTGTCTCACTACCTCACTCACTCTCTCATTCCTTCGCTACGTCACTTCACTCCCTTATTAAATCATTACCTCACTCCTTCCCTGTCACTCCTCCCTCAATCCATAATAAAAAGAAGAGAAGTAGTTAATAATTGGTGTCAATCATAGAGAAGTAATTAACAATTGGTTCTAGTCATTGAGAAGTAATTGATAATTGGTACCAATCATGGAGAAATAATTAATAATTGGTGTCATTCATAGAGAAGTAATTAATAATCGATGACAATCATAGAGAAGTTATTAATAATTAGTTTCTATCATTGAGAAGTAATTAATACTTGGTGCCAATCATTGAGAAGTAATTAATACTTGGTGCCAATCATTGAGAAGTAATTATTAATTGGTGACAATCATAGAGAAGTAATTAATAATTGGTGCCAATCAATGAGAAGTAATTAATAATTGGTGCCAATCATTGAGAAGTAATTAATAATCGGTGACAATCATAGAGAAGTAATTAATAATTGGTTCAAATCATAGAGAAGTAATTAATAATTGTTGCCACTCCCACTCATAGAGAAGTAATTAATAATTGGTGCAAAAGATAGAGAAGTAAATAATTGGTGCCACTCATTGAGAAGTAATTAATAATTGGTGCCAATCATGAAGTAATTAATAATTGTTGTCATTCATAGAGAAGTAGTTAATAATTGGTGCCGATCACAGAAGTAATTAATAATTGGTGCCAACCCTAGAGAAGTAAAGAATAATTGGTAACAATCATAGGAGAATAATTCCATGTCACTTACAAAAGCACCTTAAAAGAAACTCGCCACAGCCTTGTAGTAATCTTGTAGCTTTATTCCAACTACTAAATGATTGATATTCAAAGACTGGTGTTTAAAAAAAATATGTTGATAACATATTTTGACAGATTGCTTTCCATGACAACGCCGACAACCCCTATTAACCTTAACATTGCGAGAGTAATGGACAAAGTTAAAATAAGTCAGATTTCATTGGTTTTTGTTGTTAGATGTGACTAATGTCTGTTTGTGTGTTTGATGTTAGGCGACTGGGAGTATCCCAATTACTGTACGCCACATCGAGTCGATGATTCGGATGGCGGAGTCACACGCACGTATCCACCTACGTGACTATGTCAACGAGGATGATGTCAACATGGCCATCCGCATCATGCTGGAGTCGTTCATCTCTACGCAGAAGTTCTCCGTCATGCGCAGCATGCGAAAGGTATGCTGCGAACTCAATTAAAACAGGCCTAAATGCTAAGATAGCTGGATTAGTTGTATTTGAGTTACCTGTCCTGATATGACCTTATATGTTGCCAGGACGTAAAGCAACAAACAAACATGTATTTGAGTTATGTGTAGTATGAAAGGAAATAGGCAAATATCAGGAATGTTAGTTGAGTTGAATAGGTGTGGTTGAATTAGAGTAGCTTGAGCGGCTTGGTAACCCTTTGTATAGTAGTAAAGAAGGTGGTTTTACACCGGGACTTTCATAATACTTAAACTGGCACTGCAAGACCAGCTTAGACATTTCTTTCACTATTTCTCAGTTTGGAGATCAGATATTTTTCACTTGTTGCTTTTACATTTATTCAGGTGAATGATATCTGTTGGTTACAATTTATTGCAATTTGTTAGCTATTTTATTTAAAATAAAAAATGGTGAAATCATTGCATGCAAATATCTCCTGCTATCCCAAACTAGAATAGAGCATTATGTATCCACTACTGATTTGTTGGGCTATAACTTTGCAGCTAACTTGGTACAGTATAACCCCGTTAAACCAAACTTGAAGGGACCATAGAAATTTGTTCGGATTAACTGATCATTGGTCTAACTAAGCTTCGACTTCGACTTGGCTTTGGCAAAAATGTGGGTGCATTATGAATGTAATATACAATGTATGTGGACACTTTGATTATTGTTTTTTATGTATATACAATATAACCCCGTTAAACCAAGCTCGGTTAAACCAAACGATTAGTTAATCCAAACTTTGTTTGGCGGCCTGCAAAATACTACCATTTATCATATAAAAAAGTCAGTGGGGTCTCAGATGACCGTATAACCATATGACAGTTTGGTTTAACTGTACCGGAAGTGGCCCTGGGGCCCGACAATTTTGTTTGGATTAACCAATAATTTGGATTAACCGACTTTGGTTTAACCAACTTTTTTATATGATAAATGGTAGTATTTTGCCGGGCCGCCGAAAAAAGTTAATGGATTAACCCATCATTTGGTTTAACTGAGCTTGGTTTAACGGGGTTGTACTGTATCAGGATTGACCTTAGATGTTGCCAGGACATAAAACTGCAACAAACAAACAAATGGTATCAGGATGTGTATGGCACCTACTAATGACAAAGCACTACCCGTGTATACTGACAGTGTGTCACATTTTGGTGAGATGTCCTCACCTACAACCAGTTAGAGATGATGTATTTGGAAATGAGGGTGATGGAGTCGTTCCGATTCCATCCGCAACTCATTATTAAATCTTTTAAGGAAGCTGGTTCACCAAAAAATTCATTTTCAATTTTTAACTTAAATTCTTTTACTCTTGATTTTGTTTATCATATAGCACATGTGATTTTACCACAGTTGTACGCTCTTTTGGCATACATTTCTGTGCTCTATTTTACCTGTTTGAAATGTAATTTTTACTCAGATATATTTAACCACTATGACTCCCAATAGCCGATGTTTACTTTTTGGGCTGGGCGGGGGGGGGGGGGTGTTAAACAAACAATCAAACAAACAAATACTTACGACAAGTACTGACGAGGCTCAACGTTGGTAAACTTTTGTGAGCAGATGAGAACCATTGTTTCCAATGTGATATTGACCGAATCACAATGCTCAAAATGAAATAATCAAATGTCGCTTGTGTTGCATGCCACCCATGTCTGTTCCCAAGCTAACCCGGCGTTCCTCACCTCTCCAGACTTTCTCACGCTATCTCGCCTTCCGCCGAGACAACAATGAGCTGCTGCTGTTCATGCTGAAGCAGCTGTCGCAGGACCAGATGGCCTTCCAGCGCAACCGCTATGGCACGGACCAGGAGGTGATCGAGATCTCCGAGAACGACCTGGCAGACAAGGTACGCATTGTGTGTCGTGTATCCGCTGGGCGAAGGCTTGATTGCTTGTTATATTGGGTTTTCTTACTCAGGGTCTGTATGGGGCATGGAAAGTCTTGAACTTCATTGGCGCCATTCCAAGGCCTTGAAAACCCTTGAATTTAACCTAGATTTGGAAATTAGTCTTGAAAAGCCTTGAATTCCATTAAACTGTCCCCACTGATCTAAATTAGTCTGAAATCGCCATTCCCCATTGTTCTTTTTCCTGAAATCCAAATGAAAATAGTCTTGAATTCCTATCAAAAGCAGCCTTGAAATAGCCTTGAATTTAGCATCTTCACATGTGTATGTGAGTTTATCTTCATGTTATTTATTAAACTGTTAAATTGCTTCGATACATTTGTTAGTTAGCTATTGTTAGTTTGCAGCGATTCATTTGGGTGTAAAAACAGGAACATCACCCTCTTGGGGATTGCCAACCAAAGGCCCTCTACAATATTTAATGGATAAATAAATATCAAATCAAAATGGAAGTTACTCCAAGTGGTAGCGGGCTACCACTCAGATTTTATTTGCTCTCTCATCCTCTTCAACAATTTCAAGCCCTCTGCCCTCTTCCCTCTTCCCTCCCGTCTCCCCGACTCCACTGGAATCCCTGGATATTTATCGTAGACCGGACGTGGTGGCTGAATCGGTAGAACGCAGGCCTCCTCTGCAGATCAGGAATTTGATTCCCGGTCGAGTCAAAGTAATGACTTATAAAATTGATACTTGTTGCTTCTTAGCCTGGTGCTCGGCATTAATAGGATAGGGCAAGGACTGGTTGGTTCAGTGTCAGGATAATGTGACTGAGTGGGATATCAGGTCAAGGTGCTGGCAGTCTAGTCTCCCAGTGGGGCAGCACTATAAAGTCATCACGAGTGTGCACTGTCACAAGTCGGTACCCGTCCTGATATGACCTTAGATGTTGCAAGGACGTACAATTCTAACAACTAACTGTCATAGAACTTCCACGGTGTGAGACTTGACCTTCATTTCTTACAGGCCCGCCAGATCAACATCCACCAGTTGGCCACCTTCTTCGAAAGCGACATCTTCAAGGAAAACCGGTTTACGCATGACAGTAAGCGTAAACTGATCATCCAAGCCGTATAGATGGATCCACTGCAACTACTTGACCTCGATCGACTGCATGTAATTGACCTAACTGGAAGCAGTTGTTTTGATCAATCGGTGTTGCAGACTTCTTCGCATCACTGTTATTATTCCATTGTAACTCTGCCACTGGCAAGTGCACTCACCAAGTGAAGCGAAAGTTTATATTGGATGGGATGGGAAGCTGGAAGCGATTTAGATATGATGAATTAAACAAATATAATGGTGACAGTTTCAGCATATTGTAAATATATATTTTTGTACATGGATAAGCGAAGTGTTGGGTTGAATGAAGTCTCCATTAGCAAGTAGTCGGGTGGGATTTGTCCGATTGAAAATATATTTTGATCTTGACTGTATACTTGGGTCTACCCATCGGTAAGAGCACTGGCTTCCCGTGTGGAAGGTATGGGAGGTCGAATCCTGGCTGAGTCAAACCAATGACTTACACAAGATACGTGTCGCTACCTAGCCTGGTACTTGGCATTACTAGGATATGGCAAGGACTGGTTAGCCCAATATCAGGATAATGTGAGATATTGGGTCATGGTGCCAGCGGCCTGGTTCACAAGTCGACACCTGTCCTAATATGACTAGATGTTGCTAGGATGGTAAACTCCAACAAACAAGCAGCCTGCTGGTTTTGTATGTGCATGTTTCATTCAGTAGGTGTGCGCTGTAAATAAACTTTGTAACAGACCTCCGTTGACTTTGCATATTTATTTAAAGCTGCGTAGTCCGATGAAAACATCACATTTTTTAAACCAAAGCAGTGATCTAGATTTTATTCTACATATCTAACTTGGACACTGGTGCACTAATCAAACGTGTCACCACATAGAACAGAACACCAAACCAATTTATAGAACCTGTTACTGCAGAAACCTGGAGACGCAGTTTTGGCATAGTTGCCAAAATTAAGTTAGTACATTTGCACTTCGAATATCTCAAAAGTTACTTCAAACTAAAGTGAGGTAGATTATATATCTATCTCAGAAACTAAATCGTCGGACTATGCAACTTTAACAATCTAATTTTCTCATGATATTGGCACTTTTCCAGTTTGTGATATTCCCCTGTAATGTTCAAATTACATCACACTTATTTATCTAGGTGTCAGAGCTTCAATAAATACAAACCATGCAAATGAGGTGCTACCACAAAATACTACACATTTCATACAAACACCGTTACAACGAGGTGCTCTCCCAAGAAATATTC
This sequence comes from Branchipolynoe longqiensis, assembly GCA_030323885.1. Lineage (NCBI taxonomy): Eukaryota > Metazoa > Annelida > Polychaeta > Phyllodocida > Polynoidae > Branchipolynoe > Branchipolynoe longqiensis. The sequence goes on along the minus strand of CM059186.1, from coordinate 6,868,632 downwards.
AAAAAAATATGTGCATAAGCTGTAGAGATACCATTAACTTCCTATAGCTATTACAGCTGCATAGTCTGATGGAATCATAACCTTTTTGAAACAAACAATTATCTAGATTTTATTTGACATACGTAACTTAGATATTGGTGCACTTATTGTGGCAGAGGAATCAATTTAATACTCTTTCTGTATAGCCAGTGTGCATGCCAACATTAATTTGGCTTTGTTTCCACTTCAAAATTGGCCATTTAAAATAGGTGAGTTACAGGTAGAATGAGTGCCATTGATGAGATTGTGCGTTATTTCACATTGAAAGACGCGATCCTCCACCTTCCCCTCCTATTCCTAGGTTGCTTGGCCTGCCACCTCTTATTGGCTGCTAGCATTTCCCGCTCTTTCGCTCATTGGAACAGACTCCAGCCTGCGTTACCTCGCTTCCTAATGAGCTGGCGACTCGAGCAAAATTTCCACCCACCCACTTAACTTCTTTTTATTTCACCCACATCTGTCTTAGTTGATTAAATCTTTTTTTTTTTTTACTTGGGCCGTGTTCAACGTACCCCTTGGGGAAATTCTTGACGTCACGCTAGTCTGAACGACTAGCTGGTGGGTGCCTCGAAAATGTCGGCACCCATAGGGGGCAGCCATTTGCAATTGAAAAGAAAAGCTCTGATTGGCTGAAACCACCTAATTCTGCAGCCACTTTCGAGGTGCTTTTTGTCTCCTGTCTGAAAAGGGAGATGAGGCGTACCTTTAATGCATATATAGGCCAAAAAGACGCCTCGGAGTCGACTTAGAGATGTACCCTGAACGCGGCCCTGTACTCCCACCTCACTCTTCTGCGGAAACAATGGTCATCCTTATGTATCTATCTAAAGCCGTGTTCACACGGGCAAAGTATGAGGCGAATCAGACAAATCGAATCAGGTGAGTCGAATTAGCCGCCCGTTCACACGAGCACTACTTGGGCCGGAAGTTGATATCTGCGCATGAGCAAGTCCAGTGTGACCAGCGCCACCACGAGAGAGTGGATTCGACCTAGATATGTATTTAATGAATCGTATTGGTTTGGAACGGTCAAAACTTCTGCTGGGCAGTGAAACCCTAAAAATAAATGATGAACAAAATATCTGTGCACCTCTAACAGGTTCATAGACCAAATTATATAATATGCGCTTTTGATCGACCGGAAAGTCAACAAACTGAGGTGGCGACTGCGCATGTGTGTGAGGTGCTTAATCCACCTCAGTGCGTCCACACGGGCAAAATAAATCGAATCACAGAAATCGTCTCACGTAAACTACCTCGAGAGGTGGTTTACACTATCCGCATCACGTGAATCGATTCAGCCCTAAACCGCCTCAGACGTCCATTCACATGAGAAATGTGAGGCGAACTAGGCAAGTCGCTTTCTACGAATTGATTTAAGCCGTGTTCACACGGGCAAAATGTGAGGCGAATCAGACAAATCGAATCAGGTGAGTCGAATTAGCCGCCCGTTCACACAAGCACTACTTGGGCCGGAAGTCGATATCTGCGCATGAGCAAGTCCAGTGTGACCAGCGCCACCACGAGAGAGTGGATTCGACCTAGATATGTATTTAATGAATCGTATTGGTTTGGAACGGTCAAAACTTCTGCTGGGCAGTGAAACCCTAAAAATAAATGATGAAAAAAATATCTGTGCACCTCTAACAGGTTCATAGACCAAATTATATAATATGCGCTTTTGATCGACCGGAAAGTCAACAAACTGAGGTGTCGACTGCGCATGCGTGTGAGGTGCTTAATCCGCCTCAGTGCGTCCACACGGGCAAAATAAATCGAATCACAGAAATCGCCTCACGTAAACTACCTCGAGAGGTGGTTTACAGTATCCGCATCACGTGAATCGATTCAGCCCTAATCCGCCTCAGACGTCCGTTCACACGAGAAATGTGAGGCGAACTAGGCAAGTCACTTTCTACGAATCGATTTACATTGCCCGTGTGAACACGGCTTAACATTGCCCGTGTGAACACGGCTTAAAAGAAAAAGCAAGAAAGACAGAAACTCAAAACAACTATTGGGCTATGCAACTTGAATGTTGGCACTCGAGATGGATTCCCCCCCCCCCCCCCCCCCCTCCAGATATATCCAATTCGTTTTTTTACTTTATTTGGTGAAAAATTAAAAGGGATGTGACTGGCTACTTTGATAATAATACATTTGAATGTAATTAGCATTTCACTCGGCATATATTAGTATTATACGTTGACCTCTGTTCCTCACTAGAAATAATTGCTTTCACATGTGTCGGATTTAGATGAGAAGCCCTGGGCTATTCCACTTGTGAGGTCCCTCCCAAAGGCCTATGACGGTGTCAAAAATATTATACACCTTGGTCAGAAGCACCCCCAGATTTTGAAGCCCTAGACTTCAGCAAAGACCCTATAATACTAAGACGGCTCACTCCCTATCTCTCCCATGATGCGCGAAAAGGAAGAAGGCAAGGCGGGGGTGGAAGAAGAAGGCGCTTTATTGAAAACAGAAGGAACATCACAAGCTATACAAATACAATGGAGAGCAAACAAGATGAAGGCTCAGAAGGAGCGAGATATAGCTTAGACTAGGAGCTCAGGGGAGCTTAGTGTTCGTGGGGAGGGGCGCCGAGGAGCCCTCCACCAGGAGAGAGGCCTGTAGGAGAGAGTTGGGTAGGTGGGTGGACAAAAAAGCTTGAGCAGGGAGGACGGCTGGAAGGCGAGTGGCTGAGGGAGGCCGGCGGGCGGCCTTATAAGGGAAGGAGCGGGGAGGCGACAGGCGGGGAAGGTGAGAAAGCGGCGGGGCAGGGAGAGAGGGCGAGGGAGAAAGCTGAGGGAGGGATGACAGGGAAGGTGAGAAAGCCGGGCGGCAGCAGGAGAGGCGGGGGGAGGGTCTCTTCCTTTCCTCGCATCAAACGCAATGCGAGCATTACGACCAATGTAAATTTTGCAGTGCCACCTTGTGGTGGGTTTGATCAACCCAGCTGCTGGTTGGTGTTTCACATGTAAACACATACAATTATATTATACATGAGAGAGGTAAGTATGAATGCACATCAATATGAAATTGGTATGAAATACACATCATCATCGCCATCATCACACATCTTTCACATTCATATATACATTTACACATAATATAGCATCTGTTTAACCAAGAGAACAGCCAGCACACCAAGTAGTGGGTTTGATCATTTTGATTACAATGTAAAGGCTGAGTGAGCCGTCTTAGTATTATAGGGTCTTTGACTTCAGTCTGCCAAACCTAGGCCCATAGATAAATTCGGCACTGGCTCTCACCCAGATCCCACCATAGAATTAATATTTAGATACACACAGTTTGGCTCTAAGGGGGAACCAGTGAGGATGAAAGGTAAAAAAAGACCACACCTGACGATTACACAATTCATGCACGTCGCGCTGAAAAAAAAAAAAAGATCAACAGAAAATACAAAATAGATTCGACATCCCGGTGAACTTTATTAAATTGCACATTGATGGTTGCAAGTAAAATTAAACAACATTGGGAGTTTTCAGGTTTGACATTAATACACTTAGAAAGAACTGGGGCCATATGCATGACACGGTGTTAGTGTCGTTTGGTGTTCAAGCCTGACACCGTTTAGCTATCTCCGAGATGGGGAATTAGGTCACGCAGTATGTAGAGGCGCCTAACACTTTCATTATAGCTAAATGTGAAGTTATTTATAGATTTGGGAAATCTCTTGCCTTCTCCACCCACCGGGAACCAGCAAGCCTTGTTACTGGTGAGCCTGTTTCCGGCGAGCACCGCTATTTCCCAATATCGCCGCCGATTAGGCGGCCGGGAACCAGCAGCCTTGTTACTGGTGAGCATGTTGCCAGCGAACACCAGTATTGCATAATATCGCCGCCGATTCGGCGGTCGGGAACCAGCAGCCTTGTTACTGGTGAGCCTGTTGCCGGCGAGCACCGGTATTGTACAATATCGCCGCCGATTCGGCGGCCGGGAACCAGCAGCCTTGTTACTGGTGAGTCTGTTGCCGGAGAGCACCGGTGTGGCGTTTTCAGCCGTGTACCGTGTTCAGCCGTGTGATTAGACTCAAACTCAAGGCATTGTCAATGGTCGTGAGCAATCTTCATACAGAAAATACAGAACAAGTGAAATATCGCTAAAACCACACCACCTATTAACAAATCGCTTGGTACACATATAGAAAACATCTTCACCAAAAAGATTATATTAAATTTATAAGGTTAGGGTTCTTGATTTCTATTAATTTTGATTAAAACTAATGTTTTGCACTGCGCGTACCGTCAAACTCAAGGCATTGTCAATGGTGCTGAGCAATCTTCATACAGAAAATCCAGGAAAAGTGAAATATCTCTAAAACCACACCACCTAGAAACAAATCGATTGGTACACATATAGAAAACATCTTTACCAAAAACATTCTATTAAATTTATAAGGTTAGTGACTCACGACCATTGACAATGCCTTGAGTTTGAGTCTATGCACACGGCTGAACACGGTACACGGCTGAAAATGCCACACCGGTATTGCACAATATCGCCGCCGATTCGGTGGCCGGGAACCAGCAGCCTTGTTATTGCTGAGCCTGTTCCCGGCAAGCACCGCTATTTGTTTTGTGTACATTCGTCGATTCGACAATATTAAGATTGCCGCCGATGTAGCTGCTACGTTAATATCACTTCGAATTTAGGGTTAATTTCATGAAATTTCACTTATTGCGTATGTAATTCTGTTAAATATGATAGCATTGAATAGATTTGGCCCTAACCTAACACTAAACCTGCTATGTATCTGGTTTAGCGTAACCTAGTTTAAGCTTGTGGTGTTAGGCCTATCACTTACTCTTGCATGCCACTTTTCGCCGCTAAACGGGGGATTCCCGCCAAACACCGTTTTGGATCGCTAACACCGACCCATGCATATGTGCCCTGGTCGAGCAAAAATACATATACAATAAATATGATATGCTCCCACCTATCTGCAGATCAGTTCATATCGAGTCCACTTTTCCAAACGCCGGCGTTCCTATTGCTGAATGATTTGATTCTGAAACATCAGGTGGCGCCACTTGTCACTGACCAAATCGCGCTCTACCAGCGGCCAGAAGGCAGGCGACTTGCGTAAATCTAGCCATGTACATATAAATGGTAGAGCGCGATTTGGTACACACTATGATTCTGAGTCTGAAATAAAGAATTGAAGTGTTTATATATAGGATGTATATTTTACCTCGGTCCTACGCCTCTAGCTACTCATAGCCCAGGGAGAAGGAAGCACATCCGGGTCCAGCATGTAGCATAGTCAGCTCACAGCAGGAGGATGTTTGTGAGCAGCTCCGACAGTTTTTCTACATTAACTACAAAACCAACCAGGTTAGTATCTTTCAAAATCAATACATTGGTTCAGCTCATGTTAGCATTCATGTACAAAGTTTTTTGAAACTTTTGATAAGTTATCACTGTTTTAGAGCTTTGTTTCGATCGTTGACATATGATCGTTAGAACAATGCATCCATTGTTGAGTTCTTAATTAAGCCGCCCATTGACAAACGGAGAGATGTTTGGCAGGAGCCATTTACATCGCTAGGATTTATTCCCGGGTCTCGTTAAGATTCCCCAATTGCTATTCTTATTAAGGCGTATCTCTGAGTCCTATAGTATTTTCTTCAACTTGTTGGCGAAGAAAGCCACAGGTGGGACACTGGTCCCTACCCCTCATTTGGATCGGTTGGGTTCCCACACAGTCATCATGCTGTAAAAATATATGGATTTTCGGTTCGGAATTATATATTGGCAGAGAGCATTATTATCCTCGGGCGACGGAGTGGGGACCAAGGTTATGTAATAGAAAAGCAATGGGTGCCCACTCGCTATGTGAAATATATGTTAATAGATAGTGCCCGAGATTATGACGAGGTGTTCCTATATAAGAGACAGTTAATGTTTGGTGAAATGTTCCCTGTATGCACCAGTAAGGGTGCAAGTGGAGAAGGACATTTTTAATATATATGTTTATTGTAACTGTCTGCAATTACCTGTTACCAGAGTACTGATGGGCAAGCACACCCAGCCACTCTGCATACATTATGGCCACCACCTACAGCTGGGGTTGAGTGACAGCTGCCCATATTAGGGTCTTGCACCCAGGCTGTAGAGGGTGTCTGATTGGCTGTCTGTGGGAGGCCCACTCACCTGCACCCCTTTGCCCCACCTGACCACGCAAGCCTCATTCTGATATTGATTATCCTATACACACTGCTCCAGACACTCTGGGCAGAAACACTCTAGTCTTGACTCTTGAGTGAGACACACTCTTCTCTTGGGCAGGAACCCAGACACTCTGTCTGATGCTCTACCTTTCAGATACAAACTGACTCCGGTCCAATGGGCTTGTGATTCCTATACATACTAAAAAGAGGAATGAGGCTCTGTGTGGACAGAAGGTAAGGAGTCAGGGTGATAGGATGCTAGTAGGTGAACAGGAGTTGATGCCAATAAAGCACAATTTCTTCACTGTCAATCTTGCGCAAATTGTCTTCCCTTTCTTGCTTATGAGTTTGTTGGAGAGGGGCATCAGGTGTGAACTGACAGACAGTTGTCAGAACGCACATGGGAAGAGTAATTGGGATATCTGGGGCTCAGACGGCCGGGCATTCCAGTTATATTACACTGCGACTATCTATTAGCCACACACCTGCGTTAAAAACTGTTTTAACCCCATAATACACACCTAGTATAATTATACTCTAATTATCAGTGTGATATTCAGCCCTAAAACAATGCCTAACCATTGGTTTTTGTCTTTACTCACAGTCTCCGAGCCATGGCTACGAAGCAGAGTAAGGCAGAGGCATCTCATGCAACAAAGAGATTCGGACGAGGTGGGGGGGGGGGTACAATACTGGCCCCAGCCCAGCTGACCTGGATGAGCAAGTCGCGAGACTTGTTCAACAAAAGATGGAGGAGATGCTTCCTTCCAGAGTGGCGGCCACGAAGAACATTTTTCAGGCTGGAACCTCAATAACTGCCTACAGGAATGGAATAGCATTACGGATAATTTAACTATCCTTAGTTTAGCTGAAGGGGTAAGAATCCCCATGATAGAAGAACCTATTCAAAATATCATACCTTTCCCTTACCGATTTCACAGTTCAGAATGTGAAACTTTAGACAATCAAGTCCTTAAATTTTGAGAAAAAGGCATTATAGAACCAGTACTACATTTGGCTGGGGAATTCATATCCAATATTTTCTTGTGACCCAAACCAAATGGAGATGTAAGACTAATTTTATATCTAACATTATTTAACAAATTTGTAGAATACAAACATTTAAAAACGTTTTCCTTAGACACAGTGTGGATCTTAAAGATGCATACTACACAATACCTATCTATAAACTTGATCGGAAATATCTCAAGATTTTGTTGGAACGGCAAATTATGTTTCCATATATTCATGATTCATTTATTGTTGCACAAACACAACAACAATACTGGACAGCAGTAGACAAATTATGTGAAACATTTACAAAAATGGGTTCTATATACATGAAACTAAATTGGTACTAACACCAACAAACAAGTTAAAGTTTCTGGGATTCTTTATTAACACCACAGAAATGACCATTTCATTAACAGAACAAAAAGTTCATAAATGTACAACAACAGCAAATCAATTATTAAAATTGAACAAACCAAAGATACAACAAGTCGCAGTATTGATAGGAATTATGATAGCATCTGCATCGGCTATATAGCAGCTCTCTCACCAGTATCCGAGTAGTCTTGGTCTTCGCTCTGAAGTGTGCGACATTGAATAGGGCAGCGCTGTCTGGACTGTATATAGATGCCATCCCCCATGTCTTCGAAAGCCTCACCGAGCATTGCTGATAGGAAGATGGAGAAGAGCATGGCGGCCAGTACACAACCTTGCTTGACCCCATTGGTAACCCCGAATGATTCCGAGACTTCCCCTCCAACACTAACGTTCGCCATCATTCCTGTATGTAGAGCCTCGATCATAGTTGTGAACTTCTCTGGGCATCCATACTTCCTCAGTAGCTGTGATAGCCCGGTCCTCCCGACTGTATCAAATGCCTTAGTGAAATCGACAAATACCATGTACAGTGGTCGGTCCTGCTCAATGCACTTTTCTTGTAGCTGTTGGAAACAAAATATCATATCCACGGTGCTCCGGTTACTTCTGAAGCCACACTGTGACCCCGGAACTACATCAGGTGTTATGTGAATAGATGGTCTGTTGAGGAGGATCCTGGCGAAGATCTTGCCTGCTATGGAAAGAAGAGAGATTCCTCTATAGTTCCCACAGTCTGTTCGATCACCTTTCTTGTAGATGGTTACAATGCTGGCATCCTTCCATGCTTGGGGTACAGAACCCTCCTCCCAGGCATTGGTGATTAGTTGGTGCAGTCTGTTGAACAGATTGTCTCCTCCGTTCTTCCATACTTCAGCAGGAATTCCATCACCCCCCAGGTGCTTTGCCATCTTTCAGGCTGGCGATTGCTCTAGCCGTCTCCCCATATAGTATATATTTATAAATGTAACATATATATTATATATATTCTATAATACTATATATATAATATTTATATATATACAATATTATATCTCTATGTTTATTATCTATACCGCGATTATTAGTTCACTCTAGCATAGTAAAATATAAATGTCCTCGCACTAAACACATACCCTATGCCTGTCCTTGTCGTGCGCAGGGAGGATTTACCGACTCGGGGTGAACACTGACTGCATTTATTGAGTTTAGATGAAAATATAGGAATGTCTCCTTTACATCGTTATCACAACCCCACTATGGTTTAAGTATAAAAATATTGATTCGCACTAGCCACAATTCTTTATTTCATGCATGTATGCTGCATAAGAATTATACTGGTATAATAGCCTGGAAATCCCTCCTACTCACCAGCTCTAGACCTACCCTCAGTCATCGAGTGCTGGAGTCTAGACTATCATCTACTGCTCCAGCCTAGTCAACCTCAGCTACGATCGTGGTGCCACCACCAACTTCACACTGTAATCGCCACTCACTGTACCACCTCTAGCCTCTAGCCAGATAAATACAAATCTTACCCACTATCACGTCTTCCTGTTATCCATTATGTAGGTCAACTATTATATATATATAATATGTATGCATATATACACATGCATACATATATTCTTATATTTACTTCAACTTCAATTTCACTAACCTTGAACAAGATTTATACAGATCTAAGTACCTTCTAAAACTTTCGATGAAAAACAAAAGAAAAAAGAAGGTACAAACCAAATCATTCAAGAGTTTCTATTCTTAATTTTATCTATTTTATTCTTAACCGTTATTAACTATTCTTTTCAATTAATTTCTTAACCATAATTAACTATTCTTTTCAATTAATATCTGTCTCGTGGACCACACTCCACCTTCTGGTCACAATTAGTAGCGTCCAGTTGCACTTTTATTGTCATCAGCATCATTAGCCGTGTTTACACGGGGAATTGTGAAACGTTCTAGACAAGGCGATTTATATGAAGCGTTTTAGAGGCGTGTTTACACGGCGGAGTTGGAAAGTGTGTCGGCGCCGGGAACCAGCAGGTGCCTGTAGCCGGCAAGCACTGCTGATTTGTTTGGTTTACACACGTCGATTCGACACAGATGTAGCTGCTACGTTAATATCGCTTGGAATTTAAGGTTAATTTAATTAAATTTCATTATTTGAGTCTGTAATTCTGTTAAATATGATCGCATTCACTAGATTTCGGCCTAATCGGGCGCTAACACTGCCGGGCACCAGCGATTAGTTACAGCTGCATCTGTAGCCGGCGAGCACCACTATTTTACACTACTGCCACCTGGGAACAGTGAAACGTTTCCTGTAGACCACCTCAGGAGGTGGTATTTGTGGAACGTTTCAGCTGAAACGTTTCAGCCCTAAAACGCCGCAGTGGTGCGTTTACACGGCCAAATTTGAAACGATCTAGACAACTGGTTCTCCCTGAGGCGTTTTAGCTTGCCCGTGTAAACGCAGCTATTGACATTGCACACAATTAGGCAGTGATTAATGTCCTCTGTGACCGTGGAAGCCCCTGAAAGAAATAACGATTAAAAGATGTTACAGTGTTGTCCCCCCCCCCCCCCCACACACACACACACGGAGAATTTAGTCGTGATCTATTGTGACCATCACTTTAGCCGTGTTTACACGGGGAATTGTGAAACGTTCTAGACAAAGTAATTTATATGAAGCGTTTTAGAGACCCGTTTACACGGACAGACTTTTGAAAGTGTTTTGTCGCCGGGAACAAGCAGCCTTAGTTCTGCATGTAGCCGGCGAGCACTGCTATTTGTTTACTTTACCCTCGTCGATTCGATGCCGATGTAGCTGTTACGTTAATATCGCTTGTAATTTAGGGTTAATTTAATTAAATTTAATTATTTGAGTATCTAATTCTCTTAAATATGATCACATTCACTAGATTTCAGCCTAATCGGGCCCTAACACTGCCAGGAACCAGCTGATCGCTTCATCTATACTACCTCGCGAGGTGGTCTAGATGAAACATTTCATATGAAGTGATTCAGCCCTAAAACGCCACAGAACTGCATCTACACGCCAAATGTGAGTCGATCTAGGCAAGTGGGTTCATATGAAACGTTTTAAATCGCCCGTGTAAACGGGGCTTAAGTCGAAATTTAAAAAAAAGAGAAAATCACAAGCAGCACAAGCAGAAAATGTGGGAACCAACACAATATCTACACATGGAGATTATAACCCCTTCCCTTAAAATAACCCAACACAACGATAACCCATGTGTGACCTTATGTGACCTTGACATGCGGCGAGTCAATGCGATGCATGTATATAAATATACGATGAGCCTGTCTCAAAAGGTGCTAACTAATTTTGTTGTTGTCTGCGTAACGATTGACACAAAACAGCACAGAATTCAAACAATAAGTTGCTACAAGATAAAATATGCACCTTTCAATAGGGATGAAAGATGACCATGTCTAAATCCGCGCAAACAGCGCTTTGGTAGGAATCAACAGTAAACAAGCTATAGAGGGGGTGTAATAACGTCACAAAACAACTTTCGGTGGCCATATTGGATTACATACAGAAGGCTTGCAACTGCCTGCACTGCGCTTATTTACTGATTTGTTGGTTTATTTGTCACTGTTTTTAGCAGTTTGGCCTCAGAAGTTGTTGCTAAAGTGCTGTAAGTAAACACATTGGATATAAACTGCCCAGAACACAAGAAAACTCTGTTTTACTGCATCTGCATGCATTCACAACATGGCTAGGGAGGGTGCTCATAATCCAAGATGGCTGACTGCTGAGTGCTGAGTGATGACGTCACACGCACTCCCTCTATGGAGGTCCTGTTTCCGGTGGACAGTCTTTATACATGTTGAGGATTTTCTTGTGACGTAGGCATCACACTACTACTGCATCGTGGTTGGATAGAAGCAGTTCCTTCTACTATCAAGTGTGTGTATTAAGTTATTGCGAATGTAAATAAAAAAAAAACCAACACAAATCTCTTCACTGCTACGATCTAATTCCGTTACTTAAAACCATGAATATTCACTCGGGGGTTGAAATAATGTTATTTAGGAGTATAACTTACTCAATAAGTGAAATTCGGCTCAAATTAAACCCAAAATCCGAGCGATATTAAGGCTGCCGCCATATTGGCGGCGTAATTGTGAATGTAAATAAAACAAAAAGCACAAATCTATTCACTGCAACGATCTAATTCTGTTATCTAGAACCATGAATATTTACTCAGAGGTTGACATAATGTTATTTAGGAGCATAACTTACTCAATAAGTAATTTTCGGTCAAATTATAACCATTCTCACTACTTTCACTCGGATTTTGGGTTTAATTTGACCAGAATTTCACTTATTGAGTAATTTATGCTTTTAAATAACATTATTTCAACCCTCCAGTGAATATTCATGGTTCTAAATAACAGACTTAGATCATAGTAGTGACTATTCACACACACTTGACAGTAAAGGGAACTGCTTCTATCCAACCATGATGGCCGACGAGGCACTGGTCACGTGGTGCTAATCGTTTGATGCAAATCCTCAATAGACATAGAGTTGATGAATGGTTAGAGAATGCAAAACAATCAAAATGGCGGCCAATGGGTTTTCTCCATTCAACTTTAAAAGTCTTTTAGTCTAAAAAAAAATTTAATTCTGCACTTAAAAAACAACAGGCTATGATAGATAAGTATTTGGAAATATATTTTGCCTTTTAGATTAAAGCTGCATAGTCCAATGAAGCATCACATTTTCAAACCCAAAGCAATTATCTAGATTTGATTATACATATCTAACTTAGATACAGGTGCAGTTATTAAGCATTTGTTGCCACATAAAAGGGATACTGAGGCAATTTAATAAAACAACCCGTTATTGCTGAAGCCTATGGTGTCAGCATTTTGGCGTGCTTGTCAAAACTAATTTGACATGTTTATTCTTCAAATATTTCAAAAGTTAGCCATTTAAAATAAATGTTTCGTTAAACTAACGTAAGGTAGATTATAACAATGCATTTAATATATTTATCTCAGGAAAATGACCGAAACTCCAAACCATCGGACTATGCAACTTTAAAAATTTATGTAGCTATGTCCATAACCCACCCCTCCGATATTATTTTGTATGTATAAAAGATTGTTTAGCAGCCCTGTCCATGAGGTGGTGCTGCAGGAATACATAGTTGGTCCCTGCATTAATGCACCCCCCACCTGCAGCATGCCACCTGCGTTACCATAGGCTGCATGGTTCAAACAAATAAAAACTTAGAAGTTGAAATAACTGCAGAAATCATGAAAAAGATTAACACATTCAATAAATATATATATGCTGCATAAGCCATTATGTGAGTATAATATGGCTGGAAGGCTTCCATCTGCTCCTCAGCCCTAACTCCTCCCTCAGTTATTGACTGGAGGAGCATTGATCTAGTCATCTACTGTTCCAGCCTAGTCAACCTCAGATCCGTTAAGGGTGCCACCTGGGAGGAAGGGATATGATTTCTTTCCCCTCAAATATTTATACTCGTATAATATGTTATTCATCACACATACATGCATATCAGTGGCACGCCTGTACCTATTGCCACACATACAATCACCACATGACGTCAGCATGGCGACATCTTGGTGAATGGAGATGGATGGCGGCAAACAGGAGTGAACTACAATAAAACCTCTCTAACCGACCCCCTCCACAAATCGACCATTCCCCTATATCGATCGCTTTATTTAGGTCCCAAACGATCGCCCATACAATACCGTTTTAACAATTTTAAGAAAATCATTAAACCGCCCACCTCCCTAAATGGACCATTTAAAGTCGGTCCCATGGTTGGTCGATTTAGAGAGGTTTTACTGTAAGTAATGAAACAGTGAAACGATAGGTGGCGTCGTGAATGGGTTAATCACCTCACTTATCCATCAGAGGTGATTTCCTACAATACTTCCCAAGGTTAAATTGGTGACCATCCAGGCCTGGCCTTCACCGGGCAATATTTACATGTGCGGGTGGCCTGCGCTATGTGGACATCTGTCAATGTGACTCATGGTTGTGACATCCTAACCAGTTGGGGCTGTCATTCAAGGTCATAGGAGCATATTTGTGATTCATGACATTGGAAACAAATTATTAATGACAACATCCAGATTGACAATGTCAAGTAAATATTAGTCATATGTATTATACATATAATACACATATTATATATTATTCATTTGAAATACCATATAATATATTCTGATACATAGAATATATATGATATATAATAATATATGATGTCTATTATGTAATATATAGAATACATAATATATATAGTATATATAATATATATAATATAAAAATACATATGATATATAATATATGTAACATCCAGATTGACAATGTCAAGTAAATATCAGTCATATATATTATACATATATGACACATATTATGTATTACTTATTGTATATGCTATATATTATATTCTGATATATATATAATATATATTACACAATATATAGTATATACATATAATAGATGATATATTTGTAATATATAACAAATACAATATATGAGATATATTATATACATTATATATTGTATGTATAACATAACATACAATATTATATACTACATACAATACATACTGTATATATTATATATCATATTATTTATTGTATTGTAAAGCATATAATATATACATCATATATTGTATATATTATGTACATTATCTATAGTTTACACAGTGTATGCTGTGTATGCCAGATTATCTCAACCCACATTCATTGTCTTTCTTCCTTTTGTACTGTGGCTTGTATTTATATATAATATATATTATACAATGTATTACATTATCATAGCATTTTCTTAATTACATAAAATAATTTATGTTTAACATATGGCATATATATATTATATATAATATATCAATATAATACACATAATATATCATGTGGATAAATGAGTCGCATATATATATATATATATATATATATATATATATATATATATAAATTTTATATATATATATATATATATATATATACTACATGTGATATATTATACAATTAAAACAAGTGCATATCTGTGCGCCTACACACACATACACACACGCGCCTACACACACAGACCGGAAGTGCCCCGCCGCTGCGAGTTACTTCTTCCGGCCAGACTTCTTAAAGGTCCGTCGCCGCTGGGAGGGCGACCCGGGCTCACTCCCGGTCTTCCCGGGCAGCTTGAAGGTCAAGGTCCGCCTTGGCCCCGAGTCCCTGCCCTCCTTGGCCTTCCCGGGCCGCGGCCCCGACGCCGACGCCGGCGCTGGCGGCTTCTCGCCCGCCTGCCCGGCGCCGGAGCCCGTCTGGCCCCGGGTCCACGAGGGACACCGCTCGAGGGCGGTGGGCGGCGGGCCCGTATCCGTGGAGCTGTAGCCGGAACTGGAGCTGCGGCCCTGGTCCCCGAGGAGCCCCGGCATGGCCGACCCGCCCGCCGTCGGCTTCTGCTTCGTCAACTTGCGCTTCTTCCTCTTCTGTTGACAGCCGCTTTGCACCTGTGTTTCATCACCGAAGGACTTGAAACAAATGCTGAGCAGGGCGCCCATGGCTGCCTCGGCCTTCTGCAAGCGGAGGGAGAGTTGGTTGGTTGGTTGGTTTTTGGGGTTTTACGTCCTTGCAACATCTAACATCTGACAGCTAAATCTAACATCTAAATTTAACATCGAACATCTAACATTTAACATCTAGCATTAACATCTAGCATCTAACATCTAAATCTAACATATAACTTCTAAATTTAACATCTTACATCTAACATTTAACATTCAAATCTAACATCTAACAGCTAAATCTAACATCTAACAGCTAAATTTAACATCTTACATCTAACGTTTAGCATTCACATCTAACATCTAACAGCTAAATCTAACATATAACAGCTAACATCTAACAACTAAATCTAACATCTAAATCTAACATTTAACATCTAAATCTAACTTTTAACATTAACATCTAAGATCACATATCTAACATCTAAATCTAACATCTAAATCTAACATCTAAATCTAACATCTAACATCTAACATATAAATCTAACAATTACATCATTCATATTGATGCTTTCCTTATTTCCCTGTAATTGTCTATCTATATTGTTGTAGATTTGTTTATTGTGTAGTGGCAATTGTGATTAGGGCTCGAAGAGCAGTGCATCAGCACTGACAACATGTTATTCAGAGGAATAAAAACACTTGAACAACAAAAGAAAAGTCATATCAGGGCGGCCGAGGGAAGGAGCGAGGGAGGTCGGAAGTCGGCTAGATAGAATTTGTTTGTTTTGTTGTTTGTTGTTGTTTTATGTTCTAGCAAAATCTAAGGTCATATCACAATGGGAACCTTCCCCACCGGGAGACCAGGCTGCCAGCACCATGACCTGATATCCCAAACAGTCACATTATCCTAACACTGAGCTAACCAGTCCTTGCTGTATCCTATTAATGCTGAGCGCCTGGCTATGGAATGGCATGTATACATCTTTAAGTCATCGATTTGATTCGACTAGGTTTTGAACCTGTGTATTCGAATCCCACGATCTTCCAAAAGGGGAGATGGACGCTCAACTCATTCGGCCATCCCGTCTGAGAGCGAGGGAGTTTGGAACTGGATATCCTGCCTATCCTGCTCAACCTACCTATCCTGCCTAGCCTGCTCATACTATCTATCCTGGCCACCCTTTCTATCCTGCCATCCTGCATCTCCTGCCTATCCTGCCCAACCTTCCTATCGTTACTATCCTGCTCATCCTGCCTATCCTTCCTATCCTGCCCATCCCCCATATCCTGCCTATCCTTCCCAACCTGCCTACCCTTACTATCCTGCTCATCCTGCCTATCCTGCATATCCTTCTTATCCTGCCTACTCAGCCCATCCTTCCTATCCTACCTATCCTGCATATCCTTCCTATCCTGCCTCTGCTGCCCATCCTTCTTATCCTGCCTATCCTGTCCAGCCTACATATCTTGCCTTCTCCTGCCTATCCTGCTTATCCTGCCTATTCTGCCTATTCTGCATACCCTGTTTATCCTGGCTATCCTGACTATCTTGACTACCCTGACTATCCTGACTTGGGTGTCGGGTCAACCTAATGTCTCTTTGAATTAAAAACCAATCGCGAAGATGCCTCTGCAAAATAATAATAAGCAGGTAGCTATTGAAACACAAAAAACAAATCACCGAACTGCACAATTGTGGTGCCCTCTAGTGACATGTGGGGAAATGATCGGGGACACTGATGCACGAAAAGGAAGAGAGGAAGGCGGGGGTGGAAATAAGGCGTCTTTATTTACGCCTCACAGACAGAGCATAGAGCATACAGAGTAAAGGAGCACAATAAAAGTAAATAAGGAATAATCTGGGGAATATAAAGAAGCTCATGAGGAGCGGAGTAATGAATAAAGTTCAGTTAAATCAAGTGTCAGTAGAGTGAGGGGGTGCCGAGGAGCCCTCCACCGCTGGAAGAGAAAAGTGTAGGAGGAGTGTAGGGTGGGTGGGTGGTGAAAAAGGCAGAGAGCTGGGAGACGGCAGGAGGGCGAGTGCCTGAGGGAGGCCGGCGGGCGACCTTATAAGGGGAGAGGGACGGGCGACAGCAGGTGAGGTGTGAATGCTGCCGGCCCGGGGGAGGGCGAGAGGTGGCGAGCAGCGGGCGTCGGGTGAGGCGCGAGTGCTGCACGACGCGGAGGGCGGGGGAGGGGGCGGCGCGCCGCGCCGTCTGCCGAGGTGAGAAAGCAGCGCGACAGCGCGGGGCGGGGGAGGGTCTCTTCCTCTCCTCGCATCAAACGCAATGCTTCGCATTACGACCAATGCAGTGGTGAACTGATAGGTGGCGCTGTGAATGGCTTAACAAGCGTCTGGTATTACCAACCATATATGCGAATGCACTTGCTAAATTAGATAATTGTTTCAATAAGGATGTATTTGAAGGACTAGGGTCATCATGCAATGCACACTGCCCTCTGAAATAAGACATCAATTGGCCCTGCTTTCTGAGGAATCACTCCGGCACCAGGTTTGTTATTATTTTCTTGTTTAAGGCTGTATTTGGCGGCAATTCAGACTCTCATTGCCATCGAATTAATTATTCACCGACTTTTCATCTCGCCAATCTGTCTCTGCCCATTACCAGAAGTAGGTGGCCATTGCAGGCGGTACACGGGGCCATCCAAAGTGTTCAACATGTTCCCGGTTGTACAAATCATACTATACAGTCCACGGCTGGAATCTGTGGTTGGCTATGGTGAAATCAATACAGGCAAAAAGAGAAAGGAAGGGTATAAAGAGTGAAAGAAAAGAGCCAAGCGCTCAGGTTTAATCTTATATGGTACATGGATCCAGTATGGCATATCACCTGACCACATTCTCCCAATGAGTATCAAGCATCTACAGCTCTACCAATGAGAATCAAGCATTTCCGGTCCACATGGTTACAGTGATCTGCCCACCACCACCAAGCGGTGTAGCTCCTTTGGTGCCCTGAGCTGAGTGTGTGGTGACTAGCAGAGAGGGGAGGGGGTAGTGGGTAGAGCTCCAAGTGCTCCTTACACACTATCTTACTAGCACCACAATGTCTATTTACAATGAGTCAAGTACCACCAGCAACTACATAAACACATATATGCATCTGGCCCTATATATGGTTTTCATAAGTAGAACATTTGCATTCCCCCACCAATGCGTCATTATCGGAATATTTTACAATATGACGGAGGGGAAGAAAGGGGTGTCAGTCAAGTATGACTTTTATCATTTAATAAAATGTTGATATTTAAAACATTCATATTCTTGTCTTTATGTTCCGTAGTAAAATGTTAACGTGTCCTACTTTTTGGGTGATGGGAGGGGGGTCTGGAAAAGTAGTACACTGTGTATTACCGTGAACATGTTGAAAACGTTGAATGGCCCCTAATGCTAATATTTCTTGTGTTTCTAAATTGTAGGTTGTTTGTTGGAGTTCTATATCCTGGCTACAACTAAGGTCATATCAGGACGGGTACCGACTTGTGACAGTGCACACTCATGGCAACTTTATACTGCTGTCCCACTGGGAAATCAGGCCACCAACACCATGACCCGATATCTCACTCATTCATATTATCTTGACACTGAGCTAATCAGTCCTTGCCCTATCCTATTAATGCAGAGTGCCAAGCTAGGAAGCGACAAGCATACATTTGGGAAGTCATTGGTTTGACTCGTATGCAGGTATTGCAGGCATAGCAATACCTCAGGGAGTTTGACGCCCCTGCCCTGCAGAGTTGTAAACCACTGCCTTGTGGTACAGGTTCTTGACAGAACCGAAGGCTAAGGGAGCAAACCCTAAACAGAAAACCATGTCACTGTGGCAGCATTAAGGGCGGTTGATGTATGGAACTCCCAACATCTCCCGACCAGCCACTGCAGGGACAAATAGTTTTGCGCCTGTCTTGACATGTTCTTGCCGGTGTGAAACCTCTATTTGCTCCCCGAGAGAGTGCCGCTGGTAACTTGCAAAAGCCAGCAGCACTTCAACACTTTTGCAGGCAGCTTTCATGAAATGTACAACCACAGCTAAATGGAGAGCGGCAGTCAAGTAATGAAAGCAGTCTTTGTCGCATCGCGACCGACAGCATGATGATGATGATGGTTTGACTCGACCGGGAATTGAACTGCCGATCTCCCCCACGGGAGGCCTGCACTCTGCCGATTCGGCCATCTCGCCTCGTCTATATCATGCACACAGTAATTCGATTTTTAAGTCAGCATTTGAAGCACCAGACACCGTATGGTTAAGCCATTCACAGCACCACCTATCAGTTCTCTCCTGCATTAATGAAACCAATTACCCCTCCCCCCTCCCACCCGACACACACACACACACATCTGTACGAGGGGGTCCCATTGTGGCACTAAATCGTGATTTGAGGTGTTTCCATAGTTACCGATTTATTAATAGAAATGTGTATAATAAATGCGCGGTCTTCTATTGTCCTTAGAAGGGCAGTTACACCACCGACACAACTTTACTTATTTATAATTACCATGTTCGAATCGGACTTGTCATGCTTGGTATATCTTGAAACAAGCTATTCTATAGGGTTTATCAAGGCTGAGGGCATCTATGGACAATCTGTGACTATTATGGCGCATTCGATTAACCAACTCGGGTCACCCCAGTCACTTTTTGGCGGATGCACACATCCTACACTCGGGTTGAATAAACGAACATGCTTTGCGACGCTCGGGTTGGAAAAAATGGTGGCTTAATCCAAAACCTTTTTTTTTTTTTTTTTTTAATAACCGATATAACTACATCAAAATAGGATTTAAATATTTTATGATTGCATAGCTTAGTTATATTTCCATTTCATTAATCTGGGTTAAAAAAATAGAAGCATTAAGACAAGACATAGGACTTGTACTGGTAGCTGTTATCCTACAGGTACCCGCACAAATGTGACGTCACGGCCGGTGTATTTTTCGACTCCATTCGCGGTGTTCGATTTGAAATTCTAGCAACTCGGGTGACCCGAGTCACCTGGGTGGTGTTAATCGAATACAGCCTTAGTGTCCACTGGAAGCGGTGGCCGAATCGGTAGAGCGCAGGCTTCACGTGCGGGAGATTAGGAGTTCAGTTCCCGGTCGAGTCAAACCAATGACATTTAAAATTGATATTTTTCGCTACCTAGCCTGGCGCTCGGCATTAATAGGGTGGGGCAAGGACAGGATAATGTGACTGAGTGGGATAACAGGTCATGGTGCCACGACCTGATTTTCCAGTGGGGCAGCACTATAAATTCACCATAAATGCGCAATATCACAAATCAGTACCCATCCTGATATGACCTTAGCTGTTGCCAGGATGTAAAACTCCAACAACCAACCAATCTCATCCATGACGTCACATAATGTTATTTGAGTGCCAAGTAAGGATTGATCTGACCAAGACCATTATATTGAATATACTACTGCTGTTGTTCTAGGATTGGAATATTTCGTTCAAATTGCATAGTCTGATGGTTTTGGGTTGCTGGCATATTTTTAGATAAATATAACCGGTTGATCATTAATATCTACCTTACTTTAGTTTGATTTAATTTTGTATTATAAATAAATATCTTTGGAGATATTTGAAGTAAAACCATCAACAATTAATTTTGTTATGCACATAGCAAATCTCGACACCATTGATGCCAGCGGTAACTGGTTCTATTAAATGGACTTAATATTCCCTTTATGCAGCAACAAATCCTTAATAAGCACACCAATATCTGAGTTGACTAAACTAGCATTGCTTGTCGGATCAGCAATCATTACATTCATTTAAACCTGCTACAAATGATGCTTCCTATGGAGGGTTCAAGAACTGTGGATACAAATGACTTATAAAATCGAAACTTATCACTGCCTAGCCTAGGATAGGACAAGGACTGGTAATACCCCGATCACACCAAAGTAGTTCTTACTACGTTCTTGAAAATGTTGCCGAACGGGCTCAAACTGTGTGCAAACAGAGTGAACGTAGGAGCAATGTTTTACAAAACTTTTATGAACTGTATGGACGGGCAAGGATGGAATGGTGCTTCACAACTTTGAGCATGCTCAAAACTTTCGGCGGCCACGTTCTACCCCATTTTAGGATGGGGTCGGATATTTTGAGAACTAGTTTGGTGTGATGGGGGTGTAAGCATGGTGCCAAATACCAAGTGTCGTTAACAAAGGCGAAGTCTGGTTGAGAATAACACCTCAGTCGTCTGTCTGTCTGACTAACTCACGAATCTCTTGGCATCGTCGGGTAAACCACTCATTATAGACGCAAAGGTCTTGCCTCATTTGGCAGCACTAGATATCAACTTGTATCCAAGCATGTTCTTGTAAAGCTTTGCGGCTTTCATAATGTGTTATGAGACGCGGTGGCTGAGTCGGTAGGGTGCAGACTTCCCGTGCGGAAGGTCGGGAGTTCGAATCCTGGCCGAGTCAACCAATGACTTATAAAATTGTTACTTGCTTCTACTTAACCTGGCGCTTGGCATTAATAGGATAGGGCAAGGACTGGTTAGCACAGTGTCATGATAATGTGAGTGTGTGGGATGTCGGGTCATGGTTCCCATGGCCTTGTCTCTCAGTGCGACAGCACTACAAAGCCACCATGAGTGTGCACTGTCACAAGTCGGTACCCATCGTGATATGACCTTAGATGTTGCCAGGACATAACCCCAACAATAAACAATCAAAACTGTGGGTACAAATTGTGCATCGCGGCCTTAAATAAATAGAACAAACGTATGTCTCTGAAGGAAGCATGTTCCCCATCTTTAATGATGGCAATAAAAAGCCCCCTAGCTGTCAATGGGCAATATCTAGTTTCTATGGCAACGTTACTGACATGAAGCCGGCATTTAATTCACAGTTTTTCCCTCCAGTAAGTACCACGTGATCCACAATTCTAATGCGCGAATTCCCAACTGAACACAACCAATCAAAACACCCCCCTCAAAGGTAGCAATTAAACCACTAACACAGTTAAGTTTAATGTCACATAACCCGATGGTTTCAAGTTGCTGTCATGTTGTTTACATACATAATATTACGTTTACCATTATAAGTAACTTTGATTAAAAATGGCTAGCTTTGGAGATATTTAAATTGATAAAAAATGCTACAGTAAAACCTCTCTATGCCGACTCCTCCACAGATCGACCACTCCCCTATATCGTTCGCTTTATTTGGGTCCCAACAATACCATTGTAAGGATATTCTAACTGTCTAATCCGACCACCTCCCTAATGGACCACTTAAAGCGGGTCAAATCGTCGGTCGATTTAGAAAGGTTTTACTGTATATGATTTCGGTGTGCACACCAAAATCCAGGACATCATTGGAACTTTTTAATTAAATTTTTTGTTAGTAGTAGTAGTAACACCTAGAATAAACTAACAGAGAACCACTTCCTGTATGTATGCCTAGCAGTCTGTAGTACTGCAATGTTTGTAGTTTTTTTTCTTGAAGATTTATACTGCCTATCATGGATAAGTCTGAATAGACTTGTTTTCACCATTAGACAGTTTGTCGATAGAAAGCCCGAGCCTACACTTTAACCGACCCAAGGGATTTTGAACCTCCCGCACCACATAGACATGGTATGAGAGCAACTGGCCTTTGATGGCGCTGTAAGTTATACACAGCGGTGGAAATCCAAATTGGCAGGTGGGGGCATGGGGAATCGGACCTCTGACCTTCAGATTAGGAGTCCGATCTAGAAAAAAGTCAGACACGCTAACCACTCTCTACTCTGTGCTTTTCTTTAACCAGCATGGCCAGAGTCCTGATTAGTAGCTAGGTGGACACAAGCGTCGGTATCTCGGAGATGACGAATTGTGCTACATGGCGCCCTCTGTCGGATTAGTTCCGGTTGGTTGTTGGAGTTTTACGTCCTGGCTACATCTAAAGTCATATCAGGAATGGTACCGACTTGTGCGAGTGCACACTCATGTCAACTTTATAGTGCTGCCCCCCTGGGAAATCAGGCTGCCAACACCATGACCTGATATCCCACTCAGTCACATTATCCTGACACTGAGCTAACCAGTCCTTGCCCTATCCTATTAATGCAGAGCGCCAAGCTAGGAAGCGACAAGCATAAATTTGGTAAGTCATTGGTTTGACTCGACTGCCCCACTGGGAGACCAGGCCACCAGCACAATGATCCGATATTCCACTCAGTCACATTATCCTAACACTGAGATAACCAGTCCTTGCCTTATCCTACCTTGATTGGGAAATATTTGGTATGACATTTGGTCCTTTAATATATTATTACCGTGATTTAGCCATGTCTGCTATGACATTTGGTCCTTTAATATATTATTACTCTGATTTAGGCATGTCTGCTATGACATTTGGTCCTTTAATATATTATTACTCTGATTTAGGCAGGTCTGCTATGACATTTGGTCCTTTAATATATTATTACTCTGATTTAGGCCTGTCTGGTATGACATTTGGTCCTTTAATATATTATTACTCTGATTTAGGCATGTCTGCTATGACATTTCGTTCTTTAATATATTATTACTCTGATTTAGGCAGGTCTTCTATGACATTTGATCCTTTAATATATTATTACTCTGATTTAGGCATGTCTGCTATGACATTTGATCCTTTAATATATTATTACTCTGATTTAGGCATGTCTGCTATGACATTTGGTCCTTTAATATATTATTACTCTGATTTAGGCATGTCTGCTATGACATTTGGTCCTTTAATATATTATTACTCTGATTTAGGCATGTCTGCTATGACATTTGGTCCTTTAATATATTATTACTCTGATTTAGGCCTGTCTGCTATGACATTTGGTCCTTTAATATATTATTACTCTGATTTAGGCATGTCTGCTATGACATTTCGTTCTTTAATATATTATTACTCTGATTTAGGGATGTCTTCTATGACATTTGATCCTTTAATATATTATTACTCTGATTTAGGCAGGTCTGCTATGACATTTGTCCTTTAATTTATTACTCGATTTAGGCATGTCGCTATGACATTTGGTCCTTTAATATATTATTACTCTGATTTAGGCATGTCTGCTATGACATTTGGTCCTTTAATATATTATTACTCTGATTTAGGCATGTCTGCTATGACATTTGGTCCTTTAATATATTATTACTCTGATTTAGGCATGTCTGCTATGACATTTGGTCCTTTAATATATTATTACTCTGATTTAGGCATGTCTGCTATGACATTTGGTCCTTTAATATATTATTACTCTGATTTAGGCATGTCTGCTATGACATTTGGTCCTTTAATATATTATTACTCTGATTTAGGCATGTCTGCTATGACATTTGGTCCTTTAATATATTATTACTCTGATTTAGGCATGTCTGCTATGACATTTGGTCCTTTAATATATTATTACTCTGATTTAGGCATGTCTGCTATGACATTTGGTCCTTTAATATATTATTACTCTGATTTAGGCATGTCTGCTATGACATTTGGTCCTTTAATATATTATTACTCTGATTTAGGCATGTCTGCTATGACATTTGGTCCTTTAATATATTATTACTCTGATTTAGGCATGTCTGCTATGACATTTGGTCCTTTAATATATTATTACTCTGATTTAGCCATGTCTGCTATGACATTTGGTCCTTTAATATATTATTACTCTGATTTAGCCTGTTGCTATGACATTTGGTCTTTAATTATTATTACTCTGATTTAGGCTGTCTGCTAGACTTTGTCTTATATATTATTACTGTTTAGTGTCTCTATGCATTGTTTTAATTTATTACTGTTTGTGTCTGCTATGAATTTCCTTTTATTATTTTGATTGGGTCTGCTATGACATTTGGTCCTTTAATATATTATTACTCTGATTTAGGCATGTCTCCTATGACATTTGGTCCTTTAATATATTATTACTCTGATTTAGCCATGTCTGCTATGACATTTGGTCCTTTAATATATTATTACCCTGATTTAGCCATGTCTGCTATGACATTTGGTCCTTTAATATATTATTACTCTGATTTAGGCATGTCTGCTATGACATTTGGTCCTTTAATATATTATTACTCTGATTTAGGCATGTCTGCTATGACATTTGGTCCTTTAAAATATTATTACTCTGATTTAGGCATGTCTGCTATGACATTTGGTCCTTAAGTATTGCATAACTGTGATTTGGACATGTATGGTAAGACATGATTGTGGTCCCTTTAATATTGTATAACTCATTGGCTTTAACAATCTTTGTGCCTTACATGGTTAGGCGGATATGCGAAGCTTAATAGTAGTCACAAGGGACAGGAACTGCTAATGAGGCAATACTGATTCATTGTCGAAGCGGCTTCATTGCAATGCCTGGTAATGTGAAACATATCCCCTTCCCAATTCACTTGTTGTGTCTGTATAAAGGCCCTGTCACACCTCACCGGATTGGGGGAAACGGACAGAAACCGACCAAAGTCTGTTTTGTGTCCGTACAAGTTTTGAACATGCAGAAAACTAGGAACGGATGCCGCCGGACTGATGTCTATGGTTCTTGTCCAGTTTGAGTCTGTTTAGTCTGCTTACCATCCGTTGACTATCCGTTCATGTCTGTTTCATTTCCGTTTCATGTCCGTTTCATCTCCATTTCATGTCCGTTCATCCAGCGGCCTTTGAACCGATATCGCAACACTTTGACACATTTTAATACATTTTGATATTTATGACGCCTGCCCTCTGATGACAATGCAAGACCTAAAGTGGTGGGTAGCAGCTCAGTATGCTCTGTGAAAAAGGTCTTATAAGGGATTTCCACCATCAACCTGCTGTCTGATAGCAGTGAAGGAGCTAACGTTGATGGTAGAAGCTCACTGTGCAGCATCCTCCGTGAAAAAGGTTTTGTAGAGAATGTTCACAAATAACCCAACCTCTGGCGGCAGTGGTAAGAACTACTGCTGTAGACTATTCACTATCCAGTATGCTCTCACTATTCACTATCCAGTTCACCCTCTGATTGCAGAGGGACAACTAATATTGTATGTCATCGTCATCATCAATCCCTTAACTGCGATGCTTGTTGGGGGTGCCACAGATGACTTTGCAACCAGTTTTCTCCATTTCCCGCTGTTCTCCACTGTTCTCTGTGACTTGCCGAACCCCAGGCCTGTCCATTCCATGATGTTGTCTTCCCACCTCTTCCTTTGTCCGCCTTGTCTTTTCCCCCTTTCACTGTGCCTTGCAAGATGGTTTTGGCCAGACCTGATGAATGAGAAATATGGTCATACCACTGCAGTTTGCATCTCTTTACGATCATTGGAGGATCTATTTGTGGTCCAATTGCCTGCTGGATATTTGCACAGACTTCCTCGTTGGTAACATCGTCTTTGTATGAGATGTGTAGTATCTTGAGGTACATGCGGTACTTCATTCTCATGATTTATATTCTTCGTTGGCGCTCTGCTGTGAGGGTCAATGATTCACAAGCATACAGGAAGATGGATATGACAAGGGAGTGCGTCAGTCATATCTTGGAGCTGAGAGAAATACTTCTGTAGGTAGCATCTCACTCTTTAGCAGCTTTGTACAAAAGTTGTATAGAGGATTTTCACCATCAACTCTCCCTTTGTCATCAACGACTGTAGGTAACAGCTCACACACAAGGTGTAACTAACTGTACATGAGTCAGCATCACGAAAAGAGGCCAATAGGGGGAAGTTGTCAGCATCGATCATTGGATGTCGGCGTCGAACAGTATAATTATAGTTTAGCATTGACAGAGGTATTTGAAAGTCCTTAAATTTATCCTGAATGTAAAGGTAGAGAAAACACATCAACCTTATTTGTTTCTAGAATAATTTAATATAAAACAAAGAAATGCACAACACTTTAAGAATTGCGACGCCAACATCTGTTAAAGTTGTCGGCGTCGAGCATTGGATGGCGGCGTCGATCGGCATACTTATAGTTTAGCATTGACAGAGGTGTTGAAAAGTCCTTAAATATATCCTGAATGTACAGTTAGAGAAAATACAACAACCTTATTTGTTTCTACGATAATTTAATATAAAACAAAGAAATGCACTACACTTTAAGAATTGCGATGCCGACATCTTAAATAAACCACCAATTGGCCCATTTGCGTGAGGGTGACTCACATACAATGGCGGGAAGATCAATGCCTCACAGTTCAATTATTTTCAGAGGAATAATAATAGCTACAAAAAAATGCTACCAAAAACCTAAGATGTCCCTAATACCAGGACCGGAAGATATCACACTTCTTTTCCTCATAGTAAACTTTTGAAAATATGCACTTTTGTTTTTTGTGCTTGCAAATGTTTTATTCCTTGTAAGTGCGTGTGAACAAATTTGTGCCTAAATTTCTGGCTGCGCCCCATGGCATGGTTGTGTGGTGGTGCATGGTGGTTATGTATTAGGTGGGGGAGGGGTGTAGGTGAGGGGGGTAGTGGGTAGGAGGGGGGAGGTTGATAGCTTGTGTGGGGGAGGGGGTGCTTAAAATTGCATAGGCTGATAAAAGCATCAGGTTTTCGAAAGCAAGCACTTATCTAGATTTTAACCTACATATCTAACTTAGATACTGGTGCACTTATCTAGATTTTAACCTACATATCTAACTTAGATACTGGTGCACTTATCTAGATTTTAACCTACATATCTAACTTAGATACTGGTGCACTTATCTAGATTTTAACCTGCGTATCTAACTGAGATACTGGTGCATTTATCTAGATTTTAGCCTACATATCTAACTGAGATACTGGTGCACTTATCTAGATTTGAACCTACATATCTAACTGAGATACTAGTGCACTCATCTAGATTTTAACCTAAATATCTAACTTAGATACTGGTGCACTTATCTAGATTTTAACCTACGTATCTAACTTAGATACTGTGCAGTTATCTAGATTTTAACCTACATATCTAACTTAGATACTGGTGCACATATCTAGATTTTAACCTACATATCTAACTGAGATACTGGTGCACTTATCTAGATTCTAACCTACATATCTAATGTAGATACTGGTGCACTTATCTAGATTTTAACCTACATATCTAACTTAGATACTGGTGCACTTATCTAGATTCTAACCTACATATCTAACTTAGATACTGGTGCACTTATCTAGATTTTAACCTACATATCTAACTGAGATACTGGTGCACTTATCTAGAGTTTAGCCTACATATCTAACTTAGATACTGGTGCACTTATCTAGATTTTAACCTACATATCTAACTTAGATACTGTGCACTTATCTAGATTTTAACCTACGTATCTAACTTAGATACTGTGCACTTATCTAGATTTTAACCCACATATCTAACTGAGATACTAGTGCACTCATCTAGCTTTTAACCTACATATCTAACTTAGATACTGGTGCACTTATCTAGATTTTAACCTACATATCTAATTTAGATACTGTGCACTTATCTAGATTCTAACCTACTTATCTAATTTAGATACTGGTGCACTTATCTAGATTCTAACCTACATATCTAACGTAGATACTGGTGTGCTTATCTAGATTTTAACCTACATATCTAACTTAGATACTGGTGCACCTATCTAGATTCTAACCTACATATCTAACTTAGATACTGGTGCACTTATTAAGTATTTGTTGCTAAATAGAATAATGTACTAATACAATTTAATAGAACCATCTTGAAGATTTATACTGCCTATCATAGATAAGTCTGAATAGACTTGTTTTCACCATTAGACAGTTTGGTGATAGAAAGCCCCAGCCTACACTTTTACCGACCCAAGGGATTTTTAACCTCCCACACCACATAGCAACTGGCCTTTGATGATGCTGTAAGTTATCCACAGCGGTGGAAATCCAAATTGGCAGAGGTGGGGGCATGGGGAATCGAACCACCAACCTTCAGATTAGGAGTCTGACCAGGAAAAAGTCAGACACTCTAACCACTCAGCCACAGAGAACAACCTATCACTGCTGAAGACTATGGAGGGTCACAATTAAATTTACGCATTGATTTTAAATCAAAGTTACATCAAACTAAAGTAAGGTAGCTTGTAACGCTTCAAACTTAATATATTTATCTCAGAAAATGACAGAAACTCAAAAGCAGCGGATTATGCATCTTTAAAGCTGCATAGTCCGATGAAGCATCACATTTTCAAAACCAAAATAATTAATTAGATTTGATTATTACATATCTAACTTAGATACTGATGCACTTATTGAGCATTTGATACTGTCGTGTACTCTGAGACAGAGTGGTTAGAGTGTCTGACATTTTTCTAGGTTGGACTCCTAATCTAATCTGAAGGTCAGTGATTCGTTCGATTCCCCATGCCATCACCTCTGGCAATTTGGATTTCCACCGCTGTGTATAACTAACAGTGCCAACAAAGGCCAGTTGCTCGTGTACCATGTCTATGTGGTGTGGGAGGTTAAAAATCCCTTGGGTCGGTAAAAGTGTAGGCTCAGGCTTTCTATCGACCAACTGTCTAATGGTGAAAACAAGTCTATTCAGACTTATCCATGATAGGCAGTATAAATCATCAAGGAAAAAAGAAGATTTGTCACCACATAGAAGGGAACACTGAATCAATTTAATAGAACCTTTTTACTGCAGAAGCCTATAGTGTAAGAGTTTTGGCATTCCTGCCAAAACAATTTTGATATGTTTACACTTTAAATATATCAAAAGTTGGTCATTAAAAAAAAGGTTACTTCAAACTAAAGCAAGGTAGATAATGACAATCAAATTAATATATTAATCTCAGAAAAATGATAGAAATTCAAAACCATCGGATTATGCAACTTTAAGGCCTGGAGAAAGCAGCTGTGTCGAGTGTGTTAGTAGCAGGTAATTAATTCCCTCAGGGAGCTGCCATTTGCAGGAGTCGGCCAGACGGTGGCAGCTATTTGAAGCACACTCAGTCCAGCAGACACATGTCATGTGACACGCCAAGTCGGGCACACACTAAGGGGATGCTGAGAGTGTGTCGCGTGACATGACCAAAACAGATCGCTTCACACTACACCGCAATTAGTTGGTTGTTGGAGCTTTGCATCCTGGCAACATCTAAGGTCATATCAGGATGGCTATGGACTTGTGACAGTGCGCACACATGGCAACTTATAGTGCTGCCCCACTGGGAAATCAGGCCACCGGCACCATGATCCGATATCCCATTCAGTCACATTATACTGACACTGAGCTAACCAGTCCTTGCCCTATCCTATTAATGCTGAGTGCCAGGCTAGGAAGCGAAAAGGATAAATTTTACAAGTCATTGGTTTGACTCGACCGGGAACCGAACTCCCGATCTCCCGTTGTGGGATTTGAACAGCTGGTTGTTGAACCCTGGCCAAGTCAAAGCAATCACTTAAAAATGGATATTTGTCGCCACCTAGCCTGACATTCGGCATAACTAAAATAAGGCAAGGAGCAATGGAATGAGGAAGACCAATTGTCCGCGATTGAAATTTCCTCGTAACTAATGTCCTTCCTCTCCCGATATTTTGTCCAGGCACTTTACACTCTTGTGCCTCTGGTATTTCACTCTGCGATAGGCAATGGTCACACTCTGGTATGCCCCTCTAGACCTCTATACAATGATCAGGAAACGCTAACAATGCTCTATCATCTAAATATATCACGATATACAATGATCAGGAAACGTTAACAATGCTCCATGATCTAAATATATCACCATATACAATGATCAGTTAATGCTAACAATGCTCTATCATCTAAATATATCACAATATACAATGATCAGGAAACGCTAACCATGCTCCATCATCTAAATATATCACGATATACAATGATCAGTGAATGCTAACAATGCTCTATCATCTAAATATATCATGATATACAATGATCAGTGAATGCTAACAATGCTCCATCATCTAAATATATCACGATATACATGATCCGGAAATGCTAACGATGCTCTATCATCTAAATATATCAGCATATACAATGATCAGTTAATGCTAACAATGCTCTATCATCTAAATATATCACGATGTAAAAAAAACAACAACAACAACAACAACTTTACTTCACTGTATCTCATGGATATGGTCAGCTTTGTCCTTCACAGGCACATAGACCTATTTCAGGTGATGTCAGCATAGGTATTTAGGTCAGTGCGTGCGCAGCTTGGCTGCAGGGCAACACAGGGTCACACTGCAAACTCAATGGCTATGAGCAATCTTCATACAGAAAATGTGAAATATCTCTAAAACCACACCACGTAGAAACAAACCGCTTGGCACACATATAGAAAACATATTCAACAAAAAGATTATATTAAATTTATAAGGTTAGGGTTTGGTATTTCTATTAATTTTGAACACAATTTACGTTTTGCACTGTGTGTATCGGCAAACTCAATGCATTGTCAATGGCCGTGAGCAATTCATGAGCTTCATACATAAAAAGTGAAATACCCCTAAAACCACACCACTTAGAAACAAACCGCTTGGAACACATATAGAAAACATATTCAATGAACAGATTATATTAAATTTATAAGGGTACGGTTCTGCATTTCTGTTAATTTTGAATAAAACTGACATTTTGCACTGCGCGTATCGGCAAACTCAATGCATTGTCAATGGCCGTGAGCAATCTTCATACAGAAAATGTGAAATATCTCTAAAACCACACCACTTAGAAACAAACCGCTTGGCACACTATAGAAAACATATTCAACAAAAAGATTATATTAAAGTTATACGGTTAGGGTTCTGCATTTCTATTAATTTTGAATACAACTGACATTTTGCATGGCGCGTATCGGCAAACTCAATGGCAGTGTGCCTTCATTCTGCAGCCAATCTGCGCGCGCATACAGTGTTTATAAACATTGGAAGGCATCTATATATTATGCTCTATATAATGTGTATATACTTGTATATGGATAGTGGTAAGACTTATCACGTGTAATAAGCTCTGTAGTGTCCTGTTCCTCGCCTCCCCCTCCTTGGTGGGGGTGGGGTTGGGTTACAGGCATGCTTCAATCCTTCATCTCTGTCCTATAGATTCCCCTTATGTCTCAGACTAGGTCCAATTAACACGAGTAGCAGTTTCCCCGGGAAAGGGCGGGAAGTGGTGAGCGACAGTTCGCCTGGTAATCACAGATAATCCACCTCATTCATCATCTACATACTCCATCCACGCCGACAGCCAATCAAACAGACCCACCCACTCACACCCGCACACAGCCACCCACACCTGATAATCACAGATAATCCACCTCATTCATCATCTACATACTCCATCCACGCCGACAGCCAATCAATCACAGCCACCCACTCACACCCACACACAGCCACCCACACCTGATAATCACAGATAATGCACCTCATTCATCATCTACATACTCAATCCACACCGACAGCCAATCAATCACAGCCACCCACTCACACCCACACACAGCCACCCACACCTGATAATCACAGATAATCCACCTCATTCATCATCTACATACTCCATCCACGCCGACAGCCAATCAATCATAGCCACCCACTCACACCCACACACAGCCACCCACACCTGATAATCACAGATAATCCACCTCATTCATCATCTACATACTCCATCCATGCCGACAGCCAATCAATCACAGCCACCCACTCACACCCACCCACAGCCACCCACACCTGATAATCACAGATAATCCACCTCATTCATCATCTACATACTCCATCCACGCCGACAGCCAATCAATCACAGCCACCCACTCACACCCACACACAGCCACACACTCACACCCACACACAACCACCCACACCTGATAATCACAGATAATGCACCTCATTCATCATCTACATACTCCATCCACGCCGACAGCCAATCAATCACACCCACCCACTCACACCCACACATAGCCACCCACACCTGATAATCACAGATAATCCACATCATTCATCATCTACATACTCCATCCACGCCGACAGCCAATCAAACACAGCCACCCACTTACACCCACACACAGCCACCCACACCCACACACAACCACCCACACACATCCACCCACACCCTCATACACACCCATACACCCAACCACTCACATACACACTCACACCCATAGACAGCCACCCACACCCACACCCACACCCACCCACACCCACACACAGCCACCTACACCCACATACCCACCCATACACCCAACCACTCACACACACCCAACCACTCACTTACACACTCACACAGTCACCAAACCAGTCACCCACTCACACAGTCAGCCACACCCCCATACACACCCGTACACCCAACCACTGTCACACCTATACACCCAACCACTCACATACATACATCCACTCAACCAGACACCCATACACCCATCCACACACCCATACACCCACCCACATACCCCACCCACAGACACATACACCTACCCACTCAAATACACACTCCCACAGTCATCCAACCAGCCGCCCACTAACCCACCCACCCACCCACCCACATACCCAACCACTGACATACACACTCACACACACTCACACATACTCATACACCCACCCAACCACCCACCCACACACCCACCCATGCACCTAACCACTCACATAACACTCACACACACTCACACATACTCATACACCCACCCAACCACCCACCCACACACCCATACACGCACTCATATACCCAACCACTCACACACACTCACCCAACCTCCCACCCACGCACCCATACACGCACTCATACACCCAAACACTCAGATACACACTCACACCCACTCACACAGTCACCTACACACCCACACACCAACCAACCAACCACCACCCACTCACACAGTCACCTACGCAGCCACCCAATCAGACACCGACGTCCCACATCCTCACACACTGCACCCCACTCACCCACCCACATACCAACATACACACTCACCCACTCCACCCACTCACCCACCCACACAATCACAGACACTCTCACACACTCCACCCACACACCCACACTCACATCCACTCAACCAGACACCCACTCACCCACAAACTCACACACACTCCCACCCCACCCACCCAGTCACCTAATCAGATCCCTACCCACCCCCACCCACTTACCCTCCCACCCACAAACTCCCTCGACACAGCTACCTCCACCAACCACCCACCTCCCACCCACTCACCAATCAACCATCCAGTTACACACCCACCATCCACTCCCACAACCCACCCACCCACCCAATCTGATCTCTTTCTCACCCTCACCCTTCAAGACCCCCCCCCCCACCCCCCACCAACTCCCCGTCCCCACCAACTCCCCCCTCCCCCACCGGTAAGGTGACAAAAACAGGCTGTCACCTTACAAACCCCCCCCTCCCCGCCGGTAAGGTCACAGTAACAGGCTGCCACCACCCCCTCCCCCCTCCTCCCCACCCCCCCTCCCCCCTACCACCACCTGCCCCCCCCACCACAGCCTGTGACGGCCTCCCACCCTGGCACAGCGCCGTAATGAGGCAGTTTGCGCCTGATCAGCGTGGCTCCTTGTGGATCAGTAGTTCCCGCCGAGCCCTTCAGGCGTCTCCCCCACCATCACCCAAACAGCGGAAGGCGGACGGACACAGGCGGGGGTCACAGGGTCAAAGGTCACAGGCAGTAGAAGGGGAGAGCCAGAGTGTCAGAACCAGGCTCAGCGAGTGGCGTTGCACAGTCCAATGGGTTTTGAGGTTCTGTCTTATTCTGAAATAAATATATTAGGATGATTGATATAATTAACCATACTTTACTTTGAAGTAACTTCGCTTTAAAATGATTTGTTTGTTATTGTTTTTACGTCCAAGCAGGATGGATAACGACATGTGATAGTGCACACTCATGGTGACCTTATAATGCTGCCCCACTGTGAGACCAGGCCACCAGCACCATGACCTGATATCCCACGGTCACATTGTCCTGATACTGTGCTAACTAGTCCTTGTCCTATCCTATTAATGCCAGGCACAGGGCTAGGTAGCGAGAAATATCAATTTTATAAGTCATTGGTTTGATTCGGCTGGGATTCGAACTCCCGACCTTTAAAACGATGACTAATGTAGAAGATATTTATAGTGTAAACATAGCATAGGGCAATTGAAATTTCCCTGGATTAATTAATGAATGTAATAACAAATATATATGTAGTAGTCTGCACTTACTTCTCCAGAAAGCAGCCACATAGATAGGTAGGCGTGGATAGGGTGATTTCATCAGGGACCCTAGGTAGTGTAATGGTTATCATGCTAACCCCAGAATGGCAAGAAGTCTGAGTTTGAAATCCTGTGCAATATTTAACATTTTCTTCACCTCCACGACACTGGGTTCCATGACCAGGACCATGTACAAGCTACGTGCTGTATGATTGTTAAATCTACCCTGTGTATGTACATGTAAGTTCATTGCCTGTATGTAATATAAACAGTAAGCATTGACTAAAGGCTCTGTCACACCTTACCGGATTGGGGTACCGGATAGAAAACGGACACTGTCCGGTGAAATATGTCATGTCCGTTTTATATACAGTCCGCATCCGGCGTGTCCGTTCTCTCTCCGGTGGTGTCCGGTGTGTACGGTGGGAAGTTTTGAACATGCACAGAACTTGTACCGGACACCGCCGGACTGACGTGTACGGTTGGTGTCCATTTTAAGTCTGTTTAGTCCGTTTTGTCCACTACATGTCCGGTACCCATCCGTTACCTCTCCGGTTTGCTTCCTGCAAAGTCCATTGATGGTGTTGCGGGAATTCGGTCAGTATATGTTTTCGGCGCGTTCGTGATTAGTCCGGTACATGTCCGGTGGATGACATTCGGTTGTCGTCCAGTTATCGCCTGATTATCGTCCGGTGGGTATTCGTTAATGTACGTTCCTTGTCTGTTTAGCATCCGTTTCGTCCGGCGGAACGCGCAACATTTTAACACATTTCGGTACATTTTGATACCGAACACCACCGGTCTAGCAAATTCTTTGTCCGTTTGTGTCCGGTACTCAATCCGGTAAGGTTTGACAGGCACTTTATGGATGCAAACCGTTTGAAAGCCATACTATTTTAGGCGGAAAAGTCCAGTGTTTTGCACTGACCTCACCGATAAGGAGCAACATACAAAAGTATGCATGGGTACAGTGATTGCATCAGTGAGCTTAGGTAGTGAAATGGTTAGCACGCTAGCCCTGTAATGGCAAGAAGTGTGGGTTCGAAAAACCTTCACTAGTCACAATGTTTCCTATTTTCGTCACCCCCACGATGTGTTCCTCCGAGCTAGTGGAGAAGAGGCCCCACGCAGGAGGCGGAGAGGTGCATGCTGGTACCCATCCCAAGCCCGGGGGGAGGGGGGAAGTGCAACCCACTCCAGATCTTATTACATGTTATAACGGGTTTATCACTATCCATATATATATTTCTGTACTCTGCATGACGACCCTACACACAAATGATCGTTCCGCCTTAGGGAACTAACTCCGCCATCTTTTTAATTGTCAAACACATGACTGCCATCTTTATTTAATAAGGTACGCTGGATGTAGGTCACAGCCACGCATGCGTGCACATGTATATATTTAATCGATTCAGAAATGGATCACGTGACACAGCAACAATATCAGCTGAGATGGGACAAATGCGGAGAATGATAAACAGCGATGAAAAGCAGGAGACCCAACCAGCTCTTATAATGACCACTGGGTCGACTTAACAAGAAGCCTTTCACTGAGCACAGTAATTCTGCCATTCTTTGCACTGCTGATATGGTGTGATTTAAACATAGGCGGAATTATAGTAAATTTCACACATACTTCAAACACTGTAATCTGTGCTACACATAAATACAATGTGTGATGAAGAGATGCCATAAACATGAATTAGTTTGAAAACCTGCCATAGGTGGTGCTACCGCCACACACTCATTCTGCAGGTATACAAAGAGTCTCGGGTGCAGAACACATACAAATGTAGTAGACTGCACTGATCTCTCAGGCAAGGAGCCATATAGACAGGTAGGTGTGGATAGGGTGATTGCATCAGGGAGTCTAGGTAGGGTAATGGTTAGCACACTAGCCCTGGACTGTTTTGCTTCGAATCCTGGTCTAGACATAATATTTCCGATTTTCCTCACCCCCAAAACACAACTATAATTCCATCCTAGTCTAGGTATAAAACAAATACAGTAAAACCTCTCTATACCGACCCCTCCACAGATCGACCACTCCCCTATATCGATCGCTTTATTTGGGTCCCAAAAATACCATTGTTAGGATATTCTAACTCTCTGACCCGACCACCTCCCTAAATGGACCACTTAAAGTCGGTCCCATGGTCGGTCGATTTAGAGAGGTTTTACTGTAGAATACACGGAGATCATATCCACTGTTTATATTCGCATAATACAGTACACAGCAGAAGTAGGCCATCTGGTGATGAATAAAGGATGGCTGCTTTTATGTGACAGACAGTTAGGTCTTCAGGGCCAAAGCTAAAATCAATCACCTCAACAGTTTCTGTGTGTCATGGATTTCCTTTTTCGCTCAGACAACAATGTTGGGTGGATGGCATATAATTAAAGAATTCTCATCCATTCCACAGGTTCTCCTACAGCTGAGTAATGTATTTATAAGCTACGTGTTCCTTCAGCTGAGTGATGCTGAGTAATATATGTATCACCCAGGTTCTCCTACAGCTGAGTGATACTGAGTAATGTATTTATAACCTACATTCTCCTACAACTGAGTGATACTGAGTAATATATGTATCACCCAGGTTCTTCTACAGCTGAGTGATGCTGAGTAATGTATTTATAAGCTACATTCTCCTAGAGCTGAGTAATGCTGAGTAATATATGTATCACCCATGTTCTCCTACAGCTGAGTGATGCTGGGTAATGTATTTATCACCTACGATCTGCTACAGCCGAGTGATGCTGAGTAATGTATGTATCACCCAGGTTCTCCTACCGCTGAGCGATCCTGAGTAATATATTTATAACATACATTCTCCTACAGCTGAGTGATGCTGAGTAATATATGTATTACCCAGGTTCTCCTACAGCTGAGTGATGCTGAGTAATATATCTATTATCCAGGTTCGCCTACAACTGAGTGATGCTGAGTAATATATTTATCACTCAGGTTCTCCTACAGCTGAGTGATGCTGAGTAATGCATTTATCACCTACATTCTTCTACAGCTGAGTGATGCTGAGTAATATATGTATTACCCAGGTTCTCCTACAGCTGAGTGATGCTGAGTAATATATGTATCACTCAGGTTCTCCTACAGCTGAGTGATGCTGAGTAATGTATTTATGACCTATGTTCTACAGCTGAGTGATGCTGAGTAATGTATTTATGACCTATGTTCTCCAACAACTGAGTGATGCTGAGTAATATATGTATCACTCACGTTCTACAGCTGAGTAATGCAGTAGCCATACCGCGCAGGGTTCCCTCCCTAAGCACACCTTGCGAGGCAGCCTTCAGCAACGTACGGGGGACACTTTGTGTGCAGGGCAGTTCTGTCAAGCAATATTGACGCGCGTGTGCGCATGCCCACACCACTTCCGGCTTCAGACGGTATTGGTGGGAAGCTTGGTACAGCGTCCGTACACCTAGGAGTGTGTGGGGGCGGGGGCTAGGGGGGTGCGGGCTGGGGGGTCGGGGGGGGGGGTGCATGCCAGCATCCCAGATGCTTGCCACTCCTCGGCTCGACATTAATGGTCGCCAGCAGCTGTTAAAAACATGTTTTAATATTGTAACATTTTTAATTGAGTAAGCTGGGAAAATTTCAATCACACATAATTTGTCCTCCTCATTCCACGGCACCTTACTCCATATAATGCCGAATACCAGATAGGTAGGTAGCGACAAGTATACATTTCAAAATCATTTGGTTTGACTCAGCTAGGGGCTTGAATCGCATGACCCGGCAAATGGGACCACAGCTGCTCAACGCATTTGCCCAACCCCATCTGGTCTGTTTCCATTTGGCATTCCGCCCTGCATGGTCACATGGTCCAACCTAACAACAACAAAAAACAAGCCTGAAAAACACAAGAATGGTTCAAGTAAAATCCTGGTACAACCAATCACAAAGCACGACACAAAACACAACACAAAGCACAACGCAGGAACTCCCAGGGTTCAACTGTGGGAAAAAGGCAGCAGCAAGGCCTGCCTAGAACAGGAATACGGCATCGTCCCACTACAGCCCATGCACTTATCCCTTTACCCACAATGCATCCCGTGGCACATCCGGCCACCTGCCTTAGTCCCCACCCCCCACACCTCCCGCCACTCTCCGATACCAGTCAACACACACTGCTGCCACTCCACTTCACCGCACCCCACACTGCCCACTATTCGGAAATCTTCCCACACGCATCACCTGCGGAGTCCCACAATCAACAGGGGCACTGGCAGTATCATCCACACCAGCGGCACTAGCAGCATCACCCGCGGCACCAGCAGTATCAGCGTCACCAGCAGCACCAGCGGCACCAACAGCGGCACCAGCAGTATGAGCGGTATCAGAAGCACCAGCTGCACCAGCAGCACGAGCAGTATCAGCGGCACCAACAGTACCAGTAGCACCAGCAGTATCAGTATCACCAGTGGTACCAGCAGGACCAGCAGTACCAGCACCACATGTGACACAAGCAGTACCGGCAGCACCAGCGGCACCATCAGTACGAGCGGCGGCAGTAGTACCAGCAGTACCAGCAGTACCAGCGGTACCAGTGGCACCAGCGACACCAGCAGTACCAGCGGCACCAGTGGCACCAGCAGTGCCAGTGGCACCAGCAGTACCAGCAGTATCAGCATCACCAGCGGCGACCACCAGAAGTACTAGCGGCACCAGCGGCACCAGCAGTACCAGCGGCACCAGCAGTACCAGCAGCACCAGCAGTATCATCATCACCAGCGGAACCAGCAGTACCAGCAGCACCAGAGGCACCTGTAGAAGATGCAGCAGTGTGATGAGCATGCAGGCGACTACTAGAAGTACTAGCGGCACCAGCGGCACCAGCTTCACCAGCAGTGCCAGCGGAACCAGCAGTACCAGCAGCACCAGCGGAACCAGCAGTACCAGCAGCACCAGCGGCACCTGTAGAAGATGCAGCAGTGTGATGAATTTGCAGGCGACTAGTAGAAGTACTAGCGGCACCAGCGGACCAGCGGCACCAGCAGTGCCAGCGGCACCAGCAGTACCAGCAGCACCAGCGGAACCAGCAGTACCAGCGGCACCTGTAGAAGATGCAGCAGTGTGATGAGCATGCAGCAGTGTGTTGCACGTAGCACCCATCAGAGGAAGGACACCCTCCTTGTCCTCACCACCCTGCACACACCACCCTGCACACACCACCCTACATACACCACCCAGCACACACCACTCTCCCTGTGGATCCCATACCCATTGGGGCTGCTCTTTTTCTTACTGGTTCTGCGCATGCCCGAGCTTCAAGGGATAAGCCGCACCTGCCCTAGCGAAAAAAACAAATTGAAACAGACATGAAATTGCCCCCCCCCCCCCAGCTTGTACCGGAAGCGGAAACACTGCTCAGGTGCCGCTCTGTGCCTGCGTAGGTTATTGCATGTCCGGGTTCAAATCAGGCCACTAAGATAGAAGGCACAAATCAGGCCACGAAGATAGATTAAAGCGGTCGGAGGTATCTGGGGATTGGTGTTGTGAGCGGAGGGAGAGCAATATGGCAGATAAACAGTTGCAGGGGAAAAGGGGAGGTTGTTATTGCCTTGAATATGAATTGCATGAATTTCTGTCTAGCGCTATGGCAAGTAGACTACTGAGACCACTCCACTTCCACCTGGGAGAACCTGTACATGAGTTGGCTGGCCAGCTGCTTGTGCTTTGCGGTCTATTCATCATCGGGTATCGTTCCTTTGAAACCCAACCCGAGCTGCGCTGTTGTCAGACAGTGGCAAGCTTGGAGCCAGCATAGTATTGTCTCTTAATGGCCTCGACAACAAAAACTAAGTAAAAAAAAGGACAAGACAAACATGAAATTCTTTGTTGAAGTACTTATGCAAGAATGGAGGCAATAGTAGAGAGACTCATGGGAAAATTCTTGTTTTGTAGCTAGCTAAACCTGTTTCTTCAACCTGGAGTAATTGTCCACTGTGGGAAAGCAATGTAGTGAAGAGTAGCATGGGAAACAATTGTAATCACCTTTACTATGCATCTCGTGAATTTCTGTCTAGCGCCATGGCAACTAGACTACCGAGATCATTCCACTTCTACCCGGGAAAACCTGCACATGAGTCAGCTGGCCAGCTGTTTGTGCTTCGGGTCTATTCATCATCGGGTATCGTTCCTTTGAAACAAGACCCGAGCTGCACTGTTGTCAGACAGTGGCAAGCTCAAAGCTGGGAGAATGTTTTTGTTTATGGCTTTAACAAAAAATATGAAAAAACAAAAAGAGAAAAGAAACTTAAAGCGTGAATTAAAATGGTCACGCAACAAAGGGAGCAGTAGTAGTTACATGTAAATATATACACATATATACAGTAAAACCTCACTAACCAACCACCTCCACAGATCAACCACTCCCCTATATCGATCAATTTATTTGGATCCCAACAATACCATTG
Source organism: Branchipolynoe longqiensis (assembly GCA_030323885.1). Classification (NCBI taxonomy): domain Eukaryota; kingdom Metazoa; phylum Annelida; class Polychaeta; order Phyllodocida; family Polynoidae; genus Branchipolynoe; species Branchipolynoe longqiensis. The sequence continues at coordinate 6,826,917 of CM059186.1, read as the reverse complement.
TAGCCATATTCTGACTCCCTAAACCGATCACCTCCCTAATTGCACCACTTAAAGTCGGTCCCAATGTCGTCGACTTAGAGAGGTTTTACTGTGTATATTAATTATTAACCTGGAATGAAAGCTAGCATAATGTTTGTATCAGTGTCTTGATTTAGATAGTCTCTCTACACATTTTTAAAACCAAAACACCTGTCTATATTTGATCCTAGATATACAACTTTGATACTGGTGACCTCATTAAACATATGGTCCTCCTGTGCTACGCTGCTGTGCTCGAAAAACAGAGAACGAAAGCCTATATAACTGGCTACGGTAAAAAAGGATAGAGGGAGAAAAATGAGTCATAGTGGGAAACCTTCTTTATTTTTGCTAGAATGCTCTTGGCCGGGGAAAATAACAGCCCTACCTATACAAAGCTAAAATCCAATGCTTCAGTGAGTCAAGTTCAATCGCGAATGAGTCAACGGCCGTGCGAGTGCATAGCACTGGGGCAAAAGACTGGCGCGCAGAGAAAATTCCGGTAGAAAATAAATAAGCGAATAAATACATAAATAAAATACAAAGCAGCAAAACTCCGCCTATTGATATATATATAATAAATAATATTTTAGATGTCTAGCATTTTGGTTTGAACACCGAAGGTTATTTGGAATGTTTTCACTTCAAAGAGAGTAAGACCCCATTTAGCACTGAATCGCTCTCGTGCTATAGCATCCATAAATTGTCAACACAAAAATATTTGTGTTGACAATTTTTGATTCCACATATAATGTCCCCATACGGCAAGGTTTCATTTAGCACTGCCTTTTGTTAGCAACATATCTAGAACACTAACCGAAATATTTATCTCCAAAATTAACCGTTTCAAATAAAACTTAATTCAATCTAAACTAAGTTAGGTTATAACGACCAACCTAATATGCCTTAAAACTAAATATAGCAAAAATTCAAAACCACTGGATTATGCAACTTTGAAAAAATATTTAGTTTCTTTTTTCTCCACCTAGCCGAGCTACAATCTGTTAGTGTTACCATTAGAATATCTAGGCTCCCTGATGCAATCACCAAATCTATTCCTCTCTGTCTAGGTCACTCCTTGTCTAAAAGTTTAGCGCAAGCTGCTAGAATATGCAGAGTCAACAACTAGCAGTACACGTCATTTTTAGTAAAGATTTTCACGGTCATACAAAGATTACAACTTTTCCCTGACTCTCTTCACCCCCCCCCCCCCCCCCCTCCACAAAGTAGGTAAGATACATTGATATTTTATCACAGAATATGGCGGTGGTTGACATTTTATCAACATTTCATTAAACCATACAAAATCGTGCATGACTCACCCCAACACTTCCCCCGCCATCAATTGTTTTGTATGATCGTGAAAACGTTGAAATGTTTGGACGACTCCTATAGCGTTTGTTTTGTTTGTTTGTTGTTTTATGTCCTAGCATCATCCAAGATTATATCAGGATGGGTACCGACTTATGACAGCCTGCACTCATGACAACTTTATAGTGCTGCCCCACTGGGAGACCAGGCTGCCAGCACCATGACCTGATATTCCACTCAGTCACTTTATCCTGACACTGAGGCAACCAGTCATTGCCCTATCCTTATAATGCCGAGCACATGGCTAGGAAGCGACAGATATCAATTTGGAAGTCATTGGTTCGAATGCACAAACCCATGGGTACGGATCCTCCGATCTCCCAAAACAGGAGACAGACACTCAACTCATTCGGCCACCCCGTCTTGGTTAGTCGCATTATGGTATGCAAGCATGCAATATATATGCGCAATAGTATGCATGCGTACAATAGCCATAGCAGACCACAAGCGTATTGTTCATCACATTGACCGGTGGTATACTATATCCTTACTGCATGTTGCATCACCGAGCACCATAACCAGACTATCCGGATGTGGATCGACCCCTTCGACACTGCTGCGCATGCGTGTAGCGCAGGCCAACGCTGACACTCTATATAGATTGCACATGAGTGGAGTGGCCAGCTGCTTGTTCTTTGGACATATTAATCATCGGGTATCGGTCCTTTGAAATCTGACCCAAGCTACTGACGTTTGTTTTGTTTGTTGTTTTACGTCCTAGCAACATCTAAGGTCATATCAGGACAGGTGCCGACTTGTGACAGTGCACACTCATGGCAACTTTATAGTGATGCCCCACTGGGAGACCAGGCCACCAGCACCATGACCTGATATCCCACTCAGTCACATTATCCTGACCCTGAGCCAACCAGTCCTTGCCCTATCCTAATAATGCCGAGTGCCTGGCTAGGAAGTGACAAGTATCAATTTTTAAGTCATTGGTTTGACTCGATCAGGATTCGAACCCACGATCCCATAGTATACCAACACGGGAGACTGACGCTCTAACTCATTCGGCCATCCAGTCTGGTTCTACACTAATGCTTGACAGTGGCAAGTTCGGAACCAGCAGTGTTTATTTTAATGGCCTCAACAACAAAAATATGAGCCAAGAAATAGAGGAAAGAAACTGAAAGCTTTGAATTGAAACACTCACAAAACAAAGGGAACAGTAATAATAGTGGAGATACTTGTAGCTATATATACATCCTTGAGATAAGCAACATTTGAAACTTCAGCAAGTTGACCGTCGATGCGGGGACATAGTCGCGACATACAGAATTATAAGAGGAGTGAATGATTCAGCAGCTTCTCCAGGTGTGACCACAGCGGGAACAGACTGGCGTCAAACTCAGGGATATCCATACAAGTGATACACAAGAACCAGAACCGGCTGAAGGACTTTGCTGGTAAAGTTTTGATGTGCTTGGCAACATTTATTTTCCATGTTTGCATTTAATAGCCCTGTCACAATATGACGTACCTCGCCGGCGCGCCGCCAACACGCAAAATCACTTTTAATCGTCGAGAGACGTCAAACTTTTCGGCGTCAGCGCAACGTATTGGTAGCGTACGGCTGATGTTGTGGTAAAAGTTTGGCGTGCCATCCTGATATGACCTTAGATGTTGGTAGGACATAAAACAACAAAAAGCAACCGTTTGGCGCAACGTGTGGTAACAAGCCTCATGCGCACGCAGTGTGTGCTTACCGTTCGCATAACGATCTTCCAGCATGTTTAACGTATCTCGACATGCCCCTAATGTCGCCATAACGTTGGCACCTGCGAGTTGTCGCACGTTGAAAGTTTTGTGCAAGCACAAAACTTCGCCGATTCCCTGACGCGTGCTGCTGACTGTCGCCAACTGTCGCCGTAGATGAATGAATACCAACGCACACCTAAGGTGCGCATAACGCTTCCAGACGTCTCCCGACGTTTCACCAAAAAATGACACACATCGATGCGCATTGGCGAGAAACGTCATAATGTGACAGCACCATAAAATATCCCCAAAATTAGCCATCTAAAATCAAACTTACTTCAAACTAAAGTATTGAAAAAAAAGCCTGATATATTTATCTGAAAGAAAGTGACGGAAATTCAGAACCATCCGACTATAGAACTTTACGGAGGAGTTTGCTTTTATTTACTTTTCTTAGCCTCACCTAACTAAAGATGGTAATACCTAAAGGCCCTGTCACACTTTACCGGATTGAGGATACGGACAGACCTGGACAAAAATATTCTACTCTGGTGCGATTCGGACTGGAAATGTATCGATTATGTAAGGGACAGTAATGGACGGTCACAGATGATAACGGATGGTAATGGTTGATAACGTATCTAGCGATCAACGGACAATTCAGTATACAAAAAGAACTATAGCGAACGGCATCGGACGTGTAATGGATATGTAACGGATGGTAATGGATGGGAATGGAGGGGAATGCAGGGGAATGCAGGGGAATTGATGGGGAACGGACGGTAACAGATAATAACCGCATATGTTAGTCCGGTGCAATCCATTACAAGTTTTGTGCATGCTCAAAACTTGTAACGGATTGGGCTGGATATCAATGGATATGCAACGGACACAAACCAGACTTTGCCGGATATCAACAGACTTTGTTCCGTTTAAATCTGTTTCCTCGATCCGGTGAAGTGTGACAGTTATCCATGAGATGTGTAAGACCTGCTGGACCAGAGGATACAGGTTATGAGTCTGTGTGAAGGCTGAGTAGCCGACTCCATTGTCATCTGCATCACTTCAAACAAAATGATTAGTCAACTTCCGAAACCAGCGAGCTTCTTTCGGCCCTTTACACGTGACCCGGATGTAGAGATAATGACTGCGATCTTTGACATCGTGGCGTTTCCATGAAGTCTCAGTTTACTGAATAGTCTTCACATGCTTTGTGAGATCTTTGTGTCTAACCGGACATGATGGCTGAAACGCTCGTCCTGATATGACCTAGGGTCTTGCTGCGGCGTAAAACTACACAAACCACCCGGCCTCCCACGGCCCTGTCAGAGGACTGTGGTTGGGATCTTAGGCTACCTTTTTCCTTCCTCCCCCTCACCTCCAATGCCCCACAATTTCTCTGATCACTACCCATTGGAAGCCAACTCCCGACCACATGGGACTGCTTTCAGCGGTGCCCATTCACTGCTGCAGATTTGCAGCCTTCAGCATGGCAATGCGACTGAAAACTCCCCAAAAACAAACAAGCTAAGAGCGCTGGCTGGATTCGCTGTGCAGAAGGTTTTATGTTGATCCTCGATGGAGTCAAACCCATGACGTACAACATTGATACTTGTTCCAACCTAGGCTGGCACTCGGCCTTACTACGATAGGGCAAGGACTGGTTTGCTTAGTATCGGGATAATGTGACTGAGTTGGACATATTTTGTTGTTGGTAAATATGTTGATTCTGCTGAATAAGTTCTTTTGTAAGCAATGAAGCCCTGGCCTTCCAGCCATTTTTCAATTCAAGATTATTTACACAAAAATAACATATAGAGTAAGGTATACAATAAATGTTGAATACACAATTTCCAGCATATAACACAATGGAATTCTGTAACCCACAATTTCCACAGCCATAACGGTAACAGCAGTATCATATGACTCCATCAATATTAGTCAGATCGATGTGAATATTCACATCATATTTAGAATGTAAGCAGAAGCTATCTTCAGTATTCATTTGGTAAAGTTATAGTAAGCTTTAATACAGGGTCTGGCCAGTTGGAGTTAGACAAGTGGTACATCAATGTCAGTTCGCTATAAATATCCTAATGCTACCCTATTGTGGTCAGTTATCTGAGTTTGTTATTTGTAGTGTGTTGTTTTAGTGATGATAGTCTCCTGACAGGAAAATGAATTCTGTTGAGTTGTGTGTTACCATGTTATCCCGGTGTCTGCTGAATTGAGTCATGGTGTTTCAGTCGGATAGCTTACTGCATACATACTCCCCCCCGACCCCCCATCCCACCTTGGCAGTGCCTGGAGGTGGGATAGTGACAAGACGCAGGTGGCGCAATCGCGGTTGAGTAATGAACTAGAAGATTTATTACACGCGTTATATACAAGTGAGACAATGGACTCCATGATCGTTGCATAACTGCATGATTAATATAGCAGTGAGACATACACACTATGGGATAGGTGCATGTTTATGTAAGATATATAAATTATATGAATATCATTATTTATACAATGTCTCTGTATTGTTATTTATGTCTGTATTGTATTGTTATGTATACTTGATGCACGAAAAGGAAGAGAGGAGGCGGGGGTGGAAATAAAGTGTCTTTATTTACGCCTCAGACAGAGCATACAGAGAGTAACAAGAGGACAAACAAAAGTAATAAGGAATAAAGTGGTAATGTAAGGAAGCTCATGAGGAGCGGAGTAATGAAATAAGGCAATAAGGAGGAGCAGTGAGGAAGGTACATGATAAAATAAGTATAAGGTTCAGGCAGAGTAAAAGTCAGTAGGTGTTCTGTGAGGGGGTGCCGAGGAGCCCTCCACCAAAAAAGGCGGAGAGGGCTCGCGGCGCGCCCGAGGGGCGAGGCGGCGGATGCAGGCTGGGGCGGCAGATGGGCGGGCCGCGTCAGGGGTCAGGTTCCCAGGGGGGGCGGGGAGCGTCCGGGGCCTGCGTCGACATGGAGCGGGCGGCCAAAAGGGAGTAGGCCCGCTCCTTGGCGGGATCCGGTGAGGAGGTCCGACGAGGGTCGAGCAGGGGGGCAGCGAAGTCCTCAGGGCTGGCTGGGGCGGCGGTCGGGGTCTGGGTGGGCGGGCTGTTGAAGGCGGTGTCGTGAGGGTTGGCGGCAGAGGGTTCCTCGTAAGGCTGGGCTGGGATGTGGTCCGAGGCATGAGGCCCGAGGTGATGATCCCCGGCTGGGACTGGGCGGCGCTGCGATCGGTGGTCGCTGGGAGGTTGTCGGTGGAGGTTGCGGGGCTGTCGGCAATGGTGAGGGTGAGGCGCCGGGAAGGGCCCCCCGGGCCGGCCGGGGGGAGGCCGGCGGATCAAAAATCCGCCGAGGTGGGGGGGGTCTGGCGCTCACGGGCTTGCTTGGTTATGCATTCGGCCTCGCAGTGCATGGTGAGCATGCGCCTCACGTTCGCGCAGTAGGCGCATGCATGACGGCGCCTGTCCCCCGCCTCGCCGTGGGCCTCCCCGAGGGGGGCCCGATCGCACGAGGCGGGGTCCCGGTTCCAGGCCGGGCAGGGGGCCCCGTGAGTGTGCCTGTCGTAGGTGACTCGGGCGTCGGCTTGGACGGGGCCTCGGAGGGGCCTCGGAGGGTCGAGTGGGCGGGCTTGGGTGGTGGCTTGGGCGGGCATGGCGATGCACTCTACTCTGAGGAGGTTAAGTGCTACCGGGTCATGCCACCCGTGGGGGAGCCTTCCGTCCGCGATCCATGTAAACACGGTCTCCGAGTACCGGCGGACGGTCGCCCACGGGTAGATGAGGTTATCCCGGCAGACTGCGAGGTGGTGGTGGTGGAGTCCCTGGGCGGAGTGGGCGGGGAAGTCGGGATGGTCGATGAGGGTGAGAAGGGCGAGGGTGTATTCGTCCTTTGTTGCCTCCCCTCTTTTCACCGGCTTCCTCTCAGGCCCTCGCTCTACGAGGTCGGAGGGGAATATATAATCGACCGGGATACCTTGGCGCCTGACGGAGTGGCGCGCCTCGGCGGAGGCCAAGATATCCCGGACGGCGTCGGCCGCGGAGGCGGGGCTGTGGCGGGTCGGTTCCTCCTGGTAGGCCGCCGACGCGGTGGGCGGTGCCTGGGTGGCGAGGTGGCGGTACCTCTCGTATTCCGGGTGAGCCGCGCCGGGCAGGGTCGCCTGAGGCGGCGGCGGGGGCCGGGCTGTGGTGGTGGTACGTGCCCGAGGTGGTAGGCGGGCGGCCATGCGTCGCGGGGCGGGGGAGGGCACCTCCGGCGCGGGGCAGGCATCCCCGGTCTCCAGGGCGTCGATCTGGGCGTGGAGGTCTGCCGCAGTCTGGCGCGCCTCGGCGGAGGTCTGGCGCTGGTCGAGCCGGATCCGCTGGAGTGCCTCCAGTACTGCCGAGATCTCGGCGCCCGAGGTGCGGTCCGAGGGCGCCGCGGGGGACGCCGGAGCGGAGGCCGGGGAGTCCCCCCGTCCTGGCGTCGAAGATGGCCCCGGGGTGCGGGGGGCGGCCCGGGAGCCCTTCCGTCCGCGTCCTTTCCCTCGAGGCATGGTGAGGCGGTGCAGCGGTCCGAGGGTGATGCCAAAAATGAAGAAAGCAGAGAGAGCTGGGAGACGGCAGGAGGGCGAGTGCCTGAGGGAGGCCGGCGGGCGACCTGATAAGGGAGGAGGGACGGGCGACAGCAGGTGAGGTGTGAATGCTGCCGGCCCGGGGGAGGGCGAGAGGTGGCGAGCAGCGGCGTCGGGTGAGGCGCGAGTGCTGCGCGACGCGGAGGGCGGGGGAGGTGGCGGCGTGCCGCGCCGTCTGCCGAGGTGAGAAAGCAGCGCGACAGCGCGGGGCGGGGGAGGGTCTCTTCCTCTCCTCGCATCAAACGCAATGCTTCGCATTACGACCGAACCTGCTACTGATGTTATGTGAAATATAAAATGGAGTTTTATATAAATATTATATAAATATTATATTAATGGAACTGGAGGAGTAGGCTAGTTGTATGAAGACCTCTGGAAAGTTCTAGAACAAGTAGCTTGAGCTGTATGGTCAGCACCTGTGTGTGCATGCAAGTAGCGATTGTGTGCTGTGTGCGGGTTTATAAGCAGGCCCCAGTCAGCAGTAAGACGGCTGCTGCCTATCTTTGCTATTTGTCACCTTTAACCTCCTATAACCATACTGTGTAGTTGTTGGTAGTTGGATACTGGTGGTTGGAGGTCTCCTCCAAGCAGCTCGACTCCCCTACTTTCCTCGAGGTGGCACCTCAAGTCCTCTCCATCTGCACGCTTCATCTCAATTTGTTGCTTAATAAATTGTGTGGTAGGTCTATTTAGGGGTGCAGCCAGAGTTATAAGCTCGATCAAATTCCTGTGTTGTCTTCTTTCTTAGGGGCAACTCGTGGCTTACACATGCTTTTCTGCTCAAGGGGGAACCTCCCCCTGAATGTATTGGGTGTCAGTCCCCGCTGACACTCAAACACATTTTTACTAAGTTGTGTTGATTTTTTGGCCCTGCGTCAACAGTTCTATACTGCAGACAGTATGCATGACCTTTTTACTAAGGTAAAACAGGAAAACATTTTAGCCTTTTTGAGGGCAGCTGGACTGTACCACCTCATATAGTTTACTAAATAGATTCTATCAATTATTAATAAAACTTTTCTTTTTCTATGGGAATTTGCTTCCCTTGACCACAAATATATGATTGTGAGCTTTCTAATTTAATGAGTGTCTATTGGCACATAATTGATTATCGCTTTTACATGTAAAAGCGATGGTTTGAACAAAAAACAAACATTTCTCGCCGTGAATATGGCCTATGCTGCCGACATGGTGTAAAGCAACCACCAATCAATCAATCAATCAATCTTTCTTAGGGAATTTAATAATAATAGTCGGATAGCTGGAGTTGGAGCGACCTGGAGACCAGTTGTCACTGCTATCAACTACCTAACCGCAACCTGCTCCAGCATCTATTTGGCTCTGCTATCACTAAACCCATTCCCACCCGCAATTTCCTTTTAATAAATGATTGGAAGTTCTTTTGTGACCAGCCATAGTGTATGACTCCTTCCAAAGCTTTCCCTCACCATAGACCTCATACTTAAAACACCATTTTGGACCTATAACCACCCTCCCTCTGATGCCCAAACTTGGAAAGATTGCGCTAGTAAAGAGTTTACATCAGATAAAATACTACTTCCTGTCTGTGTGTTCACCGACTACGCCACTCTCTGAAACCGCAACTACAGAGCGCCGACTGGTCACCTACGCCCTGACCTAATTAGTAACCATGGCAACCCACACACACCCTTGTGTGCAAGCAACTTGGTCCTCCGCTACCCAACCAGTGCACCACACACAAACTGCCCACTTTGTGTGTTACCACACTGCATGCCCGCCCACCCGCCACCCCATGTTTGACATGTACACTGCACCAGTTATCTGGATTGATGCAGTGTGCTTCAACCCCACCATAGCCTGGCCTCAAGCCTGCTTACTGACCTGCTGGGCACCAGGGGCCATATGCATGAAGCAGTGTTAGCGAGCCAAAACGCGTTTAGACGGGATTTCTGGTTTAGCGCCGAAAAGTCGGTATGCATGGAGCAGTGTTAGGCCTAACACCGAGCGTTTAAACTCGGAAATTCTAACTCCGATCATATCTGGTTTACAGCGGTGTTAGTGTCAGGATGGAACCCAAATCTACTCAATGCTATCATATTTAACAGAATTACATACGCAATAAGTGAAATTTGATCAATTTAACCCTAAATTCGAAGCGTTATTAAGGCTACCGCCGCATTGGCGATGATATTAATACTTATATTTTCGAATCGACGAACGTACAGTAAACAAACCGCCGTCGCCGCCAGTATGGAAAGTGGCGCCGGTGGCGATTTGTTTACTTTACCTTCGTCGATTCGAAAATATAGCCATTAATATCGCCGCCAATGCAGCTGCTGCGTTAATATCGCTTCGTTTTGAGGGTTAATTTGCTTAAATTTCACTTATTGCGTATGTAATTCTGTTAAATATGATAGCATTTAATAGTTTTGAGCCTAATATATGGCTACAAACGCAGAGGGATTTCCCAAATCTATAAATACATTCACGTTTAGCTATCACTCACCGTTTAGGCCGCCATGCATATGTTTTCGACGCCGCCGATAAACGGTGATAGCTATACAGTGTTAGAGGGATAACACCACACGCCTCTAACACTGCTCCATGCATATGGCCCCAGCTTCAGTATCTCAGAAGAACTGTATTGTCTTACACTCTCCTTGGAACCTATTTCTGGCTGCTCGGTAAGCATTCCATGCATCCCCTGATGAGATTTTCTTCCGAGGTGATTTCAGCAATTACTGGTTTTATATTCCGGTATAGCATGATTAGATTGCAGTTGATCTCTTTTACGTTCACTACATATTTTCCAATTATAAGGTCAGCATATAGATCCCGCAGGCGATAGTAGCTTTTAATCCACACTCTCTAATAGGATTAAAGCTGCATAATCAGGAGAAAGCATTAAATGTTCTAAACCAACACTTAAGCTTATTTAGAGTTGATCCCACATATCCAGCTTAGACTCATTAAACATTGCGCCATTGCTGGAATACTAAGTCAATTAGCATTGTGGTGTTCTCTGTGGTGGAGTGGCGGAGTTGCGGAGTGGTTAGAGTGTCTGACTTTTTTCTAGGTCGGACTCCTAATCTGAAGGTCAGTGGTTCGAATCCCCATCCCCCCACCTCTGCTAATTTGGAATTCCACCGCTGTGTATATGTTACAGCGTCATCAACGGCCAGTTGCTCTCATACCATGTATATGTGGTGTGGGAGGTTAAAAATCCCTTGGGTCAGTAAAAGTGTAGGCTTGAGGTTTCTCTCAACAAACTGTCTAATGGTGAAAACAAGTCTATTCAGACTTATCCATGATAGGCAGTATAAATCTTCAAGAAAAAAAAAGTGTGTGTCAGTGCTAAACACTATGATGGTCAGCATTTCAATGTGCACACATATTTCCACCTCAAATATATCCAATGTCAGCCCTTTAATATAAAACTTACTTCAAGCTAAAGTAGATTAGATAATAAACAACCAATCTAATATATTTATCTAAGAACAAAAATATGGCTGAAATTAATTAGTAGAAAACCCATCGGATTAATCAACTTTAACATAATGTGCATTATTTTCACCTGCATAAAGTACGCTGATTGGGGTTTTCCATTCTGGAAACATCTCAGATCATACCAGAATTTGACAGTAATACATTGCCTGCACTATTCTGGTAGCTTTATAGTGCTGCCAAACAAAGAGAGCCTTCCGGTGGCACCACGACTCAGAATCTCACTCAGTCACATGAGTTCAGAATATTAGAATTCTGGGTGATTATGGGAGGACATGTGGACCGTCTCTACCCCCCCCCCCCTCCCCGCCTCTTTCTTTGGTGTGTAAACAGTTTATTCATCAGAACATACAATTTTTCAGCCTCTGATGCTGAGACTTTTTAAATTATATTTTTTATGCTGCTCATAAAGGTTAAGTGCATGCACTTGTTTCCCCCACCTTTCAGTAGTCGTCATAATCCATACAGATTGATTCCTTTTCTATTTCTTTTTTGGTTTTTGATTATATTTTTGCACATAGTTAACATTTGTAATACCTTGTACCCATGAAATTATTGTTTTAATCTAGATATATACTATTTTAGTCGTTAGTTTTTGTCACACGTTTGTGGATAATTTGTACGGGTTTTGGGTACTCCATTTTCTTTGTTGTTGTTTTCAGCTCAATTTGCTTTAGAGACACCTCCCATTATTTCAACTGTCCATCTGTCCTACCTCGAGCTTTCTTATGACTCATTTCTCACGCTGTCTGCCTTTCTTCACCCGGCTGCAGTCCTCCACTCCTCTCCAACATTCACCACACCCACCCACCCTCTTCATTGTTAGAGGGCGCGCTTGAGAACCCTCCCTCCCACCCACCCCACACCCACCCACACCCACACTGTCCGTAGCCACTGACCACTGACAGATGGGGCAGATATTAAATTTGATCGTTGCAATGTTGACATAACTTTTATTTGAAAGGGTTAGCTTTGGAGATATTTGTGATCAAAACCAGGAAGCTGAATTCTGGCAGGCACAGCGAAATGCTGGACACCATAGGCGTAAAGCTAAGATTCCTTACACGCGGTATGCGGTATGCGAATGCGAATGCGGCAAAAAATCGGAAAGCATCTAAGTCAATGGGGATGATTCCTTACGTCCGAATGCGAATGCAGCAACTTGATCGGTCCCTGTAGCGATCGGTGCGGCATGTGGCATGCGGTATGCGGTATGCGAATAGAAACATCAGTCGCACTTGTCCATTAGTTTTAGACGAGGAGAGGCAACTGAGCATTACGGAACGGTCACACACAAGTGTGCAGAGGGGAAACATATGGTAGTGGTGGTGGTGGGGTTACAGGTTCGCATACCGCGTAGAAGGAATCCTCCCATTCGCATACCGCATACTGCATGCCGCATGCCGCATGCCGCATACCGCGTGTAAGGAATCTTAGCTTTACACAATTACAGCTTATATCAAATTGATTTACTATTCCTTCTGAAGGGTTATGAATGTTCAATAAGTACACGAGTATTTAAGTTGGATTATCATCATTTCTTTATCGTTATCATTTTGATCATTGGTCATGTTAGGACGAACATGGGTAATTCTCGGCGGGACGGGAAGTGGCAGGGAACCGCCTTTGTCGCCACCTGTCGGAACCCGATTGAACAAATTAAGACTACTGAATGCCTACAGATCAGGCCGCGCTCGTCTATGGTGGCGCCCCCTTCCATCAAACGTCCGCATTCTCATTGCTATCGACCTAACCTGCATCTCAGGCTACTAGCATCTACGGTGGCACCACCTTCTGTAAACCTTTGAACTAACATAGTCATTGTGTCTCCCCCTTATGGGTCTCTGCTCATGCTAACGTCACACAAACTGCTCCCTCGCTTACTTGCCACCTGGACACGATCCCACAAAGTCAGATTGATCGCCCGTAATTTGCCGCCACCCACCCCTCAACTAACCGAAGACACTTAAAAGGGTGGGGTTGAGAGCGCTGATTGTCCGTCATTCAATTCTCCAGTCTTCATTGCTCTATTGTTCTCATTGTTATTTGACCGTATTGTTCTGATTGTGGTCTTATATATGTTTTATTATTATTTATTATTATTCTTCACTATTCTAGTAGTTCTCTTACTTGCTGACCTTATTTGCTTCTGACTGCATTGATCCGTACCCTGAAACGACTCAATGATACTACCCCAGATGACCTGACTGAATAAAGGCAACTCATACCACTTCTGTTTCGTCGTGAATTATGATATATTATGCTATATATAATATTACGTTAATATTATATTATATTTATTTTATCATTCTCATTCTTTTTATCTTGCCAACCAAAAACGCCACACCATTTTTTATGGTAAAATAACAATTACAAAAAAAATCAGTCCCTTAATCCCGAGAGTCGTTGGGGCACTACACATGACTTTGCAACCAGTCTCCTCCATTTTCCCCATTTCTCCACTGCCCTCTGGAACTTGTCGAACTCCAGTCCCGTCCATTCCGTGATGTTCACACCTCTTCCTTTGTCCGCCCAGTCTCCTTCCGCCTTTCACGGTGCCTTAGAAGGTGCCTTTAACCAGGTCTGGCCGAGTTAAGCTAAGTTGCATATGTAGGTTCAAATATAGATAAGTGTTTTGATTTCGAAAATTTGATGCTTTCATCGGACCATGCAGTTTTGCTCAAGTCTGACACTGTGAGTAGTACATAAATGGAGGGTTTCCGCAGGCACGATGACTAGTTGATTTTTTCCCTTGTTTATCCTGCTATCTTGAACATTGCAGTGATGTCGGTGAATGTAGGTCCACATGATGGTTGGGGGGGGGCTTTATATTAGTTATGTCAGTGAGTGTAGGTGTACATGATGGTTGGGGGGTTTATGTAGTTATGTCGGTGAGTGTAGGTGTACATAACGGTTGGGGGGGCTTTATCTAGATAGGTTGGTGAGTGTAGGTGCACATGATGGTTGGGGGGCCTTATGTAGTAAATATCGGTGAGTGTAGGTGTACATGGTGGTTGAGGGCTTTATGTATTTGGTGGGGGGTGTATGTAGTTATGTCGGTGAGTGTAGGTGCACATGATGGTTGGGGGGCTTTATTTAGTAATGTCGGCGAGTGTAGGCACACATGGTGGTTGGGAGCTGTATGTAGTTATGCCGTTGAGTGTAGGTGCACTTATTGGTGGGGGGTGTATATAGTTATGTCGGTGAGTGTAGGCACACATGATGGTTGGAGGGGCTCTATGTCGGTAGGTCGGTGAGTGTAGGTGCACACGATGGTTGGGGGCTTTATGTAGTAATGTCGGTGAGTGTAGGCGCACATAGTGGTTTGGGGATTGATGTAGTTATGTCGAGAGTGTAGACACACGTGATGGTTGGGGGGCTTTATGTAGGTAGGTCGGTGAATGTAGCCGCACATGGTTGTTGAGCGCTCTATGTAGTAATGTCGGTGAGTGTAGGTGCACATCAATGGTTGGGGGCTTGATGTAGTTATGTCGGTGAGTGTAGGCACACATGATGGTTGGGGTCCTTATGTAGTAAATATCGGTGAGTGTAGGTGCACATAGTGGTTGGAGGCTTGATGTATTTATGTTGGTGAGTGTAGCTGCACATGTTGGTGGGGGTGTATAGTTATGTCGGTGAATGTAGGTTCACATGATGGTTGGGGGGGGGGATTATGTAGGTAGTCGGTCGGATGAAGGCACACATGATGGTTGGGGGGGGCTTTATGTAGTTATGTCAGTAGTGAGTGTAGGTGCACATGTTGGTGGGGGGGTGAATGTAGTTATGTCGGTGAGTGTAGGTGTACATGATAATTGGGGGGGGCTTTATGTAGGTAGGTTGGTGAGTGTAGGCACACATGGTTGTTGGGGGCTTTATGTAGTAATGTCAGTGAGTGTAGGCGCACATGGTTGTTGGGGGCTTTATGTAGTAATGTCGGTAAGTGCAGGCACACATAGTGATTGGGGGCTTGATGTAGTTATGTTGGTGAGTGTAGGTGCACATGTTGGTGGGGGGTGTATAGTTATGTCGGTGAGTGTAGGCACACATGGTGGTTGTGGGGCTTTATGTCATTATGTTGGTGAGTGTAGGTAGACATGTTGATGGGGGCTTTATGTAGTTATATCGGTGAGTGTAGGTGCACATGATGGTTGGGTGGCTTTATGTAGTTATGTCGGTGAGTGTAGGTGTACATGATGGCTGGGGGGCTTTACGTAGTAATGTCGGTGAGTGTAGGTGTACATGATGATTGGGGGGGGGCTGTATGTAGTTATGTCAGTGAGTGTAGGCGTGCATGATGGTTGGGTGGCTTTATGTAGTTATGTCGGTGAGTGTAGGTGTACATGATGGTTGAGGGGCTTTATGTAGTTATGTTGGTGAGTGTAGGTGCACATGATGGTTGGGGGGCTTTATGGAGTTACATCGGTGAGTGTAGGTGTACATGATGATTGGGGGGGGGCTGTATGTAGTTATGTCAGTGAGTGTAGGCGTGCATGATGGTTGGGTGGCTTTATGTAGTTATGTCGGTGAGTGTAGATGCACATGATGGTTGGGGGGCTATATGTAGTTATGTCGGTGTGTGTAGGTGTACATGATGGTTGGGTGGCTTTATGTAGTTATGTCAGTGAGTGTAGGTGTACATGATGGTTGGGTGGCTTTATGTAGTTACATCAGTGAGTGTAGGTGTACATGATGGTTGGGGGGGCTGTATGTAGTTATGTCGGTGAGTGTAGGCGTGCATGATGGTTATGTATACATGTTGGTGAGTGTAGGTATGCATGGTTGTTGAGTGGCTTTACGTAGTTATGTCGGTGAGTGGATGCCTGCTGGGGGTGGACACTGGTGGAGATGGTGTGCAGGGAGAGGCTCTGAGGGACTGCCACTTTCAAAGTCAATCAGTCTCACTGGGCCCAGCGCCTTCCCATTAACCACTAAACCAGCGCCACCCTGTCATCACGCCCACAACGCCCAAATACTCGGCCAACACTGTCAGGCCCCTCACAGGCGGGAATTCAGGAACAGGGCAGCGCATAGAGCACTGTGCAGTGATAACGCGACCAACACCGGAAGTAAGTATCCGTACACTAAAACTCTCCGCATCCATGTTCAAACCGGCAGGGTTTTTGCCAGAGGGTTAAATGGGTAAAATATTGTACCCTTAAATTTTCTGAGGGTATGACTCTATACCCTAAAATTATTGGGATAATATTTTTTTTAAAGTTCTTCAGCATCAATAATCAGTTAGACCGTTAGTATACAACAGTGATGCGCGAAAAGGAAGACAGAAGACGGAGGTGGGAAACTGAGGCGTTTATTGAGACGCCTTGGGCAATAATATGAGAGCAATATACAGCACAATATCAAGACAGTAGCAAAATAAACAGGGTGGGTATCACTGAGTACATATCAAAAGAGAAATCAAGAGTAGTAAGTGAGGTGAGTGTCCGAGGGAGAGGCCCGAGGAGGGAGTCCTGAGGGTCTATGACCGCGGGTGCGCCGAAGAGCCCTCCACCAAAACGGAGGAGAGGGCTCGACGCGCGCCCGAGGGGGCGAGGCGAGCAACATAGGAGTGCACCGCCTCAGAGGTCCAGGTCCCCTGGGCCATGATGTCGGGGAGGGGCACCCCGGCGCGCTGGCAGGCCTGGGCGGCGCCGCGGCGGAGGCTGTGGAGAGTGAAGGCCTCCGGGGCCGGCACGCCTTGGGCCTTAAGGTCGCCCCTCAGGAGTTCGGTGAGGGAGCGCGGGTCGAGAGGCCGGCCGGAGGGCATCAGGAAGGCTGGTGCGACTTGGGGCGCGGGAGACTGGGCGAGGGCGAGCTGCCAGGCCGATACCGGGCATAGAGGCGATCCGGGGATGGCAGGAACGAAGAGGGCCACCGCGCCCGAGGGCCCGGAGATGGTCTTGGAGGTCCTTATCAGGAGCCGGAGGCCCCCGGGGGCGGGGCGGCCGTCAGCGCGGGTCAGGGTGTGGGGGCCCCCCCATCCCTCGGGTCTCGGCGCTAAGAGGTTGGATTGGCGAAGCATGCCAAAGTACCCGAGGAGGAGGGCGGCCCGAGGAACGAGTGAGGTGGGCCCCGCGCGGGCGAGGTGGTTGTTGGTGAGCGTCAGCTGATGCGGCGTGAGGGGCGGGGCTTGCCGAGGGACGTGGGCGGCGGAGCGCTCGCCCCCCCGACAGACGTCCTTGGCGAGGCGGGCGTCAAAGCCCGAGGTGAGGCCCCCCGCCCCCTTCACCCAGGTCCGCGCCCCCGAGACGGCGTTCTTGACGGAGGCCGGGGGGAGGGCGCGGGCGTAGAGGGAGGCGGTGAAGGCGGCGACGTCGAAGGCCGACGGGGCGAGGGGGTCGACGCCTCGGGCAACGGTGAAGCTGACGAAATCCTCGGCCTGACGACGGCGGTTTTTCCAGGTCGCCGGGGCGAGGGCTGCGAGGCGGCGGCGGGCGACGTCGTCGATCTCGGCGGGCAGGTAACCTATAATCCAGGGTGAAAGGGGAAGGCGTCATGTGAGGCGGTGGTGGGGGCAAGCCCGAGGCGGGCCACCTCGCTCCGGGCCGTTTCGGCCCAAGGGCCGGCGAGGTGGGCGCGGCTTAGGGTGTCGGCGAGGAGGAGGTCCGCCCCGGGCTTGTGGGTGATGTGAAGGTGAAAGGACCCAGAGGCCGCCAGCAACCAGAGCTCCCGGGCGCAGGTCCCGAGGGTAGGGTCTCGGGCGCGTCCCGACTCGAGGGCGGTGGCCGAGGCCATGTTGTCGGTGTACACCACCACCGTCGCCCCCGCGATGTCTCCCGGGAGGAGAGAGTGGAGGGCGACGACGAGGTTGACCGCCTCGAGCTCGTGGATGGAAGGGAAGCGCGTCCGGAACCCCGAGGAGTACCCTCGGGCGGCCCTCCGGGGCTCGGAGGAGGTGGATACCGTTGGAGATCCATCCATAGGCGGCGAACCACCTCAGATCCCGGAGGGCGTCGTCGGCGAGGGTGATGGAGGCGGCGCCGAAGCAGCTGCGGAGCGCCCCGAGGAGCCGGGCCATGAACTTCCGGCTGGGGAGCACGCAGCCGCTTACATGGTTGAGGCGGCCCAGGAGACTTTGCAGCTGTTGTTTCCCGAGGGTGGGCTGGGCGATGCGAGCGTCGCAGTCGTCGATGAGGGCCTGGATCTTGGCGGAGGCGACCCGCATGGTCATCGTCTCGCTGTCGAGGGCGAACCCTAGCCAGAGGAGGCGGACAGCGGGAGGATGGCACTTTCCGGGTGCTACGTCGAGGCCGAGGGCAGCGGTGAGGGCGAGGAAGGCGTCAAAGGCCTGGCACACCCTCAGGTAGGAGCCCTCGCAACCTATGAAGTCGTCGACGTAGACGAGGGCGTGGAAGCCCTCGCGCCGGTTGATCCAGGCCACTGCGGCGGTGACGCGAACGCAGGCAGCGCCCGAGGTGCGGCACCCAAAGGGGAGGGCAAGGTCTATGTAGGTGTTGCCGTCGAGGCAAATGCCGAACAGAGGGCAGGATAGAGGGTCGGCACGGAGCTGGCGGTAGGCCCGGGAGATGTCGGCAGTCCAGACGTAGGCCCCGTGGCCCTGGTCGATGAGGCGGCGGCCTACGTCGGCGACGGAGGGCAGGGTGTAGGTATGGGATTCCCCGAGGAACTCGCGCCGGGAGATGCCCGAGTTCACGCTCGCCCCCGGGGGGTAGGAGAGGTCGACGATGACCCGCCTCTTGCCCGAGTCGGCCTTGGGGCGGGTCATCATCGGGGAGACCTGGGTCCAGGGGGTGAAGGGGGGGACGGTGAAGGGGCCGATGAGGGCGCCGAGGGCCAGCTCCGTGTCGACGAAGTCCCGGATGTGGGAAAGGTAGTCGGGGGGCTCTCGGTGGTTGGAGTAGGAGGGGCGGGGAAGGGTAGAGGCGGAGTAGTTTGCGGGGAAGCCGAACTCGAGGAAGTCGAGGACGGTGGGGTCGGGGTAATGGCGGAGGCGGGGGCGCCAGGCGGGGCTGTGGAGGCCCGAGGGGAGGGTAATGCGGGCGGCCAAAAAATTAGGAAGGCCCGCTTTCCGGAGGGTGGTGTAGGCATGGTTGAATGCGGGGTAGCGGGCCCACGCCTCGCCGGAGGTGTGGGGCCAGGAGGAGAGGAGGGTGGAGCGGTACTGGGAGGGTGTGGGGCCGCAGGAGGGGGCGGCTGGGAGGGTGTCCTGGAGGTGGGGGTTAATCACGTCGACGGTGGGCTCGTCGAGTGTGGGGGCGGGGGCGGGGGCTGGGCGGCAGTCGGGGGAGGAGGTTCGGTGGGGGCGGGCGAGGGGGGCAGCGAAGTCGTGCTGGGTGGGGGGAGAAGGGGCCGGGGGGAGGGGTGGGGGGGGTCGGGTTCGGGGTCGGGGGGGGCTGAGGAAGGCGGTGTCGCCGAGGGTGAGGTGGAAGTCTGGGTCGACGGTGCTGGTAGACAGCTGGTGTAGGGAGGCGGCTGGGGCCTTGTTGGCGGGGAGAGGGTCCCAGGCGGTGGAGGCGGTGCTGGCTGGAGCGGCTCCGGTGAGGTGGGCGGGGTGGACCTCGGGCACACTGCTGGTGCCCGGGGCGGCCCTGTGTTTGGCCGGTCGGATCGGTCCGAGGAGGAGCGACGGTCCGAGGCCGGGGTTGGTGGTATGGGGGCTGGCTAGCTTGTGGGTGTCGGCGGGGCTGAGCTGAGCGTGGTGGGCCGGTTAAGGGCCTCCGGGCCGGCCGGGGGGCCCCGGCGGACTAAAAATCCGCCGAGGTGGCGGGCATCGCGCGCTCACGGTTGCGCTTGGAGGTGCATACATCCTCACTGTGCGCAGTTAACATTTTGCGCACATTGGCGCAATAAGCGCAGGTGTGCCGCTGCCTGGCGCCCCTTGGCGGGGCGGGGGGGGGGTGGGGGTCGGGGAGGAGGTTCGTGGGGGGGGCGAGGGGGGCAGCGAAGTCGTGCTGGGGGGGGGAAGGGGGGGGGGGGGTGGGGGGGGTCGGGTTCGGGTCAGGGGGGCTGAGGAAGGCGGTGTCGCCGAGGGTGAGGTGGAAGTCTGGGTCGACGGTGCTGGTAGACAGCTGGTGTAGGGAGGCGGCTGGGGCCTTGTTGGCGGGGAGAGGGTCCCGGGTGGTGGAGGCGGTGCTGGCTGGAGCGGCTCCGGTGAGGTGGGCGGGGTGGACCTCGGGCACGCTGCTGGTGCCCGGGGCGGCCCTGTGTTTGGCCGGTCGGATCGGTCCGAGGAGGAGCGACGGTCCGAGGCCGGGGTTGGTGGTATGGGGGCTGGCTAGCTTGTGGGTGTCGGCGGGGCTGAGCTGAGCAGTGGTGGGCCGGTTAAGGGCCTCCGGGCCGGCCGGGGGGCCCCGGCGGACTAAAAATCCGCCGAGGTGGCGGGCATCGCGCGCTCACGGTTGCGCTTGGAGTTGCATACATCCTCACTGTGCGCAGTTAACATTTTGCGCACATTGGCGCAATAAGCGCAGGTGTGCCGCTGCCTGGTCGCCCCTTGGCCGTGGGCCTCCCCCGGGCCGGCTTGGGTGCAGGATGCAGGGTCCCGGTTCCAAGAGGCGCAGGGGGCCCCGTGGAGGTCCCTGCTGTAGGTGATCCGGGCCTCGGGCTGCGGGCGGGTTTGTTGGCGGGCTCTGGCTGGGTCTGTTGGGCGGGCGGGGGCGGCTGCAGAGGGCTGCTGGGCGGGGGTGGTGAGGGAGTCGACCCTGAGCATGTTGAGGGCCACAGGGTCGTGCCACCCTTGAGGGAGCCTCCCGTCCGCGATCCAGGAAAAAATTGTTTCCGAGTACCGGCGGACGGTTGGCCAGGGGTGGATGAGGATATCTCTCATGACGGTGAGGTGGTGGTGGTGTAGGCCCTGGAGGGAGTGATCCGGGAAGGAGGGGTGGTTAACCATGGAGAGGAGGGCGAGGTTATACTCGTCCTTAGTGGCCTCTCCGAGCTTCACCCCCTTGCGCCCCGTCCCCCTCTCCACGAGGTCACAGGGAAATACGTAATCAATGGGAATACCTCTGCGGCGCAAGGTATGCTGCGCCTCGGCGGATGCCAGTATCTCACACACCGCGTCGGCCGCAGATGCTGGGGTATGATCCACGGGGTCCTGGCGGTATGTAGGCGGCTGCGCCGAGCTGGCGTGGGCATGGGTGTACCCCTCGTACTGCGGGTGTAGGCCTCCTGGCTGAGTCGCTTGAGGTGGAGCCCGCCTACAGCCTGCCGCATGTCCCGGCGCCTCGGGCATCCGCCGCAGCCGGGAGCCGGCCGCCGCGTCCACCTCAAGCGACTCAGCCAGGAGGCCTACACCCGCAGTACGAGGGGTACACCCGTGCCCACGCCAGCTCGGCGCCGCCACCTACATACCGCCAGGACCCCGTGGATCATACCCCAGCATCTGCGGCCGACGCGGTGTGTGAGATACTGGCATCCGCCGAGGCGCAGCATACCTTGCGCCGCAGAGGTATTCCCATTGATTACGTATTTCCCTGTGACCTCCAGATACAGGATGAGATGGTTTTGTGGTGCAACAGTGTCCGCTTCTCATGGAGTAGATAGATACTGTTTCAGTCCCATCCCAAATCAAGTCTAAAGCCCCTTTCCTTTAAATAAAAAAGGCACAAATTAAATACCTCACCTGATTATAAGCACTAGTAGGACAAGCCAAACTAGAACTGCTTGACCCAGCGTCAGGATGCCGTCACCAAGTGGGATATAGCACCATAGTGCTGATGACCTTAGATGTTGCTAGGACGTAAAACAACAACAAACAAACCATAGTGCTGGTCGATTGGTATTTCAACTGGGAAGCACTAAAAACCCACCAGGAACGCCCACTGTATTAAGTGGGTCCCCATCCTGATGTGACCTCAGACATTGCTAGAACTTAAAACCCCGGTCAGTTAATGACTTACTAGATTCTCCGGTGAATCTAATCGATGCTTTCAATGGTGGGCCCCATCCTGATGTGACCTTAGATGTTGCCAGGGCGTAAAACTCCAACAACCAACCAATCAATGGTGGGCAGCAGATTCACCATTCTGACATAATTAACGAGTGAGCAACACATATTTTATTTTTAGGTGTAGTATTTTCCCCTTTTGCAAGTATTTGTTGCCATCAACACAGTTATCAGCTTTGCATTGAGAACCAATACAACACAATTATCAAATGGATATTCACAGATTGAATCGAATCACAGCGCCCACTACAGAGTCATGTGACGATGTCGACAGATAAGTGCGCTAAACGCTCTCGGCTGGATTGCCACAGTCCTTGCACATGGTCAGGCAACTAACTATACAGTACAGCGATTTAATTCTCGAGTCTAAAGGAAAGGAAAGTTTGTTTTATTTAATGACACCTCTAGAGCACATTGATTTTTATCATCGGCTATTGGACTTCAACCATATGGTCATTCTGATATATTTCTTTGTGGAGGAAACCTGCTGCCCCCACATAGGCTACTCTTTCCGATAAGCACCAAGGGATCTTTTATATGCACTTTCCCACAGACAGGACAGGACATACCACAGCCTTTGATGAACCAGTTGTGGACCACTGGTTGGAATGGAAAATAGCCCAGACTGCAATTGGGTCCACTGTGCAGGATTCGATCGGATGACTCAAACCTTCACAAGTGGACTCTCTACTGCCCGAGCTACGTCCTGCTCCGAGAGTCTAAGGGAATGCTTGTCTGTGAAGTTACATGCTGGTAGAAAATGATCAAATCTTAATCATTATGAGATTATCAACGTGGGAGTAACATGTTTGATGTCTATTATATTATTACTGCTACAC
Source organism: Branchipolynoe longqiensis (assembly GCA_030323885.1). Taxonomy (NCBI): domain Eukaryota; kingdom Metazoa; phylum Annelida; class Polychaeta; order Phyllodocida; family Polynoidae; genus Branchipolynoe; species Branchipolynoe longqiensis. The sequence continues at coordinate 6,803,994 of CM059186.1, read as the reverse complement.
AGACATCACAAGAAATTATATGCTTTGAGTCAAATCTCTGACGGGGTACCATAAAAGTGCCCAAACTTTATTGCCTAAAGCAATTTTTGTTTTCAAGTGAGTGAGCAATTACAGTTAATTGTGATTTCTTTAGTTTGTTTGGGTCTTACGTCCTAGCAACATCTATGGTCATATTGGATTTTTGGTTGTTGGAGTTTTAAATCCTGGCAACATCTATGGTCATATCAGGATGGGTACCGACTTATGACAGCGCACACTCATTGCAACTTCATAGTGCTGCCCTACTGGGAGACCAGGCCATCAGCACCATGAACTGATATCCCACACAGTGATATTATCCTGACACTGAACCAACCAGTCCTTGCCCTATCCTAATAATGCCGAGCACCTGGCTAGGAAGCAACAAGCATAAATTTGGTAAGTCATTGGCTTGACTCGACCAGGAATGGAACTCACAACCTTCCGCATGGGAGGCCTGCGCTCTACCGATTAGGCCACCATGTCCGGTCAACATTCAATCAGTGAACAACACACAGCAAACAAGTGCTTCTAAACTTTCTTTGGGATAGTAGGGGTACTTAATTCTCTAATCATTTAATCATCAGTGACGTCATCACAAAATGACATCCGCTGGGGACGCACTTCCTCAATTAGTCCATGTTTTGATTAATTACTTGGGGGGGCTCTTCTCCCTGGTGGCCATATTGAATTCTAAGAATGAAAACCAATAAAACATAATATCACAAATAGGTGGTTTTGTTCCAGCGTTGTCAGGGGAACAACATATGAGGATGTGAAAATTAATTAAGCAGCTGGGTCCTGCAGTACAGCCAATTAGTGTGCACGCTTTCTGCTCCGTCAAATGGCATTGGTCATGTTGCTTTGGCAACATGAGTAATTCACACGCGACAAGGGACAGATGGTGCTGCTGCCTACTGTTCAGCTCACCTACATAGGCACCATCTGCACTGCACTCCTTGAACCTGATGACACTTTCTTTCCCACTGCATCACCCACTCTACTACATAGATTTATGGTGTCGCCACCTATCGTGTTCATTTGCTTTGGAACCACCTAAGGTGCACCCACTGAACTTTCGATGTGGCGTCACTTCTAGTGCGCCACCTCTAGCACTTCTCACAGAGACGCTGGCCTATCAACACCACATGCTTTTCTTGGCTACCCACCCATCCCTAAACTCGCACAGCTTTAAGTTGGGAGGGTTGAGTGCCTGGGTCTTTGGAATTGAACCCAGAACGTCTCTGAAGCTGACTTTTGGCTTGAACTTGCATACTAGTACTACCTGTGCTCGTTGCTTTAATATATCCCCATACCATGTAGTTCCTTGTCACATTGTGAAGAACATCTCCCGGCCAGCCACTGCAGGGACAAATAGTTTTGCGTCTGTCTGGACATGTTCTTGCTGGTGTGAAACCTCTATTTGCTCCCCGAGAGAGTGCCGCTGGTAACTTGCAAAAGCCAGCACCACTTCAACACTTTTGGAGGCAGCTTTCATGAAACCGACCAACTCATGGACATCACCCTCACAGCAGAGAGCTAAATGGAGAGCGGCAGACAAGTAATGAAAGCAGTGTTTGTCACATCGCGACTGACAGCATGATGATGATAATGATGATGTGAATTAATGCTGTATGAAGACACTGTTATCAAAGACAATGTATGACAAGACACACCTCATCACTTTCCCATGAAATACATCAAACAAGGTAATTGGACAGGTCCCCTAGCCCAACCTGATTCTGTACCATTGAAACAAGGGGACCACCCTAGCCCACCATGACTGCCATACGATCAAAGACAACGTACAACAATTATAGTGTATTATCTCCTAATATTAATAATGAAAACAATATTATAGTATAGTAAAGTTCAAACATACTTTAAGCACTTTAATCATCTATGCCATACATAAATACAACTTGTGATTATGTCTCTGTAGAAAAACTACTAGGACACCTGATCAAAGACAATGCACCTTGTTTGTCATGGGGTGGCGCCACTGCATGATTATTTAAGAAATTCCTATGTGAAAGCGCTTAGTCGCACGTCATGTTGTAAATTGTCTCTGCTGATATATAGCTTAATAAGAAATAATAGAATACGATAGGCAATACAAAATATAAGGCATGGTTTTTACCCACACACATAGGAAGTGGTATTTTATCTAATGCAAAATATTACCCAGCGCAATTTCACAGCAATCTATATTAGAAATAGAACCCTCACACATTTGCAGCATATGTGAAAACATCAAACTTAGCGAACTTCCTATAGATTGAAGTTTTTACCCAAACACATATATATATAGATATATATACATACATATATATATAGACATATATATGAAGTAGTTATGTAGTTGCTGGTGATACTTTACTCATGGTCAATAGTCATTGTGTGTTAGTCAGATAGTGTGTAAGGGCCACTTGGAGCTCTACTCACTATACCCTCCCCCCCCCTCTGTTAGTCACGGATCACCACACACTCAGCTCAGGGCAGGTGGTGGCCAGGGGAACCACACCGCATGGTGGTGGGCACTGTAATCATGGGGACACAGGAATGCTTGATGTTCATTGGTAGAGCTGTAGATGCTTGATTCTCATTGGAGAATACGGTCAGGTGGTATGCCATACCAGATCCAAGTACCACTATAAATAATAAACCTGAGGGCTTGGCTCTCTCTCTACTTTCACTCTTTCGCAGAGACGAAATCAAAGTGTTTTGCTTTATTTCTCTAGATATGCACAGTATCACTATTTTGTCAGTATCACAATTTAGTCAGAATTTCCCAATCTGCCTGATACTGAGATGGGAGGACACTGCCCCGTATCGACTTTGGTGCTGAATCCCTCTGGTGGGAGCTTTTGGCAAACTGTCCATTCCCATTGGTCCCTCAGCCCACCGTGTTGCTCAATTCACAGTTAAAGGTGCCAGTGAAAGCTGCATAGTCCGATGTAAGCATCAACTTGTCAAAATTATAGTAAACTAAGTTCGATTCTATGTATCTAACTTAAGCTACCAGTGCAGTTATTAATCATCTATTGCTGGATATAAGAGAAAAATAAGTCACTTTAATAGAACATGCTACTGTAGAAGCCTAGGGTGTAAAATTCTTTATGTGCTCGACAACATTAATTTTGCAACCTTAAGACACGGATCATGCTCAGCAGGGCTTGTGGTGTTTAAACAAACTGGATTTCGCTTATTATTAAAATATAAACTAAGCAATCACAATTTTTCCGTAGCGTGATAAATATTGAATAGAATTTAACCCCACGTTTTATTTCCTGTCTGGATCATCCTGTAAAATATTCTGATAAAATGCTTTGGTGGGGAAATGCAAATTGTCTATTGGTATAAAAGGTATATAGGGCCAGGTGCATGAATGTGTTCATGTAGTTGCTGGTGATACTGTACTCGTGGTGAATAGTCATTGTGTGTTAGTCAGATAGTGTGTAAGGGCCACTTGGAGCTCTACTCACTATCCCCTCCCCCCTCTGTTAGTCACGGATCACCACACACTCAGCTCAGGGCAGGTGGTGGCCAAGGGAACCACAACGCATTGTGGTGGTGGGCAGAGCACTGTAACCATGGGGACACAGGAATGCTTGATGTTCATTGGTAGAGCTGTAGATGCTTGATTCTCATTGGAGAATACGGTCAGGTGGTATGCCATACCAGATCCATGTACCACGATGCATAATAAACCTGAGGGCTTGGCTCTCTCTCTCTACTTTCACTCTTTATACTCTTCCTTTCTCTTTTTGCCTGTATTGATTTCACCATAGCCTGCCCTCACAACCACATATTCCAGCCGTGGACTTTATAATCTGTCAAATCAATTCTCAATGAATATTGATAGCCTTTGATAGCTTTGGTTCTAATACAGGTCTTTCCTGACACTGAAGCTGGACATCATCAGGCTACTGCTGGTTCCCTTCAGGTGGGCATGCAGCACGCTGCATCAATCCAGAAGACTGATGCAGTGTACACATCTGAGACACTGGGCGGGAGGGGATTATGTGTGTGGCGCTTTAGCGGAGTAACAGTCGGCCCTGCTGCTTGCACACAGGGGAGGGTGGGGGAGGTTACCATGGTTACTAATTAGGACACGGTGTGAGTGACCTGAGGCAGCAATCTGCACTTGGGACGTCAGTGAGCGAGGAATCAGGTGAACACACATATAGGAAGTGGTATTTTATCTAACGCAAAATATTACCCAGTGCAATTTCACAGCAATCTACATTAGAAATAAATGCATGCCAAGAACCCTCGCACATTTGCGGCATATGCGAAAACATAAAACTTAGCGAACTTCTTATACTTTATAGGTGGAAGTTTCAACGGAGTTTCTTTGTGCAGTGGATACATCACGTTAGTGGTGTCTGGGGACTTCCGGTGTGTGGTAAGGGTGATGGGTGAGGGATTAGACGGTCCATCCCCCTACTGGTGGCCTGCTCACACCAAGTGGACCCGACTGCTAGACACTCAGCCCCTGAGGATTGGCAGGTTCATGTAGCAGGGCTACGCTGTCAGAATGGTGATGTAGTCGGCTGAACTCACTCACCACCCCCGGGTGAAATACCTCATACACAAGTAGGTTGTACCTATATAGTTTAATGGTTAGGATTCTCGCTCCCGGAATGACAGAAATATGGGTTCGAGTCCAGATTTAAAACTCCATGTTTCCATTTGTTGTAGCACTCATATGGAAGTAAGGTGCTAATCACTGACATTGTTGGTTTGCTTTAATTGGACTTGAACTACTACTACCATCTAAGGTCATCATCATCCCCTGGAATGACTTGCCAGAGAGTGTCGTAGCAGCAGAGTCGGTGAACTGTTTCAAGTCCTGACTGGATGCATATTGGTCAAGCATTACATATATCTTGGAGCCAGTGACAGTTGCTACAATCCACCACATCTGACGAACTGTCTCCATTTCTATTAAGTAAGAGCTGCTAACAGGTCCAAGGCTTATTGTAGCTGTATCCTATTGATTGATTAATCATCATCATTATCAATCACTTTACTGCGATGGTTGTCGGGGCACCACAGATGACTTTGCAATCAGTTTTCGTCATTTTTTCTCTTTTCCAATTACCCTTTGGATTTGTCAAACTCCAGGACTGTCTATTCCCTAATGTTATCTTACATGATTCACTTAACATTATGCCTTCACCAGCTATATATGAGCAGAAACAATGGAATATGCAGCAAATTACTTTCATATGTAGTTTCCAAAAATGGAATTGAAGTAAATTGAATCTTGTGGTCGGCTAATACCCCAGTCACACTATGCTTGCAATCGCTTGCGACCACTTTGCGACCCTCAAATAGGGGCGATCGCGAAGTGGTTGGTGACAGGTCAGCGATGACCTCCGGGCGATCATTTTGGTAGCAAGGAGGTTGCAGATGCTGCGCCAAAAACCTCCTTGTGACCAAAACAACCATTTTCAGCGCTTGCGACAAGTCGCAAAATAATTTTCAGCGATCGCCAACCGTTAGCCGAAAATAGATTTTCCCGCCTTTTTTGTTGCTTTGATCGCTAGGAGGTCACCGGCTATATATCTCAAAGCAGTCGCAAAGGGGTCACAAGGTGGTCGCAAGCCATAGTGTGACTGAAGTGCAAGTTGGTTCGGCGTTCCCCCTGAGGGGTCATCCTCCTGCCGCTCGGAGCCCGGTGATTTACTGTGGCCTGACAATAAGGTGAAACCGAATCAAATAAAGCGAAGGATGGATCACAATCTGAGGGTCAGTGCAAATGGACAAAATGGCGTCTTTACTGACAGTGAAGGAACTCTAAGGGCAGTTACTGTAGCGATGAAAGTTGTTTTGTTGTTGTTTTACGTCATAGTAACATCTAAGGTCATATCAGGTCAAATAACGATAGGTAACCAAACAACTAACCAATTATAGAACTAACGGACACACAGAGGGTAGGGACATGTGGGAGAATGCTTACACACTGAGAAAGAATGCATGCAGTAGTTAGCTACACAACTGGATGCAACAAAACAAGGGGAACCACAAGACGATTACTGTCTAGCGGCGAAAACAAGTCATTAGACTTAACCGTTATGGGCAGCATAAATACATGACTACCAACAAAATTAAAAAAATATCGGGACGGTTTGTGGAAGTGATTGGGATATAGTGGTAGCTGTTTGGGTCACCAAAGAAGGAGCAGCAAGCACTGCAGCAGCTGGGATGACAGGTTCACAATTTGAAGGTTTGTGTTATGTGTAAAGGGTGGGGGTAGTGAGCAGAGAAATTGATGTGTGTCAAATAAATTGCAAAGCAGCTCTTTCTCTTTTGGGGGGGGGGGGGGGTTCATGGCGTGAAGGTTGGTTGGTTGTTGGAGTTTTACATCCTGACAACATCTAAAGTCATATCAGGATGGGCACCGACTTGTGACAGTGCACACTTTTGGCAACTTTAGAGTGCTCCCTCACTGGAAGACCAGGCCACCAGCACCATGACCTGATATCCCACTCAGTCACATTATCCAGACACTGAGCCAATCAGTCCTTGCCCTATCATAATAATGCTGAGTATCTGGCTAGGAAGCGACAAGTATCAATCACTAAGTCATTGGTTTGACTCGACCCGGGTTAGAACCCATGCAATCGGGAGACGGACGCTCAACTCATTCGGCCATCCAGTCTGGTCATCACTATTAGTCCAAGTTCAGAATCCATGTTGGTTTCTTCTACAGTTATTTGCATGCGCACTCCTTAAAAAATCAACCAACCAACGAAAGTAGTGATGAGAGTGCAGTAGCACTTAGATGATAATGCCGTATCAACGATTAGAATGCCGAGGCATTATCGTATATCCTTGTAGCGCATTTACCTGCTAATTTGGTTAGTGAGGGTTGGTAACTATCCCTGGGAGACGGTCCAGAATAGAAATACTCGTTTAATGGAGGTGAATTCAGAAGATAGCTTTGGTAAGAAGGATTAGATTAAAGCTTTTCTTTTTTTAAGAAGATTTATACTGCATATCATGGATAAGTCTGAATAGACTTGTTTTCACCATTAGACAGTTTGTCGATAGAAAGCCTGAGCCTACACTTTTACCGACCCAAGGGATTTTTAACCTCCTACACCACATAGACATGGTATGAGAGCAACCGGCCTTTGATGACGCTGTAAGTTATACACAGCGGTGGAAATCCAAAGTGGCAGAGGTGGGGGCACGGGGAATCGAACCACCGACCTTCAGATTAGGAGTCCAACCTAGAAAAAAGTCAGACACTCTAACCACTCTGCCACAGAGAACACCAAAGCTATACCTTGTTGAGCTACTTTTGTTACACAACCATGAAGTATAATTCAAAATGCGGGGAGGCATAAGTCGTGTAGTAATTGGTATTTATTAGGGTTTCTCTGGGTTTATTATTTGTTTCTCGCCCCTGCTCGGACTGAGATAATGTAATAATGACAGGACAACCCTACTTGTAATGTCAGTGTGTCAGGGTGGGTGCGATGGTGAGTGAATCGGCTGTAACATGGAAATCAAATACCCACCAGAACATCATTTTAACATACACAATAAAATCAAACAATATTTTATTGATTACAGTTAAGCAAACAAGATTATATCCTGTGAGAAAAAAAGTTGAAAAAAGTTCACATAAATGCGTGTTGTTGGTGTGTAAATTTGCAATTTTTCACTTTAGCGCAAAATCATACAAGCATACCTTTTGATACATTTTGTGGGAAAGATTAAATACATACTTAAAACACCGATGCAACAATAATTAATTGATGTGTTACCAAAAAAAGAAAGAACGATTTATCACCATCGTAATGTGGAAACCAAATATGTGGTGCCCAGTTTCAAAGAATGACCTGCATACCTAAACCTGGTCTTGCTCCTTCTAATCTTACTATCAGGTGTCAGGCTACTGAAGCTACCTTTGTCAGCAGGACCTGGAACCTACGGTTGACTGTGTCTTGGTTGTGCTCACTGCTACTAAGAAGTGCTATCGTGATCATGAGCGAACCAGACGGGATGGACGAATCAGTTAGAGCGTCTGTTGCCCGTGTTGTTAGACCGTGGGATCGTGGGTTCGAACACCTGGTCAAGTCAAACCAATGACTTAAAAATTGATACTTGTCACTTCCTAGCCAGGCGCTCGCCATTATTAGGATAGGGCAAGGACTGGTCATCTCAGTGTCCGGATAATGTGACTGAGTGGGATATCAGGTCATGGTCTCCCAGTGGGGCAGCACTATAAAGTCACCATGAGTTTGCAATGTCACAAGTCGGTACCCGTCCTGATATGACCTTAGATGTTGCTAGGACGTAAAACAACAACAAACAACAACAGATCATGAGCGCCTCGGGCACCAGCTCACTTGCATCCATCATGGCGAATACTGCTCGGAGGGAAGTCACGTGAGACCCTGCCTCCCCTCACACAGCCTCACTCGCCTAGATTTGTTAAGACTTTAGGAAGGGCGGGGAGGGGGCTTTCCGGGTCCAGCCAGAATTTTCTTAATAAGCTATTAATCTCTTTTGTCTCTTTTTTTTTCCTGTATGCATGATAATATAAATAATCCTGGATGAATAATTTTGTTTACCCAAAAAGAAGGGGAGGGGGAAGAGAATTTAAAAATGGTGGTGAAAGGAAAAAAAGGAAAAAAGAAGGGGGTAAAAAAGGGGGGGTAAAAAGAGAAAAGGAAAAAAAAAAAGAGAAAATGAAAAAAAGAAAGAAAGGGGAAAAGGAAAAAAAGAAAAAAGGAAGAAAAAAGAAAAAGGGGGGGAAAGGAAAAAGAAAGGAAAGGAGGAAAAAAAATGTAGATATGCCATAACTCCTAACAAGTGAGCCAACTGCCGTGAGTAGTACAGAAAGGGGGAATTGGATCTGGCAGCTGTCCATCCTCGAGCTAAGCATGGTGCCAAATACCAAGTGTCGTTAACAAGGGCGAAGTCTGGGTGAGAATAACACCTCCGCCATCTGTCTGACTAACTAACTCACGCATCTCTTGGCATCTTCCAGTGAAGCTCTCATTATGGACGGAAAGGTCCTGCATGGGTTGGCAGCATTAGAAAGCAATTTGTGTGCGAGGATGTGTGGGAGGCGGTAGGTTGCACTGCAGAGAGGCAAGTGGCGCCCCCTACCCCAGCGGAAGTTGGCAGAACTAGACAGGGCGTTGGTTCTGGTTAATGAGGAATCACGGAACACACCTGAGCACCTTGGTCCAATTTTACCCCCTTTTGGTTCAAGTGTTTTTATTCCTCTGAATAACATGTTGTCAGTGCTAATGCCTTCCAGCCGTAATGATTAAAATTGATTAAAGTTGCATACTCCACTAGTTTTGAGTTTCTGTCATTTTCTAAGATAAATGCATCAGGTTGATGATTAAATTTTGAAGCAACCTTTATTTTTTAATGGCTAACCTTGGAGATATTTGAAGTGCAAACATGTAAGATCAATTTTGGCAACACGCCAAAACACTAACACCATAGGCTTCAGCAGTAACAGGTTCTATTAAATTGACTCAGTATTCCTTTCTATGTGGCCAACTAATGCTTAATGATTGTATCAGAATCTAAGTTGGATATCTAAGATCAAATATGGCTAAGTGCTTTGGTTTTGAAAATGAGAAAATATGAAAATTATATGCAGCTATAAGTAAAATTGAGGGAGGGGTGGGAGTATGGAATGGTCTAGTAGTACAGCAGTAGATCATTTGTTTTCTGTATATTCCTTCTTTAAAAAAAAGCAATTCAAAGTCCTGAAGAGAATCCCACATGTTCCATAGAATTAAATGCTGTGAGATACATTTTGTGTGTGTTTGTGATGAATTTATTTACCCTGCTCATAACGGCTAAGTGGGTTAACACTCGTTTTAACCGATATGCAGCGCTAGTCCGCTTTGATTAAAATACTTAAACACACATGCCTCTACCGTACAATGCCCGCCGGACACACACACATATCGGGTCTGGCTAGTTCTAATTCCAGATTCAATCCAATTATGCCTGTTGATATGTTAGCAGTTTGTGGCATGCAAGTTGATTTCATTTTATGGCAGCCCGGAAAGCGATTCACTAATCCCAGATCAGTTAAGCTTCATCCAGGATATCGTGTATTGTCCGGCGTTGATCCCGTTGTAAAGGCCACGGCTGGAATCTGTGTTTGTGTAGGCAGGCTGTAATGAAATCAATACAGGCAAGAAGAGAAAGGAAGAGTATAAAGAATGAAAGTAGAGAGAGAGAGACAATGCCCTCAGGTTTATTATTATATAGTGGTACATGGATCTGGTATGGCATACCACCTGACCATGTTCTCCAATGAGAATCAAGCATTTACAGTCCCACCAATGAACATAAAACATTCCTGTGTCACCATGGCTACAGTGATCTGCCCATCACCACCATGCGGTGTGGCTGCTTGGCCACCACCTGCCTGAGCTGAGTGTGTGGTGATCCGTGACTAACAGAGGGGGGAGGGGGGTAGTGGGTAGAGCTCCAAGTGCCCCTTACACACTATCTCTAGTGCCTCTTTCACACTATCTGACTAATACACAATGACTATTGACCATAAGTAAAGGATCACCAGCAACTACATAAATACATTCATGCACCAGGCACTATATACCATTTACCATTATAGACCATTTGCATTCCCCCACCAATGCGTTTTATCAGAATATTTTACACCGTGACTTTAGTGCCTGTATGGAGAACCAGGGAATAAGTAAATTACCAGCTGGACACTAAATAATTAAACGTAGGGTTCAGAACCTGCTATGCATGGCTCATTCCAACGCAAACAACTAGACCTTAGCTGTTGCCAGGACGTAAAGCTCCAACAACCAACCTTTTTTACTTAAAGCTGCATAGTCCGATGAAAACATGAAATTATCAAAACCAAAGCGATTATCTAGAATAGAACCACCTATTTACTTAAACCTGCAGTCTGATGTAAACATCAAATTGTCGAAGCCAGAACTATTATATAGATTTGAATCATCTTTTTGGGTGAGGTATAAAGTACTTATGCAAATATTATTATGTACGTAATTCTCCTGTCTTCTATTGTTATTATTACGATTGCGCCTGTAACCTTTCCTTTTGATATGCTCCTTTCTACTCTGGGTTACTGGAGGTTGGGGTGCGGCTTGGAGACCGGGAAACCTGCTTCCAAGCAGCTCCCCTAATTCCCCTCCTTTCCTCCAGACGGTGCCTCACCTGCCTACTAATGGCCCACTTCGCCAATGATTTAGTTCAATAAAATTAACGGTAGGTCTAAAGGGTTAGCCAGAGTTATAGGCTCGATCCATATGATCCTTTTTCTGTTATCTATTTTCATTGCCTAATTATTATGGAAGGAATTAATAATCGAAAGTTGCATAGTCCGATTAAAACATCAAATTGTCGAAACCAAAACTATTATCTAGATTTGAACCACCTGTTTACATAAAGCTGCATAGTCCGATTAAAAAATCAAATTGTCGAAAACAAAACTATTATCTAGATTTGAACCACCTGTTTACATAAAGCTGCATAGTCCGATTAAAAAATCAAATTGTCGAAAACAAAACTATTATCTAGATTTGAATCACCTATTTACTTAAAGCTGCATAGTCTGAAGAAAACATCAAATTGTCGAAAACAAAACTATTATCTAGATTTGAACCACCTGTTTACTTAAAGCTGCATAGTCCGATGAAAACATCAAATTGTCGAAAGCAAAGCTATTATCTAAATTAAAACCAAGATATCCAACTTAGATACCAGTGTACTTACTTATTAAGTATTTGTTGCTACACAGAATGAAATACTAAATCGTTTTAATAGAACATGTTACTGTCTAAGTTTTGACAAGTATACCAACATTAACTTTGCATGTTTGCACTTCAAATATCTCCTAAGTTAGTTATTTAAAAAAGCAAAATTACCTCAAACTAAAGCAACATATATTATCACAATCAGCTATCTTTTAATGTCCTTTTCTTTTTTAAATATTTTTTCTTTTATTGAGGCTGTATTTATACTGTCCGGTGGCTTAAGTCACACATAGTCGGACGAGCCCCGGATTTTGAACCGGACCACCCACGGACCAACGTCCCAGACTATCCCGGACCGCCATGGATAAAATCACTGTTTTCATCGATTTTTGCCTCGCAGTCACACTTTCCCGGACGAGCCCCGGACGAGCCCCGGACCGCCCCCGGACTGCCCCCGGACTGGGCCGGACTGGCCCTGGACGAGGCCGGACCACCCCCGGACTGCCCCAGACTATCCCGGATCACCCCCAAACTATCCCGGATCACCCCCGGTCTTACGGGGGCAGTCTGGGAGTGGTCCGTGGCTAGGCCGGGGGTACTCCTGGATAGTCCGGGGATGGTCCGGGTCAAACCGTGGCTCAAAATGACCCCGTACCACCCCCGGACAGGCCCGGTTCACCCCCGAAATACCCGAACCACCCCCGGATCAGGCCGAATTGAGCCCGGATTGCAAAATACCCCAGACCGCCCCGGATGTTTTAAACATTTTAAAACATCCGGGGCTGACCCCGGATGGTGCCGGACGAGCCACGGATCAGGCTGGATCAGGGGGTGTCGGCACGGACGAGCCACGGACGAGCCACGGATCATCCCGGACCACCCCGGATGGCAGTCCGGGGCTCGTCCGGCCCCTGATCCGGGTATGTGTGACTGGGGCTATAGCATATAAGCCTGGGTATTGAGGCTTGTTTTCAATGCTGGCCAGCTGTAGTGTTGGTGTTATCTTATCACACAGTAGCTGCTGATAAGCTAAATTAAAACAAGGAACCTTATATATTTGTAGTAGTCTGCACTGACCTCTCAGGCAAGGAGTTGCATAGACAGGTGGGCGTGGGTAGGGTGGTGAGATGGTGTAATGGTTAGAACACTGCCCCGGAATGCAAGAGATGTGGATTCAATTCCCACTCTAGGTGCAATATTTCCCATTTTCATCCCACCGTCGACATATTTATCTTTAGATGATGCTTTTCTCGGAGTATGCGGCTTTAATTGCAGCTAATACAGCAGTGAAGTTTTACTATGAATTTGACAAGCATTTTTCTCTAACAAAAAACATCTGAAAAAGTGGTGAGGTATATGCAAAGGCAGTGGTAGTTGGAGTGAGGGGTGGCGCCTCCCTCCCCCCCCCCCCCCCCCCCCCCCCCCCCCCATTGGTCTATCATCACTAGGGAAGCGCCAGTTCCGGCTAGCGAGTACTCATGGAACTAACCAGCCAGCGACCATCCCGTTGGGAATAATATTGGCATATCAAATTAAGCAACACATAGTTGTTGTCAGTAGAAAACACCCGGTACTGCTTTAGCACCATGAACAACACTAGCCGCGTAGAGATTGCAAAGAAATAGTCCCAAATATCAACCCACACTGTGAGGTCCCTAGTCAGTTACAGAAATAGACGTGAAATTGCTGCAAGCGCAAAGACTCCCTGGAGATAACTGGATCTCAGATCCCAGTCAGAAATAAGGAAATAACAAATAGCAAGCAGTCCATCCTCCAAGCCTACATATGCTGTATCTCTTATTTGGATGCCTCTATTGTCATGGTACCGTGGCGACAGAAGGATATTCTAAAATCACGATACCATGACAGCAGTGCGGCAGTCTAGTGTCTCATTACTGTTGATTTAGATCGACAGTCGAACATCACAGTACTGTTCTTTTAGATTAGAAGATTGCAGCATTCAGACCAATGACGATGTCTCTGTTTTTATAGTACTGTGGTGACGGAAGGATATTCTAATATCACAGTACTGTGACAGCAGTGCGGCAGTATAGTGTCATGGTACCATTGACATAGATCGGCAGTCTAGTGTCATGGTACCATTCTCTTAGATCCAAAATCCGCAGTCAATGCCTACCCAAAATATCTAACCCTAACCCTAACCTTAATCCTAACCCCAACAACCGTGATTGTAGAATAATCTACTGTCGTCGCGGTACTGTGACTATAGAACCTCGCACTAGGGACACGGTACCGTGACAATAGTCACTCAGCTCTTATTGTCTATACTTGTCTTCAGTCATAGCTAATAAGAAAGCAATTAGCGAAGCTTAAAGGTGCATAATCACACCGTTTTGAGTTTCTGTCACATTCCTTTAAATATATATACTATGTGTCCCTTGGCGTTTTACATCCTGGCAACATCTCAGGTCATATCAGGATGGGTACCGACTTGTCACAGTGCGCACTTATGACAAATATATAGTGCTATCCCACTGGGATACCAGGCACCATGATCCGATTGTCCACTCAGTCACATTATCCTGATCCTGAGCTAACAATTTCTTGCCCTATCCTAGAAATGGCTAGCACCAGGCTATGTAGTGACAACTTTAAATTTGGTAAGTCATTGGTTTGACTCACCCAGATTTCGAACTCCCGACCTTCTGCACGGGAAGCCTCCGCTCTACAAATTTAGCCACAGCGTTGAGTGATAACGGGGAGTGATTATAATATTGATTATTATAATATTGATTCTTATAATCTACTTTACTGTGGTTTGAAGTCATTCAAAACACGAGGCGGAAGTACATAATGTGGAAATTTACTCAGAGTAGGCATGGAGTTAATGGTGATAAGTGGTAGTAAGAGTAAGGTAAGGTAGGAATCAATGTCATAAGTAAACAGTAAAGTCAATAATCAGTAATCAAGGTAATCAATAGGAAGGTCTCCGGTTGAGTACAGTAATGAGTGTAGGTAGAAATCAATCAGGTTCAAGGGTAGATCAAGTGTCAATAAGTGATAATGCGTTGGGTCAAGTGTTCAGGTAGATAAGTGAGAGTGATGAGTACGTTAATGAGTCAATAATCAAGGTAGGCAAGAATGAAGTCTCTGGGTGACCCGGGACTCAACCTTTAGGATATGTGGGGTTGGGTGGGCTGGTGAAAAGAGGTGTTGGTGGTCAGGCGTGTGGTGGAGAAGTGGCAGAGTGAGAGGAGAGCGGAAGGAAGGAGGGGGGGGGGAGGGGACCAGCGCCGCCTGGATAGAAGGGAGGGGAGAGGGACGTAGAGAAGGGGGGGGGAGAGTAGGGGAGGAGGGGAGAGAGAGGGGAGGGGGCGAGGTAAAGGAGGATAGGCATGGGGGGGGGGGAGGTTTTCCCGCCTCTGTTTCGAATTACCCATATTGCTGTAGCAATATGAACAATTTTCATTTTAAAAGGTTAACTTTAGAGAAATTCAAACAGCAAATATGCGAAATAGTTTTGGCCTACATATCGAAATGCACATATGTCAATTATATGAAGTATAATCTAGTGGGAGCCCGGGTTGATAGTACCGTGGCCTGAGTTTCCCACTCGGTCGCATTGTCCTGGTATTGAACTGACCAGTCCTTGCCCTATCCTATTAATGCCGAGCGCCAGGTTATGTCATCATCATGCTGTCGGTCTCGATGCGACAAAGACTGCTTTCATTACTTGACTGCCGCTCTCCATTTAGCTCTCTACTGTGAGAGTGACATTTCATGAAAGCTGCCTGCAAAAGTGTTGAAGTGCTGCTGGCTTTTGCAAGTTACCAGCGGCACTCTCTAGGGGAGCAAATAGAGGTTTCACACCGGCAAGAACATGTCCAGACAGGCGCAAAACTATTTGTCCCTGCAGTGGCTGGTATGGAGATGTTGGGAGTTCCATACATCAACCTCCATTGATGCTGCCACAGTGACATGGTTTTCTGTTCAGGGTTTGCTCCCTTAGCCTTCGGTTCTGTCAAGAACCTGTACCACAAGGCAGTGGTTTACAACTCTGCAGGGCAGGGGCGTCAAACTCCCTGCGGTATTGCAATACCTGCATACACACCAGGTTATGTATGGACAAGTATTAATGTTGTAAAACTTTGATCTGACCCCTTGCCCTGTTAATTAGTCCTAATTATGTTAATTGCTAAGTAGATGAACTAAAATACTCCTACTAGTCCCATTTAATCTAATTGATCGCCAGATAAGTAACTGAGTTGGGGCTGATTGGTTAGTCTGTTGTTGGAGCTTTGCATCCTGGCAACATCTGAGGTCATATCAGGACGGGTGTCGACTTGTGACAGTGTCCGCTCATGGCGACTTTATAGTGCTGCCCCTCTGGGAAAGCAGGCCGCCCGCGCCATGACCTGATATCCCTCCCAGTCACATTATCCTGACACTGAGCTGGCCAGTCCTTACCCTATCTTATTAATGCCGAACGCCTGGCTAGGAAGTACAGAAATGAGTAATACCAAAATCTATGAGAGGAGTGTACTCGCCATGGCATCACATGCCTGGAATAAGCAAAACACAAAACAACGGGCAATCCGTAACCTTGACCACTACAAAAAACCACTAAAGAAAGAAGCTACTTCCCAACAGAGCAAAAATCACACATGCCCCTGAGCACAGTCACTGCTTGCTGTGCAATAGCGCAAAAAGCAAAAGACAGGCCAGAAAAATGGGAGATACGAAAAAAAAAAGAAGGACACTAGCCCCCCTAAGCACTAAAGACATCAGAGAAACCATCACCACATGGCGCAGTCCACCTGGGTATGTGTAATGGCACAAACCAACACAGAAATGGACAGGCCACAATCATGCATCTTATCCACCCTGAAATGCAAAATGGCTAAGCAAACAACATAGCCATCCCACCTAGTAAAAAACTAACATAGATTATTACTAACAGCCAAAACCACGAGAGACTGGCCTGAGCTGAAACAGGTAAATAGACCTGGGTAAAGGATCAGAATAAAAACAACATCACAGCTGTCCAGCATTGAAAACAAGTGCCCTCGCAGGGCTTATACGATATGGGCAGGGTCAATAATTATCTTGTCACAAAATTTTTTATTATTGTTATATAAACCAGCAGTGGCACTCATCATCATCATCATCATCATCATGCTGTCGGTCGCGATGCGACAAAGACTGCTTTCATTACTTGACTGCCGCTCTCCATTTAGCTCTCTGCTGTGAGAGTTACGTCCATGAGTCGGTCTTAATGTCTCTCAGCTTCAGGTTTCTCTTGATGGTATCTTTGAACCGGAGACGGGGGCAACTGTCTTCTGTAGCCAGAAGACAGTTGAGAATAGAGGATCTGCTTTGGTAGCCTGTCTGATGACATCCTCATGAGGTGTCCAGTCCACCGGAGATTCTTTTTGATCAGAAGATCTTCCATAGAGGGCAGCCCCATCCGTTCGAGTATTTCCTTATTCGTCACTTTGTCCTTCCAGGTTAGCCTCATGATTGAACGCAGATGTCGCATCATGAAGGCATGCAGCTTTTTCACCTGCCGTCTGTACACTGTCCAGGCCTCGGCTCCGTATAGTAGGGTGGATAGCACGATTGCGCGGTAGATCTTACCTTTGACCCGAATGGACACATGGTGGTTGTTCCAGAGTCTCTGGCGTAGTCGGCCGAAAGATGCGCTAGCCTTGGCCATCCTTTCATGAAAGCTGCCTGCAAAAGTGTTGAAGTGCTGCTGGCTTTTGCAAGTTACCAGCGGCACTCTCTCGGGGAGCAAATAGAGGTTTCACACCGGCAAGAACATGTCAAGACAGGCGCAAAACTATTTGTCCCTGCAGTGGCTGGTCGGGAGATGTTGGGAGTTCCATACATCAACCGCCCTTAATGCTGCCACAGTGACATGGTTTTCTGTTTAGGGTTTGCTCCCTTAGCCTTCGGTTCTGTCAAGGACCTGTACCACAAGGCAGTGGTTTACAACTCTGCAAGGCAGGGGCGTCAAACTCCCTGAGGTATTGCTATACCTGCATACCAGTGGCACTAATTGTTATTATTATTATTATTACTTAGTATGTCAAGTTATTCGGAGTCATGCACCCACCTAGATATCGGGTTAATTAATTATTCGAATTGTATATTACATGTATAACCCAAGGTAGTGGAAGTCGCACGTTTACCCTTGACTCAATGGTGCTGATCGGCGCGCCACCTGCGAGCGCTCGGGACACTAAAACCTACCTTCGCTCCTCTAAATTATCGATGAATGCATAACATTTTCTAATCCAGAAAACTGATCTCATCATATATATCCTACTTAGATGGGTTAAATGAGCGGGTGGCACTCATTTGCTGTCATTGCTGGGAAGCAGCCCTTCCCACCTGACACTCACACCGAGCCATCCCATTGGCCAACCCCAGAAACCCCTCAACAAATCAACTTCAACCTCTAAAATCCCCCAGAATCCCCCCTGCGAGCCTCGGCTCAGCCACTCGCACACTGCCCACCATAGCAGCAGCATATCTTCTTAATTGAAGCTGATATGATTGAAATGTTTGCATTGATGTAGATTTGATGATTGTTTCATTGTTTGATGATTGATTAATAATTGATTGATGACTGATGATAAGATGTGTTGGTCTTCATGATTGAAATGTCCTGTCTTTGTGATTAAAATGTCAATGTTATTAAGTACCATAACTTCACTTGCATGTAGGGCCTTGTTACCGGTCACTCATAGCTGCATTGAGTAGAGTTGAACTAGTCAGCCAGTCACTCTGCCTGTCATGAAAATAAAGTTGTGTTATTCCCACCTCCTGCTTCTGTCTTCTCTGGGCCCCAGGTATCAATGACGGATGCATTTATTACACATTTATTTATGCATAGAAGAGCATACTAATTCAATTTAATGAAACATGTGACTGCTGAAGTCTATAGTGTCAGACTTTTGACATGATTGATCAAATTAATTTGGTATATTTACACTTCGAATATCTCCAAAGTTAACGTCTAAAATATTAGTTATTTTAAATTAAGGTAAGTTCGATTATTTATAGCAATCTATCTAATATATTTATCTAAAAAAATTACAGAAGCTCAAAATCATCGTACTGTGCAACTTTAACAAACAACTATTATAAGATTGTCTCAGAAGGGGACACTGCAAAATTCTCCATATATGCAAATGCCTTCAATATGTAATTAGTCCTACCTACAGATGGTGTGGGACAGAGGCGCCACCTGGAGGGAAGGAAGGGAGTCGAGCTGCTTGGAGCAGACCTCCTGTTGTCCAGGCTGCACACCAACCACCAGCACCCAACTACCAACAACTACCAACAACTACCAGCAACTACTAACAACTACCAACAACTACCAACAACTACCAACAACTACCAGCAACTACCAACAACTACCAACAGCTACTAACTACCAGCAACTACCAGCAACTACTAACAATTACCAACAACTACCAATAACTACCAACAACTACCGACAACTACCAACACCTACCAACAACTACCAACAACTACCAACAACTACGAAACAAGGTTACAGGAGGTTGGAGGAGACAATATAGCGATACAGTATAATTGCATTCCATCACAATACACACATAAGTACTTTATGCATAACATAATACACTAGATGGATTAATATGATGATCACTAATTAAATGCATATTTATTCTCACTTTCCATGCGCAAGCTAAAAGATTAAAGAAAATCCCACCATGAGGCGAAGTTGATATATTGTTATGATCCATTTATAGGATGAGTACAGAGACTGACGTTTTGCTTGAGATTCATACCAGGCTTGGCCTTTAACTTCCAATAAATACTGTTAGCCTATAATGGCCTTATCTCCTCACACATACTATGTGGGCATTACCTTGTTTGTCATCCTAACTGCCTCTGAATGGCTCCCTTTGAGCCACTCAGTGTGGAGGTCTCCAGGAAGGAGAGCTGCTCGGTGATTGATGCAGTCTCCCCCCCCTACCCCCCTGAGAGCAGCTCACAGAATGGAACAGCTCTCATAAAGGTGAAATGGGCCATGGTGTGTGAACAGACAGAGGGCAGTGTCTGTGTGAAGGGGATGTGGGGGATGTGGGGGGTGTGGACGTTTAGGTAGGAAGCCATGCAGCAGAGGGATAGACTTGTGTAGCTCAGGTAATCATCTCACAACTGGAGCAGATCACACCGACCCAGCTCAAAATAGACCAGCGTACATGGACAGAACTGGTGGGGGGGGGGACTTGGGTAGTTCAGTCAGCTGAGCATCTTAAAATTGACCAGTCATTCCGTCAGACACTGTCTCTTTCCGTCAGATGCCATCTCTTTCTGTCATACGCTGTCTCTTTCCATCAGATGCTGTCTCTTTCTATCAGATGCTGTCTCTTTCTGTCAGACGCTGTCTCTTTCCATCAGACACTGTCTCTTTCCATCAGACAGTGTCTCTTTCCGTCAGACACTGTCTCTTTCCGTCAGACACGGTCTTATTCCACCAGATGATGTCTCATTCCGTCAGATACCGTGTAGCTGGTAGCGCGTCTGGGCAGCGTTCGCTACATATGGGCCTCACCGGCTTAGGGACGCTGGGTGATGGATGACACATTAACGGGACGCAGGGTCGCCAGGCTTCATATTGGCCTCCCGTCCACACCCCGCCGACAGGAACACCACTCAGCCAATCAGGGCTCCTGGGAAGTATATGTGGGTGTGTGGGGGATGTGTAGAACATGTGTGTGGGGGGGTGAGTGGTATGTGGGTATGTGGGGTGTGTGTGGGTGTGTTGGGGATTTGTGGGTGTGTGTGGAGGATGTAGGTGGTGGGGTGTGGGTGGAGTGTGTGGGTGTGTGAGTGGGGTGTGTGGGTGATGTGGGTCTGTTTGGGGTATGTGGGTGTGTGGGGTGTGTGGGGTGTGAGTGGGGGTTGTGGGGTATGTCTGTAGTGGGGATGTGGGTGATGTGTGTGTTGGGGATGTGGGGTGGGTGGGTGTGGGTGTGTGTGTTGGGTGTGTGTGTTGGGTGTGTGTGTGGTGTGTGTGGGTTGTGTTGGTGTGAGGGGGGATGTGGGGGATTTGGAGTTGTGTGTGGGGTGCATGGCGATTGTGGAGGATGTGGGGTGTGTGCGATTTGTGGGAGTTGTGTGGGGGATGTGGAGTTGTGTGGGTGTGTGCGGGGGATGTGTGGGATGTGGAGGTTGTGGGGGATGTGGGGAGGGATGTGGGGATGTTGGGGTTGCGTGGATGTGTGTATGTGAGGATGTGTGTATATGAGAATGTGTGTATGTGAGGATGTGTGTATGTGAGGTTGTGTGTATGTGAGAAAGTGTGTATGTGAGGATGTGTGTATGTGAGGTCGTGTGGATGTGTGGATCTGTGAATGGGAATGTGGTGATATGTGGGATGTGTGGGTGTATGTGTGAATGTGATGAAGGGATGTGTGGATGTTTGGATGTGGGTGTGTGGGATATGAGGATGTGTGGATATATAGAAGCGGTGATATGGGAATGTGGAGACCAGGTAAATTTGTGATGAGTGAGTTGTGTGGATGTGTGGATATGTGGATGTGTGGATGTGAGGATATGGGGATGTGTGGATGTGAGGATATGGGGATGTGGGTATGTGGGGATGTTTGGATGTGCGTGTGTGTTTGGATATGAGGATGTGCGGATGTGTAGACGTGGGGGCATGGGATATGTGGGATTTGTGAAATGTGGAGGATGTGGGGGATGTGTGGATTTGAGTATGTGGGTGTGTGTGAAATGTGGGGGATGTGTGTCTGAGTATGTGGGGATGTGGGAAATGTGGAGGAGCTGGGGATGTGTGGATGTGAGTATGTGGGGATGTGTGAAATGTGGGGGATGTGTTGATCTGAGTATGTGGGGATGTGTGAAATGTGAGGGATGTGTGGATGTGAGTATGTGGGGATGTGTGAAATGTGGGGGATGTGGGGATCTGAGTATGTGGGTGTGTGTGAAATGTGGGGGATGTGTGGATGTGAGTGTGTGGGGGTTTTATGAAGTATCTAAGCGATATAAGCTAACAAATTAATTGCAGCAAAGGTCAGTTTGATGTTAGTAGGCGTTATGTTTGTGGCGGTAATGGTCATATTTGATATTGACTGTATGACACATTTCTACCGACTGGAGGATGATTCGTTAGCCAGCCACCTAATTATGGGCAAGCAGGGCAGGGCTCATGGCACCCAGGGGTGGATTACGAGTTAGTACAGCTGATACAGCACTACACAACAGTCATCAATAGGGGCAGGGGGGGGGGGGGTAGACATACACACAGACCCTCCAAGCTACAGAATATTCCTGAGCCTGGTGATTCGGGTCCTGTGGATGTAATTATTATATTACGCTGAATAAATATAAAAAAGACTCGCCCTTTGATCTGATTGGGGATGAGCCTGCATTTTTGTCTCTGCCAATGTTAAATCTCGTCTTCGATTTTTAATTTAGTAATTTTCCCTCGCTTCTATCATATGTATCATGACATGTTTGGTTTCAAAACGAGGCTTAAATTGTCTTCTTTCTTTTTTGCCTTGGAAGATATTTGTTATATTAACTGTTGAACACGTGAATCCCTGCGACTCAAAAGCATTATGAGTTCAATGCAAACTCTTGCCAGTCAGAGCCAAGTCGCTTTTTTGGCCTGTTTGAAGTACCTAATACTATTATACATCGCAGTAACTGACATAATTTTAATATTTAACTTATTACTGTAATATTTAGATATATTCAAGTCAAATGAAAGATGGAATATTAATGAATGGTTCAGGCGCAGAAAGTCGGGCTTAAAAGAAATAATGATTACCAGGTTGGAACTGAAGCTGCCATCATTCTGATAACTAAAATGTCTTTTTCGTAGAAACCAACACATCTCCTATATAACGCATTACCCAACAAGAAATTGATACATTTTACCTCCAAAGCAAAACAACAAATTCTATTTCACAGAGAAATAGATTTTTGTGTGTTTATTGTTGTTTGATGCGGTATTTATTCTGTCCATAGCATGTAAGCTCCTGCGAGGGTGCTTGTTTTCAACGCTAGACAGCTGTGAGGAATGTTATGGTGTATGCCCGGGTTCAGGTTACGGGTTGGTATCTGTCGTGTCCACCAGCATTTATTTAAGTTGTTAGTATCTATGTTAGTTTTTTTTAGTTTTCTTTGGATATAACTCCCTATCAAAAGTATCATATAACTAATATCTTAGCCTAGTATGTACATGTAATATGAATTTGCTGATTGTTGCACCTGCGCCATTTTATTGGCACTGTTATCGGTGACTGTTATCTGGTATTGTATTATGGTACTGTTATCGAGTACTCCTAGCTGGTACTACAGTCTGGTATCACAATCTGGCATCACAATCTGGTACTACAATCAGACATTGCAACCAGGTACTACAATCTGGTACTATTATCTGGTACTAGATTCCAATGCCTGATTGTAATACCAGATAACAGTACCAGATTGTAGTACCAGGTACCAAATGAGGCAACAGTACCAGATCGCAGTACCAGATCCCTGTTCCAGATAGAAGCACCATATAGATGTAATGAATTGCATGCAGAGTTGTCAAAATAAGAACTGACAGTGAAGGGCTGCTACACGTGCTATACTAGCTCATAATGCACGCTTACCAGCAGCTGGCTCGACTTGGTAACGAACGGTGGCGTTTGGTGATGGATAGTCAGTTAGGGGGCGGTGTGTACGAGGCCCGGCCCGTGTTGGTACAAGGGCACTGCGTACAGGCAGCGTCGGTACAGGCAGCGTCGGACATACATCGAACAGACGTCGAACAGACATCGAACAGATGTCGGACAGACATCGAATGGATACCGGACAGACATCTATCTGGCAGACATCAGACAGACATGGGACAGACATGGGACATATGTCGGACAGACATCGGACAGACATCGAATGGACACCGGACAGACATCTATCTGGCAGACATGGGACAGACATGGGACAGCTGTCGGACAGACATCGGACAGACATTGGACAGACACCGGGGAGACATCGGACAGATGACAGACAGACGGCGTCGCGTCAAATTGTGATCGGGAGCCAGCAGCCTCAACATTAAGCCAAATACAAATTTTAAAATTGGTGACCGCCCTTTTGATCACACAAATCAGGGTCCGAAGGGGTGGTATTTTTATATTTTTCTGGCGTATGACGTAGACATAATAGATAGCTATCATCTGGTTAATTTCCCCGTGACTCAGCACTGAATACAGAGAGATAGCTGAAGATGTCATTGGATATATATGTATACAATTCCGTGTGTGCTGCATCCTAATGGGTAATAAAGACAACATTTACAACTGACTCAAAAGTTACTATGTTGCACAAATTGTGTGCTTATGAAACTTAAATTTATAACAGTTTAAACAAAATCACAAAATATCAGACTGGCGATTTTTCAGGCCGGGCGGGGACGATCACCATTTATGTATTTTTATTTGGCCGTGTACCATTGCTCACCGGCACAGAAGATGTATAAGCTGGATTGGGAAAATCATGACTTTTATTCGGGCGCAGCCCAGCCGGTGGCATTTACATATATCACATTGTATAATGGCGGAATGGTCTCCATCAAGAGACGGTCATGTGAGGATGATTATATATGAGTATGATATGAGGGGAGATGCGAAAAGTTGCATAGTCCAATGATTTTGAGTTTCTGTCATTTTCTGAGATAAAGATATTATGTTGATCATTATAATCTACCGTACTTTAGTTTGAAGTAACTTGTTATTTTAAACGGCTTACTTCGGAGATATTTGAAGTGAAAACATGCCAAAGTATGCCATATATGGTTTTGATATGGGGTTGGTTATGAACATGTCATGGAGGATTGCCTTCCTACCTTCGATCCTCCTGTATCTTGCCTGGTGCCTGTCGAGCTTGTCCTCCGATCCGGTGTCACGGTCGTCGTTCTTTCTGCGTCGTCGCCGCTCAGCCCTGCTGGGGGAGTGGTGATGGCCACTGTTGCTGTTGCACCTCGGGCGCTGCGGGTGCATGTGCCGCCTTTGCTCGCCCTTGCGCCTGTCCGGTGAGGCTTCCCGTGAGGAGGAGGAGTCCCTCCTGCGTCTCCCGTTATTCTCCGGGTCGCGGTCCTTCCGTCTGTGTGGCTGTTCTCTCCCGGCCTCGCGCTTAGTCCACTGCCTGGGTGGCATCGATGTGCGGTGGTTGCATGGCCGTGGGGCCCACGCCTCCGGGATTCTGTCAGCTATCTGCCTGATGGATATGTGCATATCATCCATCTGGGCTGTAATTCGCTCCTGTATGCGCTCCTCCATCTGCTGGATGCGTTGGTCCTCCCGAGCGGTGCGCTGCCTGTCGGGTGTCCATTGCATGGTCGGCCGCTGGCCCAGGTCAGGGTAGGAATCATCCGAGTCCGGGTCCATGCCGCTTGATGAGTGCAGGTTGCGGGGCGTCTTGGGCGCGCCAGTGCCTGCGCATGGCGTGCTACTGCTGCCTGCGTGACTGTCCTTGGGCTCGGTGTCCTGTGGGTGAAGCTGTATTGGCAGTGTCGTAGAGGCTCCCTCCTGGGAGCGCAGCTTTGCTGGCTGGCCTCGGCCCCTCTTCTTGTTGGATGATCCCTGACGCGGCATGTTGCGTGTGGCGTCGTGGCTTGTGTAGAAAAGGAGGTGGGCAGTGCGGGCGTTTGGAGAAGACTGACCAGCTTCGGTGGCTCCGGAAGACACCAGGATAGTGACTGGCCGTGATGGCTGGCAGGAGTTGTTATATAGGCAGGAGGGGGGAAGATGGACCTCTCCCCCTCCCCCCCCCCCCCCCCCACCACCACCACCACCACCACCACCACCACCACAGTAGTGGCAGGGGGGGAGGGCTTCGGCCTTGAGCCTGCCATGTTCAGCAATGACACCGAATGAGCGACCTCGCTCATTCAAGACAATTTTAACAAGCGTGCCAAAACTGTGACAACATAGGCCTCTGCAGTAGTAGGTTTAAAAAGACAAAATTGAATTGCTTCAGTATTCCGTTCTATGTGGCAACAAATAAGTACACCAGTATCTAAGTTAGATATGTAGAATCAAATCTAAGTAATTGCTTTGATTTTGAAAATTTGATGTTTTCATTGGACGATGCTTCTTTAAGCCCCGGTCACACATACCCGGATCAGGGGCCGGACGAGCCCCGGACCGCCATCCGGGGTGGTCCAGAGCGATCCGGGGTGATCCATGGCTCGTCCGGGGCTCGTCCGTGGTGACACCCCCTGATCCGGGCTGATCCGTGGCTCATCCGGCACCGTCCGGCTCAGCCCCGGATGTTTTAAAATGTTTAAAACATCTGGGGCGGTCCGGGGTATTTTGCGATCAGGGCTCAATCCCGCCTGATCCGGCCTGATCTGGGGGTGGTCCGGGGGTGGTCTGGCTATTTTGGGGGTGGTCCGGGGTGGACCGGGCCTGTATGGGGGTGGTCTGGGGTCATCTTGAGCCATGGTTTGACCCGGACAATCCCCGGACTATCCAGGACTACCCCTGGCCTAGCCACAGACCACTCCCGGACTGCCCCCCTAAGACCGGGGGTGATCTGGGATAGTCCGGGGGTGATCTGGGATAGTCCGGGGGTGGTCCGGGGCAGTCCGGGGGTGGTCCGGCCTCGTCCGGGGCCGGTCCGGCCCAGTCTGGGGGCAGTCTGGGGATGGTATGGGCGGTCCGGGGCTTGTCCGGGGCTCATCCGGGAAAGTGTGACTGCGAGGCAAAAATCGACGAAAACAGTGATTTTATCCGTGGTGGTCCAGGACAGTCCGGGCCGTTGGTCCGTGGGTGGTCCGGCTCAAAATCCGGGGCTCGTCCGGCTATGTGTGACTGGGGCTTTAAGTTCATCCACTGTCCTGAATGCCAGAAAAGCCCTGTTATGCATACACATACAGTAAAACCTCCCTAACCGACCACCTCCATAGATCGACCACCCCCCTATATCGATCGCTTTATTTGGGTCCCAACAATACCATTGTAACCATATTCTAACTCCCTAAACCGACCACCTCCCTAAATGGGCCACTTAAAGTCGGTCCCAAGGTCGGTTGATTTAGAAAGGTTTCACTGTGTACATATGTACATATATACATGCATACTTATATGGATAGTGATAAACCCTTCGAGGATGTCAAAAGACATGCTACCAAAGCAGATCCTCTATTCTCAATTGTCTTCTGGGGCCATATGCAGGAGTCGGTGGTAATGAGCCAAAACGGTGGTAAGCGGGAATTTCCCGGTTAGCGGCGAAAAATGGTATGCACGAGTCGGTGATAGGCCTAATACCAAAACCTTAACCGGTGTTACCTTACCCCTGATACATAGGAGGTTTAGCGAGTTCATTATGCCCAAATCCATTCAATGCTGTCATATTTAACAGAATTACATACGCAATAAGTGAAATTTGATCAATTTAACCCTAAATTCGAAGCGTTATTAAGGGTACCGCCGCATTGGCGGCGATATTAATAGTTATATTTTCGAATCGACGAACGTAAAGTAAACAAATCGCCGCCGCCGCATCGACGTCGCTTACCATACTGGAGGCGGCGGCGGTTTGTTTATTGTACGTTCGTCGATTCGAAAATATAACTATTAATATCGCCGCCAATGCGGCGGTAGCCTTAATAACGCTTCGACTTTAGGGTTAAATTGATTAAAATTGCACTTATTGCGTATGTAATTCTCTTAAATATGATTGCATTCAATAGATTTGAGCCTAATATATGGCTACAAATGCAGAGGGATTTCCCAAATCTATAAATAAATTCACGTTTAGCTATAATGAAAGTGTTACGTGCTCCTGCATACGACTTGACACAGGTCCCGACTTCGGTGATAGCTAAACGGTAACAGGCTCTAACACCAAACCCCGCTAACACTGACTCCTGCATATGGTCCCTGATCAGAGAAAGAGAGGACGTCCTCGTCTCTGGTTCAAGGATACTATCAAGAGAAACCTGAGGCAGAGAGATTTTAGGACTGACTCATGGACACCACTCTCACAGCACAGAGCTAAATGGAGAGCGGCGGTTAAGAAATGAAAGCAGTCTTTGTCGCATTGCGACCAACAGCATGATGATGATGATGATGATAAACCCTTTATCGCATGTAATAAGCTCTGTAGTGGTCCTTACCCCCTTTGGCTGGGGTGGGGGCGGCGGGTACCAGCATGCCCTTGCCCCCCCCCCCCCCCCCCCCCCCCCCACACCCCTGTTCATATATACATATGTGCATAGATGTATGCGTGCAGATATGTATACACACATACACACATAATAATGTACATATATATATATGCACAGATATGCTACGTATAAGTTGCATGAGGCGGTGCTGCCAGTGTGGATGGATATTTGATGAACTTAGCAGAGAATGACATAGCAACAGAGGCTGTGCTGTCAGCAAAATGAAGGCCTGATGGCTGGTTGGCTTTGTTGCAGTGGACTTGGAACAACTACAAAAAAAGGGTGTTAAATAAAACATACTTGCTTTACTTCAGAATAAACAAATAATCCATAAAAATATGAGCTCAATTGATTGAAGCGGAAGAGAAAAGTAAGAGGAAAGGATACAATGCTTTTGAAGGAAATTAAATCTGAAAGGGTAGGAATTATGTACCATGTCCCCGTTGGAATAACTTCAACACTGCACCCGTAACAGCATGAGTTACCATAGACTTGCCTTCAAAGACAACCTGTTAGCCGAGTTGAGTTTTATTTAAAATTGCATAGTCCGATGGTTTTGAGTTTCTGACATTTTTCTCAGATAAATATATTAAATCGATTGTTATAATCTACTTTACTTTTGTTTGAAGTAACTTTTATTTTAAATGGCTAAGTTTTGAGATATTTGAAGTTCTAACCCGTAAAATTATTTTTGGAAAGCATGCCAAAAGTCTGACACTATAGGCTTTGCAAGTGACATGTTCTATTAAATTGCCTTAGTAGTCCCTTCTATGTGGTGACAAATGCTTAATAATTGCATTAGTATCTAAGTTAGATATGTAGAATCAATTCTAGATGGTTATTTTGGTTTTGAAAATTTGATGCTTCATCGGACTATGCAGCTTAAAGCGGCTGTCAGACATCACCGGATCGAGCAAAGGACAGAATTGTCTAGTTTGGTGGTGTTCGGGCTTGATAAGAATCAAAATGTATTAAAATTTGTCAAAACGTTGCGATATCAGGTCAAAGGCCGCTGGACGAACGGACATGAAACAGACATGAAATGGACATGAACGGATAACAAGCGGACTAAACGGACTCAAAATGGACAAGAACCATAGACGTCAATCCGGCGGCATCCATTCCAAGTTTAATGCATGTTCAAAACTTGTACCGGATCAGGCTGGATATCAATGGATATGCAACGGATATGCAACAGACACAAACCGGACTTTGCCGGATATCGATGGACTTTGTTCGGTGTCTTTCCATTTCCCCAATCCGGTGATGTGTGACAGCCGCTTTAATGTCACTGTATCGCTTCCATAAGGGGTGATCTTCCAGCCAGGCAACCAATATTACATTATATTAAAGTTCATACTTATGCAACATACATTGTTAGAACAAATCAGTAATCGAGATCTTGCTATCTCCAAAGTTGGCCATTTTACACCAATGCTACTTCAAACAGACTATCTATTCACATAACACCTGGTGTAGTTCCGGAGTCACAGTGTGGCTTCAGAGGTAACCGGAGCACTGTGGATATGATATTTTGTTTCCGACAGCTACAAGAAAAGTGCATTGAGCAGGACCGACCACTGTACATGGTATTCGTCGATTTCACTAAGGCATTTGATACAGTCGGGAGGACCGGGCTATGGCAGCTACTGAGGAAGTACGGATGCCCAGAGAAGTTCACAACTATGATCGAGGCTCTACATACAGGAATGATGGCGAACGTTAGTGCTGGAGGGGAAGTCTCGGAATCGTTCGGGGTTACCAATGGGGTCAAGCAAGGTTGTGTACTGGCCCCCACGCTCTTCTCCATCTTCCTATCAGCAATGCTAGACGAGGCTTTCCGAGACATGGGGGATGGCATCTATATACAGTCCAGACAGAGCGCTGACCTATTCAATGTCGCACACTTCAGAGCGAAGACCAAGACTACTCAGATACTGGTGAGAGAGCTACTATTCGCAGATGACAGTGCACTGGTTGCCCACTCTGCTGAAGAGACCCAGAAAATAGTGGACGCTTTCTCCGATGCATCAAAGAAGTTTGGCCTGAAAATTAACATCAAGAAGACGGAGGTGCTGTACCAACCCAACTCTACAAGAACCCGAGAGGAGGAGATCATGGTTGACGGAAACAAGCTGAACTCTGTTCCGGAATTCACCTATCTCGGATGCACTATATCAAGTGATGGACGCATTGATGCTGAGATACAGAGGAGGATGGCCAAGGCTAGCGCATCTTTCGGCCGACTACGCCAGAGACTCTGGAACAACCACCATGTGTCCATTCGGGTCAAAGGTAAGATCTACCGCGCAATCGTGCTATCCACCCTACTATACGGAGCCGAGGCCTGGACAGTGTACAGACAGCAGGTGAAAAAGCTG
This sequence comes from Branchipolynoe longqiensis, assembly GCA_030323885.1. NCBI lineage: Eukaryota > Metazoa > Annelida > Polychaeta > Phyllodocida > Polynoidae > Branchipolynoe > Branchipolynoe longqiensis. The sequence goes on along the minus strand of CM059186.1, from coordinate 6,773,653 downwards.
CATGCCTTCATGATGCGACATCTGCGTTCAATCATGAGGCTAACCTGGAAGGACAAAGTGACGAATAAGGAAATACTCGAACGGATGGGGCTGCCCTCTATGGAAGATCTTCTGATCAAAAAGAATCTCCGGTGGACTGGACACCTCATGAGGATGTCATCAGACAGGCTACCAAAGCAGATCCTCTATTCTCAACTGTCTTCTGGCTACAGAAAGAGAGGGCGCCCCCTTCTCCGGTTCAAAGATACCATCAAGAGAAACCTGAAGCTGAGAGACATTAAGACCGACTCATGGACGCAAATCTCACAGCAGAGAGCTAAATGGAGAGCGGCAGTCAAGTAATGAAAGCAGTATTTGTCGCATCGCGACCGACAGCATGATGATGATGATGATACTTCAAACTAATGTAAGGTAGATTATAACCATCGACCTAATATATATATATATCTCAGTAAATGACAGAACCTTAGAACCATCGGACTACGCAACTTTAAGTGATAATAGGGTTTGCACTCCTTTCCAATTCTGTAATTATTCTCTTGTCTATATTACTGAGCCTGACTGATGCTAATAACTACAACTTGACGACAGAGACCCTCAGACTAAAGTTACGCCCTAAATAACTCCTAGAGAGAATACACAAGCTGGTCATATTGGATCATATCTCTTGTGAATATGTAAAGTGGTCTTGGTCATGTTACATGCCCCTTTAAGCTAGAATCACAATCATTACACCAGTAGCTTTTAGCTAGTACCTACCCCGCCCATTAGCACTGAGGTCACCCCACTTTCAAAACTTTCCAGCGAATGAGGAAAAAGCGTCTCTTTGATAGAGCGGCAAACACATGGAATAGACTTCCATTTGAAATAGTCAAAGCTCCATCACTAAATGAATTGAAAAACAGACTTGATCAATTTTGGAGTCAGTATCGGTATAGTCAGTCCTCGCCGCATGACCACTATAATTATGACAGGTCATCTATAGGCTTCCATCTGAACTAGTTGAAGCTCCATCACTAAATGTATTGAAAAACAGACTCGATAAATCTTGGAGTCAGTATTGCTATAGTCAGTTCTCGCCAAATGGCCGCTATAATTACGAAGGTCACATATTGACAGGCCAAATTCGTTAACAAGCTATTATTCCTAAATATATAAACAGAAGACATATAAGTATAAGTATAAATAAGTATAACGTTGCTGCTAGTACCTACCTGCATCTGGATGATTCATCAGTAGTGGTGACAGGAATAATAACAGCCACTCACATAACACAAAAGTGCAACAGAACCAAAGTGCAATGAAGCAAGAAAAGAGCAATCACTCTGTAAAATATTCCGACAATGATGCATCGTTGGGGGAATGCAAATGTTCTATTTGTGAAACAGGTATACATGGCCAGGTGTATAGATGTGTTTATGTAGTTGCTGGTGGTGCTTGATTAATAGGTAAATATACATTGTGGTGCTAGTAAGAGAGTGTGTAAGGGGCACTCAGAACCCTACCCACTACCCCCTCCCCCTCTTCTAGTCAGGATCACCACACGTATGCTCAAGGCAGGTGGTGACCAGGGGAGCCACACAGCTTGGTGGTGGTGGGCAGATCACTGTAACCATGGGAACTGGGAATGCTTGTTTCTCATTGGTGGAGCTTGAAATGCTTGTTTCTCATTGGGAGAATGGGTTGGGATGATACACTATACTGGATCCATATACCATATACATAATAAACCTGAGAGCTTGACTCTCTCTCTTCTTTCACTCTTTATATTCTTCCTTTCTCTTTGCCTGTATTGATTTCACTATAGCCTGCCTATACAACGACATATTCGAGCCGTGGAATTTACAACTCGCTTATCACTCACAAATCAGTGATTTTATATCCGAATTCAGTTTATAGTCCAGTCAAAATATGGTTCAACTCAAAACAAATTGATACAGAAATTATTCCACTGGTATTCATTCTGTGGAAACCCCTTAAACAACATATCTAAAGTCTAATATTTGGAAAAATTGGAAATTATTTTAACATCCTATTTTATCTTACGTCAGTGCCCCGTCCTGCCAACATCGGAGAACCACCTTATCGTTAGAAATAATGATACAATTCTGGCAATTTTGCCATCCATTATCATATTTAACGAATTTCCCGATTTCTTTTTCCAATATTAGATTTTGGATATGTTGCTTACGGGGTTTCCTCAGAGTGAATGACAGTGGATTAATTTCTGTTGCAATTATTTTCGTGTTCAGCCCTCAAATCATTTGATTGTGAATAAGAGATGGGTCGGTTGATGTTCAGTTTTGACTGTGAACAACAAGGGTGTTGGTTGGTGTTCTTTGTTGATTGTCTAGGAGAGGGAGGGAGGTATTGAGTAGGATAACACGCAGCAAGGAGGTGTGGTGTGCACAGTATGCACACTTTGTGAAAGTCCTCTACAGAAAACTGGACTTTCCCTGCTTTTGAAAATTCTAGAGAGAGAGAGAATATTCATATCACAAACTTGTTGAGCTACTTCCAAAAATGATAACATATCCAGTGAAGTTGTTACAACGTGGCCCCCGAACAGCACATTGATCTAGTTTCCATATACAGTATAACCCCGTTAAACCAAACTTGAAGGGACCCTAGAAATTTGTTTGGATTAACCGATCATTGGTTCAACCGGGCTTTGGCTTTGACTTTGACTTGGCTTTGGCAAAAACGCAGGTGCATTATGAATGCAATATACAATGTATGCGGACACTTTGATTATTGTTTTTTTATGTATATACAGTATAACCCCGTTAAATCAAGCTCAGTTAAACCAAATGATCGGTTAATCCAAACTTTTTTCGGCCCGGCAAAATACTATCATTTATCATATAAAAAAGTGTCAGATGACCTTATAACCACATGAAAGTTTGGTTTAACCATATTGGAAGTGGCCGGGGTCCCGACAATTTTGCTTGGATTAACCGATAGTTTGGATTAACCGACTTTGGTTTAACCGACTTTTGTATATGATAAATGGTAGTATTTTGCAGGGCCGCCGAAAAATGTTTGGATTAACCGATCGTTTGGTTTAACCGAGCTTGGTTTAACGGGGTTGTACTGTACTTATGTACGCAGCTGTGTACCACCTAAGGTTACAACTATTTTGTTATTATTCAAATATATGATGTTTTAGGCTTTGAGTTTACATTGTCATTACGAGGTTTCTTATTAGTATATATTCATATCACAAACTAGCAGACAGTGAGAAAAACCTACAAGATATAGTGAATAAAATCAATAAAGCTGGAATACTATTCAACATGAAGATGAATGCCAGGAAGACCAAAACAATGGTTATAAGTAAAAAGACAGATAAACCAAACGTCAATATAATCATAGATGGCACAAACATAGAACAAGTATCCGAATTCATATATCTCGGACAAAAGATTACAAATGATGGGAGATGTGAGGAAGAAATTAAAAGAAGGATAACAATAGCCCGAACAACATTCTCCAAAATGTATAGAGTGTTAACATCAAGTAAGATATTAATACAAACAAGGAAGCGTATTCTTCAGTGTTATGTGTGGTCTACTCTAATGTATGGGGCAGAGACATGGACAATCTCTAAGAAAATGTACAAACGTTTAGCAGCATTTGAGATGTGGACTTATCGAAGGATGATGAAAATATCATGGACAAAGAAGATCACCAACAAAGAAGTTCTCAGAAAAATTAAAAATAAGAAAAGCTTGTTTGCCACTATACAGACAAAGAAACTTATTTATTTTGGCCACATCATTCGTCAGAGTTCAATATACCGTACATTGTTGGAAGGGAAGGTGAATGGCAGCAGAGGGAGAGGGAGACCAAGAACATCATGGTTTACAAATATTTCACAGTGGACAGGCTTGAATTATTCACAGTCTATCAGAACAGCACAACATCGGGACAAGTGGAGAACCATTGCATCCAACCCTCGACTAGAGGATGGAACTATTGATTGATTGATTGATGATGTTTTACATCGTGTTATTCCATCGCGTTTTATTCCCATTGGGGATTTATTCCATTTGCGTAGCACAGGGGCCTCGCTTCCAAATCCATGACCAGACGGGATGGTCGAATGAGTTGAGCATCCGTCTCCCCTTTTAATAGATCGTGGGATTCCAATCCATAGGCTCGAACCCTGGTCAAGTCAAACCAATGACTTAAAAATTGATACTTGTCGCTTCATAGCCAGGCGCTTGGCCTTATTAAGATAGGGCAAGGACTGGTTAGCTCAATGTCAGGATAATGTGACTGAGTGGGTTATCAGGTCATGGTGCTGGCGACCTGTTCTCCCAGTGAGACAGCACTATAAAGTTGCCATGAGTGCGCACTGTCACAAGTCGGTACCGATCCTGGTATAAACCTTAGATGTTGCCAGGACATAAAACTCCAGCAATCAACCATCGAGACAATCATTCCAAAAACGATAATATGTCCATGGGAGAATGAAGTTGTTGCAGTATGGCCCCGAACACAACAGGGGACTTGCCTCCTTCCATATGTTCAGGTACGAAACTGCGTACTACATGAGGGCCGTAATTGATTAACACGACTTGGGCGACTCTGGTCACCCGAGTCGTCAGAATTTCAAATCGAACACCGTGAGTGGAGTCGAGAAATACACGTGCCGTGTGCAAAACTACCCGACCCCAGTAACGTACCTCTTGGCTGGGGTTTGCAAGGAGTGATGACGTCACATTTGCGCTGGTAGCGTCCTGCAGGATAACAGCCACCGGTACCAGTCATACATATTTTTGTTGGTAGTAACATAGATTAATGAAATGGAAATATCACTAAACTATGCCATCATAAAAATAGTTAAATAGTAATTATATCGGCTACTAAAAAAACAAATAAAAGGGCCACCATTTTTGTCACCCGAGCGTGGAGAAGCTTATTCGATTATTCGACCCGAGTCTGCAAGATGTGCGCATGCGCCAAAAAGTGGCTCGGGTGACCAGAGTCGATTAATCGATTACGCCCGAGATGTCAACTATTTCATTATTATTAAAATATATGATGTTTTACAGTACTTTACTCCATCACGGGTTATTCTAATAATGTTTTTTTCCATGTGCGTACCACCTGAATATCCCAAACTAGGTCTCACCGCCTAGGCTTGGTTGGTTGGTTAGTTGTTAGAGTTTTACGTCCTAGCAACACCTAAAGTCAATTCAGGATGGGTACCGATTTATGACAGTGCACACTCACGGTAACATTTTAGTGCTGCCCCACTGGGTGACCAGGCCACCCGTACCATGACCTGATATTCCACTCAGTCACATTATCCTGACACTGAGCCAACCAGTCCTTGCCTTATCCTAATAATGCCGAGCGCCTGGCTAGGAAGCAACAATTATACATTTTTAAGACTTTAGTGTGACTCGACCAGGTTTCAAACCCGTGTGGGAGTCGTAAACTGTGGGAACTACCAGAGGCAGACTGAAGTTACCTCACTTTACCACGTCACAGTTGACACATATTACACCGCCGTTGCCTCACCCTGCTCAATTGAATGTCTGGTGTCGCCACCTGGTGGCGTGTGTGTGTGTAGTTCTGTGTAGCCTAGACCTGGGAGGAGTGAGAGGCGCAGTATATGGTCTGCAATATTTAGGTGACGCCGGCCTAAATATTAATAGAGCGGTTTCAGTGTGCCTGCTCTGTTAGAGCCAAGCCTTCAATATATTAAACTACTGGCCCAGAACCAGTGCTGCAAGGTGTAAGTGCTGCAAGGTGACAGTGTTGAGGTGTACCAGTGTAGCAGTGTGCTGGTGTCAGTGTGCCGGTGTACTAGTGTTACAGTGTTCTAGTGTCACTGTGTTCTAGTGTCAGTGTCCCACTGTCACAGTGTGCTGGTGGCAGTGCTCCAGTGTCACAGTGTACTAGTGTCACAGTGTACCAGTGTCACATTGTTCTAGTGTTACAGTGTTCTAGTGTCACAGTGTACCAGTGTGATGTTGTCAGTGTTCCAGTGTAACAATGTGCAGGTGTCACAGTGTACCAGTGTCACAGTGTGCCGGTGTTAGTGCTCCAGTGCCACAGTGTACCAGTCTCACAATGTGCTAGTGTCAGAGTGTACCAGTGTCACAGTGTGCCGCTGTCAGTGTTCCAGTGTCACAATGTGCCGGTCTCACAGTGTGCCGGTGTCACAGTGTGCTGGTGTCACAGTGTTCCGGTGTCACAGTGTGCCGGTGTCACAGTGTGTCAGTGTCACAGTGTTACAGTGCATCAGTGTCACAGTGGGTCAGTGTCACAGTGTGCTGGTGTGACAGTGTTCGAGTGTTCCAGTGTCACAGCATGACCAGGTTAGGACCACGACTAGGAATTCAAAACGTCTTGGTCTATCAAGTCGTATTGAAAAACCAAGACAGTTTTCATATAGAAACAAATAAAGGTGGCTTGTTACAATCCATAAGTTCTTTAATATTGATCAGCAAACCTAACAAAATATACCATTATAACGGGCTTAAGTAGGTCATTGCAGTTTCTAGGAAGAAAATGCTCCCATGAATAGTATATTCATAAGATTCAATTAAAATTACACTAAAATAAAGAGATAATCTTATTTTGCATATGACATAGTGGTGCTTGTATGCTGGATTTAGTCATTTTTCCTGGTGGACCACCAGGATCTATTCTAAAAACGACCTTTCTTAGGATCAAAATCCCAGACATAATTAATGAAAAATAACCAGGAATCTGAACAAATCATGATATATGGCATCACATAAGCCATTACTGTAATACACACACGCACAGATGGGTTGTTGTTGGAGCAGTCTACGATGCCAACTTGAGGTGGGTGTGGGTGTGGAGTGGGATTTCTATGTCTGTATCTGTGGAGTATATTCCCCACACAGTGTTTGTGTATGCATGTGTGTATGCACACATATATGTATATATACAAACATGTATGGATATATTTGCATATATCCACATATATATGTATGTATACATATACATATGCAGATATGCATATGTATGGAGATATATATATATACACGCATATAGATATGCATATATGTATATATGTGTATATATGCACATATATGTGTGCATATGTTTATAATTATGCCTATATATGCCTATATATATATCTGTATGTGTATATGCATATATATATGTCAGTCTGTATAATGCACATAGACATATACTGTATGGTGGATATACCACACATAGAGAAATCCCACTCTGCACCCACACCCAACTCCAGTGGTCATCCTTGTGTAGACTGCTAAAACAACAACCCATCTGCCTGTGTGTACATTAGAGTAATGCCTTATATGATGCCATGCATCATGATTTGTTCATATGTTTGGTTATTTCTCATTAACTATCTCCAGGATTTTGATTCTAAGAAAAGTACTTTTTTAGATAGACCATGTGTGCATATGTTTATAATTATGCCTACATATGCATATATATATATCTGTGTGTGTATATGCATATATATATATATATATGTCGGGCTGTATATGCGCCTACACATATACCTTATGATGGATATATGACACAGAGAGAAATCCCACTCTGCACCCACACCCACCTCCAGTGGCCATCCTTGTGTAGTCTGCTAAAACAACAACCCATCTGCCTGTGTGTACGTTAGAGTAATGGCTTATATGATGCTATACATCATGATTATTTCATATGTTTGGTTATTTCTTATTAACTATGTCCATAATTCTGATTCTAAGAGAAGTACTTTTTTAAATAGACCATGGTGGTTCACCAGTAAAATTGACTAATTGCAGAATACAAACATCACAATGTTATAGGCAAAATAAGATCATCTCTTTATTTTAATGTAGTTTCAATTGAATATTATGAACATACTATTCACAGGGGCATTTTCTTCATAGAAACTGTGAAGAGCTACTTACACCCATTTTAATGATATATTTTGTTAGGTTCCATCCTTAATATTAAAGTACTTGCAGACTATAACAGCTCACCCCTATTTGTTTCTATATGTAAACGGCCTATTTCCTTTTTTAACTAAATTTTCAGCAAATTTGCCAGAGGCGATTAGCCTGTATCAGGATGTCTACATCACTTCATATTCCAATGTCGTCCCAAGTACTGACGGGGCTCAAGCGTTGCTTAACTTTGGTGATCAGATGAGAACCAGTGTTTCCTATGTGATATTAGCTGTTATAACAATTTGCTCAAATCTCCTTCGGAAACCAAAGCCCAGAAACCTCCACCATAATGGGAAGGGAGGGTGGGACTGGACTACAAATATCCGAGGCCTCGGATTCGGTAAAACAACAATTATGTGTCAACTATACCAAGGTAAGTCTCACATAATTATCCTATTTTACCTCGTCCTCAACCTCTTTGGCTATAGTGAGATGTTTACATAGACATAATTTTGGCTTAGTATTAACTTTAGCTATTTCTTATAGCCTTACTACTCATTACTTGCTTAACAAAATTTAAGCCATGCTTTGTTTTTCTCTATCCGTTTGTTGTAATGTTTTGCAAAGGATAGAGATGTTTACCATCCTGCATTTTTTAGAATGGTTTTACTAGGAATGCCCAATTTCCTGGCATTTGATGCTACTGCACCCTTAGAAGAGTGGCTTTTCAATACATCTTGAGAAAGCAAGATGTTTTGAATTCCTAGTCCTGACCTCTACCTGATGACGGGGTCACAATGTTCCAGGGTCACAATGTGCCGGTGTCACAATGCTCCAGTGTCATAATGTTCCAGTGTCACAATGTGCCAGTGTCACAGTGTTTCAGTGTCAGGGTGTACCCTTATCACAGTATGTCGGTGTCACAGTGTGTCAGTGTCACATTGTGCTGGTGTCACAGTGTTCCAGTCTCACAGCATGCCAGTGTCACAATGTTCCAGGGTCACAATGTGCGGTGTCACAGTGTTCCAGTGTCACCTCTTCCGGTATCACAGTATGACAGTGTCACAGTTTTCCAGTGTCACAATGTGTCACTATCACAGTGTTCCAGTGTCACTTGAAATTACTAGGATATGGTCAAGGACGAATGGGCTGGCTTAGTGTCTGGATAATATGATTACCCAGATATCTTAGCATATTATCCCAGTAAGGCAGCACTATAAAGTCACTAAAAACCGCTCGCTCACGCCCTGTTCCAAGTCAGCAGCCAACTTGATGAGACCTCAAATGTCGCTATGACCTCAAACACCAACCAATTAATAAACATAGTGTGCCTCTCGCCAAACATATCAGGGTTGTTCTGGGCGGTGGTGTAGGGGCATACGCATTGGCGGTGTCACGAAGTAAAATCACCCCCTCAAAATTGTCTGCACCTGGCAATTCTATTTCGAAATAAAATGGCCCCCAGAGATTTTATTTCGAAATAACCCCCCCCCCCTGCCTCCACTCCCTCCTCCCCTCAGCTCCCACCTCCTACCCTCATCTCCCACCGCGTCATTCCACTACCCTCCCACCTTCTCCCCACTTCCTCCACCTCCCTTCTCTTCACTATAGACCACCACCCTCCTCCCCCCTCCCCTTCCCTCCCACATCCACGCCACTCTTCCACCGCCTTCTCCCCTTTCCCTATGACTACCACCCTCCTGCCTTCACTCCCCTCCCACCCCCACCCCACTCTCCCACCTACCTCGAAATAAAACCAACAATATATGTGTATATAACTGTGTGTATATATTTGTATATAATTCCAGGGCTTGAATGACAATGGGAGAGCCCGTAGTACAGGTGGAGGCCGCAGGTGGCGCCACCAGTAGCAGGAGTAGATATAGGAGGTGAATACATCGAGGACAATGGTAGGTAAGATAGAAGAAGAATAAGAATAAGAATAAGAATAAATCCCTTCCGCGCCTTTATACTCGCATAATGCTTATACATCACATATATACTATATGTACACATATATGTCCGAGCGGGTCTGTAGGCGCGAACAACCAGACATGGGATACAAGTAGTCAGAGCCCCTCACAGGTGGTGCCGATGTGGCGAAATCTGTAACTACATACTGGATTAGTAGATACTAATGTATAGTGAGTTATAATATAGTATAAAGACCCTATAATACTAAAACGGCTTACTCCCTATCTCTCCCATGGTAATGTAAATTTTGCAGTGCCACCTTGTGGTGGGTTTGATCAGCCCAGCTGCTGGTTGGTGTTTCACATGTAAACACATACAATTATATTATACATGAGATAGGTAAGTATGAATACACATCAATATAAAATTGCTATGAACAAATACACATCATCATCAGCATCACCATCAGCATCACCATCATCACACATCTTTCACATTCATATATACATTTATACATATATTATAGCACCTGTTTAACCAAGAGAACAGCCAGCGCACCAAGTGGTGGGTTTGATCATTTTGATTACACAATACAGGCTGAGTGAGCCGTCTTAGTATTACAGGGTCTTTGTATAGTAGAAGGAACTGAAGATAGATACTGGTCTAGATAATGTGACTGAGTGGGATATCGGGTCATGGTGCTGGCGGCCTGATTTCCCAGTGGGGCAGCACTATACAGTTTCCATGAGTGTGCACTGTTACAAGTCGGTACCCGTCCTAATATGCGCTTAGAATTTGCCAGGACTTAAACTCCAACAAACAACAAACAAAATGTTTATATTCCCATAATAGATTATAGAACACATATATGGAACTGAATTTCGTGATCCAGGGATATCCTATTTCTAGGTCGGAGGTTTTACCTCGAAATAGATTCGCTTGGGGGAAACAATTTTGAGGGGGCGATTCTATTTGGTGACACCGGTATCCCGTGGAGATGGTGGTGGTGGTGGTGGTGGTGGGAGGGGAGGGGGGTTAGTTTGTTTCCTGCCCGATAGTTGGCCCGACGGCGGTCCCTGCCGTTTTCCAATCTCCCAACTCAAATCAGCCAATCTGCCCTAAAGCCCGCCGCACATTGCACGGTGCCTCGGCGAGGGAAGCGCGTCGATCAAGGACCCGATCGAAGAACATTTGACCTTTTCTCCACACAGTTCCAGAGAAATATCTATTTGTTGTTGGGGCTTAGCTGTATTACGGTCAAGTCAATTTGAGGCAGGAAAGCATTAAATGGGTGCATGGTTCGAGCGTTTGCATCTCATGCACGCGGCAGGTTATAGGTGCGATCCCCGCCTGAGTCAACCCAATGACTTATAAAATCGACAATTTTCGCGAGCTGATTGAGCATTCCTAGGACAGGGTAGGAACGGTTGGCTCAATACCGGCTGATAGTGAGTGACTGAGTGGGATATTGAGTCATCGACTTGTGATAGTGTGCACTTAGGGTGGCTTTATAGTGTTTTCGCCAGTGAGATGCCAACAACAAGGCAATACCTCACACAGTCACATTATCCTGGCACAGAACGAGCCTATCCTTGCCCTCTCCTAACAATGCCAAACACCTGTCAAGGTAGCGTAGCGACACATACTAATTCATTAATGCTTCATTCAGTTTGACCCAGTTGAGGATCAAACACGCCTAAGACTAACTAACTCTCACATATGAAGCGGATGATCCAACCGATATCCACCCTGCCCGTTTCAGAGTAGGGTTGGCATGTCAAGACAAATTGCCGTCCAGTGTACGGCGATTATTGCCCAGCAGGTTCGATTTGTGGTGTTCTTGGTGGTTAGAGTGTCTGATTTTTTCTAGGTCGGACTCCTAATCTGAAGGTCGGTGCTTCGATTCCCCATGCCAACACTTCTGCCAATTTGGAATTCTACTGCTGTGTATAACTTACAGTGTCATCAAAGGGCAGTTGCTCTCATACCATGTCTATGTGGTGTGGGAGGATAAAAATCCCTTGTGTCGGTAAAAGTGTAGGCTCGGGCTTTCTATCGACCAACTGTCTAATGGTGAAAACAAGTCTATTCAGACTTATCCATGATGTAGTATAAATCTTTAAGAATATTTTTGTCTCATCGGTTGCGTTTCCTCCACAAATGCAAATACATCTTCTCATACAACTGCAGCCTGCTGCTTTCTGTTAGGATGCTCTGGATGGTTCCAGACCCAGTGCTGCCTTGTACACAGCTAATCCATTAAATCCAGACAATGCAAGAATGCAGGCAGTGCCAGAGGCACCTTTATCAGGCAGACAATGGTGTCAGCGAAGCATTTTGGTGAGCGCAACAAATTGGTGATTTCCAGGAGTGCAGAATGAATGCCTAGTGGATACTAGTGAATAGCATCAATGGACTCTGTTGATCTCCTCTGGTGGATACTAATCGACAACATCAATGGAATCTTTTGATCTCCCAGAGTGGAGAATGCCTGGTGGATACTAGTCGATACTAGTGATGGACTCTGTTGATCACCCAGAGTGGATAATGCCTGGTGGATACTAGTCGATAATAGTGATGCACTCTGTAGATCTCCAGGAGTGGAGAACCCCCGGTGGATACTAGCTGATAATACTGATGGACTCTGTTGATCTCCCGGAGTGGAGAATGCCTGGTGGATACTAGCTGATAAAAACGATGGACTCTGTTGATCTCCAAGAGTGGAGAATTCCTGGTGGACACTAGCTGATAATATTGATGGACTCTGTTGATCTTCCATGTGTGGTGGATACTATCCGACAATAATAATGATGGACTCAGGATAATATGACTGAGTATGATATCAGGTCATGGTGCTGGCGGCCTAATCTCCCAGTGGGGCAGCACTATAAAGTCGCCATGAGTGTGCACTGTCACAAGTCGGTAACCGTCCTGATATGACCGTAGATGTTTCCAGGAGGTAAAACTCCAAAACCAACCAACCTAGATGTAGGTCATTCTATTCAATTGTTACACAGAGGAGAGCAATTACGACGCACACACACTAATTGTAGAAGCACCAAGTCTCCTTCCTGATTTGGTGGGAGATCTCCCTAAAATATCGCAAGATAACCCCAATCTCCTAATTTCCCGCTTTTAATTTGTAATCTCCCGCCAAAGAATTATTTCAGCTTGTTTTAAATAGTTTTTATTTTTATGCATATTTTTTTTATGTCGAAATGTGCCAGAATGTACCATTATGTATGATTGTTTTCAATTTTGTTTCCAGGAACACCCCCCAGACCCTCCTCCGTGTGGGAGGAGGGCACCCCCCCCTCCCATACTTCACCCTCCCCCTTTCGGCCATGCTATTTCTCCCTATTTACAATTTGTGTATTTGGAGTTTTATGTCATGGCAGCATCTAAGGTGATATCAGGATGGGTACCGACTTGTGACAGTGCACACTCATGGCGACTTCATAGTGCTGCCCACTGGAGGATTCTTTTTTCTTGAAGATTTATACTGCCTATCATGGATAAGTCTGAATAGACTTGTTTTCACCGTCAGACAGTTTGTCGATAGAAAGCCCGAGCCTACACTTTTACCGACACAAGGTATTTTTAACCTCCCACACCACATAGACATGGTATGAGAGCAACCGGCCTTTAATGGCGCTGTAAGTTATACACAGCGATGGAAATCCAAATTGGCAGAGGTGGGGGCACGGGGAATTGAACCACCAACCTTCAGATTAGGAGTCCGACCTGACCCGATCAGACTGGCAGTACCATTACCTGTTGTTCCACTCATTCACATTATACTGACAGTGAGCCAACCAGTCCTTGCCCTATCCTAATAATGCCGAGCGCCTGGCTAGGAGCAAGCGCCAAGTATACTTTTTTAAGTCATTGGTTTGACTCGCCCAGGGTTCCTACCCATGAGTTTGAATCCCACGATCTACCAAAACGGGAGACAGACGCTCAACTCAGTCGGCCATCCCATCTGGTCGTGTATTAGGGAGATCTCCCTACTCACATTCTTATCTATTTGGAGGGTTTGTAATTGCTACAGTTTTAAATCGAGATGTCCCACGCGAAACTTAAAACTAAGCCACAAATAAACCCAGCGAAAAGAAATGCCTCCTCTGCGACTGACACAGATCTAGTGCAGTTGTAGGAGAGGTGGGCGGGTGGTGGCGCCACCGGTACAGGGTAGGCCTACAGTTTGATATACAACGGTATAGATGATGTTAAATTACCATCTGTACATTTATACTCGCATAATACGCTAAGCATCACATATTGTAATGTTTATAGAACTTATGTGTATATTATTATGTATGTAATTATCCTTATGTGTATATTATTATGCATGTACTTATCCTGGCTGCTATGTCTCTTGCTATATCCATTGCTGCCTTGTTATATCTGTGGTACTGTAGATCTACATCAGGATATACTCTTTTGTCATATAATGTTTCTTATTGTCTTGTTAATGTATATTTAAGGCAATGCATGCGCCGACGGCGAGGGTTTACGGCCCTCCTCCCCCCGGTCCTCAAGGGGGCGGGGGGTGGGGGGCAGGGGGATTCAGGGAGGGGAGGAGTGGAGTGCGTCCGGGCGCTCAACACATGCATAAACTACAGTGTGCCTCGTACAAGACCCGGGACCCCGTGAATGAATATAGGTGGCGCATTCAACAACACGTCACTTCCGGGTTACTCCGGTCACGCAGGTCCCCTGGGGGGGGGGGGGGGGGTCGCTAATGGCCGGATGTAAGGGATAAAGGACATAGGCGCAGGCGCAATAGTACTATAGCTGGTATATTTCAAAATGTGTTGCCTCTATAGCTAGGTGGTCATTTATTTAAATGATGTACTTTAACAAAAATGTCATCTTTGTATGTTAACCACTGCAATAAAAAGTGTATACAAGTTTTCAAGTGTGAACCTTAACGCCCTGTTACACCTCACCAGATTGGGGAAAACGGACAGAAAAATTAACAATGTCTGGTTTTGTGTCCGTACAAGTTTTGAACATGCACAAAACTAGGAACGGATGCCACCGGATTTACGTCTACGGCTCTTGTCCGGTTTGATTTCGTTTTGTCTGTTGGCTATCCATTCATGTCCGTTTCATGTGCTTTTCATGTGCTTTTCATGTCCGTTTCATGTCCGTTCGTCCGGTGGCCTTAAACCCGATGTCACAACACATTGACACATTTTAATACATTTTGATATATCAACACCGTACTAGACAATTCTGTCCTTTGCTCAATGCAGCATAATGTGACAGGCACTTTACCATTAAACGTCCAGCATCACAAACATTCAATGTGGATTTGTGGCAAAGTTACCAATTTTGTAATTGTTTGATTTGACTCGGCTGGGGATTGATCGCAAAGCACTCTACCCATTCGCCCATCCAACCTGGTACTATATTTAACAGCCTTGTGTAGAATGACATCAACCTGTGACAATTAAGTCCTGCCTACCTGCGCCCTACATAGTTCCTTTCCACTAACATCTGGATTCCCCCCATTCCTCCTTCAGGGAGCGGGACGTAGCTCAGGCGGTAGAGTCTGCGCCTATGAAGGTGTTGGTCATCTTATCGATCCTGCTCAGTTGACACATTTGCAGTTTGGGCTATTTTCCGTTCCAACCAGTGGTCCACAACTGGTTCATCAAAGGCTCTGGTATGTGCTGTCCTGTCTGTGAGAAAGTGCACATAAAAGACCCCTTGCTGCTTATCGGAAAGAGTAGCGTATGTGGTGGCAGTGGGTTTCCTCCAAAGAAATATGTCAGAATGACCATATGTTTGACATCTAATAGCCGATGATAAAAATCAATGTGATCTAGAGGCGGTGGTTAAATAAAACAAACTTTCCTTCCCCTCCATTCCTTATACCAAAATCAAACTGATTCTTCATTTATCTAGGATTGATTATTAAACTTTTTTGTTAATATTTCTTGACCCAACCTTATAGGTAGAGCGTTTTATGTAGGTAACTAATTTCGGTAGAACTTGCCAAAATGGGAACTGGCGCCAGTCAAATGGGTTGTTTGTTGTTGTTTTACGTCCTAGCAAAATCCAAGGTCATATCAGGACGGGTACCGACTTGTGACCGTGCGCACTCACGGCGACTTTATAGTGCTACCCCACTGGGAGACCAGGCCGCCAATACCATGACCTGATATCCCACTCAGTCACATTATCCTGACACTGAGCCAACCAGTCCTTGCCATTTCCTAATAATGCCGAGCGCCTGGCTAGGAAGTGACAAGTATCAATTTTAAAGTCATTGGCCCAGGGTTCGAACCCACGATCCCATAGTCTACCAACACGGGAGACGGATGCTCTAACTCATTCGGCCATCCCTTCTGATGCCAGTCAAATGGTACACGTACCATCAGTAGATAATAACTGACTACCTTGCATGGCACTATAAGTGGGACCGTTCACCATCGGTAGTGTACAACATAGTAATGCAGGTTAAACGATACAAGTCCTGTTTACTGTGAAATATAAGTTGCATCTCGTACAGTAACCCGGGCCTCGTTCAGGGTCTGTCTCGGAGGCGCCGTGGAGATGTCTTGGCGATGCTTTTTGGCCTATTTGTGTTCAGGGTGCGTCTCGGCGACGTCTAGGAGATGCCTCCCTTTTCAGACTGGAGATGAAAAGCGCCTAAAAAACGGCCACCGTATTCAGTGGTTTCAGCCAATCACAGCACAGCTTTTCTATTGCAAATGGCCACCACCGATGGGGGCAGCCATTTTTGAGACAACAAACTGCCTTTGCAGTTCAGACTAGCGTGACGTCACGGCCATCTATGAGGCACCTCCAAGACAGACTCTGAACGCGGCCCTGGTAACACCGAACACTGAAAGTGGATCTGCTTCTTTATTGCTAATTTAAAGTTTTTTAAGTGGTTATTTTGAGTTTCTCCAATATCTTTT
Source organism: Branchipolynoe longqiensis (assembly GCA_030323885.1). Taxonomy (NCBI): domain Eukaryota; kingdom Metazoa; phylum Annelida; class Polychaeta; order Phyllodocida; family Polynoidae; genus Branchipolynoe; species Branchipolynoe longqiensis. Next base: position 6,756,912 of record CM059186.1, on the reverse strand, counting down.
TGATCAATATTCTACGTTCAGCATTATAATTTACTTCACTTCAGTTTGATTGGTTGGTTGGTTGTTTGAGCTTTACGTCTTGGCAACATGTAAGGTCATGTCATGACGGGTCTTCAGTTGGGTACAATGTTTTTGTTTAAGGTTAACTTCAGAGGTAATTGAAATGAAAGGAACTGATGAAAAATTAATTTGTGTATGCACACTGAAAGGCTAGCCTTAGTTTAAAAAACCCCAACTGTTTTGAGCATAGCAGCATAAAATACATCAGCATATCAATTTAGCAGCATATCAGGATAGCAACCTAGCATTATAGCAGCACAACAAATTAGCAGCATATCATCATAGGCGTGTAGCAGCATAGCAGCACATCAGCATAGCAGCACATCACAGGCGAACCAAGCCGCAATGCATGTTTTAATGCGTGCACAAGTAGCTAAAGGGCCTGTCACACTACAACGTATGGCGGTGGCGTGTGCGTAACGTTTCGAATTAATTTGAAAATCAAAATAGATCGAGATACGGCGAACTCTTTGCACTGCCGGTGGTACACGCGACATATGAAACATATACGTAGCGTATGCCTGGCGTAAGGCTATCGTATCCCTACCGTATATCGACGTATGCAAAGCATATGACGACGTATACTTCTCTTATTGGGACGTATTTTGACGGTTGGAGGTGACAGGACCAGTGTATAAGTAACGTAGGCCATTGTATACCGAACATGCTCCTAACATATCCCAAAGTACCACTAACATACACGTAGCGTATGAGGAATGTATGAGCCACACGTCGACAACTTTGAACATGCACAAAAATAGTTTCGGAGCCTCAAACGCACGCCGACGTAAGACGCAGTATGCAAAGCATACCCAACGTATACATAATGTATGATGCCATACCCTGACGTGTCGGTCGAAAATCACATACGTTGGCATATGCTAAGGTTATACGCCGTATGCCAACTTACCCCTAATGTGTGCATAACATATGCCGATGTGCGCCTAGCGTATGTCCAGCGTATGAGAACCATAAGGACCACACACTGGCATAGGTTGAACATTTTGAACATGCACAACTATTTTTTTGCCGCTTGACCTACGCCTACCTATGACACCATATCCCGAGTGTACTCGACGTATGCCCAACCTATGACATCGTATGCCGATGTGTTGGTAAAAAATCGCATATGTCGGCATACACTAATGCCATACGTCGTAGTGTGATAGGGCCTTAAGTCAGATATGTAGGACTGAATCTAGCAAGATAAGTGGTTTTACTTTTAGTTTCGATAATTCAATGCTTTCGTCGGATGAAGCAGCCTTAATTAAATTGCCAGTCTGTGTATCCTGACACACACACACGCTGACACACACACCCACACCACACGACAACGGCGCATGCGCACCGCGTTGGCTGATGGCCTTGGGGTTTGCCACCCTAAGAACATATGGCGTTATACCAGGGATGTGGCACAAACGTGTTCCTTATGGAATGCATGCACATTCACGACGGTTACACAAAAATGCTAGTCCATGTGAATATCACAGCGGAAACACTGATCACCGAAGTTGGTTGGTTATTGGAGTTGTACATCCTGGCAACATTTTAGGTCATATCAGAACGGGTACCGACTTGTGACAGTGCGCACTCACGGCGATTTTATAGTTTATTTGTTTGTTGTTGTTTTACGTCCTAGCAACATCTAAGGTCATATCAGGACGGGCACCGACTTGTGACAGTGCGCACTCATGGCGACTTTATAGTGCTGTCCCACTGGGAAACCAGGCCGCCGGCACCATGACCTGGTATCCCACTCAGTCACATTATCCTGACACTGAGCACACCAGTCCTTGCCCTATCCTAATAATGCCGAGCGCCTGGCTAGGAAGCAACAAGTATCAATTTTAAAGTCATTGGTTTGACTCGACCGGGACTCGAACCCACGAGCCCACGATCTACCAGCACGGGAAACGGACGCTCTAACTCATTCGGCCATCCTGTCTGGTCTCGATTTTATAGTACTGCCCCACTGGGAAATCAGACCGCTGGCACAATGACCCGATTCCGCACTCAGTCACATTATCCTGATTCTGACCTAATCACTATATCATGTAATATATCTGATTTACATCATCACTGCCTCATACAATATCTGACTCAGTCACAGTGTCACTGTCACCGACACAATCACTCAGCCAACCATGGCTTGCCCTGTGCGCAGTGACAGAATAGAGGGGGGGGGGGGGGGGGGACAGGTGACAAGGTTTGTGTATCTTGGGGATTTGATTCGGCCCGCTTCTCCCCGTCCTGTCGTACAACCCCTCGCCCTGTCTTTCCCTGTCTCTCACTGTCTCTCCCTGACGCACCCTCCCATCCCGCCCTTCCCTGTCCTTCCCCGACCCGCCCTGTTCCCCCCCCCCCCCCCTGTCCTGCCATGCCCGCCGGGTTGGTTGGTTGTTGGAGTTTTACGTCCTAAGGTCTAATGTCATATCAGGACGGGTAACGATTTGTATCAGTGCACGCTCATGGCGACTTCATAGTGATGACCAACTGGGAGACCAGGCCACCAGCACCTGATATCCCACTCAGTAACATTATCCTGACACTAAGACAATCAGTCATTGCCCTATCCTAATAATGCCGAGTGACTGGCTAGGAAGCGACAAGTATACAAGTATACAAGTCATTGGTTTGACTCGACCAGTGTTTGAATCCCACGCTCTTCAAAAACAGGAGACGGACACTCAACTCATTCGGCCATCCCGTCTGGTGCCGGTGTAAAGATTTCAAATTCCCCCCATATTCAAGTTCCCCCCCAGGAACTTGAAAACGTTTTCAAATTCCTCCCAGGGGAATTTGAAAACGTTTTCAAATTCCCTCCCTCATTTTAACTTTCCCTCCCCCCCATTTTTGGGGAATTTTCTTTATTTTTGTAATTTTTTGTTATTTTTGATTATTTTTCATGACAAATATTATAATATACAGAGAATAACATAATGGAAATTATTACTAGTACAATAAAATATATTTAACCACAAATGACACAAAAAGTCTCCAAGATGGTTAAGAAAAAAATATTATAGGTCTGAAATTTAAAACGTTTTTTAAAGTATTTTAAACAATTTTAAATTCCCGGAGGGGGGAATTTGAAAATAGGGGGGGAATCTGAAAACTGTTTTTAAGTTCCCCCCCAGGAATCTGAAAACGTTTTTAATTTCCCTGGAGGGAAGTTAAAAACGTTTTCAGATTCCCGGGGGGGAACTTGAGAAGGGGGGAAGTTGAAATCGTTACACCGGGTTAGTAATTAGTGGTTGTTATTTTGGCAGACGCTGTCCACGCAGTCTGTGTACCACGTGACCACCGTGACCCCACGCGCACACAACCTGAGACGTGCATTATTCATGAACCTTTAAGCAGAAATATCCCGACATAGCCACTCTGGGTGCGTGTAGGGGAGGGGGCTGGGGTGGGGTGTGTGTGAGTATGTGCGTGCGTGTGGATGAATGTGTGTGGTGTGTGTGGATATGTGCATATGTGTGTGGATATGGGTATGGGTACGTACGTGTGTGTGTGGATGAGCGTGTGGGTGTATGTGTGTGGATGTGTGTAACTGTGTATGTGTGTGGGTATGGTTATGTGCATGTGTGTGGATGTGTGCGTGCGTGTACGTGCATGGATGTGTGTATTATGTCTATATGTGTGTATATGTCAGTGTGTGTGGGTATGGGTATGTGCATATGTGTGGATGTGCATGTGGGTGTACGTGCATGGATGTGTGTATTATGTGGGTATGTGTGTATATGTAGGTGTGTGTGGGTATGGGTATGTGCATATGTGTGGATGTGCATGTGGGTGTACGTGCGTGGATGTGTGTATTATGTGGGTATGTGTGTATATGTAGGTGTGTGTGGGTATGGGTATGTGCATATGTGTGGATGTGCATGTGGGTGTACGTGCATGGATGTGTGTATTATGTGGGTATGTGTGTATATGTAGGTGTGTGTGGGTATGGGTATGTGCATATGTGTGGATGTGCATGTGGGTGTACGTGCGTGGATGTGTGTATTATGTGGGTATGTGTGTATATGTAGGTGTGTGTGGGTATGGGTATGTGTGTGTGGATGTGCGTGTGGGTGTATGTGCATAGATGTGTGTATTATGTGTGTATGTGCATATACGTAGATGGGTATGGGTATGTGCATGTGTGTGTATGGGTGGGTGAGCAGTAAACAGGCAAACAACACACACTGTGAACTTAACATACACATCCCTCAGTAGGAGCAGAATGCAGGGACTACTTTCACAACACCAGTGCACACCTACCTACCAGTGTACCACCCCTCCTTTCACACCCTCCCACACACTCATACACTCACACACACACTCGTACACTCACACTAGTCTGCATCATTGATGAATTATCTATCCAAGCATGGCGATACCTAGCTAGGCTATAATAAGAATATATATATATATGTGATATATAAGGTATTATACGAGTATAAATGCTTAAGGGGAAATACAACGTGTCCCTTCCTTCCTGTGTGCTAGTAACAGACGTGTGCAATAATTATGTGTTATTTAATGCATTATGTGTATATAAATAAGGTAGGATTCTACTCCATGTCTCACTGCTATGCTATGCATGGAGATGCACTGTATCTCCAATAGTTAGTTACCTACTGTACCGCAGTGGCGCCACCTTCGTGTGCTCACACTGTTACGTCTCGACTCACTTCCGGAAAGAAGAAAGTCATCAGCACTGTCCTAAGTTATAACTTATATATTATGTACAAGGCATTATGCTTGTTTGTTGTTTTATATCCTGGCAACATCTAAGATCATATCAGGACGGGGACCGACTTGTGACAGTGCACACTCATGGCAACTTTATAGTGCTACCCCATTGGAAGACCAAGCCACCGGCACCATGACATGGCCCGATCTCCCGCTCAGTCACGTTATCCTGATACAAATAAAACCAGTCCTTTCCTTATCATAGTAATGCTGAACACCGGGCTAGGTAGTGACAAGTATAAATTTGGTAAGTCGTTTGTTTGATTCGGCTGAGATTAAAGCTCGCGCCCTTTTGGATTGAAAACCTGTGCTCTCACTGATTTGGCCACCACATCTGGTCCATATTACAGCATCTGTTCTAGCAGGAGCCATTCTTACAATAATACCATTTTTTGTTTGTTGTTGTTTTAAGTCCTAGCAACATCTAAGGTCATATCAGGGTGGGTATTGACTTGTGACAGTGCGCACTCATGGCGACTTCATAGTGCTGCCACACTGGGACACCATGCCCCCAGCACCCTGACCTGATATCCCACACAGTCACACACGAGGGTTTGAACCCACAAACTCATGGGTTCAGATCCCCCGATCTCCCAAAAACAGGAGGCGGACGCTCAACTCATTCCGCCACCGCCTCTGTTCTAATCACAATAATACCATAATATGACACCCTCACAACTTGGCTAATATAGGCAAAGGATAGAACAATGTCGTTTACCGGAAAAAAGTTACTTTAAACAGATGGAATTTGATGCTGCTTTTCTTATGTACACCCGGCCAGACAGAAAACAGATTCGTCAGGTGCTTTGTATATAGAAGTGGGGACATGTAATATTATCTGACTGGAATATCTGAGACTTGATGATGACTGAGAGACAGAAGTTTGCATGGAAGATTAAAGCATGAACAGGCTATTTTTTTTTACTATATCTCTATCATGTCGTTTTTACATGTCATGATAATTTATTTCTGATCTCCTTCTAACTCGAATCTACTGCTTTCATCTGACAAAGTGGCGCCACCTGTATGTTTGTTTGTTGTTGTTTTACGCCCTAGCAACATCTAAGGCTTGTGAGAGTGCGCACTCATGGCGACTTTATAGTGCTGTCCCACTGGGAAACCAGGCTGCCGGCACCATAACCTGGTCTCCCACTCAGTTACATTATCCTGACACTGAGCCAACCAGTCCTTGCACTATCCTAATAATGCCGAGCGCCTGGCTAGGAAGCGACAAGTATAAATCTTTAAGTTATCGGTTTGACTCGACAAGGATTCGAATCCATGAACACATGGGTTTGGATCCCCTGATCTCCCAAAACAGGAGACGGACGCTCAACTCACGCGGCCATCCCGTCTGGTCCGAATAGTTTTTCACTGGTGGCTTAGTGACATTGTGCTCAGTGGGCTCTATGTTGGAAGACATATATGTATTGTATAATTCAGTATGCGAGTATAAATAAGGAATGTGCGATGGTTTATGGGTAATATATAAGGTGGTAACTGCCCATTCATAGGTGGCGCCATGTGAGAGAAAAGGGAACTAAGCCATGGTTAACATATGTAACTACTCATATATATCCATATAAACAGTTGGCCCCAATAAACAGAACAAGGTTAAGACTGATGTGGTTAAGAAGAAGATATATATTCTCTGGCGGTGAATGCGTTAAGGCCAGGCGCAGCTGGCATACAGTGCAAGGGCCGCTCACAGGGGGCGCCACAGGGCCTATGTCATACTAACAGGGTCAGCTAGATCGGGTACTAACTATTACATAGGAACTGAAGATCGGTAGTGTCCTTGTTTATATTCCCATAATGGATTATAGAGCACATATATTATAATATATATATAAGTGCTGCTAGATATAACTGAGAAGTGAGAGGAGAATATGCTCTTGTCTATGATTATACTCGCATGATTTCCTTGTAGAGCCGTTAGTCCTATTAGTCCCTTTAATGCTGTTCGCCCTGCTAGTCCAATTACTAATGTTAGTCTTGTTGGTCCTATTAGTCCTGTTTGTCCCGTTAGTTCTGTTAGCCCCATTAGTCCTCTTACTCCAGTTAGTCCTGTTATTCCTGATAGTCCCATTAATGTTGTTAGCCCTGCTAGTCCCATTAGCCTTGTTAATCCAGTTAGTTCTATTATTCCTGATAGTCCCATTAATGTTGTTAGTCCTGCTAGCCCCTTTAGTCCTATTACTCCAGTTAGCCCCGATATTCCCATTAATGTTGTTAGTCCTGGTAGCCCCATTAATCCTGTTACTCCAGTTAGTCCCGTTATTCCTGAGAGTCCCATTGATGTTGTTAGTTTTGCTAGCCCCATTAGTCCTGTTACTCCACTTAGTCCCGTTATTCCTGATAGTCCCATTGATGTTGTTAGTCCTGCTAGCCCCATAAGTCCTCTTACTCCAGTTATTCCTGATAGTCCTATTAATGTTGTTAGTCCTGCTAGCCCCATTAGTCCTCTTACTCCAGTTAGTCCCATTATTCCTGATATTCCGATTAATGTTTTTAGTCCTGCTAGCCCCATTAGTCCTCTTACTCCTGTTATTCCTGATAGTCCCATTATTGTTGTTTATCCTGCTAGCCCCATTAGTCCTGTCACTCCAGTTATTCCCATTATTCCTGATAGTCCCATTAATGTTGTTAGTCAGGCTAGCCCCATTAGTCCTCTTACTCCAGTTAGCGCCGTTATTCCTGATAGTCCCATTAATGTTACTCCTGTTAGTCCAGTATTCATGTTAGCTGTTGGTCCCATTAGTCCTGTTTGTTCTATTAGTCCCATTAGTCTGGTTGCCCTGTTAGTAAGATTAAGGAGACTCCACCAGGGTTCGAACCGGTGGGTTCGAATCCCACGATCTACCAAAACTCTAGACGGACGTTCAACTCATTCGGCCATCCCGTCTGGGGTCTTTTTTCCTCCTGGTTAGAGGAGCCGTGTAGACCGATATGGCTAGAAGTGCGGAGTCCCCCTGACAAATACTCCCAAGCACATATTTGCACAGCTTCCTTTATGTACACACACAAAACATGTGCTGGAAGAGCGATTGGAAGCCTGCAGATTCTGTTTTGCTTGTTGTTGTGGCTTTTATGCTTGGTTTTAGTCTCTATTTTTAATCAAACGCCTAGTTTGGAATTTGTAGCTGGTGCACAGATTTTTTTCAGCGATGGAATAAAATGCTATTGGAATAAAATATAATGGAATAAAATACTATTAAACATCATATATCTTAAATTAAAAAAAAATTGTAATCTGAGATGGTATGACGCTTCATACTTGCAGTGTAATATGGAAGGTAGGCTACGGCTTAGTTGTCCGTATGAATATGCATATCTAAACAGTGGCTCAGTATTAAAAAAATAAATCAATTGTGATGTTTCTCCGAAGTGGACATTTTATAACAAAAATGATTTCAAACTAATCTAAGGTGGATTATAATGATCAACTTAATATATTTATCTAATAAAGGACAAACCTTCTAAACCATCGGACTATATAAGTTCAAAGTTATTATGTAATGATAAACTTAATATATATCAAAGACCGTATAATACTAAGACGGCTCACTCAGCCTGTACTGGGTAATCAAAATGATCAAACCCACCACTTGGTGCGCTGGCTGTTCTCTTAGTTCAAGAGGTGCTATATTATATGTATAAATGTATATATGAATGTGAAAGATGTGTGATGATGGCAATGCTGATGATGATGCGTATTTGTTCATAGCAATTTCATATTGATGTGTATTCATACTTACCTATCTCATGTATAATATAATTGTATGTGTTTACATGTGAAACACCAACCAGCAGCCGGGCTGATCAAACCTACCACTAGGTGGCACTGCAAAATTTACATTACCAGAGAGATAGGGAGTGAGCCGTCTTAGTATTATAGGGTCTTAATATATATGCATGGGGTTGGAGGCGGATTGTCAACTGGACCAAACGATGCAGATACGGTCCATTTGAAAGTTAGCCTCCAGCCTCACGCAGAGGAGCCAAGTCTCCCGATTTGACAGATCTCCCTAAAATACAGCAAAATAACACCAAACTTCCGATTTCCTGATTTTAATTTGTAATCTCCCATCCAAGTATCATCTTAGCTTCTTGTTTGTGTGTATTAAAGAAATATCGCACACATGTTTTCCGTCAAAATGGACCAGAATGCTCCATTTAGTATCACATTTTTTCAACATTTTGCTTGCTGACCTGACATGACCTGCTATGACCTGATTTTGGCTTACCACGATCCACAATATATATATATATATATATTTTGTAGGGGGTGTTTATGCTGTCCATAACATATATATACATATATATATATATATATATACACACATACACTTTAGATAGCATGGGTGAATCATTCCTTCGCTTCCATTAGACCTTCACTAAGCTATATGTTGAAACACAATTAAATAAAATACAATTAAATCTATGTAATACCCAAATGACTAATACCACCACATTGGTAACATCAGTTCTCATTCGATCACTGAAGGTAAGGAACATTGAGCCTTGTATGTAAAGACTTAGATGGTTGATCACTTGGAAATACAAGGTGCTATAGACATTTCGACACAGGCTTATATAACCTCTCAATTATAGACCAATTATAGATACTAGATATCATATACAGGCTTATAATCTAACAAGTCAATATAGATATGATCTACTGTAAACATCCTGATACAGGCTTATAATCTATCAAGACAATATGGACATGATCTACTGTAGACATCTTGATACAGGCTTATAATCTATCAAGTCAATATAGACATGATCTACTGTAGACATCTTGATACAGGCTTATAATCTATCAAGTCAATATAGACATGATCTACTGTAAACATGCTGATACAGGCTTATAATCTATCAAGTCAGATATATATATATATGATGTGCTGTAGATATTCTGATACAGGCTTTTAACCTATTAAGTCAATTATAGATACGTGGTGCCATAGACTTCCCGATACAGATCTATAGGGTACTGAAATGTGCATAGTTCGATGGTTTTGGGTTTCTGCCAGATTTTTAGATAAACATATTAGGTTGATGGTTATACTCTACTGTACTTTATTTTAAATGGCTAACTTTGGAAATATATTAAATGCAAACATGCAGAATTAATTTTGGCAAGCACATCAAAACTCTGACACCATAGGTTTCAGAAGTAAGATATTCTATTAATTTGATATCGGACATGTAAGAGTGCTCCCCTCTATGCAGCAATACATGGTTAATAAGAAGTATACAGGTATCTAAGTTAGATATGTAGATAGCATTCTCCTCTATCCAGCAACAAATACTTAATAACTGTTTGTTTGTTGTTTTACGTCCTAGCAACATCTAAGGTCATATCAGGGCGGGTACCGACTTGTGACAGTGCGCACTCATGGCGACTTTATAGTGCTGTCCCACTGGGAAACCAGGCCGCCGGCACCATGACCTGGTATCCCACTCAGTCACATTATCCTGACACTGAGCACACCAGTCCTTGGCCCTATCCTAATAATGCCGAGCGCCTGGCTAGGAAGCAACAAGTATCAATTTTAAAGTCATTGGTTTGACTCGACCGGGACTCGAACCCACGACCCCACGATCTACCAGCACGGGAGACGGACGCTCCAACCCACTCGGCCACCCCGTCTGGTACTTAATAACTACACAGGTATCCAAGTAAAGCCTGGTACACACCTCCCATATACGATTCATGCGCTAAAACTGACTGCCTTGACGGTACCCGTTACAACCCGACCCATCCCGTTTCCCGACTAAAACTGCCCGATTCGTTTTTCGAATCTTAAAAACCCGGTACACACCTCCCGTATAAGACCTAAAACTGAGTTTTATGTCGCGAATCGGAAGGCTCTGGTGTGATAGGGGGTCACACACCTAAAGACTGAAACCGACTGAAACTCAAACTTTATTGCGAAATGGGCAGTTTTAGGTTTTATACGGGAGGTGTGTACCGGGCTTTAGGTATATAAATAGTATGCCCCTCAGTGCAGCAATTAATAAGTGCACCGGTATCTAAGTAAGATATATACAGTATCCCCTTCTATAGATACCACTATTCTCTATACAGCAACAATGCTTTATAAGTGTAGGCCTACCGGTATCTAAGTCAGATGTGTCAAATCCAACAAAATCTATATAAGTATATATATATTTTTAAAAAAAAAACATTTTGATGGGGTGTTTATGCTGTCCATAACATGTAAGCCCGGATGATCAGGCTTGTTTGTAATGCTGGGCAGTTTTCGGCTTTTTTCTTTTTCTTATAGTTGGTGTTTATGGTTAGTAAATCATATAGTTGGTTGTGAAAATTGGATGCTTTCATCGGACTATGCATCTTGAATCAGTAGCAGATAAGTGTAGTTAGTGATAGCTAAGCCTGTGGTTACCTGCTGGGAGTGTCTCACGGAGGAGGGTGTAATGGCAGGCAGTCAGTCAGGCTCTCCCGCCCTGTCCAGGGTTGGCGGGTCGGGGCGGTATACTGGAGGAAAATGTTGAGAATGCGATACAAGCATTCCCGCAAGGTGTCTCCATATACTCTCCATTCAACCCATCACATCACGACCATTCCTCCCCGGCTCCTCCAGCCGCTACCGCGGCCATGCCTGCCCGCTCCCGGCCTGGGAGGAGGAGGAGAAGGAGCGATGGGGGTTGGAGTATGTCTGCCGGCAGTGCCGCAGGTAGTTCGGCGGCAGTAAACAGCAGCAGATCCCGCTGAATCCCCCCCAGGGGTCCTCGTCCGGTGTCGGCGGCTTGGCGGCTGGAACTGGCGGGCGCTGGTGTCGTCTGCCGTCACTGCTTCCCGCGCGCAGCCTCGCTCTGGCGGCGTGTTGGGTAAATGTCGTCTGCGCCGGTCACTGTTGCGCGGCGGATCCGAGTGGTGGCGCTGCGGTCGCACAGCGGCCTTCACCTTCATCTTCTCGGCACGCGCTGCATTCACAGACTGGTTGGCCCTCGCCTGTCGCAATAATGCATACAGACGGGTATCGATCTACTTATAGGCCCACACCAAGGCACCACCTTCACCTTCAAGTTCTAGTGAAGAGGAATGTTTGTCTAGATGTTGTTTTCACTGCGGTCGGATTATCTCGGTAAACCATGATTGAATATTTTGCAAGGATTGCAGAGTTGAGGCGATTTCGATATAGTCTACATTTATATTGTGTTGCTCCTCAATTGAAATTAAAATCACTGATTATCTTAATGACTAGTGTTCGCCTGTCTTTAATTAAAGACGCCTTGCGTGATTTCGTTTAGCATTGATGGTTCCTGCTGGTGAGAGCCTAGTCAGCAGTCTTTAGATTAACATTTAACAGTATTTTCCTATTTTATGGCCACCTGGTGCGGGTCCGAATCGGTAGATCAAGGGCCTCATGTGCGAGAGATCGGGAATTCGGTTCCCGATCGAGTAAAACCAAAGACTCATAAACTTGATACTTCTCCCTTCCTAGCATGGTGCTCGGCGTTAATAGGATAGGGCAAGAACTGGTTAGCTCAGTGTCAGGATAAAGTGACTGAGCGGGATATCGAATCTTGGTGCTGGCAGCCTGATTTCCCAGTGGGGCAGCACTATAAAGTCGCCATGAGTGACCACTGTCACAAGTTGGTACCTGTCCTGATATGACCTTAGATGTTGCCAGGACGTAAAACCAAGCAACCAACCAACACACCGATTTTGTGCGTAATTGAATTCTGGCAAAAAAGCGAGGATACGAAAGCGATGCTGTACTTTGTGAGAACAGACACTGATGGTAGTCATGAAACGGCGCCGTATTTCATTCCTATGATCTAATGACTTGGATCTACGCGCAGAAGAAAAAAAATGCACTAAGCAGCGCCAGTGTGGCGGTTTCAGCTTGTTCCCGTGCTCAGCCGTGTCCCGTTGCTTCTGCGAATGCGCGGATTTCGCATAAACTCGGGTCACCCGAGCCACTTATTGGTGCATGCACACATCCTACAAACTCGGGTCGAATAATCGAATACGCTTCTCCGCGCTCGGGTGGACAATTTTTTCTTTTTTTTTTAATAACCGATAAAACTACAGCAAAATAGGATTTAAAGTATTTTATGATGGCCTAGTTTACCTATATTTCCATTTAATTAATCTAAGTTAGTCTTTTTTTGCACACGGCACGTGTATTTGTCGACTCCACTCGCCGTGTTCTATTTGAAATTCTGACGACTCGGATGACCCGAGTCGCCCGGGTAGTGTTAATCGATTACGGCCATGCTTATTTGATTCTGACGCATGCGCAGAAGCGAGGTACACGTCTGAGCATGGGAACACGCTGAAACCGCCACACCGGGTTGTGGGAGCCGTGCTGAGTTATTCACATAATCATTAATATCAATTATTAACTGCGATAAAATAACAACAATCAATTAATAGTTCAAATAAAGCACATTGAGCACATGCTGGATGGCACGTGCATCCACAATGGCAAGTAAGTGCTTGGCGTTTTTCTTCCTAGCAACAGCAACTGGTTGATTGGTTGTTGGACTTTTACATCCTGGCAACATCTAAGATCATATCAGGATGGACACTGACTTGTGACAGTGCGCACTCATGGCAACTCTATAGTGCTGCCCCACTGGGAGACCAGACTGCCAGCATCATGATGTGACATCCCACTCAGTCACATTATCCTCATACCGTGACAACCAGTCCTTACCCTATCCTCATAATGCCGAGCCCCTGGCTAGGAAGCCTCAAGTATCAATTTGGTAAGTTATTGGGTTTGGTTGGAATTGAACTCCCGACCTTCCGCATGGAAGGCCTGCACTCTACCTATTCGGCCACCGCGGCCGGTCTCTAAGTTTAGCAGGTATACGTAATGCTTAGTTCAATGGCACTGAACCCTGTATGTCAAAGTCCTGTAGATTGTAGGGTGAGTGGTGAGTTTACACTGATAATCCTATCCCGACACAGGGCGTGGTGGCCGAATCGGTAGAGCGCGGGCCTCGCATTCTGAAGGTCGGGAGTTCGGTTCGCGGTCGAGTCAAACCAATGACTTTAAATTTGATACTTGTCACTTCCTAGCCTGGCGATCGGCATTAAATAGGATAGAGCAAGGACTGGTTAGCTCAGTGTCAGGATAATTGTGACTGAGTGGGATATCAGGTCATGGTGCCAGCGGCCTGATTTCCCAGTGGAGCAGCACTACAAAGTCACCATGAGTTCGCACTGTCACAAGTCAGATATGATCATATATGTTGCTAGGACGTAAAACAACAATGAAAAACCTATCCTGACCACACACATTCAGGTTCAGTCGTAGAATTGCTCCTTGGGCAGAAGTTGTGTAGGAAACCGCTTACGTGGCTTGGGAGTGGTATTCATTGCTGCGGCAATAGGACATCATTGAAGCACTAGATGGCGTGAGCATCTGCAGTCATATTTTGTTCCCTGATAAACAGCAATGGGTCTTTTATATGTACTTTCCCACAGACAGGACAGCACATACCACAGCCTTTGATGAACCGGTTGTGGACCACTGGTTGGAACGAAAAATAGACCAAACTGCTGATATGTCCACTGAGCAGGATCAATAGGATGACCATCACCTTCACAGGTGGACACTCTACTGCCTGAGCTACATCCTGGGCCCGTATGCATGGAGCAGTGTTAGCGGCGTGTGGTGTTATCCCTCTAACACAGGGTAGCTACCACCGGTTATCGGCGGCGTCAAGAACTATGTCAAGCCGTATGCATGGGTGCTTAAACGGTGAGTGTTAGCTAAACGTGAATTTATTTATAGATTTGGGAAATCCCTCGATTCGACAATATGAATAACGCCGCCAATGCGGTGGCTGTGTTAATATCGGTTCGGATTTGGGGTTAAATTGGTCAAATTTCACTTATGGCGTACGTAATTCTGTTAAATATGAGAGCATTGAATAGATTTGGGCCTAATATATAGCCGCTGATTCGGCGGTGGCGGCGGTCGACAGTATGGATATCGACTTCCATGCGGCGGCGGCATTTTGTTTACTTTACATTTGTCGATTTGACAATATTAATATCGCCGCCAATGCGAATTTAGGGTTAAATTGTTAAAATTTCACTTATTGCGTATTTAATTCTGTCAAATATGATAGCATTGATTAGATTTGGGCTCCATCCTGAACTAACCTAACACTAACACCGCTGTAAACCTGCTATGAGCTGGTGTTAGAATATCAGGATTTAAACTCACGGTGTTGGCCTAACACTGCCCCATGCATACCGACTTTTCGGCGCTAAACCAGAAATCCCGCCCTAACCGCGGTTTGCCTCGCTAAAACCGCTCCATGCATACGGGCCCTGCTCCCGGTTGTAGGCAGACGCTTACAGAAACTTACACAACTCTTCAGAACGATGAATAAATAGACGAGATCACCGTTCCTACTGCGTATGCGATGAAAATGGAGTTGGCAGCAAACCAAAGGCGTACGGCCATTGAGTTTGCCGATACGCATAGGGCAAAACTTCGATTTTATTTAAAATTAATAAAAATACATAACAATTTGGCACAAACATGGATGGATGGATGCAATATAATAATATAATGAATATGTTTAAGACAACTCCCCATGATTACGCATTTTGAGCTAAGAAACATACAATTTCAGTCACTTTACAGGCTGATGTATACATCACCTTGATTAGACATAAGTAATTCATGTTCTAAATATTAAAATGTCAAATGTGTAAAAAAAACTTCTTTCAAAGAAATATATAACAATGTCTGATTAATACTCCCCATTTCCTAGCCCAACAAATGTTATTACCCATAGGATATAAATAAAAACAAGAATAAAATAAGTAAAACTGACTCTGGCTATGGCTCTAACACTAGTCTGAGTGCCCAGATTTGTCTAAATCTAAATGCAGATGGTATAAGATCTGCCGAGTAGATTGAGCTAAATGCAATGCTAGATAAAAGATTAACATCTTAATTTATTATATATATTCTTTTAGTTGGTATTCTATGTTTCAAACAAGAGTGGAGATGAGCTGAAACTAGCACATTTCATAGCTGTGCTCAGTGTCTTAGCATTGGCCATGTGCTTCGCGGGGGGTTTGTTTTTCTTCCACGCATCCCATGCACCGCGCAGCTGGAATGGTGATCTAGTCTATTAGTGAATGAGAATGAAAGCATGATTATTTGTGGGAATCTAGTTTTGTTGATTTGTGTCTTGTAAAGTAAATATATTTATTGCTGAATAGGTTCTTTTGTAAGTCCAGGTGCACTAGTCTACCGGTCACTGATCAAGTCAGGATTATTTACACTACAATTAGTGTGTTGAATATATATCAGATATATGGCAGTATAATCAGGCATGTGATCGATCGGGTGCAGGGAAAAAAAGCCTGAACATATTTTTAGGTTATCGTGAGGACACACAGCATCCCACTGAGTTGCACGAAGAATGCAAATAGTGTATTTCAGAGGTGTTTCGGTGGCCAGAAAAAAAAACGGGAATTAAAAAAACCCTGGAATTCCGGTTTCGGCGGCCAGAAAAAACAGGATTCCGGTTAAAGCCAGAGAAATCACATGCTGTATAATGTTTTATGGTAATAAAATAATAGCAATTAAATACACAATTGGCAGCATATAGTATCATGGATCACTAATGTGTTTATAAATACCATGTCAATATGTTAAGACCAGTCTAGTATGACCGATTAATATTAAATGTATCAGTGTGAGTAGATTAATTGAATTTCGCATCATGTAGAAGTTATTTTCGGGATTAATTCAAGGTGATATATTAGGGTCACGCTAAGGTTTAATGGAACTCACATTACACGCTGGAAGTTGATCAGTGACAGTTGGATAGGAATATTCTACTCTTACCTCATTCGAAATCAGGGTTCATACTCATTTTGACATATCAAATTCCACGACTTTCTAGTGACACATTTGTAAGACATTTATTAAATTAATGAACCCCGTAACTTGGCCGTTTTCATCGTCGATTTACCCTGTAAGATGTAAAGCATAAATAAGCATAACAAAAAAACAACGAACATATATATGGTCTTGATACGTGGCAAGGAAGGAGAGACGAGGGAGTTGGAATAAAGACATTTATTCAAAGGCAGTAGCAATACGGGTACATGGTCAATGGATAACTGCATCAAGGATAAATGTCAAGGTAGTGTCTAATGATAGTAGACGAGTCAATGCGTAGAGGGCCATATCATTGGCCCGAGGCCACAAAGTCTACGGGGCATGAACCAGAAGGGGAGGGAGGTGGCCCTAGGAGCCCTCCACCTAAGCCCTCCACCTAAGGAGAAGGAAGGGTTGAAAGTAGGGTGGGTGGGTGGAGAAAATAGGTCCGGGCCTGGAGGGTGATGAAGGCGAGTGGCTAGGAGCAGCTAGGGCGGCCGGTTATAAGGGCCGAGAGAGGGGGGGGGTTATGTAATAGTCCAACGGTCTAGGCAGGGGGAGAGGAGAGAGGGGGGGGGGCGCTCCTTCCCCGCCACGAATCAAACGCAATGCGAGCATTACGACCGATACGTGGCAAGGAAGGAGAGACGAGGGAGTTGGAATAATGACATTTATTCAAAGGCAGTAGCAATACGGGTACATGGTCAATGGGTAACTGCATCAAGGATAAATGTCAAGGTAGTGTCCAATGAGATAAAGAGTCAATGTCCAGAGGGCCATGCCCGAGGCCAATGTCTATCGGGGGCATGAACCAGGAGGGGAGGGAGGTGGCCCGAGGAGCCCTCCACCAAAAACTGAGGAGAGGGCTCGAGGGGCACCTGAGGCGGCGATCCGAGGAACGTAGGCGTGGACCGAGGCGGAGGTCCAGGTCCCCTGCTCCATGATCTCGGAGAGGGGAACGCCAGCGCGCTGACAAGCCTGGGCGGCCCCCCGGCGGAGGGTGTGTAGGGTGTAGCCGTCGGGGGCCGGCACCCCGAGGGCCGCGAGGGCGCCTCGGAGGATGGCAGTGAGCGTCCGAGGGTCGAGGGGCCGGCCCGAGGGCATGATGAAGGCAGGATCGGCGGGGCAGGCCGGGGCCAGGGCCACCGAGGCGGCCCAGGCGGCGACGGGGCAGAGGGCATGGCCGGGCGAGGCCGGGATGAAGAGGGCGACCGCCCCCGAGGGCAGCGCGATGCTCTTTGTTGTCCAGAGGGTGACGCGCAGTCCCCCGGGGGCGGGGGCGACATCGCCCCGAGT
Source organism: Branchipolynoe longqiensis (assembly GCA_030323885.1). NCBI lineage: Eukaryota > Metazoa > Annelida > Polychaeta > Phyllodocida > Polynoidae > Branchipolynoe > Branchipolynoe longqiensis. Next base: position 6,738,913 of record CM059186.1, on the reverse strand, counting down.
GATGGTGTGCGGGCCGCCCCACACCTCGGGGCTGGGTGAAAGGAGGCTAGACTGCCGGAGCATCCCGTAGTACCCGAGGAGGAGGGCGGCCCGGGGGACGACGCCCGAGGTGGGCGACGGCGGCGAGGATGGCGGGCGTCAGAGGCGAGGCGGGGCGGGCGACGTGGCCGGAGGCCCGCTCCCCCCCGCGGCAGACGTCTCTGGCGAGGCGCGAGGCGAATGCGGTAGGATCGCCCCCGCGGCCTCGAGCCAGGAGCGGGCCCCGGAGAGGGCATTCCGGACGGAGCCCGGCGCCATGGGCCGGGCGTAGAGGGAGGCGGTGTAGGCGGCGACGTCGAAGGGCGTCGGGGCGAGGGGATCCCAGTGGTGGCCCGAGGCGAACTGTACGTAGCCTCGGGCCTGCCGGCGTCGGTTCCGCCAGGTGGAAGGGGCGAGGGCGGCGATGCGGAGTCCGTCCACGGCGGCAACCTCAGTAGCGGAGTACCCTGGATCAGAGGGTAGGGTTGTAGGGGAAGTCGTCATGGTCGGCCTCGGCCCGCTCAAGCCCGAGGACGAGGTCAGCGCCGGGCTTGTGAAGATGGTGAGCTCGAAGCAGGCCTCGGCCGCCATGAGCCAGAGCTCCCGGGCGCACGTCCCGAGGGTGAGGTCGCGGGCCCGTCCCAAGTCGAGGGAGGCGGCGGAGGCCATGTTGTCCGTGTTGATGACAACATTGGCCCCCGCGACGTCAGCTGGGAGGAGGGTGCGGAGGGCCACGACCAGGTTGACCGCCTCCAGCTCGTGGATGGTGGGGAAGCGAGCGCGGAAAGCCCTCGAGTACCCTCGGGCATAGTACCGCCTGGGGGAGAAGGCCCCGCCCCCGGTGAGGCACGAGTCGCACTCGATGACGATCCTCCGGGTCCCCAACGGCCGGAGGAGGGGGAGGCCGTTGGAGGCGCGCCCGTAGGCCGCGAACCAGGCCAGGTCCCGGAGGGCGTCATCCCCGAGGGTGATGGCGGCGAACCCGCGGCAGCTGCGCAGGGCCGCGAGGAGCCGCGCCATGAACTTCCTCGCGGGCAAGACGCAGCTGCCGACGTGGTTGAGGCGGCCGAGGATGCTCTGCAGCTCCTGGCGCCCGAGGGTCGGGCGAGTGGCCCGAGCCTCGCAGTCGGCGACCAGCTCGTCGACTTTGTCGGGGGCGATGCGAATCGTCATGGCTTCGCTATCGACGGCGAATCCGAGCCAGGAGACTCGCATCGCCGGAGGGTGGCACTTCCCGGGGGCGACCTCCAGGCCGAGGGCGCCGACGAGGGCAATGAAGCCGTCGAACGCCTGTCGCGCCCTGAGGTAGGTGAGCTCACACCCGACAAAGTCGTCGACGTATACGAGGGCGTGGAAGCCCTCGCGCCTGAGGATCCAGGCCACCGCGGCGGTCACTCTGACGCAGGCGGCGCCCGAGGAGCGGCAGCCGAAGGGGAGGGCGAGGTCGACATATGTCGCCCCCTCAAAGGCGATCCCATATAGGGGGCAGGAGAGGGGGTCGGCCCGGAGCTGGCGGTAGGCCCTGGAGATATCGGCGGTCCAGGTGTAGGCCCCGGCGCCGAGTCCGATGAGGCGGCGGCCCACGTCGGCCACGGAAGGGAGCCGGTAGGCGTGGGGGCTGCCGAGATATTCTCGGCGGGGTATGCCAGCGTTGACGCTGTGGCCAGGGGGGTAGGATAGGTCGACGATGACCCGCCTCTTTCCCGGGTCGGATTTGGGGCGGGTGATCATGGGGGAGACCTGGGCCCAGGGGGTAAAGGGGGGGGTGGTGAAGGGGCCGGCGAGGGCACCGTGGGCGAGCTCGGTTGTGATAAAGTCGCGGAGGTGGGATTGGTGCTCTGGGGCCTCCCGGTGGTTGGTGTATGTAGGGCGGGGGGGGTGCTGGCGGAGTAATTGGCGGGGAAGCCATATTCGAGGAGGTCTACGAGGTCGCTGTCAGGGTGGTCTCGGAGGCGGGCGCGCCAGGCGCATATGTGTAGGCCAGAGGGAAGGGGGAGGCGGGCGGCCAAAAAATTGGGGAGGCCCGTATCGCGGAGGGCGTGGTAGGCTCGGGAGAAGGTGGGGTGGCGGCTCCAGGCGGCACCGGATAGGTGGGGCCATATGGAGAGGAGGGTGGGGCGGTAGGCGGCGCGGGCGGTCGGGGTGAGGATGAAGGGCGGGCCGGGGAGGAGGTCTCCTGGAGCTAGCGGGCTGAGACCTCGGCGCGACGGTTACGCTGAGGTCGGTGGGGGGGGTGGTCGAGGGGGTGGGGGAGTGAGGGGGTGGGTGGGGGGGAGGTAGGGGGGAGGGTGAGGAGGGGGATGGGGGGGGAGAGGAGGTGCGGGCGGGGCGAGAGGGTGCGGACGCAATACAGGCGTGGGGGCGGAGGGGGGGGGGGCGCGGGTGCGGGGGGCTCCGGTGGGGCGGCGGGGGGGGGCGACACCGGGAGGCGGCTATGTAGCCGCTGTCCGCCTGGGCCGAGGTGTAACGGGGGGATGGCGCGTCAGGTGCGAGGTGGCGCGGGGGTGCGGGAGGGAGGGTGGGCGGGGGTCGAGGTCCAGGCGTGCCGGAGGAGATGAGAGTGAGCGGGGAGATGAGAGGGACGGCGGTTGGCGGCGGCAAGAGATGTGAGGGTAGGGTGGCGGCGGCCGGCAGGGTGGCGGTTGGCGAGGGCGTAGCGGGGAGTGGTATTGGGTGTTGGCGGGCGGTCTGTGTCGGTGTGAGATCTGAGGGCGGGGGCGGTGTCGGGTGTTGGCCGGCCGTTTCTCAGAGCGGGACGGTGTGTGTTATCGGGGGTGGGTGCGGTGGGGGTGTGTGCGGCGTGTGGGGGGTGTGGTGCGGGGGTGGGGCCGCGTCGCCGCCGCCGGGCTAAAAATCCGGCGAGGTGATCGCGGGGGCGGGTGAGGGGCGGTCGCCTAGGTGCGCGGTTGTGTAGCACCTCGCCTCCTATTAAACGGTGCGATAACGGCGCACTATGTCGCACAATAAGCGCAATGCGTGCCTCCCTCTCCTCGCCCTGGTCGCCGTGGCCTCGCCGGTGGGGGGCCCAGGTCGCAATGAGGGCGGGATCCCTGATCGCAGGGCGCGGCAGTGTATCCCGTAATGCCCTCCTCGTGTGTAAGGGTGTAGGCGTGGTCGGCCGTGGTGATAGTAGTGTGCGGGGGTGGGGGTGGGGGTGGGGCGAGCTCGGGTGGGGAGGAGGGGTCTGGCGCCGCCCCCGGAGGCAGTCGCGGGGGCGGTGATAATGTCCATGCGTAGAGTGTTGATTGCCACGGGGTCGCGCCAGCCCTCCAGGAGGCGGCCATCGGCAATCCAGGCAAATATGGCCTCGGAGTAACGCCGGACTGTAGGCCAGGGATGTGTAATGGCGTCTCTGAGGACTGTCATGTTGTGATGTAGTAGTCCCGGTAGGCCGTCGGTGGGGAAGGAGGGGTGTAAGAAGTTGTAAAATATTCCGACTTTTTGGGTCTGTATCACAAATGAAATAAGAGTAAATAATTTCCTAAACACAAAAATATCCTTTTTCGTGACACTATTATGTACAACCATTCTAAGAATATCTATTTCATTTAATCATTGTTAATAATATTCAACCTATTCTTAAGTGTGCACTAATGTTTGTCATGTGAGTGTAATTAATGTCAAATTGTCCAGAAATCTATGCATCAAATAACACCACTGGAAATAATAACTCTTGAATAAGAATGTATAGGTATGTTTAAATGTATCTGCTTTCGTGGACTTGTATATGATGTTATGTGCATTCTAAAGTGTATGTAGATGGTGTCAGAGATTACAGATATGCCCAGGGACTGGATCTGTGAAATAACATTGCATGTGTCCCAGCATACTGTGTGAGATAACAATGCATGCTGGGTAGGCCAGCAGGAGGAGGCAGGTGGGGTTATATGTGCTGAATTTGATATCATTAAGCCAAATTAGAAGCTGGCTCTACTTAGCCGGTATGGCTCAACTAATCTCGATGGTATTATCAACTTACCCCATAGGGTAGGTAAGTTGATTCAAATTACCTTTTTTTCTAAAAACTCTAATTCACAACACGACACAGTTAAGTGAAGCAGATATGAGGCTTAGAGTCAAATAGAGGTACAGTGCAGTCAGGGGCGAGTCAGTGCAATGGGTAAGTCTGATGGTAAGTTCGATCCAGCACGACCCAGCACTCAACCAAATAAGTTGGAGAGTGCCCGGGTCGCGGCAAGGAAGGCGGCCCCCAGGACGTAGTTGTATGGCATTGGAGCGCCAGTGTCCGATGTCCTTGACATCCTGTAGTGGGGCGCCCGCCCGGGCACAAGCCTGGGCGGCTGCTCTCCGGAGGCTGTGCAGTGTGTAGTCGTCCATGTCTCGGGTGCTGCTGTGGGCTAGTGCCATCTTGAGAGCAGCAGTGAGAGTCTTGATCGTGATGGGGTGGCCTATGGTGGTCAGAAATGCAGGGAGGTCGGGGCAGGTGCCGGTGTTGGAGAGGTAGCGCCTCCAGGCCCTCACCGGATAGCAGGTCGAGGATGGCATGGGGTGTATCCTGATGGTGTAGGTGTCAGATTTTGATCAGGGAGAGCTTTTGGTGGTCCGGACACAGACATCGAGGTGGTGTCGAGGGAGGGAGATGTCGGCCCCCGAGAGAGTGTGCCCTGGGTTGGTGGGGTGTCCTGTGTCCAGGAGGTTGCTCTGCCGGTGGAAGATGAAGTATCCCAGGAGGATTGCGGCCGTCAGTACTACCGCCCAAGTGCTGGCCGACCGGAGGTACCGGATGACAGAATGTAGCAACGGCACCTTGAGGGGCAGTGCCTGACGGGCGACATGGACGGATGACCTGAAGACCCCTCTTTTAATTATGGAGATCAAATAAGAGTTGAAGCTTGCGATAGTTCCATTTTCGAGCTGCACTGAGGTAATTCATGACCGCGCCCTAGGATCTCAGTTTGTTGGAGAGGTGTGTGAGATATGAGGCCTGGTCGAGCTGGGAGGGTGTCTTAGGGGAATACCCCGAGGCCCTGGCATGACAAATGTAGCACTTCGTCTGGCGTTCCTTGTACAGTTATAACCAGGTGCTGACTGTTATAACCAGGCAAAACATGTCAATTGCCTGATTGACCATATGGCCAAATCAAAAGACTGTCCTGTTTGGATAAAAGAAAAGACAATTCAATGTGTAAAGACGGAGAATGGGCTGAGCTATCCAGCAGCTCGGAGGATGGTTGAAGGTAACACACCTTCACCAACCACCAAGAGCTATCCTGCGGTTGTCAAGCCTACAAACAGGTCAGTCGACTGCCAGACTGAATTAACGTGGTTGACTGGGGAAAAGCCCAAGGTTGTACCCCCAGTCCATCATCTTACGACTGAGCCGACAAAGAAAACAATGTTGGTGCAAATGCCTAGGATTCCAGATCATAGTCCGAGTCCTCCGAAAAAGTCCACAATCATAAAAAGACAAACAAAAATTGTTGTTTCGGACAGAGTCCCGAAAGGGTCTCTGTCCCTGACACAAAACAAATTCCAGGCACTGGAAGAATTAGAGATGGCTGAGGCCTCTTCTGAGATGGCTGAGGCCTCGGCTAGTCGAAGCCACAGTCTCTCCCGCAAACCTAAGGGGAGGGGGAGAGCACCTGTCACTGCTCCAAAATGACAGTGACAGGTGGTTCTCAGATTCAATGGAATTGCAGAGGCTTCAAGGGCAGCACTGAGGAGTTTTCTCTTCTGTGCTGCAACCTCAACCCTCTTGCCGTTTGTTTACAAGAAATTCACCTAGGAGCTTCGGAGAGTTGTAGTCTTAAGGGATACATCAATTTTAACAAGTTTGCACTGGATGGAGACTGAGCTGCTGGCGGGTCCTCCATCCTGGTTAGACATGACATTGTATGTACGCCAGTGGCGTTAGACACAACACTACAGGCTGTGGCTGTCCATCTGACGCTACATAAGACTACAACTCTCTGTTCCATTTACGTTCCTCCGAGCTTCGTTCTCACCTTACAAGAATTGGATGCCCTTGCGGACCAGTTACCGTCCTCATATTTAATTATGGGTGACTTTAACGGCCACAACCCAGCAGAAACACTAGAGGCAAGAGAGTTGAGGACTTTGTGGCAACCATTTCCCAATTATTCTTAATTGTGAGGGGGTCATCTCTTGTAGAGCGAGAGAGGAGCTGGCGGCTGCGTCAAGCTGACTGGCCCACCTTCCGGACCCAAAGCCGCGGGGAATTCAGTCCAGATGTCAGTGACATGGATTCCTTCACTGAGATGCTGAGATCGATCACAGAGAAAACTATTCCGAAGACTTCTGCGACTCCCAAGTCTCTGATGCCTGCATGGTTGGATGACGACTGTAGGGGGGCTATTAAGGAACGAAAGAAAGCTCAGCGTAAATTCCACAGGAGACCGACTGCTGAAAATCTGGTGCTCTTTAGAATTCTGCGTGCTCGTGCTCGCAGAACAATCAAAGATGTGTGGAGGCAGTGCTGGAGATGTTTTGTTTCCAGCATTACCATGCGCACACCATTGGGCAAGGTGTCGATGTTGATCAGAAGAATGAAATGCAGGAGATGTGATTCTTGTGTAGTCCAGCACTTGAAACACAATGGTACCATTCGGACATCACTCATTGAAATAAGTGAAGAATTGGCTCGAGCCTTTACTGGAAACTGGTCTTTGGCAAACTGCCTCCTGGGGTTTCTGGCCGTCAAGGAACGCCAAGAGCGAAAGCTCTTGGACTTTTCCTCTGATGGCAAGGAGCACTACAACTCCCCATTCAGTATGGATGAGTTGAGGTGTTCTCTGAGAAGCTCGCATGACACAGCAGTTGGACCTGATGGAATTCATTATCAATTTTTGAAACATCTCCCCAAATCTGCGCTGAGACTTTTGCTTCAACTCTTCAACAACATCTAGGTGTCGGGTGTCGTCCCTGCCTCTTGGCGGGAGGTGACAGTAATACCAATTCCCAAACCTGGTAAAGACCACAGTGAAGCCAACAACTATCGTCCTATAGCCCTCACAAGCTCCATCTGTAAAACCATGGAGCGTATGGTAAATAACCGCCTCGTCTGGCTACTGGAGTCAGGACACCACCTGTTCAACCTCCAATGTGGTTTCAGACGAGGCTGCAGCACTCTTGACCATTTGGTTCGCATGGCGACCTTCATAAGAGATGCTTTCCTTAAGAAGGAGCACGTTGTGGCTGTCTTTTTCGACCTCGAAAAAGCCTATGACACAATGTGGCAGCACGGCATCATGGAGGACCTCCATGAGATCGGCCTTTGCGGCCACCTTCCAATTTTCATCAAGAATTTTCTAGCGTTCAGGCATTTTCGCGTCCGCGTCAAGACTACTTATTCCAACCTACACTCACAGGAACTGGGAGTTCCCCAAGGTAGCATACTGGCTGTGACCCTATTTGGGGTCAAGGTCAACAGTATTCTTGCCACTGTAAAAAGGGGATTCTCCTGCAGTCTTTTTGTGGATGACTTTGCTTTGTATTACAGCGGTCTTAATATAAATGTCATTGAGAGACAACTACAATTAAGCATTAATAAGATTCGTCGATGGTCAGTTCTGAATGGATTCAAATTTTCCAAGACCAAAACAGTCTGCATGCACTTCTGCCTGCTGCATAGGGTGCATGTGGAACCGGAGCTGACCCTTGATGGGGATCCCATTAAAGTCGTTGAGGAAACCAAATTTTGGGCCTCATTTTCGACACAAAGCTTTCTTTCGTGCCACATATTAAGTACCTCAAAACCCAATGCCTGAAGGCACTAAATATTCTGCGGGTGCTGTCCAGCTCGGAGTGGGGAGTGGACAGAGATGTTCTGCTCTCTGTATACCGAAGCTTGGTTTGGTCTCGACTAGATTACGGCAGCATAATATATGGTTCGGCAAGGAAATCGTATATTGGGCTGCTAGACACAGTGCGCCACCAGGGGCAGCCTCTGGCCCTTGGGGCCTTTCATACCTCACCGGTTCAGAGCCTTTATGTCGAAACCAACAAACCATCACTTAACAACAGGAGAATCAAACTGGCCATGCAATATATAGTCAAGTTAAAAACCAATGCATTGAATCCTGCAAACAATTGTCTATTCGAAACACGTGATGAATCCAGGTATGGGGCCAGGCCGAATTGAAATTCGGCGTTTGACTGCCCTATCAGAGCTAGATTTTTACGAGCACTCCTTCTCGTGTTGGAAGTCATTGAACTATCCAACTACACTAAATATGTCATATACAGCGATTCGTTTTCCTGCCTGCAAGCTGTTGCTGGGCTCAAAAACGGACCACCCTTTCATGGCAAAGGTCATTTACAAAATGAACCAGCTGGCAACAGATGGATATGACATCCACTTGTGTTGGGTGCCGGGCCATGCCGGCATCCAGGGACACAAACAAGCTGATCGGGCTGCGAAGGAGGCTCTGAACTATGATGTTGAGCCGTGTCTGATAACCCACTCTGATCTGAAACCACTAATAGCCACCCACATTAAATCCAAATGGCAAAATGAGTGGGATGAAAATTTCAACAATTGATGAAAATTGAACGGGCTGTGGGAAAACCACCAGTCTCATGTGGGCGGTCGGCGGGACCAAGTGGTCCTTAGGTGCTGCCGTATTGGCCACTCATGGCTAACACATGTTTTGCTGCTCAAGGGGGACCCTCCTCCTGAATGTATTTGATGTCAGTCCCCACTGACAGTCAAGCACATTTTACTAAACTGTGTTGATTTTATGGCACTGCACCAACAATTTTACACTGCAAACAGCATGCATGAACTTTGTACTAAAGTAAAACAAGATGACATTTTAGCCTTTTTGAGGGCAGCTGGTCTGTACCACCTCATATAGTTCATTAAAACAATTTCTATTAATTAATTCTCTCATCTATTTTATTTTATTATATGATTTTGAGCTTTTAAAAAATTCATAAGTGTCTATTGACACATAACTGATTGTATGCTTTTACATTATATGTAAAGGCGATGGTTGAATAAAAAACAAACAATTCTCGCCGTGAATATGGCATATGCTGCTGACATGGCGTAAAGAAACCACCAATCAATCAACCCAAAACACCTGATTGAACTAATTATACTAACCGCATAGTTATAGTTCAAGGCAATTTAAATCAATCATGCAACCATTATCTGCATAAACCACGATCCACGACTAGCAGTAAAGGCTCTGTCACACCTCACCGGATTGAGGAAACGGAAAGAAACTGACTAAAGTCCGTTGATGTCCGGCAAAGTCCAGTTTGTGTCATTTGCATATCCGTTTCATATCCATTGATATCCAGCTAGATCCGTTATTACAAGCTTTGAGCATGCACAACACTTGTAATGGATTGAGCCGCACTGACCTATGTGGTTATTATCCGTTACCGTCCGTTCCCACCGTTACATATACTTTGAATTTTACATCTTAAATTCCAATGTGATAGTAGGTGGTTAGATTCACATTTCTTAATTCTTACGTACTAACATTTCTCCACTCCTCTTGCAATTATACAGATTGCTGATGTAGATCTTACTTGAACCACATTACATTCCCTTTAAAAAAATATAAATCAGGCACACATGGAGAGAAGAAAAAAACAATAAAGAAAAGAAAAAAAAACAACAGCAAAAATAAATAAAACACAATACAACAACAACATAATTGTATAGACGAAATCAATCAAGATACAACAAGTGAATTATCTTCGATTGAACAGTATTATACAAATGTACTTGTTCTTGTGCGCTTGTGCACTTACAACAGTATTGTAACATGAATGCTTGTTAACATCCTTACTATTTGTCACATAGCATTTCTGGATCGACTGGTCCCTTTTTTGTTGTTTGCTCAATCATTGTTTGATTGTCTTAGGTCATGCACGTAATGTCTACCATATCGTATCACCTTATGCTGTGGTCAATATTCCATTTATGTTTCTTCTATGTTGTACCAGTTGCACATACAAGTTATAGTGACCTAGTACCCTAAACGCTCTACCGGCCCACTGGTTCAGCCTGACCTTGTGACATAACCATTGTTGGTGGTTGGGCGTCTTGGTTGAGGCGCGTCTGCTTCTTGTGATTGTTGTGATTGGGTTTGCATGTGATTGCCTGTGCGTAAAGGATCGTGTTCATTTGTTTCTGCTTTGAAGATTTGTAGTCGGTTTCAACATAATTTATTTTGTTCATTGTTCATTATTTCGTAGTCCCTGATTGATGGGTTGTTTGTTTTTGTTATGGTTCCTTCCGCCCAACGGTTGTTATGTTCTGTATCTGACTTTGTAGCCTGTGTTAAGAGACTTGTGTTCTGTTTTTGCGTGTTTGGCGAAGTGTGCTTTTTCATTGGTTATGTTTTCATTCTGGTAGTTTGGATCTATCTGCCTTTGGTTTCAGATTTTTATTTATGATAGGTAGCTTCGACCGCATCGCTTGTTCATTAGTAATTGCAGCGGTGTGGCCTCTATTCCAGTTAACAGAGTGTTTTGGCAGTTCAAAAGAGCTAAGTTTACATTGTTTTTTTCAATAATTTTTATCATGGTTTTTATTGTTTGCACATAGCATTCACTTTTCCCATTGCTTTGGGCATGCATAGGGTTTCAGTAAGTTGGCTTAAAACTGTACTCTATTGCAAATTGCTTGTATTCATTGCTTGTGAACTGGGGGCCGTTGTCTGTTACTATTATTTTGGCTATTCCGTATCTGCTGAACATTTGTTTTATGGTTCTTATTGTGGTTGAGCTAGTGGTGTTTTTTAGATGCATGATTTCCGGGAATTTGGAATAGTAATAGTAATGATGAATAGAATGAAGTGACTATAACATTTTTGGAAAAAATTTGGGGATGTCATGGCTCATCAAGGGCTTCGCATGCGGTTTATTTCTAAATGATTGACACATTAAGCATCTGGAGACTTTATCTTCGATCTGAGTGTTTATCCCTGGCTAAAAAATTTAATCTCTTGCCAATTGTTTCGATTTAATGGGCCTCATGGAGTTTGTTTATCATGTCTGGCTGTAATTTTGTCAGTATGATTACGCGATCGATTTTTAATAATATTTTACCGCTTGTGGTGATTTCTTGCTTGTACGTAAAGAATGGCTTTACATCTTCTATGATGTTTTTGTTAGTTTCTGGCCACCCTATGTGTGTGAGGCAGGCTACTTCTTTTAAGGTTTCATCGTTTTGGGTTGCTTTGGCGATGCATGCCAGATCATCTTTGAAGATGTCAAGGGTACCTATGTTGATATCTCTATCAAGTAGGTTGTGTGGCTCTGTTGATGTTGTGTGGGTGCGCGACAGGGCATCTGCAAAGTACATATGGGTCGCCTTTTTGTATACAAAATCAAGGTAATAATTTTGAAGGCACATGTGCATTCTTTGCATTGTTTACACCTGGTAGATTGCTTAATATTAGGTTCATTTGCTCAATGAAAATATCGCCTGCCGTCTTGATTCCGAAGGGCAGGTGCGTGTAGCGGTACCTGCCCCACGGAGTGTTGAAAGTGCAAATGTTAGAACTTTGTTCGTCTAAAACTATCTGCCAGTAACCACTGTTGGCATCAAGCACAGTGAAAAACTTGGCCCTGTGGGTTTTGGCAATTACCTCTTCGATTGTTCTAGTTGTATATGCCCCATGCAACACTGCTTTGTTTAGTTTGTTGGGTCAAGACATACTCGGAGCTTTCCTGGCTTCCTAACAATCGTGATTGAGCTGATCCACGGGGTTGGCTCTTCTTGCTTTGTGATTACCCCTAAGCTGATCATTCTATCGATTTCTTTTTTTTACATCGTTTTCTATCGCATGAGGAATATGGTGAGGAGGGTCAAGAACTGGTGGAATGTTCTGATCTATGTGAATTATTGCATTAACTTTGATTGTGCCTAGTCCATTAAAAATATCAATATAGGTATTTACCAGATCATTTGCTTTTGTGTCATCGTTGGCTTCTTTGCTGACTGCGTTGACTCTGTTGAGGTTTAACATCACGCATGCCTTCTTTCCGAGTATCGGGCTTCCTGATGAAGTGACTTGGAATCACAGTGTGCAGTTGTTGATCCTGATGTCGGCCTCGCCTTCCGAGTAGATGTGGTTACCAGCGAACATGATCAATCGACATTGGGACGGCTTCATCACAGCGTTGTGGATTTTGTCGAAAATCGCTTAGGGCAGTATATTCGCTTGCGATACACTGTCCAGTTTGAAGCGAATGTCAGTTTTGCCAACACACAACTGGTGGTTTAAGTCGGCCTAATGCCATGCTCACTGATTCTTTTCATTATCTGACACCATGTAAGGAAAGGATGTGTACACGTTGAGATCGAGTGTAAGACTGGTTTATTCTCCTTTACTCATGTGCCGGCATCTCGTGCCTGGTCACATGACAGCACGCCCGGGCTCGCATTCCATACATAGCCCACATTATCGACATACCTTACACTGGTCACCAGAGAAAATGCATTAAATGGACACAGTAGAACCATTGCTGTCCATGAGGGCAATGCTGTTGATAAAAGCATCAATCAATTTACATAAAACGAATGTATTATGAATAGTTCACTAATTTATCGAACCCCCATCCAGTTGATTCCAACAATGCTTTTTGCATGTCCAGTCATTTTCAGTGAACTATGATTGTTGTTGCTTTGCACATGGATGGTTGATCTTCAGAGGCTGGTCCTGAAAAAATAGACTTTTTTGCTTCGCTGTGAAATGGAGTAGTTTGTTGAGAACTGGGAGTCATCCACTGCCGCCGACTACAATGGATAAACTCACACACCTGGTGGCGAAACAATGGCCCACTACAGTAGAGGAGGATGCTGATAGCACTGTTGAAGAGCACCATGACATAAAGTGACTTATAGATCAGTTCACTTTGGATTATATCGTGATGGATGGCTAATAGAAGCTTGTAGATTGCCAGCGGCAGGTTCAGCAGCAGGAAGAAACCACTCAGAATGAGGAGCATAATGGTGGTGCGTCTCATACCTCCTTCCAGTTTCACACTGAGCATGGCACGCTGCTTCTGGTAATGTGTCACTGCCAATATCAGCAAAATATTGGTCACAACCAGCATAAGCCCTGGGACCAGAATGGGCAAAAACAAGTTAATCACCATGAACGCAATGTCGTAATGCTGCTGCTTGTATTTGGGATAGAATCCACAATGAAAGCGCTTGTTGCCATGTCTGATGGAGAAGAGGAATGTCAGTGCCAGGAAGATGCTGGCAGTCAGCACTGTTATGCTGAAAACCACAGCCCAGGCACGCTGGCGCATCACCTTCATGGTGGCATGCAGTGGGAAGTTGATGATGAACAGACGTTCAACTGTGACAGAGACAAGGAACCAGGCACTGCAGCACCTGGAAGAGAACAGCAGGAAGATGTAGAGCCTGCACATTGGTAAGGATGAGACCCGAAAGTCAATGTCCAATACCAATCGAAACCAGTTCATCACCAAGCTGTTGCACCAGAGGGACACTGTGTCAGCCAGCGTCAAGCCTGACAGGTAGACGCCGATGCTGAGCTTTCGGAAGTGTCGCCGAACCAGGATGATCAAACTCAGTATGTTGCCCATGGTGCCAAGCACTACAATCGGTGGTGTGCACACCAGCACTATCATGTCAGCCAAGTTCTGCTCCCATTCGGTAGCTGATGACACTTGTGTTGTTGCCAGTCTTGTTACTGGTGTTGTCTCCATGGCAACAGCTTCCTTCCTTTCGTAGTCTGCCAGCTGTGCATGCAATAATCAGAATGAGGCAGCATAGTCATTTTAGTCTTTTAAGAGGCCTGTTCTGGATTCTAGAGTACTGAGAAAGAGAAGGGAGGGAGGAACAGTGATAGAGGGTAAGGAGGGGAAGGCGGGAGTGTACAGGAGGGAATAGAAGGGGTGGAGGGGTACAAAATAGGTAGGTGTTATCTTAGCTATTCATTGTTAATTCAAGTTAGAATTAATTTGCAGCAGAGATTATAACAAGGATGCAGAAGCCTTTACCATTTAAAGACATCTGGCACCGCAACCCATCCCCAGCGTCCCTACTTAACGGCATGTTTTTTCCACAACCTCCCTGCTCCAACCACCTCTTCTACATTACCCTCACCCCCACTTCACCTTTGCTCCACCTCACCTAACATTCTCTCTCCCCTCCCATTGTGTGCCTTATCTTCAGGGTTTTTGGCAATATTGCTTTCAAATGAGACCATACCTTAGATGTATTCTCCAGTCTGTAAACTAGGCAGGTGCAAATGCGAAATATTGTGCTAGAGCAGGATCTGGACACCCAATCCTTACCATTCTGGGTCTAGCATCTTAACCATTAGGTTATCTAAACTCCCTGATACAATTACCCTATGCACACCTACCTGTACGTGTGGCTCCTTGCCTGAGAGGTCACTGCATACTACTACACTTGTCCCTCTGGAATTATAAGGTTTTTAATTGGTTTACATTCCTAAGTAGTTTAATTCCTACCATTAGATCTACAGGCAATGCAATTGCGTACATAGCATAGCATAGGATACACAGCATAGGTTCATCAACTACTACAGTCATAGCCTGCATAGAATCTTGGTCATGGCAATTAGCGTTGTTGGGGTCATACAAATGGGAAATATTGTGCATAGAGCAGGATTTGAACCCCCACTTCTTCTGTTCTAATGTCCTAACCATTAGAATATTTAAGCTCCCTGATGCGATCACACTCTCCATCCCTACATGTCTATGTGATTCCTGGCCGAAGAGGTCAGTGCAGATTACTATGATATCAAACTCAGATTTCTATTCCAGATACTCCATTGTAACAGGTCTCAAATTTTGGCGAAAATAGTTCTATGAAATGTCATTGCCTTTCAAATCTTAGATGTTCTCAATAAAATCATCTTAAATTTCAATCTGTCTTATTAACATATTACCCACCATAGTAGAATCGTAAAACATGATACCAGAAAAGAGCCAGTCGTTATCATGATTTTCTTTCAGCCTGGATAAATCGCAAGACTCACATGCTAGAGATGAACTTTGACATATATATAATAAATACATATATATGCCAAACAATTTTGTATTTGGTTTGGATTTACTGAATACAATGCAATAGAGTACGTTGTAAAATATTCTGACTTATGTTGGTGGGGGAATGCAAATGTTCTATTACTGATTAGGTATACGTAACCAGGTGCATGTAGGTGCTGGTGGAGCCTGAGTGAGATGTAAATAGACATAGTGGTGCTGCAGGGCTGTATGTAAGGGGCATTCAGAGCCTACCCCCTCCCCCCTCTGCTAGTTAGGATCACCACACTCAGGCTCAAGGCAGGTGGTGGCCAGGGGAGCCACACAGCTTGGTGGTGGTGGGAAGATCACTGGTAACCATGGGGACCAGGAATACTGGATCCCTATTGGTAGAGCTAAGAATGCTTGTTTCCCATTGGGGGAATAGGGTGGGGTGATACTCTACACTGAATCCATGTACCTTATAAATAATAAACCAGAGGGCTTGACTCTCTCTCTTTCACAGTTTATACTCTTCCTTTCTCTTTGTCTGTATTGATTTCACTATAGCCTGCCTACACAACCACAGATTCGAGCCGTAGACTTTACATACTGGTGACCACGACGAGTGGCAAGTCTATTAGTTGGAGGAAGGATTCAACTTTACTTTATGGAGACCCTAGTCTTTACAGTATGTCATGCTTGTTAGGAAAAATAAACATGTTAATAGTGCTTTGAATGAATTTCATAGAAATATCACCATTATCTTAACTTGTAAAGAAAATAGTAAGTAAATGTAAATCTATAATTCTAATGTACATGACATTGTAATTTAGTGACCAGACTGGATGGCCGATTGAGTTGAATGTCTGACTCCCATTTTGGTAGATTGTGGTTGAGTCAAACCAATGACTTAAAAATGTATACTTGTCGCTTCCTATCGGCATTATTAGGATAGGGCAGTGACTGGTTGGCTCAGTGTCAGGATAATGTGACTGAGTGGAATATCAGGTCATGGTGCTGGCAGCCTGGTCTCTGAGTGGCAACAGCACTATACGCGGAGGTTATGATTACTTTCATTATGTTCTCTCATGTCAGTAGCTGTACTGCTCAACAAGGCTATACTGCCTGTATCCGGTGTACTGCGTATGGTTCATAGCTCCCCTTTTCTGAACAAGGCTATACTGCCCTGATATCCGGTGTACTGCATATGGTTCATAGCTCCCCTTTTCTCATCAAGTCTATACTGCCCTGATATCCGGTGTACTCCGTACAGCTCATAGCTCCCCTTGTGTAGCTGATAGTTGATTCTGAATGCTTAGTTTTATTCACTTATATATTGTTTTCAGATACATACAACAGTGGATGTTATAAATAGACCTCCTTATTGGCTATTGCACTCATGCATACCAGTCATTCCTCTCCCGCATGATCTCTCCCTAACATAGTTCACCATTAGCTGCCTTCAGGACTCACCCCTCCTCCCACCCAGCTCTGGCCACCACCTAGCCATCGTGGGATTACCACATAACATGACGGTGACCATGTGGCTGGGCGAGATAAGCGGGAGGGATTCTGCTTAAAGGGGGACTTCTTCCCTCCCCCGGTGTGAACATTATAAGAGAGTACTGTTTCCCATTTAGCCATCGAGAATTTTACAGAGGTGGAAGAACAGCAGTTTATTATAATAAAATGCGAGACAGGGTAAGCAGAGAACAATACAATGAGTAATGCCAGAGAAAAGAACAATACTATGAACAATGAGCAATATGAACAAAATGATGCAAGTTAATCAGGGTAATGAGCCCCGGATGGCAAGAGAGTTCATGGGGGGGGCAATGTTAGAGGGGGGGAGAGGAGCCCCGAAGAGCCCTCAACCAAAAGGGAGGAGAGGGCGCGAGGGGCGCCAGAGGGTGCGAGGCGGGGCATGTATGCATTCACCGCTTGGGAGCTCCAGGTCCCTTGGGCCATGGTGTCGGGGAGGGGGATGCCGGCGCATTGGCAGGCCTGGGCGGCAGCTTGCCAGAGGCTGTGTAAGGTGAAGGTGTCCGGAGCCGGGACGGCGAGGGCACAGAGGGCGGCACGGTGGATGGTCGTCAGGGTCCGAGGGTCCAAGGGGAGGCACGAGGGAATGATGAATGCTGGGTCGGAGGGCACGGCTGGCACCAGGGCGATGGCTGCGTTCTAGGCGGCGACGGGGCAGAGCCGGGAGCCCGAGGAGGCCGGGATGAAGAGTGACACCGCTCCGGAGGGACCGGAGATGGTCTTTGAGCTCCGGGGGGTCGGACGGAGGCCACCAGGAGCCGCCCCACTCCCCGGAACTTGGCGAGAGAAGGCTGGACTGCCTAAGAATGCCGTAGTAGCCGAGGAGGAGGGTCACCCGAGGGACGATGCCCGAGTCCCTGGCCAAGACGAGGTAGCCTGCGAGGGCGGACAGGTGCTCCAGCGTGAGCGGCAGGGCTTGGCGAGGGACATACGCCAAGGCTCGGTCGCCTCCGCGGCAGACGTCTCATGCGAGGTGGGAGCTGAAGGCCAAGGTGGCGCACCTGGCAGCCTCGACCCAGGAGGGGGCACCGGGGAGAGTGTGCCGGATGGAGGCGGGGGCCATGGAGCTGGTGTAGAGGGTGGCGGCATAGACGGCCACCTCAAAGTCAGAAGGAGCCAGAGCTTCGAGGTCGTGGGCCGACATGAAGGTGACATAGGCCTCAGCCTGGCAACACCGATTCCTCCAGGTCGAGGGGGCCAGGGAGGCGAGGCGGAGCCCGTCGACCGCAGCAACCTTCAGGGCGGTGAAACCCATAATCATAGACCAGGGTTGAAGGGGAAGTCGTCATGGCAGGGGCTCACATAGGCGAGCGACTTCGGCCTGGGCCACTAGGGTGCGGCGAGGTGGGCGTGGCCCAAGGGCATCGGCAAGGACGAGGGCGGCCCCGGGCTTGTGCACCACCGAAATAGTGAACGAGCTGGCGGCCGCCATGAGCCAGAGCTCCCGGGCCCAGGTCCCGAGGGTGGTGTCTCGGGCTTGCCCAGGCTCGAGCGAGGCGGCGGAGGCCATGTTGTCTGTGTTCATGACCACAGTGGTGCCGGCGACATCTTCAGGGAGGAGCGCATGAATGGCAACCAAGAGGTTGACCGCCTCCAACTTGTGGATGCTGGGGAAGCGCGCTCGAAACGCTTGGAGTACCCTCGGGCAAGAGAGTTCATGGAGTGGGGTGAGGCAAGATTCACACTCTATCACCAGGCGGCGGACCTCGGGGGCGCAGAGGAGGTGGAGGCTGGTGGAGGCGCAGCCGTCGAGGGCAAACCACCTCAGGTCCCGGCAGGCCTCGTCCCCGAGGATGAGG
The DNA here is from genome assembly GCA_030323885.1 of Branchipolynoe longqiensis. Taxonomy (NCBI): domain Eukaryota; kingdom Metazoa; phylum Annelida; class Polychaeta; order Phyllodocida; family Polynoidae; genus Branchipolynoe; species Branchipolynoe longqiensis. The sequence goes on along the minus strand of CM059186.1, from coordinate 6,720,578 downwards.
GAGGCAGCTCCATAGCAGCTGCGCAGGGCAGCAAGGAGCCGGCCCATAAACTTCCTTGCAGGAAGTATGCAGCTGCCGACGTGGTTGAGGCGCCCCAGGACACTCTGGAGTTCACGTCGACGGATGGTAGGGTGGGCTATGCGGGCCTCGCAGTCGACCACGAGAGCCTCGACTTTGTTGGAGGCGATTCGTATGGTCATGGCTTTGCTGTTGATGGCGAAGCCGAGCCAGGTAAGCCGGATCGTGGGCGGGGGCGACCTCCAGGCCAAGGGCGGCCACCAGGTTGATGAAGCCATCGAAGGCCTGAGTGGCCCGGAGGTAGGTCCGCTCGCATCCGACAAAGTCGTCGACATAGATGAGGGCATGGAAGCCAGGTAGGCGGCCTATGTAGGCGGTGTAGTCCAGGTGGGGGGGCGGGGGTGGGGGGGTTGGAGCTGGCAGTGCCTCTGGCGGCGGGTAGTGGCAACTCCAGCATATGAGATGGGGTCTAAATGGTTATGCAACACCCAACCGTCGGCCGGGCGGAGCGGCGAGATCTGACGAGGCGGGGGAGTCGGGGGACGATGCCGGCGAGATGTTCCACGGAGCGTGCTGTGGCTTCCATGGTGGCCTCGGCCGAGGAGATCCAGTGCGCCGCCTCAGCGTGGTGGCTCGAGGTGGAGGAAGTCGCGGAGGCGGAGTCGGGGGCAGTGTGCAGGGCGGATCTCCTGGCTCCACGACGGCCGGCAGGGTGGCCTCGTCCGCGAGCTATGGCATGCTGGCGGTGAAGATTGTAGGACCAGGAGTGTTGGTCCGGCGCGTGAGTGCCGATCTGGATGTGTGAGTGTAGGCCAGGGAGCACGACTCTCGGATTTCAGCTTTACCATGTTAATAGTTGGGATGGGACACGATCCTGAACAGCCTCTGTGATTGTGAACTGCAATTTCTGTACACAAGTGGACGACGGCACAGCTCCGAAGTATGGGACGCAAGCGACTGGAACACCATGGGTCACACACGGCCATCCATCACGCCAGCAATCAGTGTCGGAAATATAACGGGACTCTCAGATCTCAGCTTTACCACGTTGGTTGGTATGGGACACAATCCTGATGTGCAGCCTCTGTGATTGTGAACTGAACTGAACTTCTGTACACAAGTGGACGACGGCACAGCTCCGAAGTATGGGACGCCATCGACTGGAGCACCATGGGTCGCACATGGCCATCCAGCACGCCAGTGATCAGGTCCGAAACATAACGGGACTCTCGGATCTCAGCTTTACCATGTTGTTTGTTTGTTGTTGTTTTACGTCCTAGCAACATCTAAGGTCATATCAGGACGGGTACCGACTTGTGACAGTGCGCACTCATGGCGACTTTATAGTGCTGTCCCACTGGGAAACCAGGCCGCTGGCACCATGACCTGATATCCCTTTACCATGTAGGCTGGGATGGGACACGATCCGGATATTCAGCCTCTGTGATTGTGAACTGAACTTCTGTACATTGTGTTAATTGAGTTATGATGTAAATCATTAACTGAACTTCTGTACATTGTATTTATTGAGTTATGATGTAAATCGTGAGTGATTGTGATTGTGAACAGAGTTGTGATTGTGTACATATCATTATCACTTGTTGACAATAAAAATATGAAAAATATGAAACCATAACTAAATTGTGTTTGTTACAATCTATATTTATATCTATGACTTAGTCCATTTAGTTGATAGTCACTTGTAATAAAGGTAATAATTATCTGAAATTAAATGATAAATATTTACCAAATGTCCCCCCTTTTCCGAAAACAACATCCCCATCTTGATAAATAGCCCATGTAATACAAGGATTAAAGTGTAAAGCTCTTATAGCAACAATAAACAACAAGAAATAACAAACAAATTAAATTAATTTACGATATCTTTATTATTTGCTAGGCTTCTTTTCATATCACATTCGCAATAATTATACATATTTCATCCACACGTATAATAATTGCACATTTCAATGTTAAGTACAGTTCTCTTGTCGCTGGACTGGCCACATTAACAGTTCATAGCATCTTGCCAAGGCACCGATCCAGCCTCAGACACATAATAGGCACTAAGATGTTGCCTCTGGTATTTCGCAGCCATTGTCATTCTGTTCCCACATGCGCCGTAGATACCGGCGAGAGGATTGTTCAAGCTCCAGGCTCCAGGAACGATGTTGTGATTGGTGTCCTCCTGGTCCATCTCTGCATTGTGATGAGCTACGTACCTCATCCACGTCAAATTATGTAGGCAGATACATGCCAACACTATCGACACAACTGTCACTGGCCTCTCATGGTTGTTATGAGGCACTGGTAGCGGTGAGCTAGAATCCTGAATGCATTTTCGATGAATTGGCACGCCCTGGACAGTCGGTAGTTGAAGATTCTTTCCGGAATTGTTAGGTGACGCTTGGAGAACGGTTTCATCGAAGCACGTTCTCAGGGCGAACGCATCATCAGCAACTATGAACTAAGGCATATCCCGCTGATCATGCGGTAGTGGTTCTGCAGCTGGAATACCAAGTCGTTCCTTTTCTATGTACTGCTTCAGTTCTGAATGGTTGAAGACTTGAGCATCTCCTGCAGAGCCATTGCTCCCAACATCGACCCAGGAGAATTTGTAGTCACCATCCACTGGAGCCATCAATATGATAGAGTGGAATCCCTTGTAGGCACATTTGTGATGGATCCTGTGCAAACGATAATGCACAGGCACGACCCTAACGGCTGCTGCCATCATAACATTAAACCCGGAAACCTGCGCATTTGTGGCAGATCATTAATGCTCAGGCCCGGCTGGATCGTAGAATATGCAGTTTGTCATAGTTGAGTGTACAAACTAATATGGTTCTACGACCCTGGGTCGTCCTCCGGTGCGTATGCTGCAGAACGGCTGCTGCCATCACAGCATTAAGCCTAGGATCCTGTCCAAACGATAATGTTTTGGCATGACCAGACCAGGTGCTGCTGTCATAGCATTGCGGTCGATCCCATCAAACCATTAATGCTCAGGCCCATCTGATGTGGCAAGCATGGAACGGCTGCTGCATTAGTTAATACAAAAGATCTGAAAGTCAAAATCTTTCAAATGCATGTCGCCAATCAGATTTTGTAATATAATAACAATTCAAAAAGCGTATTGCTTCTGATTCATTGGAGCTTCCAGTGAATATATAATTTGAATGTTTGGACCCCTTTGAAAATCTTAGGAGGGTACCTATAGATCTATGCACACCAGACCGGGTAAATACCATGTTTGTTTTGTTTGTTGTTGTTTTACGTCCTACCAACATCTAAGGTCATATCAGGACGGGTACCGACTTGTGACAGTGCACACTCATGAGGTGACCTGAAGTCACCATACGGCCACAGTGGAAGTATGATACTTTTATCTAACGGCGGTCGTGCAGTGACATTAATTGTTTTTTACTAAATGTATTTTATTCAGCGAATAATGTCTTTTGTCAGCGCCAGAGCACTGGTCTTCCGGCCATTCATTACAATTTGTTGGTACATAAATGATAATATCAGTTGCAATAATAACCACATGAAAATCCTGTTCGATAATAGAAGCATAATATAAATTGACTATTAGTTGTAATAGTAACTGCATACAATTCCAGTTCAACATATATATTATGCACTTGGTGAGCATGCATCACATGGTATTGCATGATTCTAGAATTGTCTTTAAACACTTCTTTCTTCCATTGCTTTCTCTCTTCTTTTTTCAAAAAGATATAACAAATGTCCAATACACCTATATATATATATATATATATATATATATATTATATTGTAAATATGCAAATCAGTGGATCCAATCACCAATACCAAATGCGAGAAACCTGCCCATTTTTGAATCCCATCACAAGTGTTCTGTATTGTGTGGCCTAATGATGGGATCGTAAGTCTGAGATTGCAGTGGGGACTTACATCAGACAGGTTTTATGTCAATTTAAAGGAAAATGTTAGGTAATAGGTTTTGAAAGAAGGTGTAGTAGGGGTGGGGTAGGGGTTATTAGGGTGCCATAGGATGGCTTCATGGTTTGTTTACATGACTCTCCCATACTAGTAATGATGAAGCTATTTGAGTAAAACGTTTATTATTAAAACACATATATATGAATTACTTCATATTTCATAGCAATTGTATATTTATTATAATAGGCTAAGTTAGTCTGTTTAACCAAACATGTTGGTTGTATACTTTTTCCCTACGTTTTGTCTAGCTATAGCTGAAACCTGGGGAGAATGCAAATGTCACGTGACTATGAAAGCAGCTAATGGATGGATAGAAGGGTGTAGGTGTGTGTGTGTTGGTGGGGGTGATGGTGTGTGGTGGGGGTTTAGGGATGTGGTGGGGGTGTAGGTATGTGTGTGCTGGGGGTGGAGGTGTGTGGTGTGTGGTGTAGGTGTGTGGTGGGGTTTAGGGATGTGGTGAGGGTGTATGTGTGTGGTGTATGTGTATGGTGGTATATATGTGGCAGGGCGTAGGTGTGTGTGTGGTGGTGTTAGGTGTGGTGCGTGTGGTGGGGTGTAGGTGTGTGGTGGGGGTGTTATTGTGTGGTGTAAGGGGTACTTGGGGTATAGGTGTGTGTCGTCGGGTGAAGGGGGTATAGGTGTGTGGGGTCAGGGTTTAGGGCTGTGGTCGGGGTGTAGGTGTGTGGTGGGGGTTTAGAGATGCTAAAGATTGTGAGGTGTCGTTCTGCAATACACCCCTACACCTCCACCACAAACCACCTACACCCCCACCACACAGACCGTCAACCCCCACCAGAGACATCTACACCGCCACAACATCCCTGAGCCCCCACCAGACCCCAACACCCCACCACACCCACTCGACCATAGACACTCACCACACACCCCTACCACACACCCCTAAATCCCCCCCCCCCACCAGCCACCCCTACACACCCAACACACAAACATACGCCCCCACCATACACCCACCATACACACCTACACCCCTCAACCCCCACTACACCCCCTCAACCCCCACTCAATACCCGCTTATTTACATACACTTGATAGTAGAAGGAACCAGACGGGATGGCCGAATGAGTTAGAGCGTCTGTCTCCCGTGTTGGTAGACCATGGGATCATAGGTTCGAACCCTAGTCGAGTCAAACCAATGACTTAAAAATTGATACTTGTCACTTCCTAGCCAGTCGCTCGGCATTATTAGGATAGGGCAAGGACTGGATGGCTCAGTGTCAGGATAATGTGACTGAGTGGGATATGAGGTCATGGTGATGGCGGCCTGGTCTCCGAGTGGGGCAGCACTATAAAGTCACCATGAGTGTGCACTGTCACAAGCCGGTACCAGTCCGGATATTACCTGAGATGTTGCTAGGACGTAAACCAACAACAAACAAACAAACTGATAGTAGATGGAACTGCTTCTATCCAACCGCAGCATTACTGAGACCGGCATGGTGGCCATCTAACGAGAGAGTCATGCAAACTGAAAGGTCCCCATTCTCAAAGTAAGGCATGTAGAAACTCCTACTATTTTGGAGTTGTCCCAAGGGACTGGTGACCACTGGTGTTATGTAAAGATAAATAGGGTTGATACTCTCATGTAAGTGTGATTGTTGAACCTGAATGAAAAATATGTATCTGACTTGGGGTGGGTGGGTTAGCCTCCCCCAACCCCCTTACCCAGCAGGGGGGGGGGGGGCTGGTGGGAGTGATGGGGGTCCACCCACTCCCACCCTGCCTCCCCCCACCACTGCCTGGAGGAGTTCAGCCAATAAAACCATGTTACTGTCTCTGACTGAGGAGACTCCCAGCAACTGTATACCTATATTTTGCATGCGTTCCATCTGAATAAAAGAGCTGGGCAGGGGGTGTGGCAGGCAGATGACCTGGAGACATCACAGCAGTAAGAGCCAGCCACCCCTCCCTACTAGACTTTACCACACTTAATTTCTGTTGGGTTACTATTTCTTGGAACTGATATAGTAAGCAGATATAGTAAGCGGATCATCGCTTGAGTAATATCATACATTAGTGCTTTCCGGCCTCCAAACACAGAAGTTCTGGTTCTATTTCCTATAAAGATACCAAATAATAACAATAAAGAATCGATCACCCTTTACAACAGTGAGGGAATGGAAATAAGCAACAATGATACTGCTAATATAATGAACAAACATTTTTCTACCATAGGCAATAAACTATCCAAACAGTTCAACACAAACTGGACCACGAAAGCGCCACAATTAAACACAGACATTACAGATTGCACAACGACAATAAAAGAGATAAGCGAGCTCATAAAATCAATTGATTGCAATAAGCCCTCGGGCATTGTAAATACCTCAAGTATAGTATTGAAAGATGCATTCGGATGCATCCCAGATATTATATTTGAGCTATACAACAAATCTTTCACAGAAGGCACTTATGTGGACTGCTGGAAACTAGCCAAAGTAACACTGCTCCACAAAGGAGGGGATAAACAGGTGCTGGGAAACTATAGACCGGTCTCCATACTCTCACTGCCTGGTAAACTAATGGACAAAATGATGCATAGACATATTATGGACCACCTAAACAAACACAAAATATTAAACAGTAAACAGGGCGGTTTCAGAAAAAAACACTCGACAATAAAAACAATTGCTAACTTAATAACCGATATTGCAAACAGTATCAATAAAAAGAACCTAGTGGGTGCAGCGTTGATACACTTCAGCAAAGCTTTTGACACGGTGGACCACCCTATCCCAAGGAGTAAACTAACCCAAATGGGAATAACGGGAGTAACAGGAAAATGGCTAGCGAGCTATCTCAATCAATCAATAGTTCCGTCCTCTAGTCGAGGGTTGGATGCAATGGTTCTCCACTTGTCCCGATGGTGTGCTGTTCTGATAGACTGTGAATAATTCAAGCCTGTCCACTGTGAAATATTTGTAAACCATGATGTTCTTGGTCTCCCTCTCCCTCTGCTGCCATTCACCTTCCCTTCCAACAATGTACGGTATATTGAACTCTGACGAATGATGTGGCCAAAATAAATAAGTTTCTTTGTCTGTATAGTGGCAAACAAGCTTTTCTTATTTTTAATTTTTCTGAGAACTTCTTTGTTGGTGATCTTCTTTGTCCATGATATTTTCATCATCCTTCGATAAGTCCACATCTCAAATGCTGCTAAACGTTTGTACATTTTCTTAGAGATTGTCCATGTCTCAGCCCCATACATTGGAGTAGACCACACATAACACTGAAGAATACGCTTCCTTGTTTGTATTAATATCTTACTTGATGTTAACACTCTATACATTTTGGAGAATGTTGTTCAGGCTATTGTTATCCTTCTTTTAATTTCTTCCTCAGATCTCCCATCATTTGTAATATTTTGTCCAAGATATATGAATTCGGATACTTGTTCTATGCTTGTGCCATCTATGGTTATATTGATATTTGGTTTATCTGTCTTTTTACTTATAACCATTGTTTTGGTCTTCCTGGCATTCATCTTCATGTTGAATAGTATTCCAGCTTTATTGATTCTATTCACTATGTCTTGTAGGTTTTTCTCACTGTCTGCTAGTATTACACTGTCCTTGGCATATCTAAGAGCTATCTAGAAAACCAAAAGCAATGCACCACAGTAAATGGATCCATATCCAATGAGGAAAAGATAAATTGTGGAGTACCGCAAGGGTCAGTCCTGGGGCCACTTCTCTTCCTCATATATATTAACGATCTAAACAACTGGCTAGATATTGAAACCATCCAACTATATGCAGATGATATGGTGGTATATGCCGCAGGCAAAACAACCGAAGAAATAGAAACAAAACTGAATCTAACACAAAAAGAACTAATCGAGTGGTGCCAACTAAATAGGATAACCATAAACAACAGCAAGTCAAAAACAGTACTATTTGGTACCAGGCTAACGAGTAACAATACAATAAAGTGTCTTCTGGGAAGCACGTACTGGAACAAGTAAACAACTACCGATATCTGGGAGTGGATCCAGACAGACACCTATATTATGACCTCTGCATAACAAATACTATCAAAAAAGTAAACCATAAAATATGGCTACTAGCTAAACTGAGATACTACATGACTGAAAACATGGCAATTAAAATATATAAAGGCATGATCCTCCCTTACTTTGACTATGGCGATGTAGTATACATGGGAGGAAATACAAAACTATTAAACAAACTACAGGTGCTACAAAATAGAGCCCTCAAAGTATGCCTTCATGTGCACAAAAGATATCCCACAATCGAATGCAACACTACTAACGAGTAGAAGGGAAACGCACCTCAAAATACTAGGACATCATTACACCACAAAACCAGGCTACACAGCAACCCCCCGTAGGGACACCAGGCAAATGGCAGCCCCAGTGCTACTAACAGCAATAAAACACCAACATTTATGAGAGAAGTGTACTGGCCATGGTGGCAAATGCCTGGAATAATCAACCCACACAACAACGGGCAATCAAAAGCCTGGACCACTATAAAAGGTCCTTAAAGAAAATGTAATGCACAACCACCTACTGAAGGAACAACATCTTATCTGACCGTGGGCGCAGTCACTGCTTGCTGTGTTCTGGCACAAAAAGCAAAAGACAGGCCAGAAAAGATGGTAGATATTACAAATACGGAAACTAGCCATACTAAGTACTAAGGAAGTCGAAATGGCTATCACCATAGGCCGCAGTCCGTCTGGTTATGTGTACTGGCACAAACCAAAGCAGAACCGGGCAGGCCACAGTCATCCATCCGAATCACCCTGAAATACAAAATGGCTAACCATACAACACAACAATCCCACCCAGTCGCAGTCCTGAAGGGTCCAGGTGTGTTCTGGCACACTGGTGTACTATCTAAGGACAGGGCGTGGGTGAAAGGATGCTGTAACAAACCACAATGGAATGGGATCCTCTCCCGCAAGCCTGTATGTCATCTGCGTAGATGTACATAGTAGGCTAAGTTATCATATACAGGTTAGGAAAAAACTTTGAAATTTAAAAAAAACTAATATAGAAACTACTAACACTCAAAACTGTAAAAGGTTGGCCCGAGAAGGATCAGGTAAACACTCCTGAGTGCGGGACCAGCTCAATCCAGTATCACAGCTGTCCAGCGTTGAAAACAAGCACCATTACACGTTATGGGTAGAATAAAAAACTTGTCACAAAAAAAAAAGATTCTAGCGTGTAAAATGCCGCTCGTTAACAATAGGCCTATGATACCACTCTCTAACCCCAACGTTTAGACTAAACTTTAGATGTTTGTTTGTTTGTTGTTGTTTTACGTTAGACGAGTGAGTGACTAGTTGTTACTTTATAAATCGCCTCCTCATTAATAATTCGTTTATTACGATTTTCTACTTGAGAAGTTGGTCTAACTGTTGACTCCTAGCAAGGTAACTAATCCTACCCCACACTAGCCGAAAGATTAACAAGTCAATAGACTCACCTTCTACCACATCTGACACTTATATCTAGTATAATAAATGGCGACTTGGGACGTTGACTTATTCCTATGAGTATGACGCTGTGGTTTTAGCCTGGTCCCCTTGCCTTGGTTTCTGGTACTGGAACCCGACTACTGTGGTTTGCGCAATCTGCTTGGGACGCCACCTAGTGTTTTAAAACAATATAATTAAAATAGATATGTTTGTTAATAAATATTTATTCTTCTGATTAATCACATATCACAGTTAATGAACTCGTTTTCCGGTAGTGTGTATAACTATAAGGCATACGCACTGCAAAAGATTCCCATTTTGTAGGTTCAACTACTTTCCTGGAGATCATGCGTACTCAGCTAACATTCGGTTTATGAGCCAAGTTCCGAAGCAAATACCCCATTTGTATACGATGGCGATTTAATTTCAAATGGCTATTGAATCCTTACATGCATAAATAATAATATACATTATATGATTAAGCTATGCTTAGAACCGACCCCCGATATAAATACAGCAAAGTTTTTTTATGATTGCGCGTGTATTTTTTTTACTCCACTCGCGGTGTTCGATTTGAAATTCTAGCAACTCGGGTGATCCGAGTCACGGTCATGATAATCGAATACAATTCAATTCAATCAATTCAATTCTTTTATTTTAGCTCTCTGCAAGGTATGTTTACAATAAACTGAGGTGATACAATAAATGCATGCAAATTCCTTACAGACAGAAAGGAATAAACTATTAATATTGCATTTGTGCATCCATGTTTATGCCAAATTGTTCTTTATTTCTTTTAATTTTGAATAAAATCAAAGTTTTGAACTGCGCATATCGGCAAATTCTATGAAAGCAGGAATTTGTTTTGATATTTTATTAACCAATCGCTGACCCCGAATACCTCAATTGGGCCTATGGACTTAATGCCTTGACAGCCTCGCTGCAGAGTAGCACGGAGGAACATGTACACTGGTCCCAGTGATGTCATCGCACCATATATGGAAGGTCTGTCGCGAGGGACCGGTGTAGTTGTTCTGCAACTTGGCTTGTGCTACTCTGCAGCGGCGCATCATTAGGCGTTAGGCCAATGGCTGTCGCCCACCCTGCTTGCTGCGTAGTGTAGTTCGACGATCGATTTCCGTTTCCGTTTGCTTGATTTTGATTTCTCGATTATTCAATACAAGTTTACAAATGGCGGCGCCCATACAGTGCTATTTCCGTTTCCGGTTGATGGATTTTGGTGAATTCATTTCCCACCTCTATGAATAGAGGTATTGTTTATGTATATATATGTACACGTGTTAGTCCTTAGCCACCCCAGTGGGTGGGTCAGTATTAATATTTCATTTGTGCATCCATGTTTATGCCAAATTGTTCTTTATTTTGTTAAATTTTGAATGAAATCAAAGTTTTGAACTGCGCATATCCGCAAATTCTATGGCAGCGGGCATTTGTTTTGATATATTATTAACCAATAGCTGACCCCGAATACCATCAATTGGGCCCATGGAGTTAATGCCTTGACTGTTCCGCTGCAGAGTAGCACAGAGGAATGCGCACACTGGTCCCAGTGACATCATCACACCATAAATGGAAGATCTGTAGCGAGGGACCAGTGTAGTTCTTCCGCGACTTGGCTTATACTACTCTGCGGCGGGACATCATTAAGGCGTTAGGCCTATCGCTGTCGTCCACTCTGCTTGCTGCGTACCGAAGTTCGATGAGCGATTTCCATTTCCGTTTGCTGGAAGTTGATTATAAACACCTTCCCCTCCACACCAAGCGACCCCCCTGCCCCCGACCCAAATCCCACCCCTATATTCCTCCACATTCTTAATACATCACTTTCCAGAATAACACCCAGTATCTCAGTTGAGGCCCTAGCCTTCGGCTTAATTAACTGGCTCCAAGTCGACTCCAACATCCAGCATCTCCTTCCGCATGTGCCAAAAGACCTGCCAGCTTCTTTTTGTGCCGCCCTGACAGCTCAAAATGGAGGTACACAATAATGCCCCCACCAGCCCGCACTCCCATCCCCGTTCCACTAACAACTCTTTAACCATTCTCTCCTGGAACTGTGCCGGACTGAAATCCAAGATGGCTCTTCTTGGCAACACCCTAAAAAGAGAGAAAATTGACGTCGCACTTCTCCAAGAAACCTTCCTCATCGATCCACCCCATATCAAAGGCTACACCACATACCACATCCCCGCAGTAAGACACGCAGCAGCAGGCAGACCCTCAAGAGGAACCACCACATTCGTAAGCAACCACATCCACTCCACCAAGATCCCACCCAACAGATTCAACCCTCATGCTGACACCCTTCGCATACGTCTCCACCTAGCACACTCCGTCATGGATGTATTCAACATTTACAACCCTGTCAACACTACTTATACTCTAAACCACATCTTCCGGGCCCTCGGCAACGGCACAGATCACCAGGTTGTCATGGGAGACTTTAACACCCACCACTCCTCCTGGGGACGCAACAACATCGATTCCCCTCGAGGCTGTGTCCCCCTAGCAGAGATCCTCGACTCAACATCCCATTCTATCCTCAACGATGGCTCGCCTACCTACAGGGCAAGCACATCAATCGATCTCTGCATCACCGACTCCTGCCTTGCAGCCGCAGCTTCCTGGGAGCTCACAACACTATACTCAGACCACCACGCAGCTCTCCTCCACACCAATGCACCCAAAGTCACCCACCCCCCACCATCACCCAGATTCAACCTAAACCACTGGGCAACCTTCAACCTTCGTCTAAAAAACTTAATAGATCTGAACCCACCGACCACATGTGATGAGTTCACAACACTCACTTACCAAGCAATGACAGACACCATAAAGCAAACCATCTCCTGTAATCACACTGGCCGCACCACCTCCAATGCAATAAGGACAGCAAAAAGATTCTGCAACAAACTCCTCTACAAGCTACGCACGAACCCCAACCGAGGCACTGAGAATCTCGTTAAAATAGCCACCAGTTGGGCCAAAGATGTCGAGCTTGCCGAATCAGACAGGAAGTGGAAACTCTGGTGTACCAAAATAAACTCTCACACCACCTCCAGACAACTCTGGCGCAAACTTAACAGCATCCAGGGGAGCCTCACCACCCCCCCACTCTACCCACACCCTGGCCAAATTGCAGCAGAACACAACAAAATGTTCACGGACAGAACAGACCCTGCAATCAACCTCCCTTATGCCCACCAACAAGCGCTCACCAGGAACTCCACCTGGAGAGCCGACCTCATAGACATTTCAACAGCCACACCATCCACCCATAATCTTGACACCCACCTGACCAGGGCTGAGCTTGACGGAGCCCTAGGCAACACCACAAAGAAGACAACCCCGGGAGCCGACGGAGTCCCTAACACTGCATGGACAAAGTTATCTGCCACTAACAGGGAAACTCTCCTCCCCCTCCTCGACAATATCTTCTACAATGCGGACATACCCCAATCTTGGAAGGATGCTGATATCATCCCCATCCCCAAGAAAACCCTGGGTGAAGTCAGACCCATCTCCCTTCTCCAAACCCTCGGGAAGGTTAGTGAAAGAATTGTTCTCGCCCGTCTCCAGATGGTCACAGAAGACCCCACCACTGGCCTACCTGAGGAGGTCATCGGCTACCGAGGAGGACGAGGCACTCAGCACGCCGTCGCCACCCTCATTGAGAGCATTTCCTATGGCCTTGGTACTGGACATGAAACTGCAATCATCTTCCTTGACCTCGAGAAAGCCTTTGAGCTCATCGACCACAACGTGGTACTGACATCAATGGCTGATCTTGGCATTGCCAGCCGGCCTCTTGCATATCTCCGAAATTACCTCCAGAACAGGCGAGCCAGAGTATGTGTCCAAGGCACCTCTTCTCCCTACCTCAAACTAAAAAATGGCGTCCCCCAGGGTGCAGTGCTCAGCCCCCTCCTCTTCAATGCAGTGATGGCATCTCTCGTTAGGAGGCTTAAACAAGACCTAGCCACCCGAGAGATCACAGACACAATCATAGTCTGCTACGCAGATGACATCGCCATCACCTGCTCCCATGCGATCAATGCACAGGATCTCGCTGAGCAGGTGCTCCACCTGGTAGGAAACGCCTGCCGGGACCTTGGACTAAAAATCTCCCCCTCCACGACCAAGATCATGCACATGTTCAGAGGTCAACCACTTCACCCCCTCTACCTAGATGGATCCCCTATCGAATGGGTCTCCACCTTCGACTACCTAGGTATCCGTCTAGACCGAGACCTGAACATGAGAGCCCTCTGCCGCCACTTGGCCACCAGAATCACCAACAGACTCCTCCTCATGAAGAGGATCTCCGGCTTCTCCTGGGGCGCCCCGGACAGTGTACTCGCACTCTTCTACCGCCAGGCAGTCCGCTCCCTCTTCGACTACGCTGCGCCCACACTCGCTCTCACAGCCCTCGGGCTTGACAACCCCCAAACTCAACTACCCAAGAACAAGATCTTTTTGAACGAGTTCCGGAAACTTGAGAACATCCAACACAGGGCTGCCAGGCTTGTCCTCCGTGTTCCCAGCACCACCAGGATCGAGATCCTCCTCCTTGAATCAGGCCTCCCTCCCCTCCACCTCCGAGGCAAACATCTTCTCACCACCCATCTCACAAGAACCCTTTCCTCAGGCCTTTCAACAACAATCCGCAGAGCCGCGGCCTACCTCCGAGATGGGACCCGCGTTCACCCTCACATCTCCTACCGTCTCAAGAACGCCATCACCACCCTCAAGGACTCCCACGGACTCCACATTGCAGACTTTGCCCTGAGCCCTCTCAAGCCACCTTGGGTTTCCATCCCAGTGGAAACCCGAACCACCAACCTAGTTGCTGCCAAGGCGGCTTACACCACCCCAGAACTCCACTCCCTGGCTCTTGAGGCCATAACTCAGGCGAAGGTGGAATTTCCTCTCGCAAAGACTGTCTACACCGATGGCTCCCTTAACCCAACAGCATGTAGAGCAGGAGCCGGAATCTTCATCCCCTTCTCCAACACAAAGAACACCACCAGGGTGTCAGACTTTGCTTCCACTCTCGATACCGAGCTCGCCGCCATTCACTTGGCCCTCAAAGACCTCCACAACTCAAGTGCCATCATCATTACCGACTCTTTGAATGCCATCAAAGAGATCGCCCACCCAAATGCCCGACACTCCCTTGCCGACGCAATCCATATTAAAATCTTCACCAGACATCAGGCACACACCTCAAAACAGTCCTGCTATGGGTCCCCTCGCATATAGGACTGTATGGTAATGACCAGGCCGACTATGCCGCTCTAGCCGGTGCCAACCGAGCAGATGTAGAGACAGCCATCCTTCCATCTATCACCAAACTGGCCGCCGCCGCTTCTCGAGCCACCACCAAACTCTGGGAACGAGCCACACAGAAGAAAAAGTACGGAACCCTTATTCAATAAGCTGGCTCTGGTACACCCTGGTCAGAACGAACATCCCCCATCCAGTCGGCCTTCCTGCTTCTACACAAGTCGCCATCAACCGCTTCAGGACTGGCTACCGCCGTTGGATTGATGTCCCCAACCTCCAGCGCTGGCCCTGCGGAACTAATATCTTTAATGTGGCCCACATACTCGCCTCATGTGGCGCCATCGACAGATCTGCCATCAGCGACTTCATGGAGGATGCTGACCGCCAACTCAGCGACAATAGGGCCGCTCTGGCTATCCTCTCCAGGATTTCCAAGTCATCCTGGAACGCACTTGCGCGTTTCTACCGCCAGAATGCAAACATCATCAACACTGTCGGTCGCCCAGTTCATGACATCGGGGACTAGCAGGCCCCACCTCATCGCCATAGCTGACTTGGTGCCACTACTAACTAACCACTAATTTTCACTGCAACAAACAGGTAACCCCACCCTCTGCCTAACTAATCCTCCTCACTTCACTTCTTCCTCTGGCCTTGGCCGGACTTACGGTGCATACCGGTGAATCTGGAGGGACTGAAGTTTGGATCCTGGTTGAGTCAAACCAAAGACTTATAAAATGGGTACCTGTTGCTGCTAGGCGCTTGGCGTTATGAAATCAGGACAGGGACTGGGCGCACAGTGTCAGGATAATGTGACTGTGTGGGACATCGGGGCATGGCGCCGGCTGCCTGATTTCCCAGTGGGGCAGCACTATAAAGTCGCCATGAGTGCGCGCTGTTACAAGTCGGTGCACATCCTTGTATGGCCTAGGGTCTTACTGGGGTGTAAAACTACACCAACCACCCAGCCTCCCCCGGCCCTCTCAGAGGACTGTGGTTGGACTCTTAGGCTGCCTTGTTCTTCCTCCGCCCCCTCCCCCTGCCCCTCAATTCCTCTGATCACTACACACCGGAACCCAACTCCCGACCACATGGGACTGCTTTCAGCGGTGCCCATTCAGTGCTGCAGATTTGCAGCCTTCAGCGCACCAATGCGACTGAAAACTCCCCAAAACAACAACAACAACAACAACATTTTGTTATTCAACACGAGTTTACAAATGGCGGCGCCCATAGAGGCCTATTTCCGTTTCCGGTTGCTGGATTTTGGTGAAATCCTCTCTGAGTGTGGGTATTGTTTATGTGTATATACGCGTGTTAGTCCTTAGCCTCCCCGTGGGTGGGTCGGTATTATTTTATTCATTTATTTATTTCCAGTAAAATCAGAACTTATCAATGTGTGAGTTTTCATGGATGGTTTTGTGATTAAATATAAGCACAATTTAAGGGGACAGCAACAAATATCAACTGTACAGTCGTAACTATGAACAGATCAAAGTCTATATTTATCCATTATTTATCTCCTTTTTTAAATTATGGTTTAGCAATAAATGTAGGAAATGCAAATTTTACCAACAAGAACTTACCAGTAGTTGCCTAAAAGACTCACAACGACTACTGCGTACTATGAACCATAACAAATAATTAAAACATGACTGTAATAAGAAAAAAAGGGGGAAAACTGCTCTCAAGGGAACTATTACCCTGGGTGTAAATTAAAAAATAAATATCGTTTGTGTCCGAAATGCAGGTGCTCATTGTTTGACTAAAAACATTGTGATGTTCGAAAAGAATACTGAAAAAAACTCAACCCAAAGCACACAACAAATTGTGCGCCAGACCCTGATTTATGTGGTCAAATGGTAGATAAAGGATTCACCCTGTACTGCAAGTACGGGGTGAATCATTTATCTAATACAAAAGGACGATCACCAACTTAAACAAAAAAGAATAACTTTCTCAAATTATTTAGAATAACTTTCTTGAATTAGTCTATGCAACTAGACAGAAATACCATTCAGTATCCAGAACTCAAAGTGTTCAGACGTCATACTTTCACAGGTCCTACAAAGCCTATGATGTCTTTGAAATCACACAGCAGATGCAGGGAACAGAATGGACAAATGTAATTGACTCTAGGGACCCAAATCAGAAATGGGAAACTGTTTTAGGTAGGATTAAAAAATTAATGGATAAAATGTGTCCAATTAAGACAATTAAGATGAGGGACAACCAGGACCCATGGATAGGTGAGGAAATAATAGATAGTATCAAATTGAAGAGGAAATTTGGAGAGAAGGCTAGAATCACAAACAAGATAGATGACATCAACAACTACAAAACTGCGAAAAGAAAAACCCTAATGCTAGTCAGACAGGCAAAGACCACTTACATTGAAGAACAAGATAATAACTCTCGTAATGACTCCAAGAAGTTCTGGAAAAATGTAGAGATGGCATTTCTGGGAGATAAGGAGAAAAGCAAAATAGCACTAACAGATGGAGAAGGGAACACCGTATCAAATGAGAGAGCATCAGATAGACTAAATAAACACTTCACAGAGATAGGAGCAAAGTTAGCAGAACAATTCAGAGGAAGCTGGGAATACACAGGTGATGTAGTTGAAAATAGTACAGGAAAAGCAAGAGTAAGAGAGAATGAAGTGATTAGACTAGTTAAGAGCATAGATCTAGGAAAGTCATCAGGACCTACAAGCCAGAATAATTAAAGATGCTATGCTAGCCATACCAAATGTTATATGTGACTTAATCAATAATTCATTTAAGATGGGTATTTTCCCCATGGCTTGGAAGCAGGCTACAGTGGTACCAATACACAAGGGTGGAGACAAAGGGGTACCAATACACAAGGGTGGAGACAAAGGGGACATGGGAAACTACCACCCCATATCACTCCTACCTCTGCCAGGCAAGCTGATACTAAGTGATAGAGAAATTAATGTACAAGCACATCATGAAACATCTAGATAGTGAGAAAATACTAAATGACAAACAAGGAGGGTTCAGAAAGGGATTCTCCACAACAAAAACTATATCCAATCTAACAAATGACATACTGAGAGATATGAATGAAGGTGAACAGACAACTGCCACATTCATAGATTTTAGCAAGGCATTCGATAGAGTGAATCATGACATACTGATAAAAACGCTAGAAAGCGTAGGAATAAGAGGAAGAACACTAGACTGGATAAGGAATTACATCAGTGAGAGAAGTCAGAGAACAAAAGTAAATGGCAAAACATCAGAAAGTATACAGGTAACCTGTGGAGTCCCTCAAGGTTCAGTATTAGGCCCACTCCTCTTCATCATTTACATCAATGATCTGGAGAAGTCCTTAGCAGGGAATCAAATTCAAATTACAAATATGGCTATTCATATCTATAAAGGCAAAATACTACCATACTTCGACTATGGTGATGTAATATATATGGGGGGTAACACAAATATATTGGATAAACTATAAAGACTACAAAATAGAGCACTTAAGATATGTCTGAAGGTGGAACATAGACACCCAACTGATGATCTCCATAGAAAAGCAAGAGTCAACACACTAAATGAGAGGAGAAAAGCACATCTCAAAATAGCAACATTCAGGGAGACAAGGAAGCCTGGGATGGTGCAGGTAACAACAAATGCAACAAGAGGTAGTGATGGCCCCAGACTGATAAGAAACAGAGCCAAAAACAGATCATATGAGAGGAGTACCGAGTACATGAAGGCAAGGGAATGGAATACACTGGCAGTAGAAGAAAGAAGTACAGGGACAATAGAAACATATAAAACATTAATCAAAAGAGAGCTAAATGCACTGCTAGACTAATGACAACAACAAATAAAATGAATCAAAAAAGAAAGATGGATAAATAAATAAATAGAAAATACACTGATAATTCAAGCAAAGTTTTACATACAAAGGTCAACTTTAAACTTAAAACCAAAACCTAATGACTGTGATATATGCATAATAGACGTCCAGACATGTGGGTAATATATGCTAATGAGATGCATGATGTTCTAGACAATGAGTGAGACAAAGGAGGATGTAAATGAGATGACGCCATGGAAAGTTTAGCCGGTGGTTCAGCGAGCCCTGGACGTGAATAAACCATTCAGTATCCAGAAGTCAAAGTGTTCAGACGTTGTACTTTCCCATGGTGTCAGATGAGGAAGAATGCTGCACGCTAATACACTGCCGGGTTTGCGGCCGCCTGGTCAGCTTGTCCTGAGCAACAATGCAAGATCGAACTGGAAAACATGGATCAGAGCATATGACATATACGCCACTGCTGCAGGTGTCATATTGAAGAGGGAACGAGTGCAATGCTGCATCTTTCTTCCCGTCACTGGCGAAGAAGCGCAAACAGTTTTGGCCAATATGGACATCGCTCTCACTGACCGAGACAGGATCGGACCACTAACGGAAGCATTCCAGACATATTGTGTAGGTAAGGTACAAGTTTAATACACATAATCAAGCTACAGAAACTATGGCCACGTAAATCACGGCGTTGAGAGACAAGGTAAAGGATTGCGAATATGGAACACTGGAGGAGTCGCTGTTGTGCGATCGGTTAGTGGCTGGTGTAAGGAACGTTAATTTGCGTAACAAACTGCTGCAAACTGCTGAGTTAACTCTGGAGAAGTGTGTGAGTATGTGTGAAATGAGTGAATTCAGTTCGGATCTATTGGATGGACACCAAGTCAGAAGTTGAGAGTAAGGAAATTGATTTTCTTAAGAACTATGCTAATGAGCGTACCGGTGCACCGGCGGTTCGGTCATCGACGATGCCATCTTGGAAATCGCCATCTTGGAATTCTGGCGGTGCCGGTGCAGGAGAGTTCAAGATCCGCTGTCAGAACTGTGGATATGAACACCGCCGGGGAGTCTGCCCAGCGAAAGGCAAAGCTTGCATAGCCTGCAAGAAGATCGGGCACTTCAGTAAGGTCTGCAGGAGCAGACTTGGCAGAGTCAATGAGGTTACCATTGAAGAGCCCGACCCTCACAATGCTGAGCAAGACCCGGATCTGGCGGAGGTCAATGTGCTGACAACGGATCTGTTCGTCGGTGCCGTGGACCGTGGTGCCGAGCAAGATGCCAAGCTGTGGTACGCAACCGTCCGAGTGAACGGTCGCCCTGTCAAGTTCAAGCTCGACACCAGGTCGGAGGCGAACGTGCTGCCGAGGAACGTCTTCGACAGAGTCCTCCAGGGCAGCTGACGAACACCAGGTGTTCGTTGGTGATGTTCTCGGGACATCGGATCACTCCCGACGGTGAGGCGTCGGTTGACATGAACGGCAGAAACTTCAAGTTCCAAGTGGTGCGGAACTGTCAGCCGATTTTCGGCAAGCAGGCTTGTGTGACATTGTACCTGCTGGCACAGGTTGATGAGGTGCACTGTGCTGTACCGGCAAACATTTCCAAGCCGACGAACAGTCCCAGCGGCCGGGCTGAACAGCTGGTAAGCGAATACAAAGATGTGTTTCAGGGTTTAGGTTTGATCAAGGCAAATGCTGTCATTCATGTTGATAAATCTGTACAACCTGTTATCGATCCACCTAGACGGATCCCATTTGCTATTCAAAGTAAAGTACGTAGTGAGCTTGATCGAATGGTGGAGTTGGGTGTAATAGTTGAGCAGGATGAACCTACCGAGTGGGTTAATTCCATAACTATTGTAGAAAAACCAAATAAGATAAGGATTTGTCTGGATCCGACGAAGTTGAACAAAGTGATAAAGAGACGGCCTTTCCCTACCAAAACGATTGACAAAATTATTGCTAAAACGGCAGATGCGAAATATTTCTCAGTTTTGGATGCAATGACAGGGTATTGGCAAATAGAGTTAGATGAAGAAAGTTTGTGTCTGTGCACGTTTAACACTCCGTGGGGCCGGTACAGGTACACCCGCCTGCCTTTTGGCATCAAAACAGCCAGTGACATTTTTATTCAGGAAATGCACCGTGTCATGGGCGATCTACCCGGTATCGGGATAGTCACGGACGACATTTTGGTATATGGGTCAACGGTTGAGGAACACAACGAGAGACTCAAGGCTGTATTGGACTGAGTTAGGTCGGTAAATCTTAAATTAAAAGGGGCAAAATCTTTGCTATGCAAAACTACAGTAAAGTATGTAGGTCAAAAACTTACCCAACAAGGTGTGAAGCCTGATCCAGACAGAATACAAGCAATAGCTGACATGTCAGAGCCACGTGACAAACAAGGCGTCCAAAGGTTCCTGGGCATGGTTGGATATGTGCACAAGTTCATACCCAACATGTCCGAGATTGCCAAACCACTGCGCATGCTCCTTGCTAAGGATTCGCGTGGCACTGGCAAACCGAACAGCAGGGTGCGTTTGATAAGTTGAAGGAAAAGTTAAGAACTGCTCCTGTGTTGTCGTATTACAATGTCAAGAAACCCATTGTTATTCAAGTAGATGCTTGTCAGTCAGGTCTGGGTGACGTATTAAAACAAGACGACAAGCCAATCGCACTCGCTTCTCATGCACTTAACTCAGCGCAGTGTGGCTATGCCACTATTGAAAAAGAAATGCTCGCCATATGTTTCGGATGCCAGAGGTTTCATGACTATATCTTTGGCAAGGAGGTTCAAATTCAAATGGACCACAAGACATTGGTGGCGATAATGCAGAAACCGATTCACAAACTTTCAGCCAAAATGCAGAGAATGCGAATGCATTTGCAAAGCTACAATATTCAGCTATGTCATGTGAAGGGTTCTTTGATGTTTTTTGCAGACATGTTGTCCAGGGCACATAGTGCCAATGTAGGTGGACATGCAATCGTCAAGTTTGTTGAGTAAGATTGTCAGAGAATATGAAAAGGATGTGTCCATGTCCATGTTAATCCCGCACATTGAAGATGGGTGGGACACTACATGCATACAGACATCGCAGTGTCTGAGACAGTACATCCAACACAAAGACGAGTTAACGGTAGAAAACAATCTGGTCATGAAAGGCAATCGGGTGGTGGTTCCTCTGGGTCTCCGTGGTGAAATGATTGAGGCGTTACACGAAACACATTTGGGCGTGACGAAATCCAAGCAGCTGGCTCGAGACTGCATGTTTTGGCCTAACATAAACAAACAAATTGAGGATAAGGTCAGTCGGTGTGACACTTGCCAAAACAATCGCAAAATTTGCATATTGAGCCATTGCTTAATCACCCGATAGCCTGTCAGCCGTATGAGAAAGTAGGAGCAGGCTTGTTTGAGTTAAACCATAAAAATGACTTGATAACTGTGGTTTATTACACAAAATATCCAGAGGTAACGGTGTTAGGTGATACATTGTCTGTCAGAGTCATTGAGGCATTGAAGGATAATTTTGCAAGGCACGGTATTCCTAGTCAGGTCATTTCGGACAATGGTCCGCAATTTAAGATAATGAGTGTGTGCGTCTCAGGTGGTAGCCATACAGGAAGTGCTTTATTCAGAATCCGACCATAATAAACATACCCGATACAACATCTCCCCTCTTTCAAAGATGACTCGGATGGTAGTCTACTGATTGTCAAGATCATTAAATGAGTATCTTAAACCCCAATTATATAAGTCAATTTAATCACTCAAACCAGTTAGTTTTGTTCAGAGTTCATTTTTCTTTTTTTTTTGAGTGATTAACTATGTCTCGATATTTATCATAAGACTAGTAAGTAATATGAGGTTTTAATGAAGCATAAGCCAAATGTTCAAATACTACAAGTGGAAGTCAAACATGACTGCTGAAATTAATTAGTAGCCTAATCTTTATAACGTGATGGTGTTTTAACTTCTCGTCCACCCCTGGTTTTAACAACTGTCTCTGGATGAGCTGTTGATCTGACACTTTGCTCAACTGGAGGAGAAACAACTTTCTCTGGTATTTACTCAGCCTGATCGTTTGAAGGTAGTTCATTTAGCTGGACTCTGTTGCGAACATATGTCCCTTTTGGAGTGTTAATGACATATGACACAGTACCAGTTTCGCTCCTGTCTTTTATCCACACATCATCTCCTGGATGGAGCTTGGACAGGGGATGAGCACTGTGGCGATGGTCAAAGCTGGCCCCCATTTGCTTGCGGTGCTTTTCCTCTCTTTCCAGCACAATGTCCATATCAGGAGGTGCTGGTTTCAGCTTTGATGGTAGAACTGGGATCTTCGTGTTTAGCCTCCTGTTCATAAGCAACTGTGCTGGACTAAACCCATTTTGAATAGGAGCATTCCTATAGTTCAATAAAGCGATGTAGGGATCCGGTTGTTTGAGAGTTCCTTGAGAGTACGCACAGCTCTCTCTGCCTCACCATTCCCAGAGGGGTGAAGTGGAGAGCTAGTAATGTGAGTGAATTCATACTTCTTGGCAAAGTTTGCAAACTGTTGACTAGCGTACTGAGGTCCGTTGTCAGAGCAGACCGTTTGGGGAATGCCATGACGAGCGAAGAATGATTTCATATGGTTAATTATTGTAGTACTTGTTATGTCCTCTAACTTTGCATACTCAGGATACCTAGAGTAGAAGTCTACTACTACAATGTAGTGATCCTTCCCGAGTTGGAAGAGGTCTGTGGCCACTTTTGACCATGCATGTCCTGGCAGCGCTGACGGAATAAGCGGCTCGTGGTGTGTTGCACTCCTCTTCCTACAGTGATGACAGCCACTTATTAGTTCCTCGATATCAGAGCTGAGTCCTGGCCACCAAACTGAGTCACGAGCAAGTTGACAACATTTGGTGATGCTCTGATGACCTTCATACAATTCACTGAGTATGTCAGGACACAGACTGGAGGGTATAATTATGCGTGTGCCCATTAGTAGCATGTCATCTACGATAGTCAAGTCTGACTTGTACGGCACATACTTCTTCGCAATGCCTTTAACCATAGAGTTGTCAGGCCATCCTTCTTGCACATACATGCAAACTTCACGACAGACATCATCCTCCCACTGATGATTTCTGATCTGATTGAGTTGTTGATCAGACGCAGGGAGTGATTGCTGGAAGAAGTTCACAAAGGCTATAGTCTCCTCTTGGAAAGCGATATCGGCATTTGATGGGTCACTTCCTGGAGCGTGCGACAGAGTGTTGGCGGTGTACAGCTCCTTCCCAGGAATGTGGATGATGTCATAGTTAAACCACATCAACCTCATCCTGAACCTTTGGACCCTAACAGGGAGTTGATCCAAATCCCGAGCTCCTAAGAGTGGAACGAGTGGCTTGTGATCCGTCTCAATGAGGAATCTAGTGCCGATCAAATAGTTGCGAAACTTCTCACAGGACCAGGTGATCGCCAGAGCCTCTTTTTCAATCTGGGCATAACGCCTTTCCGTTTCTGAGAGTGCTCTCGTGGCATATGCAACAGGATGCCACTCTGAGACTTTCTGTTGCAGGAGTACTGACCCAAGACCAAACGATGATGCGTCTGCTGAGATTTTGGTTGGAGCTTTAGGGTCATACAGAGCAAGAACTGGAGTTTTGGTGGGGAAGTCCTTGATTTTTGTGAATGCTTCCTCTTGCGATGGTCCCCAGAGCCATTCGCTCTTAATACTCAGAAGCTCACGTAGTGGATGGGAATAAGATGTAATGTCGGGAGTGAACTTCCCAAGTTGATTCACCATCCCGAGGAACCGACGAAGTTCCGTAATATCACTGGGAGTTTCCATTTCCTTGATAGCGGACAGCTTACTGGGGTCAGCTCTGATGCCATCTCCGGATAAATTCTGACCAAGAAAGCTGATGGACGATTTCCTGAACACACACTTTTCTTTGTTGAGAGTCACTCCAGCATCGGCGAGTCTGTTTAGAGTTGCCTTGAGTCGCTGGTCATGTTCAGCCTCATCCCGACCTGCAACGACAATGTCATCCATGAGGCAGACTGTTCCTGGGAGTCCTGCGATTATCTGTGAAACCTGGTGTTGATAGAACTCGGGTGCTGAGGTGATTCCAAATGGCAACCGATTGTAGGCAAAGCACCCAAATGGAGTGATGAAAGTAGTAAGGAGCTTCAACTCCTCTGAGAGTACTACTTGATGGAAGCCACTATTAGCATCAAGCTTGGAAAATACCTTAGCATTTCCGATTTGCCCTAGAACATAGTCAACTGATGGCATGATGTACCGTGGACGCATGACAGCTTTGTTGAGTTTAGTTAAGTCCACGCAGAGTCTGATATCTGTCCCCTTTGGCTTCGGGACAACTACTATCAGCGCACACCACTCAGTAGGCTTAGTGACTGGCGATATGATGTCGAGATCTTGCAGTCGCTTTAGTTCCGCTTTGAGCTTGGGCAAGATAGGGTGAGGCACTTGACGAGGAGTGTGAACCGCATATGGTTCAGCATTGTCTCTGAGTTTGATGTCGTACTGATGCACCATTTTCCCCAGCCCATTGAAAAGAGAAGGCAACTGCTCCGAGTATACGGACAGGTAAACTTCACGAGACTGAGGGCTGTCGAGGCCTTGCAGCTAAGAAGATGGGAGGCTTTCTCAACAACATAAATGCCCTCGCTGTGAGTACGATCCTGATATTGTAGGTTAGCACGGAAGTACCCTTGAGCGCTAAACTCACGCTGCTTAGCACCTCGGAAGACACAATTTGTAGTCTTGAGTTTATGGCCTGAGAAATGCTTTTCGAACAGATGAGTGTCAATCAAAGTCACCTCTGCACCAGTGTCAATGCATAGAGGAACAGTGACACCATTGACACTAACATGCACAACCTTCTTGGTGACTACTTCATGCCGAGTATCAACTGCCCCTAGGAAAAATTCCTGTTGAGAGTGGGGTGAGTCAGTATAGAGAGCTTCACTAGGCATCCAACCAGCAACTTCGCTGACATCCTTTTTCCGACAGACTTTCGAAAAATGGCCTTTGACCTTGCAGAGATGATATAGCGCATTCTTAGCCGGACATAGTGAACGCTGATGCGAGTTTCCCCCACAATTCAGACACGAGGATTTCCCTGGCGTCTTCTTGCTGTAATCCTGAAATTTCTTCCTTGACTTCTGAGAGTAGGATTTCTTAACAACAAGCGAGTCCGATGTTCCCCCTATCTCACTAGACTGCTGGTTAGCCATCTCTTTTAAATGAAACAGGTAATAGGTTGTATAGAAATCGAGTTCAGATTATAAGGGCGCCATGTGGGAGAATGCTTACAGACAGAGAAAGAATGTATGCAGTAGTTAGCTTCACAACAACTGAAAGTGATCAAAAGAAGGGGAGTCACAAGACTATTACCGTGTTTACACGGGGAATTGTGAAACGATCTAGACAAAGCGATTTATATGAAGCGTTTTAGAAGCGTGTTTACATGGACAGAGTTTGAAAGTGTTTTGGTGCCGGGAACCAGCAGCCTTAGGTCCGCCTGTAGCCGGCGAGCACTGCTATTTTACACTATCGCCGCCCGGGAACCAGCGGCCTTAGGTCCGCCTGTAGCCGGCGAGCACTGCTAGTTTACACTATCGCCGCTCGGGAACCAGCTGAATCGCTTCAAATAAACCACCTTGCGAGGTGGTATAGATGAACCGTTTCATATGAATCGATTCAGCCCTAAAACGCCTCAGAGTCGCGTTTACACGGCAAATGTGAGTCGATCTAGGCAAGTCGTTTTATATGAGGCGTTTTAAATCGCCCGTGTAAACAGGGCTTATTACTGTCTAGCGGCGAAAACAAGTCATTAGACTTAACCGTTATGGGCAGCATAAATACACCCATCACAAAAAAAAGGTAAAGGCCCTGTCACATTACGGCGTATGGCGGGAGCGTATTGAAAACCTACGTAGGTCCTGCGCGTGCCGGCCTATGATGACATTTGGTGATCTTTCGGGTGGTTTTGAGCGTATGTGGAACCTACGAGGAGCGTACGAGGAGCATATGAGGAGCGTATGGGAGCGTATGGGAGCGTGCTGTGACATTTTTTGACAGTATGGGCCATACGCCCTCATAGGTCGGGTTTTTCTGAGCATGCACAAACAAATTTGGACGGACGGATTTATGAAAGCGTATGGCGGCATATGCCTCATACGCTTCACATACGCCGGCATCTGGCGGCATCTGGGGGCGTATGAGTAGTGTATGAGTAGCGTATGCGTAGCGTATGAGTAGCGTATACGGCGTATGCCGACGTATATGACGTAACGCGCTTACGCCGCCATACGCTCCCGCAAAAAACCCTAATGTGACAGCCCCTTAAGAGAGCAGAGTTAATGATAGGGTTATAGGCCTGGAACAAAGGGAATCCAAGATGGCAAAATAAAGATCAACATCACAGGCTTACACTACAGCAGTCCGTAAATATACACATGCTCTTGACTACAGTTACAATGCATGATGGTATGTCAATCTTGGTGAGCCAAAGGCCAGGGGACCAGGCTAAGATTCATCACACAAAATGCGTGTTTTTATTTTATGTTCACGTGGTGTTGTGCTGACTTCGGTAGTTTTGGGTACTATTCAAATCCAGTTTAGATAAACAGCGAGAAAGGGAGTGCTACAATCTGCCGTGATACTCACACATTCTTGTTTTGTGCCTCGGTCACAAATGTGCGGTCGCTATATGGTCTGGCCGATGCGGCCCCTTGCGGTCGCCGCAAGGCATTTGTGATCCAGGCATTGAACCGAGTTTTCAACAGGCAATGCCTTCACCACTCCGTAGATCGGGTGTCAATGTTTTATTTTTGAATAGGGTACCCAGTAGATAAAAGATTCACCCCGTACTTCCAGTACAGGTGAAAACCAACCGATTAGAAAAGCTGGCAAAGAATTTCGACATGCATGCTGGGTTAATTAACTGAGGTGGTAAATTCTTAATTTAAGGCCCTGTCACATTACGGCGTATGGCGGGAGCGTATTGAAAACCTACGTAGGTCCTGCGCGTGCCGGCCTATGATGACATTTGGTGACCTTTCAGGTGGTTTTTAGCGTATGTGGAACCTACGAGGAGCGTACGAGGAGCGTATGAGGAGCATATGGGAGCGTGCTGTGACATTTTTTGACAGTATGGGCCATACGCCCTCATAGGTCGAGATTTTTTTAGCATGCACAACAAAATTTGGACGGACGAATTTATGAAAGCGTATGGCGGCGTATGCCTCATACGCTTCACATAAGCCGGCATCTGGCGGCATCTGGCGGCGTATGAGTAGCGTATGAGTAGCGTATGCGTAGCGTATACGGCATATGCCGACGTATATGACGTAACGCGCCTACGCCGCCATACGCTCCCGCAAAAAACCCTAATGTGACAGCCCCTTAAAGAAGCACAATATATTCTTTATGTATGTCTTCATATTTACCCGCCACTTTTGAGTTGGAAAATATAATAAAACATTTACTTTAATGCAAGTAACCATTTGACACTGGTGCCAGGCATTCTACTTCCAGTTCCATACTAAAGCTATTTTCGCCCGTTGTCGTTCACCCCTGTACTGCAAGTACGGGGTGAGTCTTTTATCTAGGTACCCAGAAGTCTGACTTTATTTGGAATGCTTTGGAAGCATTGGACATGCACGCACATTGACAAAAACATTGTAAGGTGAAATTCAGTGCATTTGATAATTCCCCCTACCCCCCAGATTGAACATTATGAAAATGATCAATTCACTTGAAGTATAAATAACATATATATAGTGAAGACGGCAAAGTTGGGTATAAACACCGAGATGAACGATGTGGATTAAGCTGTCTTCCGTACCCACTCTGTAACGATAGGTGGCGCCATAATCGGAACCCCCCACCAGAGAGCGTGTATATAAACAGATGAGAGGGACAATTCCCATAGTAGAGCATGTAACATCTGCCGACTGTGGCGCTCCAAGTGGTGGTTGTTGAACAGCTTAAGCATATGGGCAAACCTCAAGGCATTTTCAATGGCAGTGAGCAATCTTCATCCAGAAAAAGTGAAATATCTCTAAAACTACATCACCTAGAAACAAACTGATTGGAATACACATAGAAAACATGTTTATCAACAAGATTATATTAAATTGATATGGTTAGGGTTCTGGATTTCTATTAATTTGGAATAAAACTGACGTTTTTCACTACGCGTACGGCAAACTCAAGGCATTGTCAATGGTCGTGTGCAATCTTCCTACAGAAAAAGTGAAATATCTCTAAAACTACACCACCTAGAAACAAACTGATTGGAATACACATAGAAAACATGTTTACCAACAAGATTATATTAAATTGATATGGTTAGGGTTCTGGATTTCTATTAATTTGGAATAAAACTGACGTTTTTCACTACGCGTACGGCAAACTCAAGGCATTGTCAATGGTCGTGTGCAATCTTCCTCCAGAAAAAGTGAAATATCTCTAAAACTACACCAAATAGAAACAAGCCGCTTAGTACACATATAGAAAACATGTTTACCAAAAGGATTATATTAAATCGATAAGGTTAGGCTTCTGCATTTCTATTAATTTTGAATAAAAACAAATGTTTTGCACTACACGTATGGCAAACTCAAAGCTTGTTCAACACTAACCGCCAGGAACGCCACTGTAGCCTGTGTTACCGATTTTCGCGGGAGTTGTCTCTCTCATCTGTTTATATACACGCTCTCTGCCCCCACCTCGTAACGGATTCACATATTAGTTATGACGCTTTCTCAGCTCTTGGGTGGTTTGAAACCTTACAACGGTTACCGGCTGCAGAACTGCAGCAATATAGAAAGGCACTGCTAAATCTGTCTGATGTTTGGATTGAAGATTAAATTTCAGGTGGGATGGTTGTAGAAGCAGGGATCTCTTTACAAGAATTTAAATGATGCGTCGTTGGGGCGGCCCCGGATCACTCCAGTCCTGTGGTAGCAGTGCACTCGTGTCCAGTAGCCGATGGTTTCAGGAGGAAGGGATGGGATTTGCAGCAAGAACAAAGCACATCAGCGAAAAAGGGAAAGGGCCCCACCCAAGCAAACAGCTCTTTTGATCAGGAGGAGGACTAAGCCCGGGAGAGAAAAAATAGAAAACGGTAGTATAGAGGAAAGAGAAATGAGGAGAGTTGAGTCAAAGGGCCGTGTCTCCTTGCTTTGTGGTGAACAGTCAGCGAGCCGGAGACATGGAAGGAGTAAGAGGTAGAAAATGAAATGTCGGCCCGCTCCCCCTCCTGGAACTCTTTTCAGACATAATCAAGGAGGAGCACGGTGCGGCGCAGAGGTGATAGAAAAGGTGTTGACGAAGTGGGGTCTGGACTGCAAGTGTACTTATATGACGTCCTTTAAAGCTCTGTAGATCTATATACACACCAGAGGGCGCCAATAGATAATTGTAATCGAAATCTCGAGAAATTTAGGTTTGGAACGAGATATGGCTGGACTTGCTACTTTTTGTCAAGTATCTATGGCAACCCTCGCACATTCATAGTTTGTATTTTCCTATTGTATTTATGTTTTTATTATTCATGAATATCCATTACATATTGTGCATATTAAAGCGACTCCCTATATCATATTGTGTGACTGCCCACCAAGTTCTTTATCGTAGATATTTAATTATATTCTAATATGAATTGATTATTAATTTTGGTTAAAAGAATCACAAAGACATAAGCACACAAGTTGTATTTCAAACAAACCATCTTCTATAGCGTACACACATATACATCAACATACATCAACTTGAGTAGCTATGCATATCATGTCTTTAAAATATAAAAGAAGAGTCCAAAATATCCCATAACCCACCACGAAGATCCATTGACCTGGAATGACAATATTATAGGGGGAGTCTGTTTATAATGCATAATAAAGTGACTGGGAAGTCACTTTATTATGCATAATAAAGTGACTGGAGAGTCACTTTATTATGGGAGTCTAACTATTATCTCACACCGCCCCGCGCTTCAACAATCAGCAATAATTAATTTAACTAAAACACAATTCAAATGAAATATATCAAAGCTGTGCTCTTTTTGACGGGTTGGGCAGGGGGGGGGGGGCAATCAGAGGCGGAACCCTCTTTAAAACATTCTTTTGAATGTTTATTTACAGAGGTACCAATTCATGATTAGTAATACCGTCCTGATTTGACATTAGACTTTGCTAAAAAAAAATTATAATACAAAATAATAGAAGAAAAAAAGAAGAAGTTTGTTTCATTTAATGACGCCTTTAGAGCACATTGATTTGTATCATCGGCTATTGGACGTCAAAATAGATGGTGATATTAAAAAAAAAGAAAAAAGTTGTACATTAGTTGTTTAAGCAGGGGACATTTCAGTCGCAGGCGATTGGTCTTCCTCATTCCATTGCTCCTTGCCCTATCCTAATAATGCCGAGCGCCTGGCTAGGAAGCGACAAGTATCAATTTTTAAGTCATTGGTTTTCCTCGACCGGGATTCGAACCCACGATCTACCACACGGGAGACGGACGCTCTAATTCATTTGGCCATCCCGTCTGATTTATATGACGTAAAGCCCTCACCCCCATCACCCCACTCACCCCCTAGCAAAAAAAAGAAACAAACTAGTAATAATAAATGGTCGTTCGATAGATCGTAGTTCCTAATTCTGAAGAAGAAAAAAAAGGAATTTGCACGAAATAACCCTGCATCACCTCAAGCAGTGACCTCAGTGTAGGTTCTGAAAAAGGTTTTATGAGTGCTCATTATCAGGATTACGGTTAGGAAAGAGCGATTAACCATGTGATATATATGTGCAAGCATAACTGCATTATTAATATCAGAAATACACAATTGGTCAAAATGTTTGCATTGCGTTTGGTTCGCGGTGGGGGGGGGGAGTCCCCGCCCCTCTCTCTCCATCCTAGGCTCCTCCCTCGCCTCGCCCCCACGTCTCAGGCTTACGCCAGTGGCACCCCCTGCCTTACCCACTTCCTCACCACCTCCCATCCTCCCTGGAGTCACTCCTCCGGCTCCCGACCAGCACACACCTCCAGCTTTTTTCAACCCACCCACTCTTGCTTCTTTTTCTTCTTTTTTCGCCTTTTCTTTTTTCTTGATCTTGATCTTGATTCGTAGGGTGAAGAGCTCTTCAGAGCCATCCGCCTCTTCCCTTGCTTGGGACTGAATAAACT
This sequence comes from Branchipolynoe longqiensis, assembly GCA_030323885.1. Classification (NCBI taxonomy): domain Eukaryota; kingdom Metazoa; phylum Annelida; class Polychaeta; order Phyllodocida; family Polynoidae; genus Branchipolynoe; species Branchipolynoe longqiensis. Next base: position 6,688,738 of record CM059186.1, on the reverse strand, counting down.
CAACTCTTTACTCCCAGCTCTCCTCCGCCTTCTTCCCTCGGCACGAATCACATATTAACTTACAGATTAACTTACAGATCCCCTAATGGGCCTCTAATGCCAGCTCGTTATGGCAAAAATGGCACATCCTACTGTCTGGCTGGACCTACAAATCCCTCCATTTATGATAAGCACAATAGAACGTGTGTATTGGCAGCAACAGAAACATGACCGCAAGTTAAAAAAACACAAATCTAGAGCAGGAACCCGTGATCAGTATTAACTGGTTGTTTATGGGTTAAAAGCTACTTTAAAATATTGGAACTATATTGAAGGGATTGAGCTGGGTCGGACACTAACCCTACTTCCTGTTGAGTAGGCACGCCGGGTGGTGTGATATATGCGTAATGGACGTATAGGTGTGTGGCTACCCCACATCTGACACCATGTGAAAGTACAACGTCTGAACACTTTGACTTCTGGATACTGAATGGTTTATTCACGGCCTAGGGCTCGCTTGACCCGCTGGCTAAACTTTTCATGACGTCATCTCATTAGCATATTCCTTTGTCTCAAACTCTGCATCCCATTAACATATATTAGCCACACACCTATATATGTCCATTACGCATATATCACAGGTGGCAGCTGCAGTCCTTCAGAAACAAGTGGGCGTACACACATTGCAAGAACAGACACACATGGGTGAGTTGCTGAAGATTTATTATTTACTAAAAAGAGACAATAGCGATATGAATTATGTGCATTTGCCATTGCACCATTAACGTCCATATGAAAATACATCAATTTCTGCACGTGAATAAATATATATATATATATGTATGTATATAATGTCACCCTTTATGAGTTCAAGTCAAAGTATTTTACTGTCGAAGCTGCAAGCCTGCAGGGCTCAGTTGTCCACTTTGGAGTTCATGTAGCTTGACACACATACATGTATAAGGATTGTAGTGACGTACCTAGGTTGACGATATAAAACTGTGCAGCACCACTGGCGTATAGAGAAAACATTGTTACCAACAGGACAGCAGTGCTATCAATGGGACACGTTACCAATGCAGGGTCCATACGGGGCCTGAAAAGTCTTGTAAAGTCTTGAACTACATTTGCCCCATTTCAAGGCCTTGAATTTAACCTATTTTGGGTAATTCATCTTGGAAAGCCTTGAATTCCATTAATCTGTCCCCACTGATCTAACTTATTCCAAAATCACCATTCAGAATGGTAATTTCGGATTAAATCCAAATGAAAATAGTCTTGAATTCCTATTTTTGTTTAAACAGCCTTGAACAATCTTTAAATAGACATGAATTCCATATCTTCACATGTGTACGGCCCCTGCCAATGGGACAAAAATGGTACCGAAAGGTACCATTGTTACCACTGACACAACAATGTTACCAATGTGATAACGTTGGTACCATTGAGACAATAGTGTTACCATTGGAATAATATTACAACCAATGGGACAACAATGTTACCAATGTGATAACAATGCTACCAATGGGATACTATTATTACTATTGGAATAGCACAGGTCACCCATGGGACAATAATGGGTACCTATCGGTACCGTTGTTACCAATGACATAACATTGTTACCATTGGAATAACACCCGCTACCAATGGGACAACAGTGTTACCGATGGGTGCCGGTGGTACCAATGAGACAACAATGTTATCAATGTGATAACATTGCCTCCTACGAGACAACAGTGCAACCAATATAATAACAATGTTACGAATTGGATAACACTGCTACAAATTAGATAACATTATTTCAAGTTGGAGAATATTGCTAACAATGGAATAGTATAGGACAACAGCATTACCAATTGGATAACACTGTTACCAAGAGACAACAGTAATGATAATTGGATAACATTGCAACGAATGGAATACTATTGTTACCAACGGTATCAATAGGATATAATTGCCATGAAAGGGATAACATGGTTACCAATATGATAACTTTATAAGCCATGGTATACAATGCTTTCCAATGGGATAACGTCAGTACCAATGTCATTACATTGTCAGCGATGATATGACATTTTTACTTATGGGTAAACTTGCGATCAATTGTGACCAATGGAATAAGATTGGTGACAATCCAGTAAGATAAGTAAATGGGGTAACATTGCCACTAATGAGGTAACATTCTTACCTCTGAGGTAACTTTGGTATCAATGGGGTAATGTCGTTCAATGTGGGATACCATTTTACCAGTGACACAACAGTGTTACCAATGGGGTAACTTTGTTATCGATGAGACAACGCTGTTACCAAGGGGGTAACATTGTTGCCAATGAAGTAACATTGTTAACAACGGAGTAACATTGTTAACTACAGGATACCATTTTTACCAGTGACTGAACAGTGTTACTAACGGGATAACATTACTATCGATAAGATACCATTGTTATTAATATGGTAATGTTACCATTGCGGTAACATTGTTACCAATGGGGTAGCATTTTTTCCAAATGGGGGTAACATTGATACAAATTGGGTAAAATTGTTTCCACTGGATCACCTTGTTACCAACGGAACGATCTTGTTCACCAATGGTTGAATGGGAGTATGCTGTGTGTAACTCCCGGATATACTTTGTACTCGATTAAACAAAATTATTAGTGAACATCGTGACTGTCATAGTTATGTTTTCAGATATGACTCTAATGGCCCGGTCACACTACGACGTAACGCGCTAGCGTAGGGACAACGTGAAAATAAATTTAACACATAGAAAATCTCGGTGTAATATGCAAATACAGGCCCAAGTTGGACGTAAATGATGTGAGCGTAACGTCAGTCTAGCGTTGTGACAACGAGAGAGGACAAAGGAATTATTAATTGTGTAAATGTGAGGCTAGCGAAACCCCAGCGCGCGACGTCAGCCTAGCATGACAGTAGCGGCTGTCTAGCGTCGCTTAACGTTGTCACGTCTGACACAACCGTTTTCCCCGATGTGAGTCGACGTCGACCCACCGAGAGGCTGCCGTCAGTCCAACATCACCAGCGTGAGCCGCAAAGTCCTCCTCCCTGTGCGTCACTATGACGTAACGCCCCATTGATCTAACGTAGCCGACGTATCCCTCCCACACATCTAACATCAGCATAACATGAGTGTGACATCATCCAAACATCACTGCATCACGTCAAGCTACGTTGAAAGTTTTGGACATTTCTAAAACCTGGACGCGCGCTGACGTAACTCAACGTAACCTGACGTAACTCAACGTAAATCAGCGTTAGCCTAACATAACCACAATGTAACTCGACGTTCATCAACGTAATGACCAAAATTCACCTACATCGGCTCACGTTACCTCCTTACATCATAGTGTGACAGGCCTATAAGGCCACATACAAAAACAACAACTTGTTTAGCGTTCACCCATTAAAGTTTGTCCAGGTCGGGTGGGAGGCTTTGATTTAGATTTTGTATTTAGAAAGGCGGTGTACAGGAAGAAGAAAACCAACCATTATATCCATGGTCAGAAGGCATGATAGGAAGGTAGAGAAAACCATAGACACTTTCCAGCTGGAAATTGAAAAAGAAAACATTAAAATTACAATAAAATCGTCATGATGAAGTTTGCCGATCATTGTGTAATCATTATAATAGATGGGAAAGCATTGCTTTGAGTTATAATATTTTAGGTGAAGGTTTAAAAAAACGAATTCTTTTTTTTGTAGGTCTGAGGCATTTCTCAGGTAGGACGGGGACGCTAAACAAGTGTTTTGTGATATCTGGCCTAATAATAAACTCTCAAAAGTGACACATGTGAGTAACAGGTAATGAAGACAGGATCACAAAGGATTCGATTCTAAAGCCATTTAAAGCAGCGTATGTGTATATTACCAATGGATACAATACTACAGATGGCCACGCAGCTATACTTATTACAATATAACCCCGTTAAACCAAGCTCGGTTAAACCAAACGATCGGTTAATCCAAACTTTTTTCGGCGGCCCGACAAAATACTACCATTTATCATATAAAAAAGTTGGTTAAACCAAAGTCGGTTAATCCAAAGTATCGGTTAATCCAAACCAAATTGTCAGATCCAGGCCACTTCCGGAATATTTAAATCAAACTCTCATGTGGTAATAAGGTCATCTGAGACCCCACCAACTTCTTTTATATAAATGGTAGTGTTTTGCCGGGCCGCTGAAAAAAAGTTTGGATTAACTGATCGTTTGGTTTAACTGAGCTTGGTTTAACGGGGTTATACTGTATATATATATATATATATATAAAAAACAATAATAAAAGTGTCCACATACACTGTATATATTACACACTGACTCAAAGTCAAAGTCGAAGCGAAAGCTCGGTTAAACCAATGATCGGTTAATCCAAACAAATTTCTAGGGTCCCTTCAAGTTTGGTTTAACGGGGTTATACTGTAATCAGATAAATAAATTAGTCTGAGTTGCGTAAACCTCATGTTCAGATTATCAAGAGAACCCAATTTGAACAGACAGATGCAACTGACTTCATAAAACTGGTGCAGATTGAATGAATTCCCAAATTGCCAATGCGTAGCTTCAAATAGCCTGACTGAATCTAGTAATTGCGCTGACTGGTGCTGACGTACACATAGGGTGGATTGGTTGGTGTAGATCTAAGATGGGATGCAGGCTAATATGGGACAGCGTGATATCTCAGTAACATAATGCGTTTACTGCTTCTTTTTTCTTTTTCTTGAATATTTATACTGCCTGTCATGGATAAGTCTGATTAGACTTGTTTTCACCACTAGACAGTTTGTTGATAGAAAGCCCGAGTCTACACTTTTACCGACCCAAGGGATTTTTAACACCACATAGAGATGGTATGAGAGCAACTGGCCTTTGATGACACTGTAAGTTATACACAGCGGTGGAAATCCAAATTGGCAGAGGTGGGGGCATGGGGAATCGAACCACTGACCTTCAGATTAGGAGTCCAACCTAGGAAAAGTCAGACACTCTAACCACTCCGCCACAGAGAACACCTTGGTGCCACCTGCTGAGATTCAGCGAGCGTCTTAATGACTCATGGCGCTTGGATTTTTGTTCTTTCTATGGTCTGATTTTTCATTAGTTAGATGTGTGGGTGGGTGGGTGAAGAAAGGTGGAGAAGTTGTCCGGTCGGCACCTGGAGGAGTTGTGCGGCCGTGGAGGCAGTTGGTTTGAATTTGGTCACGTGATGTTTTTGGCGGGAAAGTTCGGGTCTGGCTCCTCCTGTAGCCGGGGGGCGTAGTTCCGATGTTGGTGCTAGGTGGCGCCATGGGGGCGGCCAGCTGGTGGGTAGTTCAGGCATTTACGCTAGGCGGCATCAGGTCAGCGTGTCGGTGAGCCCCCCCCCCCCCCCCCCCTGCCTCCACCACATGAATTAATCATGCTACTAGAACATGCACAATTCTAAATCACGCGTCTAATACTACACCATTCTTCTCCACTGATACAATTATTGTGGGAGTTTGTAAAGGTAAAAGATGACTAACACTGATGATTAATTAGGGAACCTGTTTCAACGCGCCTTACTCATCTGCACATGGCGCAGATTGCACAGAAAACAAACAACTGGCAATATTTATGTCACCAAATTGCCATTTTGAATAAATAGACTAACACACAATTGCTGCGAATATTAAATATCAGACATGACAACCATTATCAAATCACAGCAATCAATCAATACATTGTTTTCCACCAAAAAAAGAAATGTCTTCCACTTCAAGACGTTACTAATTCTTTTGGTGCCAGATTCGTTGATTAAGCAGGCGAATTTCAATTGCGGTGGACAATTAGGCTCCTTCATTCCACTGCTCCTTGTCTTATCCTAGTAATGTCAGGTGGCACGCTATAGGTAGCCAGTGACAAGTATACTTTTTAAAGTTATTTGTTTGAATTGGCTGGGGATTGAACCTGCATAAAGTGCAACATAGAAAGTGAGTCCTCCCCAAGCTCATTTGGGTACCCCATCTACGATATATATATATATATATATATTTATATATATATATATATATATATATACATATATGTACTCAGTTTGGTATATCTGTATATTAACTGAACAACGATAGCAGAACTAACGATTTAACAATAGGTTTCTGGTAAAGCAGCGTTTACTACATATCACTTGGGCTTTGTTTTGTACGCGCAGGGAATATATTTCACCTCATACCAGCTGAATCCCTGCAGACAGATATCGAGGTGCCTCTTGATGTGACCTTAGATGTTGCCAGGATGTAAAACCCCAACAAACAACAAACATATGGAGGGGCCAGGAACCATTGCCTCTCTATTAAAACGAATAGATTACACCTGCATGCACATTTACCCTTTTAACGGTAATTCTATGTAATTAGGTTAAGCATTAGGCCAACAAAAATAGTTAATTGTATTGTAGTGGCAATGTGCACAAATAAATTATAGTAATAAATACAACAGTCATAGTTTCAGAATAAACTCATTACTCCATTTAGGATTCCACCTGTATTAATGCATTTCTGCTGCATTTCTACATCCTATTGTGGGGCGCCATCTGTAATAAATACAACAGTCATAGTTTCAGAATAAACTCATTACTCCATTTAGGATGCCACCTGTATTGATGCATTCCTACAGCAGGACACCACTTGCATTTATGTGTCCTATATTAGGACGCCACCCGTATTGATGCATTCCTACAGCAGGACACCACCTGCATTTATATGTCCTATAGTAGGATGCCACTTGTATTGATGCATTCCTACAGCAGGATGCCGCCTGCATTTATACATTCAATAGTAGGACACCTCCATGGCATGATTTGAAATTATTATTGTTTGCCAGTTCTCTTTGTCTGTTTGTCTCAGTGGGGTTTTCTGTCTTGGTCACATCTGAAACCATATTACAATAGCTATCTACATGCAACTGACAATGTGCTTTCATAGTGACTCCATAGTGAGCACACACTTTTGATACTTAGAAAAAGACAGATTTGATCCTTTTTGTGTGTGTAAAATCCAGAATGGCAGCAGTGTATTTAGGTCAAGGATGGTGCGATATGTATATGATTGTTTCAAAAGGCGGATGCCTGTGGAATATTTGTTAAGGAAACAATGTTCACCTGTTAAAACAACTTTCCACTCTTATGGAAATGGCCACGGTTGCCTGCATTAAGAACGAGGTGTTGTCCTCACTATGGGATGCACTAATACAGATGCTGACCTCAATAGGTCAAACTAGTCTAACACAAAATACAGCGCTTTTATCAGCCGGCCTATAATGAACCTGGCAATATAGGTCAAGTAAATATTGGGGTTATCAGATCCCTTAACATGCTCCATCTTGATATATATCATAGAAGATTGCTTTGATTACTTTAAAGTTGCATAAGCCAACGGTTTTGAATTTCTGCCAAAAACTTCCGAGCGAGTGGAGTGTGGCAGGACACTACAGAGCGTATTACATGCGATAAAGGGTGTGTAGCTATCAATATATGTGCTGTATAAGCAATTATGCGAGTATACTTATCTGCAAACCGATTATCTATGAACTGTGTCGTCAGTTCATATCAACCTGACACTACACCAACTAACTGACACTCCTCCAGTCATCTACTGGTCAGGCCTTCTGCCTCACCTGGTGGCGCCAGCTGCCGCTTCCTCTTGGCGTGTCTTTACCTCATGCCTGTACCACTCACTTCAATATGTATTGATGCATTCTTACAGTGTGCCAGTGACAGTATTCGCGGCACTGGTAGGGGTTGGGGGTGGTGGCGCCACCTGTCCGATCAGTGAAAAGGGGTCAGTCACCCTTAAAGTAGTACGGAGCATAAGGGTGACCAATATAGGGAAACTTCCCTTACGTCCCTTCATACTCGCATAATTCTTATACATCACATACCATATATGTCCCAATAGACACACACTGCACAAGTGCAGACACATGAATGTGCATCTATTCAAAGTTAAAGAATTTCATGGATTTGTTTTTGTCGTGGATGTGAAATAAAATGGGATTGTCTTATTTTATGTGCATTCAGTCTGATTATGATCATACATTATTGCGTGCTTTCAATCTTGAAATGGGGTGTGTACTTCTATTGGGTAGTGTACTTCTAGTTGGACATATATGGTATATATATATTTATATTTGTATTAAGTTGATCATTATAATCTAAATTACTTTAGTTTGAAGTAACTTCTGTTATAAATGACTAATTATGGAGATAGATATATGATGTGAAAAAAAAGGAAAAAAAACTGTTGGTATGCACACCGAAATGCTGGACACTGTAGGCATTATCAGTACAGGGTAATATTTAATTGACTTAATATCCCGTTCTTTGCAGCAACAAATGGTTAGTAAGTGCACCAGAATCTAAGTTGGATATGTAGAATAAAATAGGTAGGAGTAGGTTAACGTTGATTCTTTCATCAGACTATGCAATTTAATTGAACCAAAGACCCTATAATACTAAGACGGCTCACTCAGCCTGTACTGTGTAATCAAAATGATCAAACCCACCACTTGGTGCGCTGGCTGTTCTCTTGGTTAAACAGGTGCTATATTATATGTATAAATGTATATATGAATGTGAAAGATGTGTGATGATGGCGATGCTGATGATGATGCTGATGATGATGTGTATTTGTTCATAGCAATTTCATATTGATGTGTATTCATACTTACCTATCTCATGTATAATATAATTGCATGTGTTTACATGTGAAACACCAACCAGCAGCTGGGCTGATCAAACCCACCACAAGGTGGCACTGTGAAATTTACATTACCATGGGAGAGATAGGGAGTGAGCCGGCTTAGTATTATATGGTCTTTGATGGAACCTTTGACAGTTGAAACATATGGGTTCAAAATGTTGAGAAGCATGCCAAAATTAATTTCGCATGTTTACTTTTCAAATACCTCCAAAGTTAGCCATGTATTATTAAGGTTATATTAAACTAAGTAAGTAGATTATATTGATAAACCTAATATATTTATCCAACGAATATGGCAGAAACTCGTAAAGGATTGGTCTATGCAATTCTAAAGTCAAATTCGGTGTGATATGCACAAAGTTTGAAGGTTGATCACGTCTATATATTTACATTCATGTATAATCTTGGGAGTACATGGAAATAAGCCCTACAAGTCCAGTCAAATTATGGTTCAACCCAAAATATATTGCAACACAAACTATTCCACTGGGATTCATCCTAGGGAAGCCCCCTAAATAACATATCAAAGATTTAATATTGGGAAAAATCGGGAAATTGGCCAAATATGATAAATATAGGGTGGGTCTCCGATGTTGGCAGGGCGGGGCAACTAATTAACATAAATTATCATATTTGACCAGTTTCCCGATTTGTCTCAATATCAGATTGTTGATATGTTGTTTAGGGGGTTTCCCCAGAATGAATACCAGTGGAATCGTTTGTGCTGTAATTTCTTTTGGGTTCAGCCCCCAAATGAGCTAGATTGACTAGCCTATACCAGTTGTATACTTCTAACAGTATGATTTATGTCGTGAAAATAGCAAATCTGTCTGCGTTAGCTTGTCTCGCTCTCAAGGGATCAACATTGAACAGTTTCAGCAAACGCTAACTCATTTATCGCCGAATAAACATCAACATGGAGACCTCCATCACGTGTCTATGCATGTAATTAAATCCACCCAGCATATATTTATATAATCAATAATTATATCATGAAGGTCTCAGTCCAACTTGCGATCACATGCAAACACTTTGCGACCCAAAGCTGGTGACCTCCTGGCGATCAGAGCAGAAAAATGGCTGGAAAAGCAATGGTTAGCAATCGGTCAGCGATCAGTCACCAACCACTCTCTGACCGCTTCGTGACGTCTGGGCGACCATTTTGGTCACAAGGAGGTTGCAGGTTCAGCACCAAATACCGCCTTGTGATAACTGGTTGCAGGGAGGTCACAACCACTTTCAGTGTCTGTGACCGGTCGGTGACCAGTCAGTGACCAGTCAGAAACCAGTTGGCAACCAGTCGACCTTTTAGTGACAAAGTGGTCACAAAATGGTCACAAAGCAGTTACAAAGTAGTCACCAGTGGTCGCAAGGCGCAGTGTGACTGGAGCTTAATTGATTAACCCTTTCAACATGGCATGCCAACAATATTTTTCAGGTGGGATTGACATATGTGAGGGCTGCCAGGGGCGTAGCTAGGCGTACGCGCATATGCCAAAAAGTCCACATCGTTTTGTAAAAAAATAATATAATTAAAAAATAATAAAGAGAGAGCAAGAGAGAGGAGGCATGTAGTAGTCCGGAGTGTCAACAACTCAAGTCTAAAATGTGTAAAATCGGCCAGCTTAAGCTTAAGCGGCCCCCTAAACCCCCTGCCAAAGTTAGGAGTACACATCGTTAAAGGTCTAGCTACGCCCCTGGATGCCGTCGACAGTGACGTCAGTTGTCTGGCTCGTGACCTCAATTTGACCTCAATTTGTTTACATTGTTGATTAGTACATTAGAGAGTAAAGAGCAGAGAGCAGGTTTGCACAAGTTGACCATGATCCTCGTCACCATAGTGAAGAGTGGGTTGTGTTTGTGGCTCCAGGTAGGCGTGAGTGTTAATTCTCATTAAAATCTTATATTGATTTAATATATGTATATGGGTCATTCTCTGAAACTGGGAACTAATGTATGCCATGAAAACCCAAAGTGAAAACCTTCCAAGTAATAGCATACATTCCAAATAATAGCAGAATCCACATTCCTATGAAGATTTGCATGTTGTGCATATATGTCATAGTCAAATAAGAAAATTTCACCTTTATATGTAAATTTCACCTTTATATTAATTTCACTTTTATACATAAATATTAACTATGTTAATATCACTCATGTCACGTGGAAATCAAAGACACATGCAGAATATCATTTTAACATACACAAAGAAGTCAGACAGCATTTGATTGATTACAGTTAATCAAACAAGGTTGTCTGACAAGAAAAACAATTGAAAACAAGTTTGGGTAAATGCATGGTGTCGATGTGTAAATTTTCATATTTTCACTTTTGCACAAAATCATACATGTATGCTTCTGATACCTTTTGTGCGATAGATTAAATATATGTAGTATTGCAAACATTCATAATACCCAGAGGCAACAATAATCATTTGACTTGCAATCAATAAAAGAAAGAATTAATTATAAACATCATAATGTGGAAACCATATATATGGCACCCATTTTGAGAGAATAACTCATATATATATGTATATATATATATATATGTTGTAGACATTTTGTAATTGAGGTCACCTTGATTTATATATATATATTTACATAATATATATAACACTTTCGGCAGTACAGTGAGTGGCGGTTACAGTGTGAACCGGGAGATGGTGCCACGATCAGAGCTGAGGTTGACTAGGCTGGAGCAGTAGATGAGTAGTCCAGACTCCAGTACATGGTGACTGAGGGGAGTACTGGGGAGCAGGAGGGATATTCCGGGCTATTATACTCTTATACAGCATATATGTATGGCGTCGTACATCATTCCTATGTCACATTCATCTGGTCGTAGCACAAACACAGTGTCACAAACACAGTAGCACAAACACAGTGTCAACATGAACTTACCCTCACAGGGCCTAATAGGCACAGACTTCTACAACATGGTGAAAATAGGTCTCTATTTCTTACTATTTATTAATGCGCCTATCTCAAAAGGTGATAACTCTTCTTTTGTTTGTCCATTGTAATGATTGATACAAAACAGCACAGGGATGGTTACACTGAAAACACAAGGACATTTGCTTCAAATCAATATGTATTCTATTGGGATTATGAAACACCATGTGCAAAACAAATCAGTTTATCCTGAGCAAATGCTCCAGCAGATAGTATGTTGATCATTACAATGGACACAGTTTTGTCCCATATTGCTTAGCACCTTTTGAGACAGTCTCTAATATATATATAACTTTTCCAAGCGAGTGCCGTGTCACGCATCGTGCAGGGGGGGGGTATTATATGTTGTGCAATGCATGGTGGGTCTCACGACAACCCGAAGGTAGCCAATGCCACTCCAAACATTATTACCCACGATAGCGGGTTTATCACCATCCATATCCACATTTTCAGTGGTACGCTGAGTCGGTGAGGCGTGGGCGAGTATGTGGCACAATGTTGAGAACTGAGGTTGTATCAGTACATGATCTAATGGATACAGTTAACCAGCTGAACACTGGGGAGTAGATGGAATCTTCGCCTTATTATAGTTTGTTGTTGAAGATTTATACTGCCTATCATGGATAAGCCTGAATAGGCTTGTTTTCACCATTAGACAGTTTGTCGATAGAAAGCCCAATCCTACACTTTTACCGACCCAAGGGATTTTTAACCTCCCACACCACATAGACATGGTATGAGAGCAACTGGCCTTTGATGTCGATGTAAGTTATACACAGCGGTGGAAATCCAAATTGGCAGAGATGGGGGCACGGGATAGTGATATATATATATATATATTTGATGTATAAGAATTATACAAGTATAATTAATCGGAAGCTTTCACACTTCTTATATCCTAAGTCATCTACTATACTGATCTGTTATTAAATTGTTCATCTATTATGCAACCAGGCTGATTGTGTCGCCCCCTGCCATCAAACACTAACTAGTCTGGCGGCGCTAAATCACTCTTCCCACGATTTCAGTTTTTTTAGGCTAGAGGCGGTTAACCTCTAGCCAGTTATCATATATATCTTCAACCCACTTTTATTCTTGTTCCTTTATTCTATGTAAAATTATTTATATAAATATATATATATTTGTTTAATCCTCCGAGCGAATGGAGAGCATAGCCCCGCGCAGGAAGCAGAGAGGTGCATGCTGGTACCCACCCCCACCCCGGGGACGGGGGTGCAAGCCACTACAGATGTTATTACAAGCTTATGGCTTTTATATACACACAGCTTCGATATGGTTATGTAAAGGAAAACGCCGACAAGAAGTAAACATTCACACACGTATTGATCACGTGTCAATCACGTGATGAGAATGCCCATGGGGAAGCTAAGGAGGCTTGGATCGACGCCAGACGCCCGTAACCTCCACGACTTTCGGTACAGAGGTCCCTTGGGCAGGAATCAGTGGTGTGGAGCACTGCGAGCATGACATGGCACTGAACGTGCATTTGGTGGGGGAGGAGTAAAGGCCATGGTCGTTAACAAGGAACATCGGAGGGACATGGGGAGGGATATGGAGATGGACATGGGGAGGGACAAGGGGAGGGACAAGGGGAGGGACATAGGGAAGGGCTAGGGGAGGGACATGGGGAGGGACCTGGAAAGGGACATGGCGAGGGACAAGGGGAGGGATGTACGGAGGGACATGGGGAGGGACATGGAGATGGACATGAGAAGGGACATGGGGGTCATGGGGAGGGACATGAGGAGGACATGGGGAGGGACATGGAGACGGACAAGAGGAGGGCCATGGAGAGGGACATGGAGATGGACATGAGAAGGGACATTGAGGGACATGAGGAGGGACATGGGGAGGGACAAGGGGAGGGAAATGGAGAGGGACATGGGGAGGGGCATGGGCAAGGGGAGGGACATGGGGAGGGACTAGGGAGGGACATGGGAAGGGACAAGGGAGGAACATGGGGGGGACATGGGAGGGACATGGGGGATGGGACAGGAGGGACATGGGGTGGGGGACAACGGGGGGGCCATAGGGAGGGACATGGGGGGGGGTTGGGGAGGGACAGGGGAGGGACATGGGGAGGGGACATGGGGAGGGAAACGGGGGTGGGGAGAGAGGGATATGGGGAGGGACAAGGGGAGGGATATGGGAAGGGACATGGGGAGGGACAAGAGGAGGAATATGGAGAGGGACATTGGGATGGACATGGGGAAGGACATGAGGGAGGACAAGGGAGGGACATGGGGAGGGACGTGGGGAGGGACATGGGGAGGGACAAGGGGAGGGACAAGGGGAGGGACATGGGGAGGGACATGAGGAGGGACATGAGGATGGACATGAGGAGGGACATGGGGAGGGACATGGGGGAGATACATTCCTGACGTCACCCTCGTGTCGGCCAACTGTCCCCGCCGCCCCCTGCTGCACATTGACGTCACGCTACACTACTGAACACAGCTCATTCTTCTCACAATTCTTTGCAGGAGCTTGACGGCATACACTTCCAGTGCACACACATTCATAATAAAATAGCACATTTGTCAATCAATCACCTATTCTTTCTACGTCACACTATGACGTAATCACCGCAGGGACATCATGACACACACATAATAGTTAGCATAATCTCCACTTCATCGTAATCTCCTCCGTCCTGTCTTAATGACTTCCATCCTGTTCTGAATCACCTCTGGCCTGTTTAAAATCACTTCCGGCCTGTTTTGAATCACCTCCGGCCTGTTTTGAATCACCTCTGGCCTGTTTTGAATCACCTCCGGCCTGTTTTGAATCACCTCCGGCCTGTTTTGAATCACTTCGGGCCTGTTTTGAATCACCTCCGGTCTGTCTTGAATCACCTCCGGCCTGTTATGAATCACCTCCGGCCAGTTTTGAATCACCTCCGGCCTGTTTTGAATCACCTCCGGCCTGTCTTGAATCACCTCCGGCCTGTTTTGAATCGCCTCGGGCCTGTTTTGAATCACCTCTGTCCTGTCTTTATCAACTCCACTGCATGTCGTCCTCTGCTCTCTTTCTCTCTCTGGAAATCGTTGGTGGAGGTCTTATTTATGGAGCTCTGATTGATGGATGTCTGATTGATCGAGCTCTGATTGATGGATGTCTGATTGATAAAGCTCTGACTGATTGTTTAGCAATACAGACAAAGGAACTGCCATCACTCAACAAGCATATGTATGTATAAATATATACACACATTTATATCGTTTATTTCTATACTCGCCGTGGGAGCCCTTTGGTCTCAGGGCGCCTTCCCGACACAAGCCTTAGCCGTCGCAGTTGCCGCCTTTACCGCCGCATTCGCCGCCGCCGTTCCTACCGCCTTCACCGCCGCAGTACCCGACACCTTCACCGCCCCCGTTCCCGTCCCCGCCGCCGTCCTCGCCGCAGTCACCGCCGCCTTCGCCGCGGTCGTCCCCGCCGCGGTCCCCGCCGCCTTCACCGCCGTCGTCCCCGCCGCAGTCCCCGCCGCAGTCCCCGCCGCCTTCGCCGCCGTCGTCCCCGCCCCCTTCGTCACTGCCCTCCCCGTCGTCGCCGTCCCCGCTCCCGCCGTCGATGTCACCGTCGCTACAGTCACCGCCACCGTCGCTTCCTTGCCCGGTTTCTGGCTCGGGATCAGCGGAGGGCGCTCGGTGGTCAACGGCCGAGAGTTGGAGTCGTTTTTCTCGAAGGTCACTTGGACGCAGCTCTCGCTAGTGAGCGCGTTGGCGCGGTGGTGGTTGTGGTTGTGGTGGTTGTGTTTGTGGTGGTTGTGGTTCTGGTTGCTGGGAGGTGGTGGTTCGCTCAGCTTCACCAGCGACAGCGAGCCCTGCGGGGACGCGTCGCTGCTACGCGGCGGAGATCGCGGTGAGCGCGGGGACTTGGGCGACCGAGGGGACAGCGACGAGCGGTCGGCGCTCTGTCGGCGGCGCGGGGTCATCGCCGAGGTTTGGCCGCAGTCGTAGTCGTAGTCGTAGCGCAGACCCGAGCTGGGGCTGGGCGGTGGCAGGCTTGGCTCGATGTCGGCGTTCTGGTTCTGGGCGACGCCGCGTTTGCTAGCTGACTTCCGGCGGTGCTTGTGCGTCCCTTCCGGTGTCAGCGCCTGCCCAGGCTTCTTGCTGTCGCCGCTGCCGCTGCTGTCCAAGTGCGGCAGCCCGACGTCGCCCTTCCCGTGCTGCGGCGCATGCGTCCCCGATGACGCCGTCGTCGATGTCGTCGTCGCATCGGCATCGTTATTCCAGAACATCCCGAAGAACTTAATACTGGGCAGACTGCTGCGCTTCTCCCGCGCCCTGCTGCCATACTCCAGCACCTGCAACCGACTTCCGGTTCCGCCGGCCTTCCCGCTGCTTCCTCCCACGCCGCCTCCGCCACGCGTGTGTAGCTTGTTGAGCTTCTTGCTGAGCTCGTCGATATCCAAGTCCTTGTTGGTCTTGCTCAGATGCGGCTTGTTGCTAAGCAATGGTGGCGACACCGAACAGCGCACCCTGGAGCCACTGCTCATCTTCCTTACGCCGCTTCCTTCGGCAAAGTGCGCCCCAACACCGGCGGCCCCGCCGTCCGCACTGGCGGCCGCCGCAGCCGTAGAAGCAGCTGCGGCGGCGGCGAGGAGTCCCCTGTCATCGTCGGGGTCTGCGTCGTCGCGTGGCAGACGATAGTTGAGGAGCGCCGTCTGGCTGGAGAAGGCGACTATTTCCGGTGTGAGGCAGCCCTGGGCGCGCGCCCACTCCTCGGCATTCATGCCCTTCTCGCGGTCCCGGAACGAGATGCACGCCTTTCCCTCGAGCGCCAGGATCGACGCGCACTCGATGAAGCCGTGCTTGGCAGCGATGAGAAGCGCCGTCAGCCCTTCGTTGTTGACATGGTCGACGTTCAGCCCGAGCCGCCGGAAGGACCGGATGAGGATCTCGACGCCCGTGTCGTTGCCGACCATCGCGTTGTAGATGAGCGGCGTGTTGCCTGTGGGTGGTTGGTGTGCGACGGGAGGGCGCGCCCGGCGGTTAGAGTTTGTTTATGTGAATGGTTGGTAAGTGTGTGGTGGGTGGTGGGTGGGGGAGTGGGAATGGGGAGGTGTGGGGGCATGCTGGGGTCAAGTAATTGACACACTGACAAAGTGGCAGTCAATTAGGCTGACAAGGACAGTAGAGGTTCCTTCACACACTGACAGTCGGGTAGGTTGACATACGGACAGTGGAGGTTCCCTCACATACTGACAGTCAGGTAGACTGACACATAGACAGTGGAGATTCACTAACACACTGACAGTCGGGTAGGCTGACACACGGACAGTGGAGGTTCCCTAACACACTGACAGTCGGGTATCCTGACACATGGACAGTGGAGGTTCCCTCACACACTGACAGTCGGGTAGGCTGACACACGGACAGTGGAGGTTCACTAACACACTGACAGTCGGGTAGGCTGACACATGGACAGTGGAGGTTTACTAACACACTGACAGTTGGGTAGGCTGACACATAGACCGTGGTGGTTCACTAACACACTGACAGTCTGGTAGGCTGACGCATAGACAGTGGAGGTTACCTCGCACACTGACAGTTGGGTAGGCTGACACATAGACAGTGGAGGTTCCCTCACACACTGACAGTCGGGTAGGCTGACACATAGACAGTGGAGGTTCCCTCACACACTGACAGTTAGGTAAGCTGACACATAGACAGTGGAGGTTCCCTCACACACTGACAGTCGGGTAGGCTGACACATAGACAGTGGAGGTTTACTAACACACTGACAGTCGGGTAGGCTGACACATAGACAGTGGAGGTTCCCTCACACACTGACAGTCGGGTAGGCTAACACGCCGATAGCTGGACCCCGAAGCAATCTCACATGAACAGAGGGACTAAGACTGTCTCACATGGACATTAAGGGAGTCTCAAAGGAACAGCCAGATAGTCTTACATGGACAAGAAGTTAGTTTCACACATATATTTGCATATAATGTCAGCCATATCGATTATACCTCCAAATTAGTCTACTTTACAGGTGTATATCTAAATAAATAAATGTTTTCAAACTTTTTTTTTTATTTCGTCAAGAAAATTATGAAACAACATTTAATAATCATATTATTAAATTTCTCTTTTTAATTAGACAATTTATCAATCAATAATTTGCATATGTAATATCTATGCATATACTCTTATCAAGTGAACCACAACTATGAGCATAACTCTAAATAAAAGTATGTACAATACAGTATATATATAACAAGGATGAATAAATAACAAAGCAATATACTAATGATAGTACCAAAACAATCTTTAAAAAATTACACGAAAACACCACTAACAAGAAGACAGCCATGATTGATACCAATAATTGATAGCAAAATATCTTAATAAGACAAGAAAGCACTAATGATAAAGCAATCCTTAGAAAAAAGACAAGAAAACACTTACGATAAATAATGATGCACACTTTAAAAAAGACAAGAAAACAACGATGATGAATAACAAAATAATGTTTTAATAAGACCAGAAAACACTAATGATGAATAACAAAACATATATTTGTTAAAGGCAAGACAACAGCAATGATAACTAACAAAACAATGTGTAAAGAAAAAACAAGAAACCCCAGTTATAAATAAAACATTCTTTTAATAAGACAAAACACACTTACGAAAAATAACAAAACAATATTTTGTTTATAGACAAGAAAGCACCAATGATAACTAACAAAGTGATGTGTAAGGAAAAGATACGAAACCCCTGGTGATAAATAAAACAATCTTTAAAGAAGACAACAAAACACCGACGATAAATAGCGAATCAATCTTTTAATAAGACAAAATAAAACTAATGATAATAACAAAAGTCCTTAAAAAAGACAAGAAAACAGGAATGATAAACCCAACAATGTGTAAAGAAAAGACAAAAAAAACGACAGTGATAAATAAAACATTGTTTTAATAAGACAAGAAAACACCAATGATAAATAACAAAACTATTCTTTTTAAAGAAGGCAAGAAAAGACAAAAATAAAAAGGTCAAGGGAAGCCGAGAAGCTGCTTGCCGTGCTCGTCGGCGATGTCCGGGTCGACGTTGGTCTTGAAGAGAACCTTGAGGACGTCGTTGCACCTCAGCTCGCAGGCGTAGCTGAGGGCAGTGCGACCCTGGTCGTCCTGGATATTCACATCGGCACCCTTACTCAGCAGAAGCTCAATTGCCTT
Organism: Branchipolynoe longqiensis; assembly: GCA_030323885.1. NCBI lineage: Eukaryota > Metazoa > Annelida > Polychaeta > Phyllodocida > Polynoidae > Branchipolynoe > Branchipolynoe longqiensis. Next base: position 6,669,861 of record CM059186.1, on the reverse strand, counting down.
GGCCCTTGTTTTTTCCTCCTGCGGCAAAGAGAAGGTTTCAAAGAGTTTGAGAACAACGCGCATGGAAATTAAGTTTAGTTGTATTTACAGTCGTGTAGTCTAATGCTTTTGAGTTTTTGTCATTTTCTGAGATAAATATACTAGGTTGATTGTTATCGTCTATCTTACGTTAGTTTGAAGTAGCTTTTAATTTAAATGGCCAACTTTCGAAATATTTGAAGTGCAAATATACCAAATTAATTTTGGCACACATGCCAAAGCTCTGACACCGTAAGGGTTCTGCAGTAACATATCCTATTAAATTGACTTGGTATTCTCTTCTGTGTGGCAACACATGCTTAATAAATGCATCAGTATCTAAGTTGGAAACATAGAATCAAATCTAGGTCAGTGTTTTGGTTATTAAAAGTTGATGCTTTCCTCGGACTATATACAGCTTTATGCTATAACATGTTCTATTAAATTGACTCGGTATGACCTCCTAGATGCGGCAACACATGCTTAGTAAAGCCGTGTTCACACCCACAACTTTAGGCCAAACTAGACAAGATGAACTAGATGAGGCGAACTAGGCGTGAAAGTGAGTCGTGTCCACACTTGCAGTACTTGGGTCGTTTTAAGGCGGAAATCGATATCTGCGCATGAGCGAGTCCATACTAACCAGCGCCAGTTTCGGTTAGTCGACTTCGCCATAAGAGAGTGTGGGGTCGACCTAGATATGTATGGACTGAATCGTATTGTTTTGGACTGATCAAAACTTCTGCTGGCCAGTGAAAACCTAAAAATAAATCATGAAACAAATATCTGTGCACCTCTAGCCGGTTCATAGACCAAATTATATAATATGCGCTTTTGATCGACCGGAAAATCAACAAACTCAGGTCTCGACTGCGCATGCATGTGACGCGCTTAAGCTGCCTCAAGTAATCTGGTACCGTCCACACAAGCAAGATTGGACTACTTAAGCTAGTTCGCTTAATCTAGACCACCTCGTGACGTGGTGTACTTGAGGCGGACTAGATGAATCGACTTAGCCCTAATTCGCTTCAGCGTCGCGTCCACATGACCAATCTGAGTCGACTTACGTAAGGCGAACTAGTTGAGGCGACTTAACGCCTGTGTGAGAACACGGCTTAAGTGTATCAGTATTCAAGTTAGATCCTTAGAATCAAATGTAGCTGGGTGTTTTCTCATGGTGCCAAAGTTTTGGCGTGCTTGCCAAAATCAATTTGGCATTTTGTCGCTTCAGATATCTCCAAAGTTAGCCATTTGAACTAAAAGTTACTTCAACCGAAAGTAAAGTAGATTATAATGATGAATCAATCCCTAACTACACCCACGCCCAGTCAGAGCACGCTCACGACTCAGGACGTCGGATCCAATCAGATACTACCTTATAGAGGCTTGTTGGGCCCAAGAGTTCAGCCAATAAGAGCCTTGCTCTTAAGTTGCTGCTCTCCTGCTTTTCTATTTACAAAATGGCTGTTCCTGCTGTGATGCTGCGCTTTTCACTATTTATTATTGGTAATTGGGCAAATATTTGCTAGGAAAGGTAGGTTCATGATTAGAGATGTAGCTGATAATATTAGTAGCACTCATATGAGCACATTAAGTAGGCATGTGACAAATTGGAATATGCACATCACTGTCAACTGTTTATGATGTTTCACTTTTGTTAATTCCAAAACGTTCACCCAGTGGTTTTTGCCAGTGCCAGTGGCTACCCGTACGCGACCGTATTGGTAAACTCGAAGTCTAGGCGTACGTGCACATCCTCATGTATCTTTAGCAGTGTCTACGCATACGTGACCGTATTCCTAGCCTGCTGGTCTAGAAATACGGCAGTGTGCATGATGTAGCTAATACACTGGGTGCAGTTATGAAATGTGGCATGTGCTGGTTTCAGCTCATCTCAGCTCTTGTTTGAAACATAAAACACTAACTAAAAAATATATATAATAAATTAAGATATTAAACTTTTATCCAGCATTTCATTTACATCAGTATAATCAGCTAATCTTATGCCATGTGCATTTAGATTTTGACAAATCTGTGCACTCAGACTAGTGTTAGAGCCATAGCCAGGGTCAGTTTTACTTATTTTATTCATGTTTTTATTTATATCCTATGGTTAATGACATATGTAGAAATAGAAAATGAGCAGGGTTAATCAGATATTGGATATTGCCCTATGCGTATTGGCAAACTCTATGGCTGTACGCCAGAGTCAGTTTTACTTATATTATTTATGTTTTTATTTATATCCTATGGTTAAAGTTGCATCGACCGATGGTTTTGAATTTCTGTATTTTTTCTGAGATAAATATATTAGATCGATCACTAGCATCTACTTTACATTAGTTCAACTCGCGCCCAAAACTATGTCCGCCATGCTCAACGTCAACAGTGTAACTGATGAAATTCAAACCGATGCGCACGCAGCCTCATGAGAGATGCGCTCATGTTCAGACTAGTACTACTACTAGTAAATGTTTTCTGTTTGTAAATTCCTTCAAAATAATATACTGTGCAATTGAATATGACCGTTATTCATTGAATTTCAGTGCGAGTGCTGTCATATGGGTTTCACAATCGCAAAGGGTATCAAGAATCTGAAGTAGGTATACAAATGTGAGTAAATGCTATTACAGAAATAATTTTAGGAGTGGAATGCAATTGCACTATCCACATAATATTTGTCCACTGACACAATGTTCACTTTTTAATATTGTGATAGCCCAATGTCGGCAGTTCCAGGTACTCGCACTCATGCAGACACACACGGATGAATGATAAGTCCACGTATGCTTCAGGCATTTATGAGGTTTATATCCGCCCACCGCGGCATCCACAGTCAAGGGACCCGCCTCCCTAACTCGCTATGTGCCACATCACATCTATAGCTGGGTTGGGGGGTGTGCTAGTCACACTCAGTAGAGGGTAGCCCAGTCGGGGCACTGCCCGGTGGCTAGCGTGCAGCCACCTAGCGCAGTTTAAATGCGTAGGTGTGCAGTGTAGTCTTTGCAGCCACCGCGTGGTTGTGGAGCTCATGTACAGACTAGTATAATATTTCAATGATATTGCACCACCAATTATTTATTGTGTTTTACAGCCCTGCCACTATTTAAATTATTCGAATTCAGTAATCAATATTTATTAGATAATATTAGTTCATATTGATTGGTAACATTGAAGAAAGAATTGGCTGTATCATGTGTATGCAGTTATAATGTGAATTATAATTATGTAAATGTTTGATAGAAATGTGATGCATTAGTATTTATAAATAATGTAATACATTAAAGAACACTGTTTTATATGCTACACCCCCATGGATTTATTTATTTTTCAACATTCCCCACCGACACAATTTTTGCTGCCAAACCCCCAACCCCCAGTCCTACCAGCCACATATATTTTTCTAAATGTGGCCATCACTCATAGACAGTTATGTTTGTAATAGTTATCACCCCATATTGCTGTTTTAGTTTTTTTTAAATGTTAATATATTTAATTGTGTTTTCTATCATGAACTTGATGAAGTCTAATCACATGCCTTAGAATTGGAGGGATAAACACATTAGCATTGGAGCCTGCTCCATGTTACTCCCTTAAGTAGTGCTATATTGCTGTTTAAACAAGATTTAATATAATAAAAAATTAAAACAATGTGAAAATATCTCTTTTTTGTAGGTCTTGCAACACTACTGGACAACATGGCCGTGGTGTACACCATCAGTAAGAGAGTGAGGGGATCCAGACCAGTGAACCCACCCGGAGGTGTTATCCACTGTCTGTGAGAGTGAGACGATACAGACCTGGGAACCCACCAGAGGTCTTATGCAGCAAGCCCATAGAGAGGATCCAAGTTAGGGATCCTATCAAAGGATGCTCAGTGTTGAGTAGATGGAGAAGATCCAAATTAGAAATGCGATCTGAATGTGTACAGCTAAACACTTGATCAGGATTCAGGGAAACCAGAGGAATCCAGAACATAATGAGGTCCTGAAAAAGGAACTCATGGACTGCAAATATTATTATATCATAATTATTTTCTTTGGACAGTGATGCATGCAAACTGGTATTGTACTAGCACATGAACATTATTGATATCACTAAACTAAGAGTATTATTACCTTTATTGCTAAACATCAAATCTGCTATCATATTTATATAATAGGTATCACAATGAATATCTTGGAAGCCATATTTTGAATCTACATGTCTTACCACTTTGTGCCTATTGTTCCCAATATTAGTCTGTCTAGGTTTGATGTATATGAAAAGGCATCCAGTCTTAACACTACCCGCCCTGGTACAATCTTCCTATCCATACCTACCAGTCTATGTGTCCCTTTGCCTGAGACTAATGCAGACAAATACATTTATATAACAGGGATGAAAGATCTCTGCGGATATCTGTGATTTAAACAAATATTTATCTATTAATGCTAAACAAAATTCCAAGGAATCAGTATGTATAGGACACAGACATGAAAGAACTCTGCGGATTTCCACGATTTTCTTCTATGACCATAGATGTTGCTGGAATATAACACTTTGGAAGATTCACCTCGGTCTCAGAAATTGGGCTGTGAGAGTAGCTAATGAAATGCAAACAAGAAAAAGTTAGGCATGGGCAATAATATAGCCACAAGAAGGAGAGTTGAAACTTGACTTCTGGCATTTTCCCACGAATCCCTGACAGTGTTAATCGTATGGGTAAAAATCTGCATTTTTGCGGAAATTCGCAGTTGGTTCTGTGCCTGATTTCGGCAGTTTTTTTGTCGAAGACCCACCTTCATCCCTGGTGACAACAGATGTGTAGTTTGAATCATGTTCTTATAACTCAGGGATGAAAGATCGCGGATTTCCACGATTTTTACTGAACTGCAATCCCACAGCACTGTCAGATTATGCTGATATGTTGTTCAAATGCCGCAGCACTATCAGTGTATACCAATATGTATGAAACCTGATTTCCGGGAATATTCCGCGATTCCCTGACAGTGCTAACTAAGCCTGTGGGAGAATATCCACGTTTACGCGGAAATTTGCCATCGGTTTAAAAGTAACTTCACCAAAGGCATAGATTTCTGGGTTTTTTCCCGGTGACCACATTCATCCCTGTTATATGACCTTAGATGTAGCTAGAACATGAACCTAAACAAGAAAGAGGTAGGTGTGGGCAATAATATATGCACACCAAGGATAGTTCAAACCTGATTTTTCGAATTTTTACGCGATTCCTTGACAGTGCTAGATCTATGTGAGAAGATGAGCGTTTTCACATAAATTTGCCGTTGATGTTATATTCTTTGCTTGATTCCTGTGGTTTTGCTGGATACCACTTTCATCCCTGATATAATCATGTAATGGTATCACTGTGGAGTACTGGTCTTTTGTTATGTTGTAGCTAAACTTGCATATACTTTTCACTTCTTGCAGCTATGAAAATGACAACATAGATTTTACTATTGCTTAAGACACATTGGACCGTAACAGAATTTCATCAAAATGTGAAGGCTATAAATTTGACAAACATTTATTTTTCATGAAGTGAAACTAACACTAATAACAGAATAACTTCAACTAACTTTTCACCATGAATATGGCCTTTCCTGCTAACATGGCATTAAACAACCAGCAATCAATTTAACATGGGTAAAAGATATAATTTTAATATAATGTATTTGAATGGTCAATAAAGATTTCCTTGAAGAAATTGATGTTTATGTTTTATTTAATTTGGATTCCTAAATCAACTTGTTCACTTCCCCCTCTTCAGAAAAGGTATCCTGATATCAAATGATTTTGTGTGACTAGTCCACTCAGAGCACATGTAAAGGCCCCTAAATATATTAAACAATAGGATTTTTTCAGTACAATTTTGTAATTACTATACTTCTGTATATAATGGGCAAGATCTGCCCCTCAAGTGAGGGCAATCTGTAGTCAACTGTGACTAGACATTCGGTGATGGTGTATCTACGAAGCACAATTTTCCAGTCAAATATTGTGTACTTTCCAAAGAAATTTGTAGTGAAATTCTAATTTTGCATATTTGCTGACTGCCTTAAAACTGCGCATGAGCAAGTCCAGACTAACCAGCGCCAGTTTGGGTTCGTCGACGTCGGCCGAGAGAGTGTGGGTTCGACCTAGATATGTATTTAATAAATCGTATTTGTTTGGAACGGTCAAAACTTCTGCTGGGCAGTGAAACCCTAAAAATAAATGATGAACAAAATATCTGTGCATAGATAGCGGTTTCATTAATTAAATTATATAATATGCGCTTTTGATCGACCGGAAAGTCAACAAACTAAGGTCGACTGCGCATGTGTGTGAGGTGCTTAATCCGCCTCAGATGCGTCCACACGGGCAAAATAAATTGAATCACAGAAATCGACTCACATAATCAACCTCCACAGGTGGTTTACATTATCCGGATCACAGAATTTGATTCATCCCTAATTCGACTCAGACGCCCGTTCACACACGAAATGTAACCCGAACTATACAAGTCGCTTTCTACGAATCGATTTACATCGCCCGTGTGAACACGGCTTAATACTGCACTATCCTATGTGTGGTTATTTCCTTCCTGAGTAGTTAAACAACAAATGTAGGCCTACCTACCATTGCATTTAGCCCCTTCTGTATTTAGAGTTAGAAAAGTCAAAAATTTAGATTACAGTAATTTCATTCTTTTGTTATTCATATATTGATTATTTTGAGAAAACTGGATAGAATTAATCAGTATGAAAGCTGCATAGTGTGGTAATCTAGATTTTATTTTAAATATCTAACTTAGACACTAATGCACTTATTAAGCATTTGTTTCTGCTAGAAGGCTTCAATGTAGAATTACTACTACTTTTACATTGTTGATGGAGAACATATAGGCCTATGTATGTGTGTACACTTTATATATATATACTATATGTATATATATATATAAATATATATATAGGGTCTGGCCTTTCAATAGTTAAGCATGAATCAATCAGTGCATAAAAGATGGACTGAATTCCCCATCAATCACATTGCTATAATGTTGGACTGAATTAACTGCATACAGAATTGTATGGTGTTCTCTGTGGCGGAGTGGTTAGAGTGTCTGACTTTTTTTCTAGGTCCGACTCCTAATCTGAGGGTCGGCGGTTTGATTCCACGTGCCCCCAGCTCTGCCACTTTGGATTTCCACCGCTGTGTATAACTTGCAGCGTCATCAAAGGCCGGTTGCTCTCATACCATGTCTATGTGGTGTGGGAGGTTAAAAATCCCTTGTGTCGGTTAAAGTGTAGGCTCGGGCTTTCTATCGTCCAGCAGTGGAATGAGGAAGACCAGTTGTCTATGACTGAAATTTCCCCTGCTTAAACAACTAATGGACCAAAAGAATTCACAAACACAACCATAACAGCTATTACAACATGTTTTAGATTATTTACTGATATTATTATTTAGATTATTTACTGATATTATATATGTATTTGCTCATTGATTTAAATTGGGAAACCCTCAAACTACCAATTTCTGCACACTTTATTTGAGTTGGCGGGGATCTCTGCCAGTGTTGCCATCATGCTGCCATCATGCTGCCACCTAGTGGTTCAAATGTACCCTAGTTGGAGCAGTGACTTGTTTTCAATGTCAACAAATATTTATTGCTTTACAGTTTTGTATTAAGCACATGGTATTCAATTGAAATATCAGGGAAGATTAAATGTATTGTAGCTACCTATTAGTTTGCTCAAATAATAAAAATATGGTTCTAACTGAGCAGCTAGGGGATATATTCTAATGTAAAATGTCAGTTCTTGAAGATTCATGAACTTTGTATGGAAGGCACCATTTTGTAGTTCCATGCCTGTAACAGAGAAACCCTCTCATTGGACACCCTTATAAGCTTGTTGCTGATTGGATCCGACGTTCTGAGTAGGGCCACTGCTCAGAACGTCGGATCCAATCAGGTACTAGCTTACAATATTGTCCAATGAGAGGTCTTGTCTGTTGCAGTACTAAATGGAGCTCTTCACACTAAAGTTAAGATTCCATATATGCACTGGGAATGCGAATGTTTGTTGTTTTACGTCCTAGCAATATCTAATGTCATATCAGGACATAAGCTAGTTGCTGATTGGATGTATATTACAGTATATTCAAACAATAATAGACTTTTATTTATCTTTTCTTGGCTTGGGGGGGGGTGATTATTTTAATCATTCTTTTTGTATCTCTGCTATTTCCTACTGCAGGAGGGGGGGGGGATTACTCAATTATGGGGGGTACTTCTTTTTTTATATTTGGACTATCTCGGGAAGACAAGTGACCACACTCGGACAAACAAGACACACAGGAGAATTTATATTTCATATTTTTTAATAAGACTGAACAAATGCTAAATAATTCACATATATTGAACTCCCAACAGCATCTTTAAGACCCCCACCCCCTCCAAAGATACACAAATTAATATTAAAATAATCCCCTCCCCCTTCCGAAATAGGAACAAAAATAAACAAGAATTACCCCCCCCCCCTCTCAGAGACAGACACATTAAAAAAAAAAAATCTCCCCCACCTGATGAGATAGTAAAAAAAAAAGAAGTACCCTCCTCCCCGAGATATATGAAACAATAATTAAAAGAATGTAAAAGCCCCCCCCCCCAAATAACCAAGCCAGCCGCTGTTTGAATAGAGGTAGGAAATACCTCCCCCCCCCAAAAAAAACCCACAACAAGCCATGAATAGATAAATAAAAGTACCCACCACCACCACAGCGATACAAAAAGAATCACCCCCCCCCCTTCTCAGATACAAAAAGAATTATTAAAATAATCTCCTCCCCCTCCCGAGATAGGAACAAAAATAAACAATTACCCCCCCTCTCAAAGATACCACAAAATTAATTATTAAAATAATCTCCTCCCCCTCCCGAGATAGTAAAAAAAAAAGAAGAAAGTACCCCCCCTCCCCGAGATTATGAAACAATAATTAAAAGAATGTAAAAGCCCCCCCCCCAAAAAAAAAACACACCAGCCATGCATCAGCTTTGTGTGAATAGAGGTAGGATATAACACACACCCCCCAAAAAAAACACCTCAGCGATACAAAATGAATCACCCCCCCCCTGGCTCAGATACAAAAATGATTATTAAAATAATCCCCTCGCCCTCCCGATCTAGGAACACAAATAAACAAGAATTATCCCCCCCCCCCCTCTCATAGATACAAAAATAATTATTAAAATAATATCCTCCCCTTCACGAGATAGTGTAAAAAAAGGAAAAGATGAAGTACCCCCCTCCCTGAGATATATGAAACAATAATTAAAAGAATGTAATAGCCCCCCCCCACCCCAAAAAAAACACACAAAAAAACAACTGAAGCGACAGCATAGAGCTGAAACCGACGGAGACCCCAAACTGCAACATTGTGCAGTTTGAAAGCGTCGGTCGAATTTGGAGCATGCGCGAATGCCCGCAGAAGTGACAGCGTAGAGCTGAAACCGACAGAGACCCCAAACCGCAAGCCATTCTCGATGTTGGACATCCGGGCATTTTTTTCCTTCGCAACGCGCGAAGGGTAAAACAAATGCCCCTGTCATAAGCCGTGTTCACACCTGGGCGTTAACTCGCCTCATCTACTGCGCCTAATCTAAGTCGGCTCACATTGGCCGTGTGAACCCGATGTTGAGGCGGATTAGGGCTGAGTCGCCTCATCTAGTTCGCCTCATCTAGTTCGCCCCGCGTGGTGGTTTAAATGAAGCGAACTAGCTTGGGTCGGCCCATCTTGCTTGTGTGAACGGTAGTGGTTTACTTGAAGCGGATTAAGCACGTCACACTGTACAATATAATTTGGTCTATGAACCGGCTAGAGGTGCACAGATATTTCTTTCAGCATTTATTTTTAGGGTTTCACTGCCCAGCCGAAGTTTTGACCGTTTCAAAACAATACAATTCAGCCGAAACAGATCTAGGTCGAACCCACACTCTCTCTGCCGACGTCGATTAACCGAAACTGGCGCTGGTTAGTATGGACTTGCTCATGCGCAGATATCAATTTCCGCCTTAATCCGCTCCGTGTGTGGAGACGACACTAGTTCGCCTCATCTAGTTCACCTTATCTAGTTCGGCCTAAAGTTGTGGGTGTGAACACGGCTATAGAGACAACATGAAAACTACCCTAACTATCACAGTAATTTGCGGTTTTTGGTACTTTGAAAGCAAATTTTTCTTGTTTCTATTAAATAGTTCAGATCTTCCTCTACAATTTCACATTCAGCTTTTTTTTTATCAGCCAATTGGAAGTTCTTGAATTTATTTTGCGAAAATAGTTTTTGAGGCCATGATCTGGTAAGGCTAACAGTAAGTAACACTGGCACTGACACTCAGAATATCCCAACTTTCACTGTTTTTAATACTTTCAGAGTAAATTGCTCTTAGGTTAAATTAAATACTTCAGATCTTCCTCTTCAATTGCGCATTAAGATATTTTTAATCGATCCATTGAAAGCTTTTTAATTTATTTATAAAAAATAAATGCTCTGCATAGACATAGCATTGCTGCAGGGTTTTACCCTTCGCGGGCTAGTTTCCGGGGGCGTGTTTCGCCGTTTTTCGCGAATATATAGGCTACCCTGTGCTAAAACAAAAGAATGCTTGCATTTGATATCGGAATATGTCCATGGATCTATTAATACCGACCCACCCACGGGGAGGCTTAAGACTAACACATGTAGATATATATACAAATACATAAACAATACTCTTACTGTAAACATGATTTCACCAAAATCCAGCAAACGGAAACGGAAATAGCACTGTATGGGCGCTGCCATTTGTAAACTCGTACCGAGAAACCAAGAAAAATCCACCAAACGGAAACGGAAATCGCCATTCGGTACGGAGCAAGCAGGATGGACGACAGCAATTGGCCTAATGCCTTAATGATGCTCCGTCGCAGAGTAGCACACGTCGAATCGAAGAACAAGTACACTGGTCCCTCCCCACAGACCTTCCATATATGGTGTGATGACGTCACTGGGACCAGTGTATGTGTTCCTCCGTGCTACTCTGCAGCGGCGCTGTGAAGGCATTAAGTCCATAGGCCCAATTGAAGGTATTCGGGGTCAGCTATTGGTTAATAATATATCAAAACAAATGCCTGCTGCCATAGAATTTATTCAAAATTAAAAGAAATAAATAACAATTTGGCATAAACATGGGTGCACAAATGAAATATTAATAGTTTACTTCGCGGAAACGATGGCCATATTGGGGTCACCCCAGTTGTTGTTTTGGGGAGTTTTCAGTCGCATCGGTGTGCTGGGGTCGTATGCATGGAGCGGTGTTAGCGGCGTGTGGTGTTATACCTCTAACTCCGGGTACCTATCTCCGGTTATCGGCGTCGTAGAGAACTATGTCAAGCCGTATGCATGGGTGCTTAAACGGTGAGGGTTAGCTAAATGTGAATGTATTTATAGATTTGGGAAATCCCTCTGCGTTTGTAGGCTCAAATCTATTAAATGCTATCATATTTAACAGAATTACATACGCAATAAGTGAAATTTAAGCAAATTAACCCTAAAAACGAAGCCATATTAACACAGCAGCCGCATTGGCGGTGATATTACTAGTTATATTTTCGAATCGACGAACGTAAAGTAAACAAATCGCCGCCACCGCCGCATGGATGTCGCTTTCCATACTGGCGGCGGTTTGTTTACTGTACCTTCGCCGATTCGAAAATATAACTAGTAATATCGCCGCCAATGCGGCTGCTGCGTTAATATCGCTTCGTTTTTAGGGTTAACTTACTTAAATTTCACTTATTGCGTATTTAATTCTGTTAAATATGATAGCATTGATTAGATTTGGGCACCTTCCCCACACTAACCTAACACTAACACCGCTGTAAACCTGCTATGAACAGAGTTAGAATTTCCAGATTTAAACACATGGTGTTAGGCCTAACACTGTTCCATGCATACAAACTTTTCGGTGTTAAACCAGAAATCCCGCCTTAAACGCGTTTTGACTCGGTAACACCGCTCCATGCATACGGACCCTGAAGGCTGCGAATCTGCAGCACTGAATGGGCACCACTGAAAGCAGTCCCATGTGGTTGATAGAATTTCAAATCGAACACCGCGAGTGGATTAAACAAAAATCATAAAATACTTTGCTGTAGTTATATCGGTGGGTCGGTCCTAAGCATTGCTTATTCATATTATTTTTTATTCACAATTATTAGAAGCACTGGAAAAGCATATAGACTGGCAAAAACAGCAAGCAGAGATTATGAGAGTTTGTCAGTTTGCCAGTTTTTTTCTGTCATGGGGAGCGCCATTTTGGGTCTTGGGACTATAACAAACAAGCCCTTTGATTGGACAGTCTGAAAGGTAGTATCTGATTGGATCCGATGTTCTGAGTCGTGACCGTACTGGTCAGTCCGGTGTCGTATTCTCAGCGCCCGGTCATCGTCAGCGGCCTGTCGTGGCTTCTGCGCATGCGCGGATTTTAAGACATATGCAAAAGACCCATTCCCTCGCCGGCTACAAGCTCAGGCACGGTACCCGGCTGTGTTAGGGACCGATTAGGCCGAAATCTATTGAATGCGATCATATTTAACAGAATTACATACTCAAATAATGAAATTTAATTAAATTAACCTTAAATTCCAAGCGATATTAACGTAGCAGCTCGATCAGCGTCGAATCGCCGGGTGTAAACAAAACAAATAGCAGTGATCGCCGCAACGTGCGAAAATCCGCGCATGCGCAGAAGCCACGACAGGCCGCTGACGATGACCGGGCGCTGACAATACGACACCGGCACAAACTACCCGTGAGATCACAACAAACCATATATTTGACACCATCCAACTTAATTATTTTAATGCAAGGGGGAGGGGGGGGGGGGGGCTGACCCTGTAATACACCTCATACATTCCCATCCAGGCTTCTCATCCTCTATGCCTAGCCGTGATGTGTTTTTATTTGTTTATTTTTTGGAATTTTACATCCTGGAAACATCTAAGGTCATATCAGGACAGGTAGTGACTTCTGACAGTGCCTCACTGGGAGACCAGTACACAGGCCGCCAGCACCATGACCCAATATCCCACACAGTCACATTATCCCGATACTGCACTAACCATTCCATGTCCTATCCTATTAATGCAGAGTGCCAGGCTAGGTAGCGACAAGTATCAATGCTATAAATCAAAGGTTTGACTCGAGCTGGAACCTAACTCCCGGTCTCCCACACTGGAAACCTCCGCTCTACCGATTCGGCCACCGCGCCCGGTGTAGTCAGTTCAAAACACTACCCCACAAAAACACTACGGTAGTGTTTTCAACCTAGGTTCAAAACACTACGGTAGTGTTTTTAACCTGGTTGATGGTAAGTTCAAAACACTACTGTGGCCACGCTCAAAACACTATCCTTAAGTTCAAAACACTACCTTTAAGTTCAAAACACTACTCTATTTAACATTGGGTTATGTTGGGCTTATGCTCAGGCTTATGTCGAGATTCATTTGACGTTCGTGGTGCACACGCCGCAGCGCTATCAGCGTATACTACTAATACGTGCTTCAAACGCCGCAGCACTATCAGCGTATACTACTAATACGTGCTTCAAACGCTGCAGAACTATCAGCGTATACTAATACATTGTGCACACGCCGCAGCGCTATCAGCGTATACTACTAATACGTGCTTCAAAATCCGCAGCAGGGTCAGCTTGTCATGATAGTGTTTTGAACTTGGGTAGTGTTTTGAACGTACGTAGTGGTAGTGTTTTGAACTTAACAGTAGTGTTTTGAACTTAAGTTCAAAACACTACGTAGTGTTTTGAATGGCGTAGTGTTTTGAACGTCCTACACCGGCGCCTTAATGTGTAAGCCTGTGAGGTCATGACCCCATTCCGATAGTGTTGTTTGATCGGTGCAGTTTTGTTTGATCTTTGTAAGGGGTGGCTCTGTCCCATCCCACACTTGACTCACTTCTGTGGGTGTCCCATTAAGGGCTGATTCGAGCTAACGCCACACTGTTACCTACGGGCAAACCTGGGTCCTGACTCCTAACACCTTAAACCTTACCTAACCTAACTTATAGTATGCCAATAAAAGGAACATTTTGAGCAGGGGCATGTATATTTCCCGCCCAGGGCTAGCAGGTTCGTGTTTGTTGGGGTTTTATGTTCCCACATCTAAGGTCATGCCGGAATGGTGGATAGCAAAGGATTGTCAGCATACTTTATAGAATAGATTATGTCACTAGTGTCACCAAATTTATCAGGCACTGATCTATTTAATCTTATCGATTTCAGAGCAATTGGAGACAAATCTAGTCTGTAATGACTTTCGAACACCCTGTAAATATATATATTTTCTTTTCTAATGAAATGTATTTTATTCAGTGAATAATGCCTTTTTTTCAGCGCCAGAGCACTGGTCATCCGCTGTTCAGTACAATTTGTTGGTACATAAATGAAACTATCAGTTGCAATAATGACCACATGCAAATCCTGTTCGATAATAGAAGCATAATATTAATGAACTATTAGTTGTAATAGTAACTGCATACAATTCCAGTTCAATAAAAGTATTATGCATTTAGTGAATATGCATAACATGGTATTGCATGATTCTAGAATTGTCTTCAACCATTTCTTTCTTTCTTCCTTTGCTTTTCTCTCTTTTTTTTTCAAAAACATATAACGTATCTCCAATACACATATATATATAGTGTAAATATGCAAATCAGTGGATCCAATCACCAATACCAAATACCAGAAGCCCGCCCATTGTTGGATCCTATCACAAGCATTTTGTATTGTGTGGCCTAATGAATGGATTGGAAGTCTGATATTGCAGTGGGGACTTACATCAGACAGGTTTTATATCAATTTCAAGGAAAATGTTAGGTAATAGGTGTTGAAAGAAGTAGGGGTGGGGTAGCGGTGGGAAGGGGATCAGTGTGCAGGGCTGTATAGTACATTTGAGAACATTTATATATATATTTATGTACAAGGGTCAGGGAATATATATGCTGTATAATCCATTATGCGAATATAATAAGGCTGGAAGATTCCATTTACTCCCAGTCATTGGCTGGTTGAGCCTATACATTAGGTCATCAACTGATACAACCTCAGCTATCCATGTGGCGCCACCTACTCGTCCATGCCTCAGCACCCACAACACTCACTCAAAGTACCACTGATAATGTAACTTGTGTACACTTGTATATGCAGGTGTAGGTAGAGCGCGGCCTGTGTATGATGTAAAGAAAAAATCCCCCGGTGCAACTGACACTGGTCAACATCCGGGGGAGGTGAGGTGGCTGAGATGGCACCACCGGTACAATGTCATATCTTACGGAGGATCACAATAATAATAAGTAATATTCCCTTACGTATCTTTATACTCGCATAATACGTTATACATCCCATATACATATTTACATTATTTAATAATAATATATAATCGAATAACAAATCACTTCGCTCATTTTTATTTGTATAATGCTTATACTTAAAAAATATATATGTGCTCTATAATCTATTATGGGATTATAAAGAAGGACACAAGCATCTTCAGTTATTAGCCCTGTCACATTATGACGTTTCTCTGACACTTTTCGGCGAAATGTCGGGAGACGTCTGGAAGCATTACGCGCGCATTGTGCGTAATGCTTTGGCATTGCGGGTAATCCGGTTCGCGAACACAGCCCAAGGCGTGCCACTACTAAGTTTGATTGATTGATTGGTGGTTGCTTTACGCCGTGTCGGCAGCATAGGCCATATTCACGGCGAGAAATGTTTGTTTTTTGTTCAAACCATCGCTTTTACATGTAAAAGCAGACAATCAATTATGTGCCAATAGACACTAATTAAATTAGAAAGCTCACAATCATATATCTGTGGTCAAGGGAAACAAATTCCCATAGAAAAAGAAAAGTTTCATTAATAATTAATAGAATCCATTTAGTAAACTATATAAGGTGGTACAGTCCAGCTGCCCTCAAAAAGGCTAAAATGTTTTCCTGTTTTACCTTAGTAAAAAGGTCATGCATACTGCCTGCAGTGTAGAACCGTTGGCGCAGGGCCAAAAAATCAACGCAACTTAGTAAAATGTGTTTGAGTGTCAGTGGGGACTGACACCCAATACATTCAGGGGGAGGTTCCCCCTTGAGCAGAAAAGCATGTGTAAGCCACGAGTGGCCAACACGGCAGCGACTAAGGACCACTTGGTCCCGCCGACCTCCCGCATGAGTCTGTGGTGGCTTTCCCACAGATGGTTCAATTTCTTTAAGTTTATTGATGTTTTCATCCCACTCATGTTGCCATTTGGATTTTATGTGGGTGGCTATTAGTGGTTTCAGATCAGAGTGAGGGATCAGACACGGTTCAAGATCACAGTTCAGGGCCTTCTTCGCAGCCCGATCAGCTCGTTCGTTTCCTTGTATGCCAGCATGGCCAGGCACCCAGCACAGGTGGATATCATACCCATCTGTTGTCAGTTGGTTCATTTTATAAATGACCGTTGCTAGAATAGGGTGATTCGTTTTCAGTCCAGCAACAGCCAGGAGGCAAGAGAAGGAATCACTGTATATAACATAGTTAGTGTGGTTGGATACCTCGATACACTCCAAAGCGAGAAGGAGTGCTCGGGCCTCTGCAGTGAAAATCGAGCTCTGATCGGGCAAACGTACACCAAATTTTTCCCGTCGGCAGACTGCCGCAGCAGCTACCCGGCTTTGGTCTTTCGAACCATCAGTGTATATGGAGAGGTGGTCTGCAAACTGGCCTTGAATCTCTGCATGCAGTCCTTGGTACTCGAGTGGATGTGTCCCAGATTTCCTCAGTTCCGTGAGTCGGAGGATAACCGATGGCTTTCTCAACGACCACGGGGGATGTTCTGGGACTTTGGCATCCTCCAACACGTCCAAATCCATGCCCAAGGCCTCCAAATGAGGTTTCATTCGGAGCCTCAGTGGCCGGATGTAATTTGGCCTGGCTTCATACCTGGATTCGTCATGTTGCTCGAATAGACAATTGTGTGCAGGATTCAATGCATTAGTTTTTATCTTGACTACATATTGCATGGCCAGTTTGATTCTCCTGTTGTTAAGTGATGGTTCATTGGCTTCGACATAAAGGCTCTGAACTGGTGAGGTGCGGAAGGCCCCAAGGGCCAGGCGCAGTCCCTGGTGGTGGATCGTGTCTAGCAGCCCAATATATGATTTCCTTGCGGAACCGTATACTATGCTGCCGTAATCCACTCGTGAACGAACCAAGGTTCTGTACACGGAGAGCAGAACATCTCTGTCTGCTCCCCACTCTGAGCTGGACAGCACCCTCAGAATATCTAGCGCTTTCAGGCATCTTGTTTTCAGGTACTTTATATGTGGCACGAAAGACAGTTTTGCGTCGAGAATGAGGCCCAGAAATTTGGTTTTCTCAACGACTTTAATGGGATCCCCATCCAGGGTCAGCTCCGGTTCCGCATGCATTCTACGCAGCAGGCAGAAGTGCATGCAGACTGTTTTGGTCTTGGAAAATTTGAAACCGTTCAGAACTGACCATCGATGGATCCCATTTATGCTTGGTTGTAGCTGTCTCTCTATGACATTCATGTTAGCACCGCTGTAATATAAAACAAAGTCGTCCACGAAAAGACTACAGGAGACCCCCTGCTTTACAGCAGCAGCAATACCATTGACCTTGACCCCGAAAAGGGTCACGGCCAGTATGCTGCCTTGAGGTACTCCTAGTTCCTGTGAGTGTAGGCGGGAATAGGTAGTCTTGACACGGACGCGGAAATGCCTGAAGGCTAGAAAGTTCCTGATGAAAATTGGCAAGTGGCCACGAAGGCCAATCGCATGAAGATCCTCCATGATGCCATGCTGCCACGTTGTGTCATAGGCTTTTTCGAGGTCGAAAAAGACAGCCACAACGTGCTCCTTCTTAAGGAAAGCATCTCTTATGAAGGTCTCCATGCGCACCAAATGGTCGAGGGTGCTGCGGCCCCATCTGAAGCCACATTGAAGGTTGGACAGGTGGTGTCCTGACTCCAGTAGCCAGACGAGGCGGTTGTTTACCATGCGCTCCATGGTTTTACAGATGCAGCTTGTGAGGGCTATGGGACGATAGTTGTTGGCTTCACTCTGGTCTTTACCAGGTTTGGGAATCGGTATTACTGTCGCCTCCCGCCAAGAGGCGGGGACGACACCCGACTCCCAGATGTTGTTGAAGAGTTGAAGCAACAGTCTCAGTGCATGTTCAGGGAGATGTTTCAAAAATTGATAATGAATTCCATCAGGTCCAACTGCTGTGTCATGCAAGCTTTCCAAAGAACACCTCAACTCATCCATACTGAATGGGGAGTTGTAGTGCTCCTCGCCATCGGAAGAAAAGTCCAAGAGCTTTTGCTCTTGGCGTTCCTTGACCACCCGAAAGCCCGGGAGGCAGTTTGCCAAAGACGAGTTTCCAGCAAAGGTGCGAGCCAATTCTTCACTTATTTCGTCGAGTGATGTGAGAATGGTGCCATTGTGTTTCAAGTGCTGGACTACAGAAGAATCACCTCCCCTTCGTTTGATTCTTCTGATCATTGTCCATACTTTGCCCAACGGCGTGTGCATGGTGATGCTAGAAACAAATTGTCTCCAACACTGCCTCCGCGCTTCTTTGATTGTTCTGCGAGCGCGAGCGCGCAGAATTTTAAAGAGCGCCAGATTTTCAGCAGTCGGTCTCCTGTGGAATTTACGCTGAGCTTTCTTTCGTTCCTTAATAGCCCTCCTACAGCCGTCATCTAACCATGGAGGCGTCAAACGCTTGGGAGTTGCCGAGGTCTTCGGAACAGTTTTCTCCGCGATCCATCTCAGCATCTCAGTGAAGGCATCGATGTCACTGATGTCTGGAGTGAACTTCTCGCAACATAGGGTCTGGAAGGTGGGCCAGTCGGCTTTACAAAGCCGCCAGCTCCTCTCTCGCTCTATGGGAGATGCCCCCCCACAATTAAGAACAACCACTACTAAGGACGTCTATTGTGTCGCCGACTAGCGGAATTCTTTAGAACTATGTAACAACTCAAACGCCGACTAGCGGGTCTTTTCTAAACCTGGTCGCCGATCGGGTAAACAGGACTTGATGACGTATTACGCAGTACACTCGTATTGCCGATGCGCCCCTTTTCGGGTAGACTTTTGCTATATAAGGCAGTGCGGCGACGGGGTTTGGTCATTACGACCGGAGGAGACAGGAGATAATAACCAGCCTTAAATTGGCCTCCCACCCACCCTACATGTGAAAGTGGAAAGTAGGGCCATAGCATCTCTAGCCTCGTTTCTTAAGCATTTGTGAGGTGACATTTGTATAACCTGACGTTTAACTTTTCCTTAATTAAAAATGCCATAAATATATTTGCTGTGTTCGCATTTTTCCTGATTA